>OY039072.1:20416200-21666200 GCA_955850985.1 Elophila nymphaeata
TTTTGGCAACCACTGCTACCTTTTGACAAAATTGGAGACTACCAGCTAATACTGCCTTCCGAAGTACTGAGGAAAATCTAGTTAAAAATATCCGGTCAGTACCTCAGCTTTTGTGATACGTAAGAAGAAGGCATGACCGCGGTGCTTTCGACTTCCTGAACAATAATTACATACATACAAGAATAACTTATATGAAAAATTATTGATTATGGCATAATTTTCCCCTTTTCTTTTATAAGATTCTTTTTTGATTTCGCGGACAAGCTCTTGGCTTGCATCTCACTTGATAGAACGAAGGTAGCTAAAGCCAGCTTTGAACGTAGCCTCGATTATTAATAGAATAGGTCTGATAGTGAATTGGCGGAATACATTAATTCTATTAAAACTAGTGTTTTGCGACAAACTTTTTTAAGTTGTTGGCATTCGGGTAGATTTATAATATTTCAATACCAACCGAAGCAACTAAATTTATTTTAAGTACATCAAACATTGTTATTTGCTTTTTTATTAATAAGAAAATGTTATAAAAACAGTTACAACGTTCAAATTATAATAAAACTAGACTAAAATGAAAATAATCGTCCACGCAAAATATGGATAATACATAATTCTATTCATTGAAATATTCATTTTGCTACAATGAAAGGCCGCACTAAAACTCCGCAACTCTGTTGGAAAATTCACGATAAACTTTTTTGAATCCCAAAAATCTCACTCGAAAACTTGTAATTAATTTTTAATCCCCTGTCCTTACTTCACAGCTTCACATAATAAATTAATATTGGAGGCAGCGTTCGGATGATAATCAGTTAATTTACCCTCTTTTCAGAGGAACGGATTAGGGGCCGTTGTTTTAATCAATTATTATGTAAGAGTAGTAAGCTCTTGTATTTAAGTAGGTTCCTATTATATTGATCAACTCTGTAAACCAGAGAATTGATTTCTGTTGTTTTCTGTTATACACCCTTTTGGAATGGAAACAATTATTCGACCACCATAAAATATTATGAAACCCTTAACCCTCTTTAAACAAAAAATAGGTACTGAACACCAAAAAATGCATTCAAAGAGTTATAAAATATTTTGATATTTTTGGTGATCAAGTGGGAATTTCATTTTTCTATACATGGCGGTAGGTGAAACATTTGCCATTGGAAACTATATAAAGTCATTATGACGATATTCTATTGACTCTCGATGTATATTTTCGTTAGGAAGAGAGAATCCTGGGAGGTGGGTGTTGATGCATCATATAAGACCCTTAAGCCTACACTTGGGTCACAAGCAGGCACTGCTCCTGACCTGCTCTTTGCAACACTATATACCTGGCACCCGCACAGATCCATGGAATGCTAGGATTTTTCGTCTTTTAGGCACGTATTATGGAATGAGTCTCAAGAATCAATCCCGACTTGAGCGTCGTATGTCTCTATCACTTTGTGCTTAATAGAAAGTGTGAAACGATTCTCAAGACACGATTGATTTTTGAGTATCATTCTGTAATACGGGCTTTAGTCTCAAAGCGAAGCAGAATATTAACTATAGCAGAAAAATGCAATACAGACTTATAGTAATAATTTAGGCTTTTTAGACCCAAACTTATGAAATGTCCTTGGATCTTATGTCTCTCATTGTGTATATTTGGATTAGAAAAAATGTTAGGTGGAAAAATCCGCATTACGACATCGTATCTCACAACGTCAAATCCATCCCCACAGTCTTGATGCCTGTTTGTCCACAACCGTCCGTTTTTGCGCATTTCTGTCGTGAACAACAAGACTTTATATCGACTGAGCAAGTTCTATGCCGAGTGGTTTAATTCCAAATCTCGATACGAACTTGAAAGCTATAAAAAGAAGAGTGTATTCCTTCCTTTAAGCCAGGCAACGTATTTTCGACATAATTGGTGTTGCAGATGTCCATAGGCGGCTGTGATTAGTTACTGCATCAGGTGAATTATTATATGCTCGTTTGCCCCACTTTTCATAAAAATAGACTAATTTAATCAAAATCAAAAATGTTTATTTCTTTATATACGTTATCAATATCACAACAAGGTTGAGACTGCCTAGCAAGCGTTACAAGATACTTGTGATTGTGACAGGCAGCCCCGCTCTTTCATAGCACTTCCATACAATTTAGACTAAAAGAAGTACCTATTCCACAAAAGTTTTACGTATTACTGCATGTTAACATTGCCCTTACCGACTTGACGATAATGAAATGCAATGTCGCGTGCTTACGTAACGTTTCGTTACCGTCCAAGTGTGTGTCAACGAACACTCTTGCGCAATTTCAGCTTGCGTTCGCTGTACGGCACTTGGCTTGTAGCCTTATTGCTCGCTAATAGAAATTACTGGGAGCACGAATGTGCAAATGCATGTTATGGTTTTCTTTTTAAAATTACTTTTTTGGCTGACTTGATAGTTATCCGGACGTCTAAGGTGATTAAGAGTGCAACGTTACCACGTTTGCTACAAGTTGGCTTTGATGGGGGTTGTACAGGAGACGTCGGTAACCGCGGTCACTATTTTGAGCCCCTACATAGCCTATGTTCCCAGGTGTGGCATTATGCTAAATGTTACTTAAGTTTCTAACTATAACTAACATAAAAGAAAAAAAAATTTACTAATATAGGTTAAGAAATCTATGGATGCAAAGTCTGAAATAGATTATTTTTATTGTTTTTAGAGCTCTGCTTCAGCCTTTTTGTGATTATGAGCGTGATTTTGTGTATTCACAATTATATGTTTTTAATTAACGGTCGATGGCGCCGCGGTCATGCGTTCTAAATAACGATCACGAAAGTTAAGTAATCAAGTGCGCGGTCGATACTCGGATGGGTGACCGAAAATTTTTCAAGTCGATTTTCCCCCGTGCTTCGGAAGGCAAGTTAAGCTGGTGGTCCCAGGTGCTGTCGAAAAATATCAGTCGTACCCAAGGAGGGTTGGTTTTAGGCAGGAGCCGGCTATAAAAATGTAATGCCAAATCCTTAAGCAGTATTGTCGATATCAAGGCATACTGTACCGACGTCAAATAAATAGGGAGTAGGATAGGAAAATCATGAATTAACATTAACTATATTGTTCTACTTTATAGGCAGATACTTTATAAGTATGCACTTAAGGATCCCGCTTACAAATACTCAGGTAGCAAAGGTCAAGTTAATTTTCATAACAACGTTAAACCATCCTTACGCGGTCGATAATAATTTACCACATAAGCCGCCTGCATATTTGTTTTTATAGAATCACATCGTTAGTGCGACAAAACAAGATTTATGGCCTTGTATTTGACAAGGCAATTAACAGAAGGCGGATTTTTAGGTCGGCTATGTACCAAAAGCGTAGCTATTACAGAAACAAAACAAGAAAGACAACATAAAATAAGGTCTATTTTGGCACGCTTTTGTATGAGAAGAAAGCTCTTAGGATTCCATGGAATCAACGTGCGGGTGCTGGGTTCAGAGAGGGGAGCCAGTAGCAGTGCCTGGGACTTGTAGCCGCAGGCGTAAGGGGAAGCTTCTGAACGGGCTAGAGAGGACGATCCCTTAGCGGAGCCCATCTGCCGGCGTACCGGCAGTAGGAGGCGAATATTCGGCCTGCTCCCGCCTGAATAGAGACAAGAGTTATGGGATAGGGCCCTGTCGCTCGCATTGCACATTTCAAAGCTGATAGAACATCGCAAGCGTTCTCGGGATGTTCTTGGACCGTCGTCGTAGGGGCCTGATAGGGCCAGCCGCAAGTGACGTATACAGCTCGCGGACGTATACGGTGTTCCTCATGAGGCACACAAGCGGGGCGTAGAGAACGTCGACTGTTTTTAGTACCCACTATGCTGGAGTCCCAGAGAGTCCCACATAACCCCAGTGCGGCCCCTTATCGCAACTAGGGTAGATATAATATCTTTGCCAGCGCAAAAAAGGGTTAAGAAAAAAAGGAATCCTGACAAAAGAAAGCCCTTTTCTTGCCTTTCTTTATTTAATTTTGTATCAATTTCCAACATTTTAAATCATGCCAAATAAAATTAGAAAAAGCTTTTTATTCTTACTCTACTCAGCTTGATGGGTGGAGTTCAAACGCAGAAACAGCTAGTGGAAGAGAGAATACGCACTAGCCATCCTCACTTTGCTGATCTGCATGGTGCTCCTTAACGTCTCTTCTAAAAGACTCCGGGTGGAAGAAGGAACATCATGTCATCATCATCAACAGCTCAATTATAATGTCCCCACCGAGGGTCCGAGCCTACCCCACAATAGGGGTGATTAGGCCTTAGTCAACCACGCTGGCCAAGTGCGGGTTGGTCGACTTCACACACAACCTAAGAATTTTTTCGTAGGTGTGTGCAGGTTTTCTCACGATCCTTCACCGTAAATAAACGTACATATGAATTCAAAATTTGAAAACATATTGGTACGTGACGGGGTTCATACCGGTGCCTCCCAAGCCCCTTACGCACTACGCCACCGACGCTGTTTTTTACATCGTGTACTAGCAGATAATTAAATTTTCTTTTATAACAACATACAGTTATTTTTAGATCACTTCGTTTGATGTGATGAAGTGTGCTTCATACAAATGCCACGCACTATCTAGACTAATTACAAAGTTAAATTACACATGGAAAATACAGAAAGAAGAAAATAAATTACAACTGATATAAAACGAATAATAATGTGTGTCGCTTGTGTATGTTATAAAAATGAGACAGTAAAACTTTAAACTAACTACTTAGCTCGTCTTACTTCAATACTTTAATATCCGAATGAGACTGGATTACTAGCCTAAAGTTTGCTAACCCGAGCTTAACTATGCTGCATATAATTAAATAATACGTGATATGTCCAGATCACGAACTCGATATTTTACTCTTCAATGTATACAGTATTGGAGTGAAACCTTAATAATCACGATCCTTTCTTTATTATTCTTCATATAAGGCGCCAATAAAGTTGCCAACAAATAAGGGACGGGGGACTTACTTAAAATAATGCCGAAGAAATGGAAAAAGATGTTTGAAATTCATTAGTTACTAATAGGTGTTAATTCTTGACGTGAGATTAACTTGTTTTTTTATGGTAACCCTCGACTGGTCGCGTAATGTCTTTAAAAGTCCAGGTTTTATAAGGATCGTATTTAACTGGTCAGCAGATAACCTAACCTTAACCTATGCAAATAAATACTAAGACCCGTTACAGAATGTCACTCAGAAATCAATCACGTCTTGAGAATCGTCTCTCTTTTTCTATCAAGCACAAATAGAAAGAGACGTTCGACGCTCAGTACGACGTTGATTCTTGAGACTCATTTTATAATACGAGCCTCAGTGGGCGACAAAAAATCATTAATAAGTGACTAACAGATGATTAGTCATCCATTTATTAGTATTTTTAGTCGTTCATTCTGATTTTAGGTTTACCCTTGTTTGGTATAACAACGTTAAGTCGAAAATCGTTTCAGCTAATTTTAGTTACAATAAAGTAATTTCGCGTAATTATTCATTTAACCTTATATTTAATTGGTAGAATTTTATTTAGCATAATTATTTCTGTGACACAATGTCATTTCACCGAATTTTCAACTTCACTAAATAAAATTAGTATTATAATTTTATTTAACTTTAGGTTAAATAAAATCATTATTATGATTTAGTCAAAAGATCGTATCGAATATTCAGTTCAGTAATAATTCAGTGAAAACGTACTAAAGTCGCTTCTGACACTCGCAGGCTGCTACCGCGGCACGCGAGTCCTATAGGTTATAGAGGACCGACAACCAATATTCCTGCCTTCCCAAAAATCTCCGGTGATGCTGTAAGTAAAGAAGAGACTCCATATTTTTTTATTGAAAGGGCAGCCCTTTATCTCATCTGATAGTAAGTGACGATAAGGCCAAAGATGGAATTGATCTTCACCTGGAACCCTCAACATCAGAGGAACTGACTGTCTTAGCATTCTGTCGGAACGCAATAATGCTGTAACATTATTATTTTGATAAGACGATGGTAGCTAGCTAGAAAGACTTGAAAAAAGTCCTACCACCAACTAAACCGAGTACTAATTCGTACTCCGCTGGGGATCAAACCAGGGATCCCTGAATCTAATTCCATTTGGCAAACTACTAAAAACGGAAGAGTTATTTAAATGATTCAACCATACAATTTTATGTTTTAACTAATACTTTCATATCTCCATCACATCCCCACCGACGGCCTTGAGCCTACCCCACATTAGGGGTGATTAGGCCTTATTCAACCACGCTGACCAAGTGTGGCTTGGTTGACTTCACACACAACCCAAGAATTTCTTCATAGATGTGTGCAGGTTTCCTCACGATTTTTTCCTTTACCGCAAAAGCGTCGATTATGCGTAGAGATCGTCTAATGTAAAACTGAATGCCCCGACATTGTCTTACTCTTACATGCACAATCAGTGTACAGATGCAACACACTCAAATTAGCTATAGTCATTGGTAATTCAGTTAATTCAGTCGATAACTAGACCCGAATGTGGCAGCGCGCTTCGATCACCCATAAAAGTACCGTGAGAATCACCTTTAGATTAGACGATCTATACCTACATATTTATTCAAAATTTGAAACACATTGGTACGTGGCGGGCTTCAAACCTGTGCCTCCCGGGAGGAAGACAACGTCCTTACTCACTACGCCACTGACACTCTTTATAAAAGCAAAATATTTTAATACTTTCACTTACCAATAGATTAATGCGTAACCGTTAACGTGAAGCCTTAATTAAGAAGAAGAAAATCGAGATTAATAATTTTTGGTCACCCCAATCATTAAATGGACCTCAATCGCAGTGTTAATGACCTCCCAACGACCTCAAGAAGAAGGTGCTAAAGAAATATATTACGTAGTCAGAAGTTTTACAAGCATTAAACGGACCATATTAGAGTCATAAAGGGTCATTAAGTTCCCTTTATTACGCATTAACTTAGATAGTTCGTTGTATTAATATTAACGCTGGGTCAATAGCCTGTGTTTAAACGCTCTGGATATCGCTTTCTAGAATATAATGAGTCCAAAAGCTGCATTTTAATAAGCAGAAATGGAATACTAAGTAGAGATATCAAGTCAACTGTAAGGAAAAAAATAAATAGTCGTCGTCGAAAACTCAAGTATTCGCGGCGCCTGCGTAGCAACAGAAAAATATTCAAAATATCCACTCCAACTGTCGTCACAACTTACGATCAAAATGGTGTCCTTTCGATGTGACGTCCCATCTATGTAACATTTTCGATACAGTGACCGACCATTGCTTTAGTGATCGTTGATGTCGTGAACGGCACTGGCGACAACAAGTATTCTTTCTATATGTTGTTTGGTGGGAGGAAACATTGTTATCATTATCAGGGCTTTATCAGGAATTAATTGGCGTCTGGCAATTGAATAGCATGTATTCAACGCGGCAACAAAATAATCTGAATTTGGGATTTTAGAAAAATAAAAGGTGTAGCAAAAATAATGGGTTGGCAGCTATAGTGAAGGATAATATTAACTAGAAAGTAATAATAACCGTAACCGTATACATTTTGGTTTTAATTTAAACTGGCGTTGATTTCCAAAACAGTGTACTCCACCTGGTTATAAAAAAACCCTAACCTACCAATCACAAATGCGTCGAAATAACTAGCCCAATTAACTCGTTAAGCCCCGTTCGCGCTCAGGAGCGCGAGAACACAATTAAAATCAATTGTGTCTGGATATTAATAATCGTCGATGGATTAAATCACCACACTGTGATAGTTTTTGGCATTGTGTTAGAGACAGCTAACCTCCGTGGAAATAGTGTTGCAATAGTGTGCAAAAGTAATCCATCCAGGTTACTCGACACCGCACGAGTGCCTTCTAAACGCGATGGTTTACACGGGTTTCAGAAAACTCTCAGTCGTCTTTCACAACAAAAGAGATGAGGAGTTCTTATTGGCGCCAATACGTTTTTACCTTGCTTCCAATTATTTGGATTCGGTGCAGCATGTCTTGATATCGATAATAGTGCTATAAGATTTGGTATCAGCTTTTTGCGGCCAGCCGCCTTCCTGATACCAGCCTCCTTGGGAACGACAGCTTTATTTTAACGGCAGCTGAGACTTCCAGCTTAATGTGCTTCCGAAGCACAGAAGATAAACGAGTTGAAAATTTTTCCATCACCCATCTCAGTACCGACTTAGTCGGTTCTCTGCCAATATAAACTTCATTACTTATAAAACTTGTTTAGTTTGATATATAATTCTTCTTATTTTTTTTCTCATTTTCATTCTTTCATTTTCTTCTCAATTCTATTAGGCATCCCTAAACACGTGGACATCTAAGTAAATGGATTCCTTTATTTAATTAATTAAAAACTTTGTTAAACTCTTAACGAAAACTGTAACTATAGGCAGCGTTATCCAAAACAAACTTAAGTTACTTAGAAATTAAAGCCGTAAGCTCCTATATCGATTTTTTAGAATAAACATTCTTAAAGTGATTTCTCACGACGAGGCATTTACTTACACATTTCTAGAATTCTGGAAATTAATTAACCCGTCTTGTAATACCACGTTGAAGTTTTAGATAAATTGATTTTCTTAACATTACAGATAACAGCTCGAGCAAACAGATTGATTACAAGTTTAATTGGTTAAATGGAATTATCGGAGAAAAATGTGGTTAGATACCTTAAGCCTTATCAGTTGAAACTTGACAAGTACGTGAATGTGGCGCGTATACACTTTGATATAGGTGCTAAAGGAGATTGGGTACATTAAACACTCATCATTTTAATATCATACTCCCAATTTATTTGACGTCGGTGCAGTATGCCTTGATATCGACAATACTGCTTAAGGATTTGGCATTACATTTGTACGGTCGCCCGCCTCTCTGACCAGCCCTCCTTGGGGACGACTGCTATCTTTCGATAGCACCCGAAACCACCAGCTTAGCGTGCCTTCCAAAGCACGGGGCGAATCGACGAGAAAAAAAAATCGGTCACTCATACGAGTACCGACCGCGCACTTGGTTGCTTTAACTTTCGTGATCGTTACTAAGAACGCACGACCATTGCGCCATCGACCTCCATCGTGTACAGTAAACACTATTTACTGTTAAATACAATCTACAATGTAACTTTTTTAAATAAATTCTGCAGTGTAGTCTCTTCTTTTATTTTATTTCCTCACTCAAAAGAAAATGATTGCAACTCAAATTGATTGCCGCAATCAAATAAAATTAATGCTTCATGGCTCTTTTGAGTGGGTGCCCAATTTTAAAAACCCATTGTATTTACTTCCATCTTATTAAGGTCTTTCACCATAATATTTTGGCAATTTGGCGACATACTCGTAGGTTGTAGGTTCTGGAAGAAGTGCCTTTCTCGGCCTATCTTCGCTTATTGACAGATGAGATAGAACCTTCTACAGTTCCTGTAATATTAAGATGATAATTCAATTCAGCCATGTGATACCGGCAGACTAGAATAGATGTTATTCTACTCTGACACACCATTATACTCCAATGTGTGTCGTAGAAGGTGACTAATGGATCAGCAAAGGATCCACCAATCCGCATTGGGCAAGCGTGGTGGACTACTGCCTCAACCCTTAAATTCTATAAATATGGGACATAATTATGTTTCATTTGGCCCACTCTCCTTCAAAACGACGAACGTTCTATTGATCAGAAATATTTTTACGACCCACGCGACCAACTTCGGCTGAGAATTTCAATAACGCGAATAAAAAGTCTGGTCAAACATTTTCGTGTAAATTGACTCACGCGACGTTGTATGTCGAGTTGGTTTAACAAGCTGTTTGATTGATAGTAGCGGTATTGTTTTTTGTATTGTTCTTTATTATTGCGCTCTGATATTCGAAGCGATAACAAAGTGTTGCTTGAAAACGAACAAAATTGAATTGATTAACGGATTGTTTGCAAATATGTACGAGAATTATTGTTACTTACGAAAATTTGTAGTAGTAATAGTCCAACTCATGGGAGGTGTTAAATTGATAAGGAATATTTTGATTTTCTTTACTCCAGGATTGATATTCAATAGTCTAGGAAACGCAGCTTTAGAGTGTCCCCACTAGGTGGACAGCAGTGAACGCATGTAAATGCGTTACTATGAGTACTTTTTTATGAAAAGGTCTAGGCAAATGACTCTTTCCTACGATCGTAAGCAGAAATGGAGATCAAAACAAGTCCAAAGCAAAAATAGCTAGTATACAATTTTAAAAATAAAAATGTTAAAAATAAAAATGTTGAAAAAAAAACCCTGAAAAAATAGACCTGCCTCAGGCGGGAATCGAACCCGGCGTTCGAGGTGGCGTAGTGGTTAACGCAGCCGCCCGGATTGCGGAAGATGCTGGGTTCGATTCCCGCCTGAGGCATGACGATTTTATTTTCAGTGTATTTTTTAGTATTAAAAACATTTACGCGTTTGTAAACGCAAAAATTATTCCATAGTAAAAATGTAGCGTTAAATTACAAAATCCTATTCATAAAATATTTCGTTAAAAATCGGAGCGTGTACATAAATATCTAGCTGACAGCACAGCAATCATAGCTGATGTACACAGGCTGTACACTGTCAAGCAGAAATACGTGTTCATGGTTTTTGTGCGCACTCAGTGAAAAGTGCTGAGACAGCTAAAATTATTGGAATGTCAGGAAACTGTAAGCTCTTTAAGTCATGACTTATAAAATATTATGAAATACTCTAACAACCTAGTGTTATAAGAAGAGCCTCATTACGGCTCATATCTGAGGAACTAAAACACAGACAGACGAAAACTTAGCATTCCGTGGGTTCACCGTGCGAGTCTCGGGTCCATCGCGTCGTACAATGGAGCCGGGAGTTGCCTGGGCCCTGTGACCGAGGTGTAAGCGTAAGGACGCATTATGCATCAGTACTCACCTTTACTTCTCTGGCTTTTATCTAAGGAGGCGTACAAAACTTACAAAATGTGGATCCCTCCAAAACAAGTTTTAACCGTTCCGTGATCTAGTGGTTTGCCAAACAGAATTAGATTCAGAGGTCGAATTTGATCACCTGGATAGTACAAATTAATGCTCGTTTGGTTGGTGCTATAGCCACTCTGGCCCTAGAAAGGTTAGTCGGTAAGAGTCTGACATAACCTCACGGCCGCCCTGCGGTATCCAATGTAGGGTTCATCGCCTCTTTCCCTCGAGGCCCTCTTCCTTTCGTTCCTCTCTGTTAGGAAGAAAAGGAAATCAACGGGTGAAAGGGGAAAAATACCACAATTCCAGATCTTTATCACATCCATTTTATGAATTAGGTATTCATTGTGAATGTTTTTTATATATTTAGATCTTAAATTCACGAAAATACACTGTTTAAACAAACTTCATTAATTAAGTTCGCTTTGAGAAATACATGGAACATTTCATTAAAATAGTTAATTTATTCTGATAATTTTAGTTCGCGAAACTCGGCTAGCTAAACAGTAAAACCTTCATTTGGCTGAAATTCGGCAAATTTGGTAGAAAGTTTAAGTTACTTAAAAGTTTAATATTAGCTTGATACAAAAAGTGGTTTTCAGTTTATTATAATTATATATATATATTGTTTTGTCCATGTGTGGTTTCTGTAATCTTTCTTTCTCTGTTGGTTAATTTTGAATAATTATAAGTATGTGATTCAAAGACTCAAAGACTGTTTGTATGTAAAAGTGCGTAATCTTTCATTTGGATGTCTAGAAAGTCATCATATTGCGTACTATGAGCTAATACTTATACAGTTTTGTAAATTGACTATAGTGCTCGAATTGTTAGAAATACCTCTTGGTTAAAGTAAGTAATTTTTCATTACATAATAAAATTGATTTATATTCTATAAAGTTTATTTGTCCTTTCGTAGTTGTGTTGTCATTTTAGTAAACGACTTTTAAAAGGAGGAGGTTTTCAATTCGACTGTGCGTATTTTTTATGTTTGTTACCCCATAACTCTTTACTGGGTGTACCGATTTTGAAGATTCTTTTAACGTTTAGAAGCTGTGTGTTTGTTGTCATATGGTCCCATTTAAATTTGGACGATATCTGACGAGTAGTTTTAGAGTTAACCGTAATAATACCTATTTATTAACATCGATAATATCGATCATTATACTTGTTTGTCTAAAAGATCTCAAGACAGTTCTCTGGTATTATATTTACTTACAACACTAAAGAGCAAGAAATAAATTCTGAAAAAGCCGCCTTCAAAACTAAAAACGGAGAATAAAAATTTTATGCTTAAAAAAACTATATGTTTTTTTGAGGTCGGTGCCAACCTCAATATTTGGAATAAACGTAGTATTATTTGGTAGTACCTATTTGGGACTGATCTCAAAAAAAGTTACGATTTTTATAAACATACAATTTTTATTCCTCCGTTTTAAATAATAAAAATAATTCACTAATTATTTATAATAATAAATTAATATAACTTGAGTGAGTATTAAATAACAGGTTTATTTATACTCTCGTGAAAAGACCCGGAAAGCACTATCAATATCTCGATCGTTGACAACAATTACGACACCAACAAAAACTTGGTAATTCAAAAAAGCCTTATCAGATAGTATCGAGTGATCAATCGCTGTTGGTACCTTATGAAGTGGGCAGTCTAATTCGTTGTGTCAAGTCGAATCAACAGACAGGCAGTCACGAGTCAAGCTCAAGGCTGCTAAACCTTAACCCTGGTGTTTGCGCCCATTACAATAATTACATAGTAGTAAAACTCGTAAAGCTACTAGATGGGCCTAAAACAATAACCTATCCATCGATTTTATAAGAGAAAATGAAAGAACAAGAATACGAGAAAATTGTGAAGAAATTCTAACAAGACCACCTCAGTGATCACCATTTGGTATCAGAATAATATGTCCCGGGTTGGACTTTCAGGGGACATAAGTTTGTCCTCGATTTAATTTTTGGTAAGATTTATCTTTAGGCCACCTGACTACCTTCCTCTATCTTATCTAGTCTGTCACTATAATAATAATTTGTATATTGTTACATTTATTATTTATTTTATTTGTATTTGGTGGTAAACTATCCAGTTCTTAATTTTGATGAGGATTCCAGGTGAATTGCACTATCATCTTCAATATTTATCATCATCATCATCAACCCGTGTTCGTCCACTGCTGGACATAGTTCTCCCCTAATGCACGCCACTGCTCCCGATTTTCGGCCACTCTCATCCAGCTCCAGCTTTTCAATATTACTCTTCTATTATACATCTTGCTGTAACTTAATTTATGCAATGAGTCGAAGCCAGCGCGCGGCGGCCGGGACCGATGGTTAGTTATTTGTAAGTAGGTACTGTAAGGATTCCTCGTATGTTTATATAATCAGACAAGTGGCACAAAAATAAAACACCAAAATGGCGTTGAGTGGCAGGCCCCTCCGAGGGTAGTATGAATAATGCAACTAATAGGCAGACATAATATGTCTGCGTGCCACACGCGCGATATACACTGTTAGACATAATTATGTCTGCCTGCCACTTAAGGGGATAAGTAATAGTAACGATGTTAAAAGCGAAGTAAATTATTATTATTATGAATTGATGTTATAATTCATAAAAAAAGGCTTTCAACTTTCAATGGTAAGTTCAAGTATCAAAATATTTCCCCGTCATACGACAAAGTTACACAAAACGCGTAATATTCTTTATAATAAATAACATGTTAATAATTCTGATATAATGCTATTTGCAAAATCATTATATGATTTCGAATTGTTTTGACAATTGCAGAATATTAACACGACCGATGGTTAATCGTTAACGTATGTTGGAAATTATTGTAACAATATCAGCACTACTTTCCCAGTATTGGTGATATATTCTCCGTATGAATAAATGAATAGAGAAAAAGGTATAGGCATTCAGGTTCGCTTCACAATTTCGCTATCGACGTGGACATTTATGTAAGCTTAATTGGAGAGTTCTAAAATAGCTTCCATTTTGAAAGATAGATTGGGTGGAACTAGAAATAGACTGCGTATTATATTTTGTCAAACGGTCTTTTAGTTTTCTTGATAAGATCGTTTTAAGTCTTTTCGGAATGAATTGGCAAAATAATCTTCCTATATTGTTCTCGTAAAAAAGATCTGCAAACACTATCAATATCTCGATCGTTGACAACTACTAGGACATCAGAAAAACTTGGTTATTCAAAAAGCCTTATCAGATAATATCGATTTATCAATTGCTATTTGTACCTTATGAAGTGGGCAGATAGTAATTATATTGTCTTTCAAGCTCAAATCCAGCGATCCCGGGTTCGATCCTCAGGTTGGCACTTGGGTTGGTTTTAAGTCCACCTTTCTAGCTACCATCTTACCAAGGTCTGCCGCCATAGTGCTAACAAAATGTTCTAACAGTAAGTGTTAACTTTTTGGTCCCCGCTCAGTAGATATCTACCGCGAGACAATAAAAAAAATGTGTCTGGATTTTACTAACGATCCTCAGATTAAGGGGCATTATGGGCTAACATGCAATTTTCGAACTCTCATCGCACGTTACAATAAGACCGTCAATTTTGAAAAAATATACTTATGCAACTAGACTTCTACGTACTTAAAAAACTACTATGAAAAAAAATCAAAATTTATTCATTATAGCGTATAAGAAAAAATCTTACCGAAATAAAAAGTGAGATATCTCGGAAACTCCTGAGCTATTTTATAAAACTGTATTCATCTTGTAAATAATCTGATAATTTAAAATATTCATGTGATAAAATAATAACAAAATCGATAGTTTCTTTACCCACTTCAAAAAAAGCCGGAGGTTCTCAATTCAACTGTATATTTACTTATGTTATCTCATAACTCTTTATTGGGTGTACCAATTATGAAGATCCTTTTAAAATAAAGATTATCTTACTTATCATTGGGATGCCATATCTAGAAAAGAATTAAATCTAAGCCAACGCTGACAACAGGCGAGATTACAATTGGATTATTCAAATCTAATGTAGTGGGCCGAGATTTGTGCAAGTAAAATAAACAACAAGCTATTCTATAGAGGTTATCGCTGCATTCCATCACGACTGCCGGAGATATTTAGTTGTTACAAATATCTATTAAAATTGACACAAAAGTGAACAAATTAGCGCTTTGTAACTAGGTAAGTTTAATTGTTTCTGTTTAGCCGGACCTACCGCCAGACAAACAGGCCAGAAATTATACTTATTGTAATATAGATTTTTGAAATATTTTTTTACTGCCACCCGCCTATCTGACACCAACTCCTTGCGAACAACGGCTGTCTTTTGAGAGCAGTCAAGACCACCATCTTTATGGGCCTTCCGAAGCACGAAGGAAAATTGAGTTGAAAAAATTTCAATCACCATCCGAGTATCGACCACGCACCGAGTTTTCGTAATCGTTACAAAGAACGCACGACCGAGGCTCCATCAACTTCAATTTGAGTAGTACTATAATAAAAAAAATAGTTTTTTTCGTTATCCTTTGTTAACAAAATTACATGTGTGGCCAGAACCACCCAGGAAGCATGTTATGTTGGGTGTTTCTGCTCTTCCCTAGTATTACGGGACAAACCATTCAACGTTCAACAAAAAAAAATATTATGAATTATTTTTCAATTACCATTACACTCATATAGGTAGCATTACCTATATTGGTAGCAGTGATAGTTAAAGTAATAGGTTGGGGAAAAAGTTTCTTCGCATTTTTTAAGAAAATTCAAAACATTTTTTAATATAGTTTATTTACATTTAACTAAAGTATGTAGGTACCATATTGTTCGATAACTTTTTGCCATCTTGTAGGTACGGACATGATCCCATTGCTATAGAAATTTTGGGACTTCTGGTCAAAATACCGCGACAAGTGGTTTTGGCAGTCCTCTCGTGATGTTAACCTGACACTGCCTAAAGAATTCTGAAGAGACCGAAACAGGTGGAAATCTGAAGGTGCAAGGTCAGGACTATACGGCGGATGCATTAACACCTCCCAGCCAAACTCTCGTAATTTTTGCTGAGTGGCTAAAGATGTGTGAGGTCTAGCGTTATCATGATGAAAAACCACACCCCTTCTGTTGATTAATTCCGGCCGCTTACCCTCAACTTCTTGCTTTAATCTCATCAGTTGTTCGCAGTAGAGTTCAGAATCGATGGTCCTGCCTGGTGGTAATAGCTCATAATGAATAATGCCCTTCCAATCCCACCACACACACGGCATCACCTTGTTGCGAGTTAACCCGGGTTTCGCCACAGTCTGTGAAGCCTGACCGGCCTTTGACCACGACCTTTTTCGCACGTTCTTGTCGTACGTGATCCACTTTTCATCACCAGTTATCAGCTTCTTCAAAAATGGTTCGGTTTCATTACGTCGTAATAAAGAATCACAAATGAGTACACGGTTCATTAGGTTTCTTTCAGTGAGCTCGTGAGGTACCCAAATGTCGAGCTTTTTTGTGTACCCAGTTTTTTTCAAATGCGCCAAAACTGTTTTGTGGTCAATTTCCAGTTCTTCGGCTACGTCGTAACTACTGACATGCCGATCATGCTCCACTTTTTCAAAAATGGCATCCATTTTATCTGTAATAGGGCGACCAGAGCGACGTGCATCTTTAACATCAAAATTTCCGGATTGAAAACGCTTAAACCAAATTTGTGCTACTCTCACAGACACTGCACTAGGTCTATAAACATCGCAAATTTTTTTCGCGGCTTGCGTTGCATTTTTACCTTTTTTGTAGTAAAATTTTAAAATGTATCGAATTTCTTCATTAGATTCACTCATCTTGGCGGTACGAAAAACAAATGAAAATCACACATTTTCCTAATTTGAATTTGGAATTATGTTCTTTAAAATTTAAACTTTCAATGATACCAAAACCAGCCAGATACAAATAGTATAGCCAAAGAGATTTTATTACAAGTTTATACATACTATAATGCGAAAAGACTTTTTCCCCAACCTAATATATATGGAGAAACACCGCATAACCCTTTCTTTATGCCTCTTTTCTAAGACACAAGGCGTGGAAAGAAAGATGAAAACATTTCAACATTTTCCATGTAATTATTCTTACAAAGCAGGACACGAATGTATTTCATTAACACCTATTCTAGAGGTTAATTAATTATTCGTCCAAAACAGGACACGACTATATTTCATGATCACACATTCTAGAGGTTTTAAAATAACAACCCTTATTTACAATTGACGGTTCAATGCGAATTCAAATTAAATACATGTTCGTAATGAATGGAAATGTTCTCTATCAAATTTGAAATCGCATATCAATTTCGAGCAATGTTTGAATTGCCGGATCACAGATATTTACTAAATATTCAATAACTCACCCTGAAGCAACATTAGTAATGCAACTGATCTAATTACATAAATCGACGTTTGAATATATTGACAGAAACTTTAATTATTCGCATAATTATTTCTGTTTCCCGTAAATATGCGTTACCTTTCTCATAACAATTACTTAAATTGTGTAAATAAAAATGCCGATTGTATGTAAGCGCATCATATTAAAATAGCAACACCTATTTGGCTGGGTTCCTCCCTGAAGGCCCCTTTCTCGAAAGGCCACGTTACGGAGGACTCCGATTTCCCACTTTTTTGATTACTAAAGCTCCGCCCGCTAAAGTATTTTAGTGATGAAAGAATTTTTGAAATCCATAGAGTAGTTTTTGAGTTTATTGCTCACAAAAATCTTTTCCCTTTATAATACTTAATAGTAGCTCACGCGCTACAATAACAAATGAGAACCACTGTTCAAGACAAAAATTATCCTATAGTTTTCAGTTTCCGCGATTGGCCCGGCGAATAGCCATAGGTACGGGTTTAAAAATGCATTATTTCGAAATCAAAGACAGGCACTTCAATTTTATTTATATATACCTATATACAACATGTAAATTAAATAACCAACACCCTGAATACAAGTGGTAAGGGATCGGCTTGTGAGTTGAATTCAAAAATTTATTTTTTAAAAAAACGATTTTTTTTCTATATAAAAAAAAAACAAAAGTACCCACTTTTTGTTTTTTTATTTTATTTAAAAAATAAACGTTTTTTTTAATTGTTTTTTTAAATCAACTCGGAAGCCGATTCTAAACCACTTGTATTCGGGGTGTTGGTTATTTAATTTACATGTTGTATAAGTATACTTAGTTGAAGATTAAAAATATATTTTACTTTAGCAAAAAATACAAAAGTATAATCAAGCTTATCTAAATTAATTTTGATTCAATTTGACATTTTATTTTATTATAATTGGTCTAACTAAAGCTTATATAAATCCTCAATCATCGGTTTGATCGAAATAGGTTTTACGTAATTATATTGCAGCTATTGACTAACTTTTGTAAAAATAATTTTGAATAATTTATAACTTGATCCGATTCTTTAGCAATAAAACAAACGGGTTCCAATTATATGTTTCATGAGAAGGCATCTCTTGCAATCTTATCAAATTTTCATTACATCTCCTTGAAGCAGAAGCTGACTTCGATTCAGTGTATCAAAATATAACCTATTTGTGACAGGAACATAGTGGAGCTGCCAAACATACAACAAGGCAGTTTGTTTGTTGAGCCACGTAGGTTCTTGAAGGCTATATCAAATATTCAAGGTGTGAGTATATTCGGCTTCGAATAGCTCTGAATCGAGAGCTCAGTAAATAGACGTCAGTGCAACCTGCACATGACGCTTGTACCTACCTCGATTTGTTTTACATCATGTCGTGAAAATGCCTTTGTGAGGCTACTTGAAATCAAGAGTCATCTGAGAGCAGTTAGCAGTGACGTAACATAAACATAATGTAAACAAAACGTTTAGTTGTTACACAACTATTAACGTTATAATTTTAAAATACGTACACTACGCCAAAAATAATTAAAATTAAATTATTTTATAACGTTATTTTGCTATAATGATAAATAAATTCTTCATAAATTAAATTTATTTCGTTCAGTTATATGAATTAAGAGTTTTATTTATAACGCTATTTATTTCTGACTAGCTATCTCGCTACACGTTGTTGGTTAATTTGTAAAAAGAAAATGAAAAATGTTAAGTAGTTTAACTTGCGTTACGTATTTCTAAAATGTTTTTCTTAACTTCATAATTTTACAATGTCGCGAATAAATTTTTGATCAGGTAAAATAATGCAATAGTTATCGTAGAAGCGTTAACAAAAGCTCCATCCTAATAAAAAATATAAATATTTAAATACAATATCGCATTATTATACAACTCGCATATGATTGTGTAGGTAGACAAAGTGAATAATGTAAGGATGATTGAATAGTGGTGACAGACAGCTCTATTATGCGCTTCGTCATTCATACAGGAAGATTAGACGATAAAAATCTATTTGAGATGCAAATAAATGTCATTTCCTTAGCAGGATACAAAAAAACGACCTCTGAAATGTTTAGACACGATCCAAAGATTTAACACCTCTGCGTAAACGCTTATTAACACTCGAGTGTTAATTGGAATAAGTAAGTGGATGTTTAGCAAAATTAAATACAATTTTATGTTTCATATAACAAATATGAGATTCTGTGTAAATTGAACAAGGATAACGGATCTTGAATAAAAAGACAAAATGAAAATGAATTTATTTTTAAAACGTTTTCTAG
Source organism: Elophila nymphaeata (assembly GCA_955850985.1). NCBI lineage: Eukaryota > Metazoa > Arthropoda > Insecta > Lepidoptera > Crambidae > Elophila > Elophila nymphaeata. The sequence continues at coordinate 20,435,853 of OY039072.1, forward strand.
TAATTGAAGCAAAATATAGAAAAAAATGATTTGCTGAAGATTGCATCGATTTTCACGTGCATGTGAGGACCTAGGGCAGCACTGCACGCGTCTTCTGAGGGCTTTCGCTGCTTTTGATAGCCCTTAGCTTTGGCTTCTGGGCATAGATGGTAGTTAGTCAGTAGGAGTCTGATATGAGACATAACCTTTGCGATCGGCCGCATTTATGAAGATTCACTGCCTCGCCCTCCAAATAGAGTACGTAACAAAGTATATATTATAATGATGATTGATTACACATCAATCTTGCTTTCAAATTATCAAACTAAAGATAGGCTTGACTGCAATAGGTCCTTATTAGAGAGATAAGCTTTATACATACTTAATGTTCTCTTAGATTTGCGCGAGCACTACACATTACAAATAAAACAACTTTTACGGATTTGACTCGCGTGTAATTAGATTTTACATGTTATTATTATTGCCCGACGTTTCGTCGGGTACTTACTTGTCTCTTAACCACGTGTACAATAAATAATATAGTGAAAAAATTGAGCTGTTTATGCGAGTGACGACTTTTACAACCGCTCTCGTTCAGGAATTTAGACATTAATGACGTTATTAATATTCGCTTTTGTTAGTGTATGCGTGGTCATTTGCTTTGATGACTTAGGCCCGTATTACAGAATGACACTCAGAAATCAATCATGTCTTGAAAATAGTTTGTCACTTTCTAACAAGCACAAAGTGATAGAGACGTACGACGCTCAAGTCGGCGTTGATTCTTGAGACTCGTTCTGTAATACGTGCCTTTGACGTTTATTGATGTTTGTCTTTCGTGTTTTAAATCACATTCAATATGTTTTCAGTTTTAGAATAATTAAGCTGTAGTAAACTATTTTTGATTGTTATTTTAAGCTGTTTTCTATTCAATTTCACTATTTGGTTTAGTTAGATCATTAAAGTAGGTACCTATAGTATAGGTACGACAATTTTTCATATAGGTCCATTTTTGTATAGGTTCTATAAAATAATGAACCTATATGAAAAATGGTCGTCTAGCTAACAAGATTTTGACAGTACGAACCAAAATCCGAACCCGTCTTTTATTTTGTGGTAGTTGTGACGGGTCCACGTTTTTAGTGGTAGCGGAGAACTTAGTTAAATATGAATAGCTGCTGAACAGTGTAAAGTTGGGTTTCCTTATAAAGTTTTTCAGTCGGGTATTTACTCGGCTAGTGAGAATTTACTTAAATTACAGCTCTTTGTGCTCTTTCTAATTCGATAAGATGACAAGATGTGGCTCCTCCCAATACAATATGTCAAGCAGATTAACATTACAATACTAAAGTATAAGGCGGCCACTGTCGCTCGCAGCAGGGCGGAGATTTTAAGCTAAACGTAGTGTATCATATACTCTTTGATTTTAAGCAATCCTAAGTTTTACTTAGCTCTTCACTAAGATTTAGTAGAGAGGCAGCCTTAACCTTTTTCTGTGGCCAACGCTATCGTTTATCATCATCGTTTTTTGCCACTCTATTTTATCAAAAACTAGCAAATCGCCCGGCTTTGCAAGGGTACTATGTAGTTGATGAAATACACCTTACCCTTCCTCTCCACCCGTTTATGACAATTGTATTAAAATCGGCTGCGTAGCTTAAAAGATCTAAGTATACAGACAGACGAAGTAACTTTGTTTTATATATATGTAGAGATAAATAAACGGAAAAATACAAAACTTCTGCAAAAACCTATCAAGAAGTCAAAGGAATATTTTTATGCATTAAACAGATAAAACATACGATTGATTATATGGAACGACTCTTAAATATGGACAAAAAAGGTTCTACACTGAAACTAAGCTATCTTCTCCTTATAAACTATGTGTAAATTGATTTAGTTATTGTTGATCAACATGAGCAGTATCGACCACACATATTTTAATTAATTCCACGCCCCCCGCGTCATGGGGGTAGATTGTTTCGCGAACTTTGTTAAACAGGCTCAAATTGTTATTCATTACCTTTACATAACGGATAGGTACGAAAGTTGAGTAATTATTTTAGAAACATACAAAATTAATTAATTCCCATTTGGGTTTTAATGGAGTTTCTAATATTTCCAGTAGTTGAAGCTTCTATTTTTAGAGGTACTCAGCAGGGATTTAATTTGAAATCTCAATTGTCTTTGTAATGGAACGGATTATGCGGCTGTGAAATTGTTTTAGTATTATTTTATTCGATTCATATTTCGCGAGGCTATGAGTTATTTAATTTTACCTACCTAATTGGTTGCTTAATAATTGAATTGAATTTAATATTTTGTAAATGCTTTGCTAAACATAAGCAAATCATAATAAATACTCTGTAAAAGCGAAACTAAACTTAATTTATTCCTTATTGCACATCAAATAAGGACAAAATAATATAAATGGACATAGGCCGGTCAAAATATACATTACAAGAATAAGCCTATCGGGGAAACCACAATAAAAAATATGCGCCAAGTGCACTACCTCAGGGGTGGCGCGGAATCGTGTACATTTTATGAAGAACACAACTTTTTGTATGGCTATATCTCCGAAATGGTAATTCTTAGGAAAAAAGAGTGTTGATACAGTTTTTAATAAGATTAGATAATCGAATAATGAATATTTTTTGTCACAGCTATTTTTATGATAAATCTGGCTGTTTAGCTGAAAAATGCATAAAACCGAATTTCGCAACATTTGACCTGTAACATTTTTTTCTGCACACGTTGGATCGATGGGGATTTTTGACTAATTATTTGTTGTAGTATTCCCAACATTCATAGCAATTTACAGCTTTGTGCGAATTAATGTAACCGTACTCCTATTTTTGAAGCTAATTTGACCTCGCTAAAATGAGAGTTTTTCGACGAAGGAATTAATGCTGAGATGACAGCTGACAGAGATATATGGAAGAGAAAAACATATTTCGCCGACCCCAAACAAAATTGGGAGCAGTGCAGGCAAATGACGATGAGAGTTTTCAGCACGAAATAAAGTGACACAAAACTAACTTTCATATCACAAAAAACCTTCAATAATACAACTATCTGGCAGTCAAATGCCAATTTTGTATGGAATATCTGTTAAATAAACGCTAATGGGAGCTTTCTTGGAACCTCCGAAACGCCCTATAAATCTTGATTGCATTCTGCTGATTGACTTTTCGCCTCATCAAAACGGATCTTTAACATCAGAAGCTATAATTGCGTCTCGGTTAGATACATCTACAGTTTTTTTTATTATCTAATGCATCACTGTAATACATATTATCATCGTTCGCAAATGCATCAGATATTATGATTAAAATTGATATCAAATTAAATAGAAAACGAAAAACATGGGAAAAAATCCTGTTATGGATAAATGCTGAGACGGGACTTGAACCCGCGACCTTTCGCTATCCGGGCCACTGCTCTTCCAACTGAGCTACACAGGACTGTTTGACCTCAACGAATTCAACCATGTCTTTCGTTTAGATTACGTCATCAAGCTGACGTATGCCTAACAATGTTGCAGATTTACATATTTAACACCCGATGAGATATTTTTACAAATACCGTCGATGAGTTAAATTAGACATTTCTGCTTTTTTTGAAATATTGTTTTTTTTTTTGCAGAGGCATAATCAAAGGTAGGCTGACACCCGCGTTTTGTTTATTTAAGAGTTTTCATTGGAGCAAATGTGTTTCATTGAAGTGGCTTCTTAGAAATTCTACTAGTAAAGTATATTATTATATAATATAATTTATTTTAAAGGGAAAAACTCTTGGCTTTCACCTCACTTAATGAGTAGAAATGTAAATGCCTAAAGTAAGCAATCAAAACAGGCTTCAACCGAACCCTCGACCACTGAGAGACTGACCATCAGCTGTGGGAACAAAATAATACACAAACACATAGAACAATAACTACCTGATCATCTTAGGCATAGTCAGCTTATGACAAGAAACAAAACTAGTTAAAAATAATTGTAACTGCATGAAATAGCAGTATATTATCCCATCTTGTGAATTCAGAGTTGTCTCATATAAAGTTTTTTTTTTAGACTAAAGTCTAAAGGAAATATCGGATTTGAAACTATCTTGTATTTAACTATTACTAATTACAATTTTTACGTGTATTTAAAATTTTTGTAATTTTAAATTATTAAGTTATAAAATTATAAAAAAGACATAAAAATAATCACATACTAAGGCGACCGTGATTAGCATCCGCAATATCTACGGAGTTTATATAATATTTTGTCGCACATCCACTTTTGTTTAAATTATTACCAGCGATAATGAGATGAGTTTGTAGCCATGAACCGTTAGCCTTGACATGTATCGGCTATGCACGAATATGCAACTTGTATTACAAAGGATATTTACAGCCCATAAACTTTATGCAATAAAATTGAATACACAAATATTCTACACTATTATTATTGCTGTTAAGATTATAATTTAAGGCTGAGAATTTTACTCATGTAAATATTGAAAATTGGTTATGTGATCGATGTATATTTGTTTTTAGCGGTATGAAATATACTTTTCGACCTCTTCTCATACAATACACAAAAAAAATCATAAAATCGGTCGAACCGCTTCGGAGGATTGCGTCCACAAACGCCGTCACAAAAGATATTTACAAATTGTATGACTTGCTGACTGAGTAAATGTTTTTCTGCCATCTAATTTTATTTTCTGCTTAGCCGTATGAAAATACTTTATGATCTATTCTCATACTTACCCATTATACACAAAACAATTCATAAAAATCGGTTGAGCGGAGGAGTGTGACCACAGATATATAAATCTAAGAAGATCGGTCGAATCGCCGAGTTCATAGGAAGACCTAGTGTCGCGATCACCGGCCGTACTACATAACATGGTTCTAGTTGAGCATGCCGTATTATACACTATTCATTGCGCACGTCATAAGGACTGCGAAGCAATGAAAGTTAAGCACAGCCGCAAAGGATATCGGTCAAATCGCTGAGTTTATATGAAGTCCGAGTGACGCGGACGGTGAACTGGCGGCAATGTATACCCACTGGGCATGCACTTTATCACAAGTTAAACGCCGGCTTGACCTGTCTCCTTGTATTATTAAATCTGTGAGTGTGACCATCAACACCGTGACACATAAATTTTGTATTTAATAGATGTTATTACAAAGCTGCTATCAAAAGACAGCCATTGTTTCTATGGAGGGTTAATGTCAAACAGGCGGGCAGCCGTAAAAATGTAATACCATTGCTTGTAGTATTGTCGATATCAAGGCATACTACACCGATCCCAAATAAATTGGAAGGAGGGTAGGAACATGATGGTGATCTTAAAATATATAAATCACGTGTCACGTTGTTTGTCCGCGATGGACTCCTAAATTACATAACTGATTGTAATCAAATTTGTACGACTACCCAACTAGCACACAGTGAGAATAGCAGCCTATTTTGCACCTTTTTGTAAGTTTTAATTGGTAAATGGTTAAACCTAGGGCCTAAGCTGGTACTATACTGAAATCTCGTTTTTTAATGAGATGGTTCTTTACATTTTAGGGAATTAGATCAGCTTTCGTAGCAGAGCAGAATAATATGATCTCCTATATCTCCATCTCCATATCCTCCAGTGGGTGTCGTAGAAAGCGACTAATGGATGAGCAAAGGGGTATTGATAACCTTATACTCTGTCCACCTATCCGCATTGGGCAACCGTGGTGGACTGTCTAAACCTCCTTCAAGGAGAGGCCCTGTGTCCCAGCAGTGGTCGTTAAAAAGGTTTTTGTGATGATGTGATGAGTTTGTTTTCACAATTTATTTATTAGAAGGCTAATAGTGTATTTTACAATGTTTGTAATTTGACAATAATTGGTAATATAATAATTGACAATAATATGGACCGTTTCCGCAGGCATCCTAAGTTTCATTCCATATAGTTAATTTGATGTTATTTCTCTATTATAAAAGCAGTAAAGCTTCTAGAGAGATATAATTTCAAGGTGTGAGAATGTCAAGATGTTATTTGTTTAATGTTCTCTTAGATTCAGCCCGTGACCACGAAAACGCTGCAAAGTGTTACGAAACATCGGGCAATAATGACAACATGTAAAATCTAATTACACGCGAGTTAAATCCGTAAAAGTTGTTTTATTTACAATGTTATTTGTAACAAAACAACTAATTTCATACTATACATGTATGCCATTATAATATTTGAGTTTCATTTCTATCGAATTAAAACGTATTGTAAATCTAAGACCTTAATCCCACTAATAATGCCAGTAATTGTTAATTAACGACCAATAGCAGTCCAATAAATTAAATAAATGGAAAATTAAAGTTAACGATTATTTATTTCAAAGCATTATGCTTATTATACCGGGTAAAGTTTATTGCATTGCTATTTACATTTAGGACGAGTAAATACCTAGTATTACTAAATGACGTGTTTAGATGTGACCTCTAAGCTTAAATTGATTCTAGTAAACTTGTGCTGTGTTGTTTTAAGCACCTACTTTGTAAAACCATTACATAAGTCTAGAAATTGTTCTGTAAAACCTAACCTTTGATAAGCCGCATTTTTAAGAGATAGCAAACAAGCTTGCGGCCCTCCTGGTGTTAAGTGATAACCGTTGTCTATAGACACTTGCAATATTCATGCTAAATCACTTAACATGCAAGTGCGTTGCCATCATTGGGAACTAAGATGATATGCCTTCCATGTCCAGTAATTACACTGGCTTAAGGTAGCCAGTATAATTACTGGGTAGCCCCTTCAATCCAAAACACGAACGAACGGCTTCAAGAAATTAAAAAGGCGGTGGTACCTATCCAGATGACTCTACATAGGGGTCTACCATCTAGTAAAATTTCCATTCCATTATTATGAAATGTAAAACAAAATAAACCCTATAATTAACTCAAAGTTATGCGTAAACTGTAATTTATGATTCAAGAGAAAGGTAAATTATTTTATTCCACACTTGACCAGAAAGTCCTACTTCCAGGTCACGGCGGTGACATAAAATTATGAACTAACCTCGAGAGGTAAAAAAGAAAGGTTCAGATGTGCTCACCAACAAAACAGTACAGTGCTCAATAAATTAGACATTGGCTCAACAAAAAAAAATGACAACTTTTGGTGGGAATTTACACTCTACTACTATCAAAGTCGGTCACCATAGCAACAGAGTCTATAGAAGTTCATAAAGCAATAAACAGGAATATTGTGTTCCAACGATCTGGTAGGTCGAGATGGACTGACGATCTGGTCAAATTGGTGCAAATCCGTGGACAAGGCCTATGTCTAAACATGGACGTCTCTCGGCTGATATTGTGTTCTATGATGATTCATTATGTTTCGACAGTTAGCCATAAGATAAAGAATCGTTATTGCCAGTTGTTGGTATTGGGTGAAGCTTGCTTCTACCGGTTTTACCATCATTTCACATCAGGTTAACCTGTAAAGGTCTGGAATTCTGTCGAAGCTTTGATCGAAAACATTAGCTTGATATTTCTTAATAATAGAAGTAAAATGTTAGCTTTGAATCAATCCCAACAATTTATTAAGGCTTGTGATCGACACATTTAAACAAAGCTAAACAGCGGACTTCGTGCTCACCTTAAAAGGGTCCTTATCTCTGATGGTATTTACGTTCCTTTCCCCATATTTTGTTGAAATGTCAACTGCATCGTCGCTCCAAGTTCGTGATTCACAATCTTTGCTAATTAAATTGTACCTTTAATTAGCTTAAACGGATCTAGGTGCTTTATGTCACGAAATAAAGACAACATTATGATCGTGTCTGTTCGTGATTTAAATCGGCTAATGCAAATAGTTTTAAAAAAGTTTGATTGACACCGACAAAGGTTGGTGGTGCTCTTATAATTGACATAATGTATTAACTCGCTTTTCATAGTTGAAATTGAGCAGTATGACATTCACTTGATATTGACGATGAAACACGATACCACAAGGAGGTCGTTGGCACCATGGATGTGCCTTCTACTGCCGTTACTCGGAAGGGACCCGAAAAATTTTCAACTCGATTTTCCTTCGTGCTTTGGAAGGCACGCTGGTGGTCTCGGCTATCGAAAGATAACAGTTTTGGGAGCAGGGTAAGAAAAAGAAGACACACATTATCACAACCAAACGTTAACCCTAAACTATACCATAATGGCGGGAGGAGTGAAAGAGAGAGGAACTCGAGAGGAACGACAGGAAGAACCTTCCGGACCCGGAGGGAAGGTTGCGGTGGAATTCGGAGCCACAATTATTCTGCGTGCCATTTTGCCCAAACAATGTGTCTTAGAACAATCCTTTGAACGGAATGGTAGTGTTGTTTCTTTAAAGAGATCACTAGCGACAACCTTATAGTCCAATGGCTCAATACAATCATCTATGTAAAATGTATAACTTTGAACTATCTATATTAGAACATGTAGGAATTTATTTATTTATTGTCATTCTAATATAATATTATGCACAATTGTGAAATGAAATGAAAAAGCTCTTTATTTAAATGATCTTTGCTAGGTACTTTTAAATGGTCAAACGCCCTTCCACCATTTCGGGACGAAATAATTATTTTACTTCAATAGTAATATGCTGAGATAGACAAAAAATGGCGAAAGAAACTCCACAGCTTACAATTTCGTAATGATTTCAAAACATCATAACAAATCAATAGATTGTAATTGGGTACAGGCATGCACTTAGATTTATTTAAGATTTTCTTTATTACTGTTATTTGTCTGATATCTGTAATTGTGCCGTTATAAATTAATAAATTCTTATGGATACCTGTAGAGTACAGGTTATGTCAGACTCTTACCGACTAAGCTCCGCTTTTTTCACATTTAAACTTTCACTTTGTACGATTAAATGAGTAAAAGCGGTAATTAACGCAATAAGATTACCTTGTTTTTCTCATTCAAAAAATTATCCGAGTTAAATTAAATTTTATGAATAAATTTGTTCTATTTCATTTCTATTGTCATTAAGACGTAATGATGGTTTATTTATAGCTTTAATTAAAATTTAAGACTTCTATATAAACCAAATTCTAGGAAACAAAATCAAATACAACTTTGATTGGATTCAAACTTTAAATGAAAGGTGAAAATATACTTGTGAAAATAACAAGTAGGTAATGTTTTCCCTGCTTTTGCAATTTATTTACAGATTTTCCTTGTAATATTTAAAACTGAAGACAGGGACAGCCTCGTTGTTCATTTTCTGTCTTTCGTGAGGCTTTCGTCTGTTATTCACAACAGACAGTTTTCCTGTTCTGTTACAAGTTTTTTTCCTTGCAGCTTTTATGTTGCGTATTATTAGCTTATTTAATTGTACAGAAGTTTGTATGGATGCGTAGATGTATGAATGGATGTCTGTGTGTCTTTTACTCTTTATCTTAGAAAAAATCAACTTGCCTCAGCGGGAATCGAACCCGCATCTTCTGCAATCCGGGCGACTGCGTTGACCATTACGCCACCGAGACACTGCTTTCGCTGTCGAAATTTGTCAGTCCTTGGTGCTTATGTTTTTATGGTAAACATTGTTTCATCAAATCTTTGAAATTTGCACTTCTAAGATCCGAACGAAATATTTTTACAAATATTTGACGCCCAGTTAAGATGAAACTACCTTACAGGAATAATTTTCTTTTTGCGTTTACAGATATTTTTAATACTAGAAAAATGCACTGAAAAAAATATGGTCAAGGTCAAATCAAATAACTCTTATTTGATAAGATTCCACCAGACCAGCCTTAGATACCGTTGTACTAGTACAGAACTTATGGAAGTTCTATAGAAACCGGGGTCTTTTAATAATGTAAGGGATTAAGCTGGAATACCCCTCGCTCCTACCTCTACCAAATACAAACAAACGATGTAAGTATTTTTGTTTCATTTAAAGGTACGTAATACTAACAAAAAAAATAATAAAAATATACAGAATATTTGGTACATGGTATAACAAGCGGTTCCAACTCATTCTAACATGCTTATGTATTTAGTTATTTTTTTTATAAATGTGAAATAAATTTCAAATCTCTATACTTATAACTATTTCGGTCAGTAAAACAAAGTCTATGAGGAATTTGAAATTTCTACAAAACCTTTTGAAGAATTGTAATATATTATTTTCGTAAAAGATGGATAATTATCATAATTTGTTGTAATTAAATTTCTTCCAAATTCCTTTCATAATTTACCTTCTTTCTCTGTACTGTGCCGATAATAATTGAGACAATAGAACAATAGAATAATTAGACCCGCGCATGTTTGCTCATTTCCTACAGAATATGCTTCCTTAATCTGCTGCTGCTTATTAGAATATGAAATCAAAGGTGTAGCCACGGTCATGAATAACTTATAAGCACACGTACTTATAAACAAAGTGCTTAATTCGCAACCCTTGTTTTAGCAGATCAAGAGAGAAACCCAGATAAAGTTAAATAAGTAGGTAGATTAATCCAAATTATCGTAAGGGTGAAGAACAATTCATATATTACTTTGCTATTAAATTTTATAATACTTATAATATTTGCGTTTGCTTTTGAATCGAATGGTACATCCTACTTGATTATTTGCGATTGGTTCCATGTCTTCTTACCAAGACATGGTACCGATAGCCAATATTTGGGGTTCTATAGGTACACAATTTATTTGGGTTCCTTTTTATCTTTAGCTCCACGGGCTGCTGAGATGCTTACCGTGAAATAACTAACCTGGTTGTCGGCTTTTATTGGTTTACTGAAGGTTTAGTTACTTTTTGGGTCCTAGGGTAACAGGTTGTAACAACCTGACACTTCATGGCCCATACTGCCAGATATGGATTTAGGTGTGAGTAAAATGGGAACCCATCACTTTATCGCAATTAACTTCAACGATTTTCATTCCCCATAAAACTATTCGCAGATCTTTTTATACAATACTTAACAACTCCTAGAATCAGGTTACATCGCAATTTCATTTCCTCGAATAGTTGTTATCTACAAGCTCATTCCATCGTAAATTCTTGTCCTATTTTATTTATTTTATCGAAATAATGTTAAATCGATGTTTTGTTACCCATAATTTTGTTTCCACGTAAGTTTTAGTTTGCAGAATAGTTGAAACATCAATTTTTACTACACCAAAGTTAGTGTACATCGAAAATACTTTTTTTATGTAATTACTCGTAATCATTTTTGTTTCCCTGTAAAGAAAACCTATAGATTAAGTTAGGTTCGATTTAGAACAACAGGCAGTCAGCAGCGGTGCAACCAAAGCTAACGAAGATTGCTTGTTGTATTCTGGCATGCTACATGCATGCTTGCATTGCATGCTGTATGCATGTTTGCATTGCATGATGTATGCATGCTTGCATTGCATGCTGTATGCATGCCTGCAAGATGCTTGCCGGGGGGTGCAGGGGCTATAAAGAAAAACCATTAATACGAAAATAAACCTAGGTTAGGTTAGGTTAGACTTGTGACCAAGCAAAGCGGAGCGAGCGAAGCGAGCGGAGCATTATATTGCTTGCTGCATGTTTGCTTGCATGTTGCATGCTTGTTTGCATGCTGCATGCTTGTTTGCATGCTGCATGCTTGTTTGCATGCTGCATGCTTGCTTGCATGCTGTATGCTTGCTTGCATGGTATGTACCAACTTGCAAATTAAGAATTAATTTTTAAATTAAGAACTAACCTCAACAGTTTTTGTCGTCAAACGTCAACAGGCAAATGTATCGTATCGAAAGTTGTTAAACGAAACATTACAATGCGTAACCTTAAATATTAAAACATGTTTTTATAAATAGTGTTATCGATAACTTAATAGTTTATATAAAATGTTAGTTCGATAGACCGCTATTCTGGTAAGCAACACAACTTTGAAACATTTTTTTTATGAAAGTTTATTCGATAATATGAAACGGTGATCATTAGCTAGTCGATCAATTAAGAAAAATAGATATTGAAAATCGTGGAATAGTTTTCGGTGAAATGAAATTCGATGTCAAAAAAATGTGTATTTTGATAGGTACCCGTGTATATTTATGTTAATTATCCAAATGTATTGATTTTTTCTTTTTAAGAAAAACTTTAACGAAGTGACATCTACTGACTAAAGATTATTATACATGGTACGTAAGTACGCTAACGTATTTATAACAACAAGAACAAGAAATAAAAAAAAATAAAGCGTATTCTAAAGAGAAATCTCTTCCTTTTCATTTGTGACAGAATATAGTCTAAAAAGCTCGGAAGTCATAAAAACAAAGTAAAATAATGGTTGTTCACGTTCTCTTTAAATGTCAAAGTACGAAAGCTGTTGAGTTCACAAAAAAAAAACTAAATATACATAAGTTTTGTGTCAAAAGTAGGCTAGGCTATTAAAAATAATAGGACTGTAGTTGTTGTTAATAGGATTACTCTAAATTCCCTCTTGTACGTTTAGTGAAGATTAGAGATCACTAAACTGGGCTTTACCTGACCCAAATACGATCGAAAGCCAAGGATTATGTGGAAAACAAGAAAAGTTTTCACATAACCCATAATCCCTTGATGTAATTACTTTCGGATTTGCAACGTTACCTACCTTGTAATCAGGTTGTGAACGCGTGCTTAGCTGAAAAGTGAACAGAAAAAATATCAACTGGTAAAATAAAAAGGTTAAATTTTAACATCAGCATTTAATTTTATTTTACCAGAGATATCATAAAAATGTAATATAGCGTAGAATACTATATTTATATATTTTACGCAAGTAATAATAGGGTATTTTACACCATGAAAGGAAATATATAAAATTGCATTTTAATGATAGATATTGCAAAAAGTAAACGAGAACCATCGATATTTATTCATAAATATTCAACTTAAATTTTATAATTCAATTTTAAAAATCAACTTTTATAAATCTCTTCCCAAAATCTTTAAAACGCTGTTTGCCATGTTGGAATATGACGTGCCGTCACTACGTTAGTAAACAAAGCAGATTTGTATCCTGCTTTGTGTTGATTTTGAAATCGCAGATTTTTGTCTTGTTCACTAACGGAGTGACGTCACGGGCCAAAAAGCATGGCGGCTAGCGTATTTATTAACCTTTTTATTATTCTTGACAGGGAAGTTCTTAACCTCCATCTCATCTGATGGTAAGTGATGATAAGGAGAGCTTCACCTGAAACCCTCAACCAGAGAGAAACTGGCTATCCTATCATTGATTGACGGAACATAATGTTCTTAACATTACGATTATTGTAACAGATTTTGATAAGACTGTAACGTTATATCCTCAATGGGGTCCAAACACCATGGTGTGGGTCCAGAAAAGATGGTTACAAAGTAGTAGCAGAAGGTAATAATAAAGGCACTCTGAAAATAATATAAAAACACACTGTAAAAACTAACCACTGAAAATAGATACACACAAATATAAAAATGATTATCTAAAGGTACGTACAAATTATATTAGTAATGCCTCAAGATAATTATAGTTATTTTTAAGGTGTCCAGAGCGAGACCCCAGAAATGTGACAACAGTGTGTAATCAAATCAGACACTATCAGTAATAGAATGATTCAATAGCGGGAACCGAACCAAACGTCATGTATTTGAAAGAAAAATATTTCTATCAAATTAAAAAAAAAACTTTTATTAAAATGTCCTGTTAAGTTGGACATGGAAAAATGATGGTGGTAATGTTATAGTACCACGTTACAAGATGGTCGTAACCGGACGGACTTGAAAAACAGTCTTACCTCCTGCTAAACTAAGTTTAAATTTGTACTCGCCTGGTGATCGACGAACCCGGGATCTTTGGGACTTATTCCGGTTGATGATCCCCGCCACGAACCAATGTGTTTTCAAATTTTGAATTCATAATATGTACGTTTAATCGACGCTTTACGGTGAAGGAAGGCATCGTGAGGAAACCTGCACACAACTATGAAGAAATTCTTAGGTTGTGTGTGAAGTCGACCAACCCGCACTTGGTCAGCGTGGTTGACTAAGGCCTAATCGCCCCTAATGTGGGGTAGGCTCGAGCCCCTCGGTGGGGACATTATATGAGCTGATGATGATGAATAGGAGCTTTAATGGCTTCTAATTAAAATATATTATTATTCTAATACTATTGTCATTCTCACGATCGTTATATTTAGATAAGTACAATAAAAGTTACGAAGTACTTGTAATGCAACATATCTTTAACTTCCTTAATCACCAGAATCCCTCAGTATTATAGGTAATAGATTACAAATTACCATCACTATAATTATATCATTTATTTTTGTAAATAGAAACATACTTAGAATTTAAAGAATAAAGAAATAGATAGTTTTTGTTCGTCTTAGGTACGTATTATAGTAGGAGTCTCAAGAATGAACGCCGACTTGAGCGTCGTACTTCTGTGTCACTTTGTGCTTGACAGAAAGTGACAAACGATTCTCAAGACATGAGTGACTTCTGAGTGTCATTCTGTAATACAGGCCTTAGAATCGTACCTGTAAACTTAAAATCCTAGTTATTCCTATCACACAAATTCATTAACTTATTTGATTAATGTTGTTTATTTAGCTTAAAACGAAACAAGCGTTTACGCATGATTAAATAAAAGGTAATAAAAATATATTGAACACAATGATGAATTGTAACTGCGTCAGTAATTATAAATCTATGACTGTAACAGACGTTTTGTTATATTGATTTTGAATTTGTTCGGCAATTAACTTTGGTTTCCTGCCTTCGGCGTAGTGTGAGTTAACACATTTCACATTTTGACTTCTCAAGGCAATAATCCTACACAGAAAATAATTTGTTGCTGCCATTATTCAGAATAAACAGCGGGGTTACAACTTTTAATTATCTCGAAATTTCATTTATGAGATAAATGTTTTAAAATCCTTGTTCTGTCAACGGTTGAAAAGGTTTGTGAGACGAGAGGATAAAGGGTATTGAGTTTAATTACATTTAAGCATTTTTAAATTCAATATTTATTTATAGAAGCTTCTCTCAAATACCGGTTTTTGCGAATTCAACGTTGCCTTTTTTATTGTATTCAACAAAAATTATACAAATATCTAAAACATTGGATTCAAAGATTGAGATTTTTACTTTATCTGGATATTCCTGATCTATTTCCTTTTAAAGTTTTATTAACAACCTATCTGACGAAATAAAAGACTCTAAAATACATAATTCGAATGCGATGTGTTTGCGGATGAATGGAAGAAATTTTTGTCAATATGCTTGGAGTTCTGTGAGAAGTCAGTGTGCCTTTAATTAGTGTAATTGGCTTCTAGCCGTTCTAATTAAAGTAAATAAATAAATAATATAGCTGTCAGTTATATCTATTAAATAAAGTATATGGACGGTCTCCAATGACGTCAACTTCCTTAAGATATTCGAGTATAAAAGTAAAAAGTGCGTACTGCCCGTAAACCACCTTCGTGATTAGTCCACCTTAGTTACATCCAGAGCTCTCTAGTTCGATTCCCAAGGGAGTATATGTTCAGTTTTATTAGTAGTAGATTCTTTGTTGCCCGCCTGGGCACCACAAGCTGATCAAAGTGTCAAAGCATTAAAGTGTTGCGACGCGACGGTTAGGTGCTTTTCTAACGGCGGGGTGGGCCGGGTTAGTCAATTTCACCGCGAACGATAGCGTAAAGGGAATCCTATACTACCAACGCACATAGAGGATAAAGAACCGCGCCGCAGCGCAGGTGGCAGGCACTCGCGGCGCGGTGTATCCGTGGCTACCGCCATGTATCATATCACACAGACCAGTTTGTATGCAGATAGCGGCAGAGGGCGGCTAGCTCAGTCCGTGGAACTCTTTCTCCTCTTCACTACAACGAACGTCGTGAACTCCGTCTCTCGTTAGCTTTGTGTTCGCGGTGAGGGCAAATTGACGGGCAGACGCTGTCTTTAATGCTTCGCGGTCAAAAGACTACCCCACACCGCCGTTTGCAATGCGCCTTTGATACCTCAGAAAAGAAAGATCACTCAGTCGTTGAAAATTCCGGTTGAGGGTCGAAAGAAATAAAAAAGAAAACAAAAGTAGAACATATAATTGATCATGTTCTTGTTTTCATACTTGGAAGGTCTCGTATCAGTGGCAGGGTGATTGAAATTAAACTTATTTTATTTTCAGCAATGACTCATTTATTAACAACAGTACATCTTAGTAAATAAATTACCTTATCCTAAATCAATTTACCACATTCTTTAGTGAGACTCGGCTATTTGCAAGCCTTTTAATTACCAGTGTAAGTATTCTAAGCGTTGCCTAGTACGGGATGGAGTAAAAAAATAGTACATTGTAGTCGTAACTATGTAAGTCATGGGCGTAGAGATACGCAATTAGGGACGCGTTACACTGTATAGGAATGCGATACGGAAACGGTTATCAACTGTTGCTTCTCTAAAACAGCCTAAAATTATAGGCATGTATACATAATTGTAATCAGGCTCATAATTCCAAATCGGGTCGAGCAGAGCTTCAATATATGTCATACAGTACCTACCGCCAAATTAGAGGCAGTCGCCTAAAATTAAAAATAAAATTAGTTTAAAAAAGTAATAATGTCGTAAACAACAGAAACAGAGAGAGAGAGAAAATGAAGCTCACACAATTGATCATAATATTTAATTAAAAAATGAGGGGACTCAGTCAATTTGACTGCGTCCCTAAATTGACTTACTTCCTTTTTAACCGACTTCAAAAAAGGAGGAGGTTCTCAATTCGACTGTATGTTTTTTTGTGTAACCTCATAATTGTTACTGGGTGTACTGATTTTGAAGATTCTTTTAACGTTTAGAAGTTAGTGCTTGTCATGTAGTCTGTGTGGTCCCATTTAAAGTTGATCGACATTTGACGAGTAGTTTTTGAGATATAATGTGTAATGTGAAAATAATGTGTCCGAGTCTCACTAAAGAATGTGGTAATATACAAATTATTTTATTACTTGTTTAAAAGATCTTGAGATAGTTTTTTGGAAATTTCTATACTTACAACACTAAAAAGCAAATAATAAATTATTTTTAAATAAAAAAAAAATTAGATTTTGTAAACAACGTTTTTATTTCTCCGTTTTTAGTTTTGAAGGCGGTTTTTTTCGTCGGTTTTAGTCGTTAATTTTCTAGAGCTCTGTTATGTGGTTGAGGATATAGTTAGACGTGATAACTCTAGTGTGTTATTTACGACGATTGATTATGGGGGATGATTAAAGTCACCCGATTTTCGCCGCAAGGCGGCAGGATGTTTTGGGGCATGTAGTTGCAGCCTAACCGAATTGCCATTAGAAGGTCGATTGTAGCCGTGTAGCGAAAATCGTGCGTCTTTAGTCATCCGCGTAAATCCAATTAGGATCACGACAATGCTAGATAAAGAATTACAAAATGGTTCGCTTTGACAGACGACTATGTAGTTTATCGCCTTTGAGTTTATTAATTTTAGGTAGTGTGCATTTTGTTTTATAACTTCTTCTAATCCTTACGAAAATGGTTAACCTGTTACAGGTTGAACGGGTAGTATTGTTATTGGATCAATTACTGTAAAATATAAAAAAGTCTGCATTTCTATCTCAATACAAATTAAAGTAATATTGAATACTATGTTCTAAGACATCCCCGTACTACCTACATCTTGTGCAACGTCTGGTCGATCTGATCGGTTTAAAATAATTACTTAAAATATTTTTTTTAATACCGCCTCCGCCACTATGTAATGCCCACTTAAAGAATCTGCGTAGCGTCCAATCAAGTGACCCTCAGCCGTAGTTTGCATTGCCAAGTTAACGGTAAGAAATTCAAAAGATTTAGGTGAATTACATCCAAGTTGGCGTCACTGGAATTACCTTAAAAGTGACTAATGACAGTAGTAGGTAGATAAAAATAGGGAAAAATGCTCATCAAAATATTTTTAACTATAGTTTTACTTTTACGGTGTTCAGATAAAAATTCATTGAGGTTTCTGAAAAATTTAATGAAATATAATTTACGAGTTTTGTTATCATCCCCATATTGGGTGGGATACAAAGAAAAAACAGAGGAAAAAATGATTCAATACATCTATCAGATTGTTATTATTAAGTTGCTGAAACAAGTAAGTACCATGTAATATTTGTTACGGTATTTAATTGTACAAATAAATAGCTTAACTATGGATTTATGGAGCTCTTAACATATTTTTGGATTCAAATATAGCACTGAAGAGCAATGACTTTGTAAGTCATTGCTGAAGAGTCATTTTAAGTAAAACGTTAATGCATTAAAAAACGTTTTCTTTTGTTTTGCGTAGATGACACTTCGAACTCGGTATAGTTCGTTTCTAACTGGAGCAAACACGCACTTCTAAAAGGCATTCATATTCCATGCACATCCAAATGTAACAGCTTACAATACAACAATCAACCAAGGGTAAAACTTTGTTTTTCACTTGAACCCTATTATGATATAACAAGAGCGTTGTTAGCGGTTTAGCTGTCACAGGCGATGTGCCGTTGACTGTACAGATAAACCTTCCATAATCAGTCCTCAGACAAGCACAGCTGGGTTCAACCCTCCACTGCAACAGACGTCGAGGGCCTGAATAATGTTGCAACACGAACTCGCAAGTGTTTACGGGTTATGCTGCCGAGTCGCTGTAAATTTTGGGATGATCACACCCATCTAGCTATCTCGAATTAATCGCGGCTATTTCTGTATATATATTTCTATTTCTATTTCCGAGACATGCTGAGGTTAATGACATCATCCGCCGGGCTCTTGTGACTACTGGAATACCTGCCGCTTTGGAGCCTAATGGTTTAGCGCGCGGTAACAGGTCTGACGGTATGTCCCTCGTTCCCTGGAAGAAGAGAAAATATCTAGTATAGGACGCCATTTGCACAATGTCCCATATTCCAACTATCTCAGAAATGTCCGGATTGGATGCAGCTCCTGCGGAATCTCTCAAACGGCGCAAATACGCTAGTTTCTCAGGAGAGTACTTGTTTGAGCTGTTTAGACTCTGGGACTATGGGGTCCAGGAGCTCACCGACTCTTTCAGGATATTGCAGAGTGGCTACGTAAGACAGTTAGTGACATTAAGGCTGGTTTATATTTCGGCCAAAAAAATTGGTTGTCTGTAAAGTCGGTTTACTGACGATAGTTGAACCTGACAACGTCTTAAGAAAATACTGATGGAATGGTAGCATTTTCAAAAGAAAAATTTAATTTCATTTGTTTAATAGATTTCGCATTATAGTATGAATAAACTTGTAATAAAATCTCTTTGGCTATACTATTTGTATCTGGCTGGTTTTGGTATCATTGAAAGTTTAAATTTTAAAGAACATAATTCCAAATTCAAATTAGAGAATTAGATTCAGAGCGAGGTAACGCCGCATGACGTCATGTTTTTTCGTGCGTGCAGCCGGCTCTATCGAATTATAAGACGTTGTCACGTCAAAAATGTCTCGCGATTCAGTGAGGTAATGCAGCCAGTGTTATTGGTACACTTCCTATTTCAGATGACTTAGGCGAAGTCGTTTATCTATAATTTAGCAGTCTATAAGCTGTTTGTTATTCTCTTTGTTATTCATATTATAAACTTATGTAAAAATAATTATAATACAACCTCAGACCAATAAAAAGAAGAATGCTACGTGGTTTTACTCGAAAACCCCGCACTTTTCCAAAATGCCCCCAGAGTAAAAACTTATCACTATTTATTTAAAAAAAATGTGGTTATTTAAATACAATTGTGTCTTTGTACTTTCTTTGTTGACATGCTAAAACGATACAGAAAAAACTTAACAGTACTTACATGATTCAGAGTACACATTTACTTGTAACTTTTATGCTGAGAGCTTTTAGCCTGTATGAAAGGCCACCTTGACTGTCAGATGTCAATTCCTTACTCAGCTGAGCCATCAATACTTCTATGCTATATTGAGTATTTGTCTACTAACTGGTCTACTAGGATTTAAGAGAAACCGCAATGTCACACTGAAATTACTTGTATTTTTCTATTATTTTTATATAGGTAAGTACACCTACATAAAAAAATTTGGTAAATTATTTTTCAATAGAGATTTTCAAAAGGTAGGACATTATTGTATTTACATGTGCTTGCTTTAATGGCAAAAGCCTCTCGTAGTTTAGTGGTTTGATCACTGAAATTAAGTCTAAAGCTTCCGGGTTCGATTCCCTGGGGTTACCGCCATCTTATTAAAATCTGCCACCATAACAATAAGAGTTAACAGCATTGAATTTAAAAATAAAACATTGGTCTTGTATACCAAAATTAAGATTTTTATTTAAAAACTTCAAAGAAAAAGATTGATAATCTTGTGTTTTTTGCTTCTGCCTCACTGGTTGAGCAGTCATAAACTCGGCGATCAGAGTAGATGGGTGTATAAAATAAACTTATAGGATAGAACTTAGAGGAAAAATATAAAATTCTCAAAGTCAACAACAAAAACAAGTCACTATAACGATGACAGTGTAGGATTTTTCCCGAGAAATTCATTTCTATTTTGGATATAACCCTAATTTTAATTAAGGCTTCTCGGAATTACGTATTCAGCCAAGAGAGATTGAAAATTAATTAAGGGTTGTTAAACTTAAAAGTGTCCGGTAGATTTAGTTCAAAATAGAGTATTTATAAACGTGTTATTACAAAAAGAGCTCGAGTGATTTAACCTAAAATATATTATTGATTGACGTACTATCATGGAATCAGGAGCCTCACCACGTTGAGGGTCGTTTTTGTATTACACTGTTACTTACCTTAGCAAACTTTGCCGTAAAGACGTAGGTTGAAATTTACTAAATAATGAACTTTAAAATAAATTGCAACCAAAAAAGTCTTCTATTGGTCAACGTTAATACAAGGCAGGGTCAACAAAAAGGGCTCATATCAAACTCCTTAGTACCATTATAAGCAGTAAAGAACATAAAGCCCACATATGGCGTTATGGGCCAAGCAGTGCCTCAAAATAGTGACAGGTTGCCAGCGTGTCACAAAAGGGGTATCAAACTAAAAATGTCACCTTTCAGTGACGAGCAAGAAACCAAGGCACCAACAAGGACAGATGCTATTTATATCCGAATTTACCAATAATTGAAGTTTTAAAAATAACATTAACCATTGATACAAATGTTAATCTTGGTGAGAGTATTGCATATCTAAATAATTAAATAACGTCTACATCAGTTAGCTTTAAGACAGGTTCATAATTAATTTAATTAATCCAGAACTTAATTGGACGCAATCTCCGAACATAAAATCGATTTCTAAATGAAGTCAGCAATCAAACATCGCAACTTCCTTTTGTGAACAGCTTTTGAAACAGAAGTATCCATACTAACGTATAATCTGTCAGTCGAATAGCACATTTCCTGTTCTATTCGATATGTTCTAGTGACAGGTACACAAAGCCACCCACGATCCCCATGTGAGAAACGAAGCCTATATCGACCTAAATATCTAAATATGCCTGTACAATTAATAAGTAACAGACGTCCTTAATCACCTGTGCAAACACTCGCGAACTACGCAACAAAAAGTTGCAACAAAAAATTTATTAATACTTTTTCATGTTCCCTGTTAATTGTTATAGAACTTAATTGTTTACGCCACTCTAATTGCTAGACGGATATGTGTTTCAAACTGGGTTGTTGTTTTTTTATTCGTGAAACATAGGAAATAAAAACTTCGACGGTTCCTGCTAGCTTAATAATGTTTAAATCTGCATTTTTTCTTTAACTTTTAAGGTTTAAGCTCCTCTAAGGTATAGGTTTTTTGCCAACAGATCTAGAGATCCCAGATTCGATTCATTGAGAAGTAGACTTTTTGTTCTGTAATAGTTCATGATCTTTCATGATAGTGTTTTATTTCTGGATCATTAAGTCTCTCGTCTTGAGTTAGCACTTTTTCTTTTTTATGTAAAATCATTTCCTTCTGTATGTGTATATGATAATTATAATAATTTATAATTATTATTTTATTTCAGGCAACACAATACTTACATAGATGTTCAAAATAAATAAATGCACCATAGGAAAAATACCTTAAAGCTAACATACAACAAAAAATATAACCTAAAAACTAAGGCACGCGTAGGGTTAGTTTAGTTAGATAAACAGTTTTTTCCTTGTGCTCAGAGGCCTTAGTATGAGTTTTGATAGTTTTCGAGCTCGATCAAACGTATCGTCTTTCTTCATACATTGGCCACAGTTTCTGATAGTTTACGCTAGGGGCGCTAGTGGGCAATGTATGAAAAGAGACGATACGTTTGAACGAGCTCGAAAACTAACAAACTCGTACTAAGGCCTCTGGAGGACTTTGCGAGTCAAATAAACTCTTTTAAAGATAAATTTAAAGAGGCATGTATTTAACGCGATGACAAATTATTCTGAATTTGTGATTTAAAAAAAGTTAAAGCCGGTAGCAAAAATAATAGGTTGGCGGCTACAGTGAAGGATAATTTTAAGTAGAATGTAGCTGTTTAATAATCAGTTGTAAGCTTTGATTTATTTTAAACTGACATTGATTCCCAAAAACAGTGCACTCTGCTTGGTCATAAAAGTCCTACCCTACCAATCACAAAAACAAATAATATGACATGTATTTAGGTAATCAATTACTTTACTTGTATGGAATTCTGTAGTTGGCAATAATAGGTACAATGTTTGTTATTCCACTGTTAATGTTATAGTCGCCATGTCATTATTTATCTCGCGAATAATTTCATTGGCCATGTTTAATATGTTTTTTACCCTAAAGCAGCATTATCTAGTTATTATAAATCCTTGCATTTGGAAGCACATGTAATATAATTATTGCTAAAATATTTAATCGCTGCAAAGTTCTTTTTAGTAACAAAATAGTTAGTCGCCCTTTAAGTTGTTAGTCACCTCGAAAATAATTAGCCATTTAAAAATAGACTGTCTTCATTGATTGCGGTTCCAGAAGATGCTCGCTTATACTAGTCTTATCATAACTATAGGAGACTATGGGTAATTGAAACACAAATTATATTAAAGAAATTATTGTGTATTATATTCTTCTCGTCAGTAAGAAATAATAGGTTGGGGAAAAAGTTTCTTCGCATTTTTTAAGAAAATTCAAATCATTTTTTAGTTTAGTTTATTTACATTTAACTAAAGTATGTAGGTACCATTTTGTTCGATAACTTTTTGCCATCTTGTAGGTAGGGACATGATCCCATTGCTATAGAAATTTTGGGACTTCTGGTCAAAATACCGCGACAAGTGGTTTTGGCAGTCCTCTCGTGATGTTAACCTGACACTGCCTAAAGAATTCTGAAGAGACCGAAACAGGTGGAAATCTGAAGGTGCAAGGTCAGGACTATACGGCGGATGCATTAACACCTCCCAGCCAAACTCTCTTAATTTTTGCTGAGTGGCTAAAGATGTGTGAGGTCTATCGTTATCATGATGAAAAACCACACCCCTTCTGTTGATTAATTCCGGCTGCTTTCTCTCAACTTCTTGTTTTAATCTCATCAGTTGTTCGTAGTAGAGTTCAGAATCGATGGTCCTGCCTGGTGGTAACAGCTCATAATGAATAATGCCCTTCCAATCCCACCACACACACAGCATCACCTTGTTGCGAGTTAACCCGGGTTTCGCCACAGTCTGTGAAGCCTGACCGGCCTTTGACCACGACCTTTTTCGCATGTTCTTGTCGTACGTGATCCACTTTTCATCACCAGTTATCAGCTTCTTCAAAAATGGTTCGGTTTCATTACGTCGTAATAAAGAATCACAAATGAGTACACGGTTCATTAGGTTTCTTTCAGTGAGCTCGTGAGGTACCCAAATGTCGAGCTTTTTTGTGTACCCAGTTTTTTTCAAATGCGCCAAAACTGTTTTGTGGTCAATTCTCAGTTCTTCAGCTACGTCCTAACTACTGACATGCCGATCTTGCTCCACTTTTTCAAAAATGGCATCCATTTTATCTGTAATAGGGCGACCAGAGCGACGTGCAACTTTGACATCAAAATTTCCGGATTGAAAACGCTTAAACCAAATTTGTGCTAATCTCACAGACACTGCACTAGGTCCATAAACATCGCAATTTTTTTTCGCGGCTTGCGTTGCAATTTTACCTTTTTTGTAATAAAATTTTAAAATGTATCGAATTTCTTCATTAGATTCACTCATCTTGGCGGTACGAAAAACAAATGAAAATCACACATTTTCCTAATTTGAATTTGGAATTATGTTCTTTAAAATTTAAACTTTCAATGATACCAAAACCAGCCAGATACAAATAGTATAGCCAAAGAGATTTTATTACAAGTTTATACATACTATAATGCGAAAAGACTTTTTCCCCAACCTAATACGTCCGTTGCCTAGCGCTGATGGACAGAAACTGAAGTTCATACTAGTGAAAAAGTACTAAAGGAAAGGTGGCGCTTCAACCACAGACAAAGTCGTCGCAGACATAAAGCCATGGACACGACCATAAAGAATGTTATACCACAAACTAGGTAATATTTAACAGATCATTTTTTGCGAATTGTTAAATAAAAATCAACAATAACTTACCAACACATGTACATCGATCTACTTTTCCAAGATTAAAAAAATTCAAAATCCCATTGAAAGGAAACACCTCTGATAATCTAATCGTGCTTAGTAACAGTAACAGAAAATTTCTTATTTTTTCCCCTACAATCATAATCGTTAAACAATAAAATGCAAATCAAATCATTAACGTATAAATATCGCGCGAATATGATATATTGAGCAGATCGTAGATAACTTTAATAATTAACTACGAATAAATTAAGGTTGGTCTTAAGCGGACAGCGAGCTTAATTAATAATTACAAGAAAAAAAAAACTGAAGATTAAAGCAATTTGTTTAGATATCATAGTCAATGTCAAATGACAACGCAAATTTAGAACAAATTAACGCTCTTATAATTATTAAATCATTATTTTTTATATTATGTGCTTGGTAATCAAGCATAGTTACGGTCTGTCGAGTAATCAGTCGCCGTTGCCGCGTAAAGTACTTTTATACTGGCGTAAAAGTATACTTTTACCTGACTGACTAAAGGAAAAAATCTATTAAAATTTGTCTATTGAAATTTAACTAAAGTAAAGTTATGTACATACTAATTATGCAATAAAGGCCAGGGAATAAAATTTAATACAACATTTAAATTGAGATATCTATTTAAGACCGTAAGACTGATATTGATATTTTCAACCACGAATTTGGAAGACTTATAAAATTAATAAAGCAACTACATTGTCCCTTACAAAATAAAATATAGCTGCTAACAATATACTAACCTTCTTTGTGAACAAGTCTTTACTAAGCAATTGGTTACCTAATATATTGATGTGTTAACAAAGTAGAACAGTAATCTAGAACAAAACAAAAACAGATAACAATAATTTTGTTAACCGAATAAACATATAAATAAAAACGATACTATGCAACATGTAACACCATAGATTAAGGATGACTTAAGAATAAAGTTGCTTATATCTTGTTCTAACTGGACTTTATTTATTTAACAATCAATGGAAACACAAAAACAAAAGGACACAGCATCATGTACAGTCGACCAAATTGAATCATGACCCACCTTAAGATCTTTTTCCTACAGTCACTCAATACAAAGTAGGTTGAAATTTGCTTGAACATACATTTCTTAAGTAACGAACTTGTTATCAATTTATTAGACACCGACAGTGTCTAATAAATAAAGCCTTTTAAAATTTTTTCAACTACTACTTGACATCTGACAAATAACGTAATTTTATTTTTAAAAATATAATAGTTATTCGTTTTTCTCAGTAGTGAAAAGAGTTTAGATTATGAACGGCATCTTATTTGAAATTCCAATTGAGACTTTAGTGCAGTAATAACAAAGAGTAAAATTGCATAGATCTCTGACCCGTAATAATGACACATTTTTATTCATATTTAAAACGTACTAAGTGCAACACGCATGATAGCTAAGAAAACCTAACTAAATTTATGATTGTAAAGGAATGATTGGCCAAGTGGGTCATGATTCAGTTGGTTCGACTGTACAAAGGTACTTCTTATGTTATTTGGTTGGCAGGCAAGCATACGGCCTGCATGGTGCTAAGCAGTCACTGCAGCCTATAGACGCTTTCAATACTAACGTGACACTCGCGCGCTGCCAACTCTAGTCCCCTTCCGTATCCCGAGGAACTCCGGCAATCTTAGGCCGTGCACTGCGTTAAGCGGGTGCACGGCGCGGGCGTTCATCTCCATATGCTGGGGCCGCACCTGCGCCTATCGTCACGAAGCTTCGTGCTAGGACACGATACACGCAGATGTGACCGGCCGTTATCGGCTATCGTCGCGAATATTCGGGTTGAGTGTGCGTTATCGGCCGGGAGGCGGTACGTCAGGGTTTTAGCGCGCTAACCTATCGCGCTGCGTGGTCAGACATGCGATGTTCATTTCGAAGGTTGTTCTCCATTAGTTCAGACGCGTACGGGTGACTAAGTATACGATACAGCTGACTTATTTTTTTTAATAAATGCAATACGTAATTATTAGCACACAATTTAGAAGTAAAGAAAGTGATTATGCATAGTTAAACGCAAAGAAGGATAATAATACTACGCAATTTACACGTCTGGAAATGATTTCGGCCATTTTGGATTATTGCACGATAGTTCGTGCAAATAAAGAAATGCCACATGCTTTATCGCGATAACTTTGCTAGGGCCGCACTTGCGTGTATCGTACAAAGTATCGCCACGCATTACTTCGGGACGATAGGCGCAGGTGCGGCCAAAGCAATAGAGGTACCCGTGTCGCGTGCGACGGGTGACGCAGCGCTGCTCTATGAAGATGGCATGAAACAGCCCGCCGCGCGGGTGTCCGCGCCGTGCACCCGCTTAACGCAGCGCACGGCCCTACTCGCCAACAGAAATACAACACCTCAAAAAATGTAATGAGCTACGCCAGTTTGGGCCCTCAAAATTAGAGCGGCTAGTTCGCTGTAAAACTGCATATCCTATAAAAAAATCCAACAGCCATAAATGGTAGATAGTAGGTATGTATCCTATCCATTTAATACCTATAGTAAAACATGTAATCAAAAAAACAGAAATGTAAAAATAAACAGATAATTTTTACTTTCTCGTATACGTAGTATAGAGGAAGTCTTGTAATCGTAAAAAAATTGGACCTCGAGGTTTAGACTGATTTATACGTTTTAAACCTCCCTGAGTCCAAAAATATTTTTTTTGGAATTATGTCTGTGTGTGTGTTTGTGCGTTAGCACGATAACTCGAGTATGCTTTAACTTATTGCAACCAAATTTAACATGCATATATGACATCAATAGGTATATAAGGTTTCTATCAACTTTTCTAATCAACGAAAGTCAAGGAGAGAGAGATGGGTCTTGGTAGCGATATATTTTGTATAGGATATCTGTCAAAAGCTTATGCCTATTAAGTAAAAGTGTAGATTGATAAGTTCATAGATTTATAATTGCAGACGTTTATAGATTGGCAATGAATCGATTAGGGCGAGACCAACAAAATGCGCCGATGTGTGCCGATGTAATGCGCATGTGTGCGTGAAAATAGTACTGCAGTCTGACAGTTGCTGTCATTTCTACGCGACTGGCAGGCTGACCTAGGCCGCCTGCGTGTACGTGAAATGGTCTCGTCTATCTTAAATCAGTTTTATTAATAAGTAATCCACTAACAAATAAGAGTTCTTTGCTGACTTAATAAAATAAGCTTTTAGTTAGACCGAGACAACTAAATTTACAAAAAGTTCTATGACTTTGAGACATGAGACTAGGATCCAAACATTAATAAGAATAAAAACGGTACAAAGTCCAGAGCGTCAAAACTTCGTCTGCACTTGACCGTACCAGGAATTTGGGTTAACTAAAGAAAACTAAATACCACGAATATGTCCAATTATAGTTTGAATGACGAGTGTGACTAAAGTGCCGGACACACGGTTGCCGAGGCAGGGCGGATGTTTGATCGTGTACTTCGCGCTCCGTTGCGCCAACAAAGCCTTGTCGACTCGAATGAGTGTTAAGTTTTGTTAGCAATTACTTGTTAGCCACAACATTGTGTACTCTATATAAGTTGGGCTATTTAGTTTCGTCTGTACCTTGTTGTGTTATGTAAGTACATTTACACATGTTTTTAAGTTTGTTATTTATATCACTAAACAAAGAACATATGGTGAGTCACATTTTAAGTCCGCCTGGCTAGCACTATCTTATCAAAGTCTGTCACCATTACAGAATTTGCTAGGCCGGTTTTAGAGTCGCACTGATCATCAGCGCTGAGAGGCTAATATGTTGCCTAAGGAGCGTTTTAGAATAACGCCGACAGCTCAGAGGTGACGATCGTCGGCGCCGAGCCATGTGTGACCAGACGCACTACTGAGCTCAGTTACCGTTACTGTGTCACGAAAAACGCACGCGCCGATTAATTCGGACGAGTGCAAAATTGAGACGCAATATTGATACCGGGCGTGTGATTGAAAAAGTTCAGCTGGTGATATAGAACAGAATAGAAACACATTTATTACCAAATCACACACGATGCGCTTACACAACAATACATATAGGCAAATAAATAAAACAATGAAAGAACTAAACTAATAGTAAAATATAGGGTAAATGGGTAGGTTTTATAAAATTATTGTGATCGCACGTCGTAGTTCATGGCAACGAAGTCCATACTCAGCTTATTGCTATACTACGACCAGGCGCAGCACAGCGCTGGTTTTCAGTATGGACCCCAAGTGACGTGCGGACGCGAAGCCACACCGCGCTGGAGTGGTCGGTTTATTTATGTACTTACAAATTAATGTATTCTGTGATCGGCACCGACAGTCGACACAACAGTCTCCCTCCCGCAAGCACTCGGGGCGCCTGCACGACGCGCAATTTGTTATTATTTAGGTGAGACCGAGCGAGCAACAATGATTTAAATATAAAATAGTAAAAAAGAAAACAAAATGGAAAACTAAACAAATTAATTGAACATCACATCAACCTGTTTGTAAGTAATTTACATTACGTTGTTTTGTATATCTCTTGCTTTTATTCATTAACGTTATATTTATATACTTACACATTATTATTATTTCAGGTAAAATAACTAGGTACTTAGGTATTAATAAATAAAGAACTACGCTTCAGCCGGACCCAACCCTGTGACCTGATGCATTTCCCTGTATGTGGCACGCTATCGGGTAAACGCCTATAACTGCAACGTAGTAACTTCGCCAGTAACTCGTCGAAATCTTAATGACATGCGAAAGTAGTTAAAGAACTTGGTTTCGTCATCCCTTAACTGGATAAATAATGTCATAAAAGCACCCACTGTAATCTTTATTTATTTATTTATTTATTTAATCTTTAACTTAAATCTTTAACCAATAAGTGGATGAACTCGAACTATTTTCTTCGTTGTTGTTGAGGGCTTTTCTTTTTCCATAACAAATGCACGGCAGCAACTTTAACACTTAAGGGATTGGTCATGTCTGTACTCCGCAGCGGTCAGAGTTCCCACGACAGCTACGCGCTGAGCTGCCAGCGCTGAGGTTCAGCGCGACGGTAAAACCAGTATCATTCAGCGTATCCATATGATCGCTTAATCTCGTCCGCATATGTAATTATGATACGCGTCGGCGATACGGATACGCTGGTCAGATCGGGCAAATGATACATATCTGGACCCACCTTTAAGCTTGTGGCACCAGTTGCTGTCAAAAGCTGGCAGTAGTAAAAACACTCACATTAGAGTCAAGAAACGGTGACTTGTAAAAGTTCTGACACTACTGTGGTTATCAATATTAGGTTCAACGCACCGTAATAATAAGACATTTTATACATTAACTGATAACGGCTGAGCATTCTAACAAGAAGTCGCTGATTATGCTTGAGTCTTTTAAAACATAGCTACAATACTATATTTTTTTTCTCCTTTTATACTTTTCAAAGGAAATTCTTTTGAAATCTTTCGTTAGTCATGTCTAGACGTCTGAATTCTGGCACCGTTCTCATTTCAACTTGCATCTGCGTCCCATTTCTCTAAGATATTGTTCTCCGTCTGAAAGACAGTTAGTTTGAATGTGTAAGGGAAAGTTAGTAACGTTTTTCATTAATAATTATTTTGATAATCAAGTCTTAAATAAACTTGTATTGAAGTTTGAATTAGTATTAGTTTTATTTTAATAATATTAGTGCCTAACTAACACCCCTATTCACAAACATTACTATGAGATCTCTCGACTCTTGGGTAAGTAAACGCATTGCGTTGAATAGAGATCTGTGGTTGGTTCGTTTCTGTTGCGAAGTTCACCTCGTTAAATTTACTGTCGTTTTACTACTTCAATCCTTAAACTGTTGACATCTGGACGTTTATTTTAAAGTACGCATAGTGTCGATGCCCACTTAAGTATTGTCTATGAATAAGTTTGAACGATCCTGTGCGTCCACGCACACTATGTGACCTCAAAAGCGTTGCCATATGGCACGCACTGAAATGCCTTATTTTGTTATCGTTGTTTTTCCTTAGACAATTATTGTTTGTGAACACGGGCGTTAGGTAAGTTGTCTATTCTGGACATCGAACCCAGCTTTGATTCTGATACCACTAGAATATTAGAAACTCTGTTTACGTGCGCATAAAATATGTGTTATTCTCTAACCGTCATTCTTACGTCATTATAACACACTCACGCACTTTTCACACACCACATCACACCCGCAGACGGGTGCGAAGACGCGATTCATACTCATCACGCTATTCCGGGTACAGACAGAGACATGAACGGCACATCCGAGCCAAGGTCGGACCCCTTAGAGGCCCTCAGATCTTCCGCTTCACTTCAACGCGAACCCTGGAAAGAATCTAAGGAACGTATTATAGAATGAGTCTCAAGAATCAACGCCGACTTGAGCGTCGTACGTCTCTAACACTTTGTGCTTGATAGCAAGTGAAAAACGATTATCAAGATATGATTGATTTCTGAGTGTCATTCTATAATACGGTCCTTAATGACAGAGAGTCTCTCTCATAGAAGACACCTGCTGACTATAAACTCCTCTACTGGAAGATGGCCCTACATTGTGCAAGTTGACATTTCTACTTAAATGTTTTTTTTCTGAAATAAACGATTTTTTTATTTATTTCTTATTGCACTTGCTTTTGTAAGAGCCCAACAGTAAGTCAATAAAAAAAATGTTGATGCATCAATTGTACAGCTTTTTAGTAACTTTTACTGTGTCACGTTTTACAATAACAAGAAAGTGCGATATTATTATAACAAGATAATAATGTATTTGCCATAATATTCTTTACGTCATACTTCAGAATATAGCCCTCACCTAATGAATAAGTTTGCTACCTAAAAAAAGACAACAAAGTTAGTTAAAAAAGCAAAACAACGAAAGTGAAGGTGACCGAAACAGTATGCGTAAGTTTTATTTATCGGTGTCTAATTACAGCTTTGTTCTAATTTAGTTTTAACAAAAACGTTCAATCACGCCCGATACAATCTATGTGTCAGTGGTTACGGTTTTGGCGCTGGTAAGCTACCGATCGCTATCTATCGATAATGTGATAAGAAAGATCGTAGACTTTTCGTGTAGTTTTTAAAAGGTCTAATTGTTTTTGTTAGTGTTTTTGCTGGGCGTTGCTAGGCGATTGCGGCATCTGACAATGTTTGGACCAGGAAATTGTAAGCGCTGAATCTTGTGTGTACTAAAATATAAAGTTACTTATCTGTTTGTTCAAATTAGCACTGTTCGTTTCATTATTGCCTAATTACTTACATACTTCAATCATGCTATTATTATTAATATGAAACTTTAGACTTTTCGATGTTTGTTCGTCAATTATGCCACAATTTGGAACACAGGTAGACAATAAACTGCATTGATACACGTAATTTTTATCCCAGTAATCCGTTCCTGTGTGTATGAATTCACTAGTTTATGAGGAACCGTCATCCACGCCGTGAAGCCGCGGGCAAAGCAATTGTTTACATAAGTAGATGATCGAAGACATAAGTAAAAGAAGACTACTATGACAAGTCGAAAAGCGCTTTGGACCGACACAATAATGACAGACCAACTGTACATTCAGAAAGTGGTTGAAAGTGACTCAGAAGACGTTCTTTATATCCGAATACTTACTTACGACTTATACCATATTCATCAGAATTCCGTCTATCAAGACGGAATTTTTCATCATTCCATTATTTCACTATGGTATTTTCTGAATATAATCTTTTTGACTAATTTATTGCCTACATTTCTAGATGTCAAATAAAACCTCTTTTGTATTTACAGGGCCACTACATGAGTTCATGTTACAAAATTATTAAACGGCCCGCACTTTGTTGACAAAAATAAGTTGAATAGACAATTGTTAAGAGTCATTTATCAATAAAATTTATCGCAGTTTATAGTATTAAAAGCTCCAACGTCGGTACCCAGACACACCGTATACTTATAGTTCGTTATTTTTGTCATCATAATTAGCAACTTAGAACAATGCGTTTCAATAATTTAGAAATATACATTCAGAGCCGACGTTTGTGTGCTTTAGGAGCTCGCGTCTTGTTGTTAAACCTAAAATTGTTCTCCGGAGATTTAAGTTTAGTTTTAATGAGAGGTGCAGCATTAGCTACGGCTTATTTTGCCTATGCGTCAGAATTTTTATTGCGATTTTATACCTGCTATGTTCCACCTCTTGCGTAACATCACGTTATTACGGATTGATTATACTAAAAAACCTAAAGCGTCCTATGCGTCCAATATAATAATGCTTTTAGGGCCCTGATGGGACTGCAACGCTATTGCAGTGCTTGTGGAATGTTCGCGGAAGCCGACGACTTCTATGCTCTGACGCAAACGAAGTGCTTCTCTGTGGCGGCAGGCACGCGGCAGCCCCAAAAGCATCCTAGTTGCAAAATAAATATTGTTATGTAATTATTTTAATGTGTAGGTACATATAAGTAGCATTATAAGTTATAAATGTTACTAACAAATGATTATGGCGAAATATTTTTACGTGTATAAAACAAATATACCTTAAGTAATTTTAATATTTTTTAATTAAAAATAATTTAAAAAAATAAATATATTAATTATAAAATACGTAAGAAATTATATGATCATTAAGTACTGAGTTAAGTAAAATGCCCAAGAAGCTGTGTTTTTTATTTTCATTTACGACAAATTACTACAGACTCAAACAATTTTTACTTTAATGCGAAGGAAATATAAAACCATGAAAATATATGCAGAATCATTTAAAATAGTTCGAGCGGATACGCCAGTGTACTCTACGTCTCGTAAACACTAACATTCGACTTAATCCTATCTAATCATTATTGACTTAATTATATTAATTACTAACTTACGTTTTATGTTTACTTAAACATAGAGTAAAACTTATACCTTTATCCACTCAGAATCAAGATTGTAATAACTATACCAACTTCTTGGCCGACTTCAATTCACTTACCTTTTGCAATACATGCGAACTTGCTGATAATTTGTTGGTAACAAATTGGCAGAGATTGTATCTCAACCCTTACGTGTACAAAGATGTAGCCTATTTCAAATTCACACGGCCAAATAACTTGTGTTAACCCTTTTACCGCTGCATAACGAGTTCTGTAAAGCTCACGTTTTATCAATGATCAGATTATACGACAAAACTTGTTTGAACTAAGCTCCGAAACACATTATCTCATTTTGAGAACGGAAATTAGATTAAATTGCGAGGTAAATTTAAGACCCTATTGCTTCAAACCTTTCAACGGAGCAGTGCCTAGAGAATCGAAGAGGATTCAATTTGCTTATTAATTTTAAAGTTGAAAACATTGTTTTTCCTTGAACGATTTTTTTTATTTGGTGGCGCAAAAGGTCATTATCGTCAAGAGGTCTTCATATTAACTGATGATGATAAGGGTGGACCTGAACCACTCAACCACTTATGGCTTAATCACTAATTGACGGAACAAATTATGATGTTAACAGCTTTATTGTGTTGTTTGTCGTACAGCGATTAAATTATTACCAGAAACTGTCCAATAATCCGAATCGATTTTATGCTTAAGATTGAATACGGCTGAAAATTTATTTGACAAACTTGTAAGTTTGTGGCAACATAATCTGCTGTCGTATGTGCCTTCTAATAATCGTACTATTGTTATTTACTTTTCATGCCTAATTTAGGGTCATTCAAAAGAACAGTGAAGCTTGCAGGTGACCATAACGAGGGTGGCTTACACAGCGCGTTATCTCTCGCACTAGCTATTTTAGGCTAAGCATTTAATTTTATTAAGCGACTCCACTTCTGGTTACCATCAGGTGACTCCACTCTTGTTTCTCCAGCTCTGTTTCAAATTTTTGGGTTCGGTGCAGTACGTCTTGATATTGACAATACTGCCATACGATTTGGTAATAATTGCTAATAAAGTTTATCTCATCCTCAATCGTTATTGGAACAATTTTAAAGTAATTTGAATGTAAATATTAGAATAAATTAAAGCCTAACAAGTCATTGCATTTACGACCGTAATGCGAAATTATTACGATTGGTCGCGCTTCCAAAATGCATTGGAAAATTATGAAATTGTTTTCCAATCTGTCACACTTACGCTGCCTGTTTATTACAATAAATTTCACATTGACTGTTAAATTTTATTATTATAGGCAGGCAGAGAGAAGGCGTCTGTAATAAATATGATGTAAAGTTTGTTTAATGAAGTTATAAATAATTGAAGTCAAAATTTCTTTTCATTCATTTAGGTACAATTTGTACACTTATGAACGTAAGAAAAAAAGAGTTTCCTCCGGTATAATCCCACGAATTAAGCCTAACTCTTCCTAACACGTGAGTATTCTCAAAGCCGACTGAGGGAGATTTTTAACCACGTGCGGAGTATCATACCAAGGGATTACTCGTGCAGTGGCAAGTAGGTCAAGAACTCACAACAGCAGTTCTAAAGAGATTGGTGTCAGGTGGTAGCTGGTTATAAAACTATCCCAGAACGTATACCAGCATGGTGACGTATTTTTCCGACCACGAATAAATTGGAACAAGTGGTAGAAATAGAAAGAATTTGCTGAACAGGCTGCAATGAAAAGTTGGATTTCAGGTTAGCATCGGTTTTGTATTTAATGAGCAATTTGGATAAAATAATTGAAATAATGTGGTATAATGCACGCATCAATTATAATTATAGAGCTAAAATTAAATCGGAATTCACCGATAATGACCACTTCGAGGATCCTCTTACAGCTTGTTAACCGAGTAAAATTACAAATATTAGACAGATGTTCAAAATGCACTCGTTCGTAGAATAATTAAGTAGGTTGCATTCAAGTGCTTGCTTCGTAATTGTATCCTCCGTACTACATTGCAATAGGGATCAATTTCGTGATATATCCCATATTCAGAGATGATTCAGGTTCTCATAGAATGGGATTCACGACAATGATGTGGGTTTTGCAATATCAAGAATAGCTGTTTGACTCGTGACTAGCACGCCACGAGGGGCCTTCAAAAGTGCGGAATAGGTGCATATTGTATTCTGATAATTAGAAATACTTATGGAAGAAAACTAAACCCTTAAGTTAAATCTGTTATTGGAATATTAAAATTATTAAGTTATAATTAAATTTGGGGGCTTGTGTTGCTCGTCTCACGATTTCCTGCCATGCCATACTTTTCTGTTTGGTGTATTCTTGGTACAGTTCAATCCCATTGAGTCACACTCACAATAATTCCTAATGAGTCACACCTTAAGGGTGTGATTCATTAGGAATTATTGTCCTATTGAGTCACACTGTGACCTAATGGGACTTTTTTCTCAATAACTTACACAAAATAACACCCATGTGTAGCTCTGTGACTGAACAAGAAAAAATATTCCCCCTGAGTTACACTGTGACACAACTATACTTTTTTTCTCGTTGATTTACACCGTTAATAAAAAAAATACTTGTATTAAATTTAAAGATAGGGTTAGTTGTTGTTTAAAAAATGTTTAAACTTATCATAAACTTCAAATAATTCATAAATATCATCATCATCAGCTCATATAATGTCCCCACCGAGGGGCTCGAGCCTACCCCACATTAGGGGCGATTAGGCCTTAGTCAACCACGCTGGCCAAGTGCGGGTTGGTCGACATTCATAAATATAATGATTCATATTAGAAAAGACTTCTTTTAGACAACATTTAGCCCTACCACGGGTCGGGAAGCTTTGTGGCCCGGGTCCGCGGGCAACAAGCCCACCTTTCATTTTACCTCTGACTTTGAGGGTGGCTTTGGGGCCTGCAAAAATACTAACTACTTTTTGTTTAAAGTACAGCCCACTACAACTTTAAGTGGTTGGTAATTTGTCACCAGTGTGTCAGTCTTGCTGCCTACTCTAACTTTCCCTATTTCAAGGGCTTAAAAACCAAACTTCTTAACAGAACAGAATACAACAATGTGTGGTATGATTTTGACAGGGCAGCTCATGACCTTCATTTGACTTGATCACCGCCTCACCTGATGACCAGACCAAGGGTGGAAGCGAGTTTCAATCGGAACCCTCAATCATTTAAGTAAGTTGCAAAACAAGAATGTGTACTAGTTTCATTGCCACTTAGTAAACTAGAAATAATATTATGTATTATTATGTTTCCAAAAATATATGTGGGTATATTTTCATCCCCATGTGCGTCGAAATTTGAAAAAAGGTAGAACAAATAGGTACTTTCTCAGTACCTAAAATAAAATTTGGTTTTATCTTCAATAATGACGAAAACATCCCCATGCTGATTTTCAGATCTTGTCACCCCATTTTATGTACGATTAGTAAAAATTAGCACCATAAAAAATAAAAAGCTGCCAAAAATAACTATTTCACGCGGAAGAATTCGCTATACATCAATTTAAATCAAAGCCAGTAATAGCAGTTCCTACAAAAAAAACGAACTACCGCATACGTTCAAAACAAAACACTATTAGTTTCATTTCCAAAAGAAATTAATCACAAATGCGGATTCGAATGTTAATTATGTAGGAAACAGTTAATTAATAGCTTTGGTGGGGCTAATAAATTGGTTTCATAACAATACAATATGTTTGGCTTGGTTGATAGGTCCGTAATGTCTTAAACGAGGTCTAATTAGTACTTATTAGTTTTTTACACAACAAAACAATTGTTTGAAAAAGAAGCATGCTTGAAAATGAACATAATAATTGCTTTCAATGTTACAAATTATTGGTATTTAGAAATGATCAGTAATTTACATAAGAAATAATCAATTCAAATGTACATTAAGTGATAAATAATGATTCATATCGAGATGTGGATTTGGCGAAGACTAAGTACTTCGTATTCCTTGGACTGCTAAAAGAACCAATGACTCCATTTTGGAGCAGTTTAAAATCAACAGCTGCTCTCAGTTATCTGCAAACTAAGAGTCCTCTGCTTCTTCGGAAACATTATGCGGTCTCCAATGCATGTTCAGGAGAAGCAAATAATACTGAGTAAAATGGACGGCAGACGTGCCCAAGGAAGAGCGCCTATAAGGTGGTCCGACACAGCAAAGGCAGCAACGGGTTGAAGCACACACCATGCAGTTCACACCGCGCTCGACCGAACCACGTGGAAACTGATGGTACGTGGTCACGATTGTCAGCAATAAGGGGAACCATTAAGTAGAAGAATGATTCATATTATAACCGGTGTAACACCCGGTCACGAATATAATTATATCCTTCTCTTTTCGTGGGTGTCATAAAAACTCCCAGAACTAGGTGGTAGGTTAGTTAAAGTTTTCACAAGGAGGGTCTGAAAAATTCAAAGTATTTAAGGCAAATGGATTTTCTTTAAAAAGCGATGGTAATACAGAACAATATTTTTTACATTACCTCAACGGACAATCATAAGTGATAAAAAGGTTATTGGATTACTTGAGAATATTGCATGGACGGACCTTTTCAATTGCAAGTGCCCAATTGATTTATATAATATATTGTACTAAGTTTTTTGTGATGTTTATAATAAGTCGAACATAATATGTTCGACTTATTATAAACATCATATAGATAACATTAGGTAACAGTAGCAAAAGTAAGCCATGGATAACGTTTAATTACCTAATACTTAAGAAAGTACTTAGCAAAGTTCATTTAAATAAAGAGCTTTTTCGTTTTCAATGTTTTTATTGTTCAGTTTTCTTTTACAGGAAACCATAGATAAATAAAATGTTCCGAAATACTGATTGTATCCCGCAGCAATTCCGAACAAAACCAATTTTGTATGAAGACAAAAACTCGCTTAGTATTGTCATGACAAAAAGAAATAAACTTTTCATAAATTCAGTTCTAACTACATCAAAAACTCTCATAAAACAATACAGTAACTTCACCATAATTGTTTCATGTTCTCTATATAATTATCGTTTCTAGTGTCTTTCAGTATTTTTCAAGATGGTTACTTATAATTTCAAAATACTTTTCAATTTTGTACCTATCGCTGACTGATTTATTATGAATTGCTTTTAGCGACACAAATGGTATTTACATATAACCATTTTCATCGAGGCTCCTAAAACAACGTGAAGAAAACTTACTCGCTTCCTTTTTCGCATTCAAAATAAAAAAAAACTTTATTTAAATGGAGTTTGCTAAGTACTTTTAAATCGTCAAGAACCCTACCACTGCTTCGGGACGAAAGTATTATTTCACTTAATTAATTATTATGCAGAGACGGAGAATGAACAGCGAAAGAAACTCTTCTAAATATAACTTTATCTTAAATTTCTTTATAATCACCTATTTTAAAATATTTTTTTAACCAGAAGAAATGCACAAAAAAAAATCGACCTGCCCCAGGCGGGAAACGAACTCAGCATTTTCTGCATCCGTAGCGTAGTAGTACGCAGCTGCCCGGATTGCGGAGAATGGTTGGTTCAATTCCCGCCTGGGGCAGGTTGATATTTTCTATTTGTTTTCTTGTTTAAAAAATATTGACGCGTTTGTAACCGCAAAAATATTTCCTTAAAATAATATACCAATACATAAGCTATCCATAGTCTAGTTGGTTCACATACCGGTATCAGGTCGAGACATCCCTAGTTTGTCCCTAGAGAAGTATGAATGTGCGCTTGGTTTGTGGTTCAGCATAAGAAAGATCGCGGGTTATACCCGAATAAGATTAGGACAGGATCAATTTGTGATCTCTGTTCAGTATCGTACAATAAAAGGTGAGCAATAATCAACATTTAGCTAAGCTGTGCTGTGCTCACCTAAGTTTTATATTTGAAACAAAGTTCATCCCAGCAAGGTTTCTTTGTTTCTTCATTATTATCTAGGTCGTGTAATTCAACTCAATGTGAATACAGCATAGCACAGAACTGCGCAGCTTAACTCAATGTTGATTGCTCATTGCATGCATTGTTTGTGCAATTAGTTTTAATCTAATTAACTAGCCACCAGAGTTTGTATTGTTGTAACAATCGTTGGTATACCAAATAAATAAATAAATTGGTCCCTTTATTACTGCTGATCTTGTTTGGATGTAACCCGCAACCGCAAACCGAGCACAAAATTTATACTTCCCCTGGAACAAACCTGGTACCTGTCGATCAACTGGTATGCGGAGAACTAGATCACGGATCGATAGCGTATTGAACGATTATTTTAAAATAGTTAGTAAGGGAAGCATTTGTGCACAATAGTTGGCGATAGCCAGTCTGAGGATGATGATGATAATATCCTAGCAGAGAAAAACGCAAAATCTCAACAGTGCAGAGATCATGGACTCGTGAATTCCTTTTTAAGAATAATATTAATGTGCTGCTAACACATTAATATTAATCCTGTTAACCCCTCCAACTAAGCTAAGGTGCTTGTGCTGCCCGGCGCCCGAGATGATCCAGTGATGGCGCGAAAGGGCCCAGTGCGTCGTAATACGGGAATGGCTGTAGAGGTTGCAGACTCACACCGCGGGACACTGGACCATTACAGGAATCCGGCCTTATCTAGATGGCCCGGCGACACGGCTCGCTATCATTCCGACTTGTGCAGGTGATGACTGCCCAGTGCCCTTGGGGCTTTCGGCTACCTGCACAGGATCGTAAGGGAGTCGGATACCCGCTGTCGTCAGTGTGGGACTAGTGACGACATGGCGCAGCATGCCTTAGAGGCTTGCCCGGTCTTTGACGCCGAACGAAGTGAAGTACTCGCTGTTGTGGGACAGGGCCATTCGCTGCCGACGCTGGTAAGAGCCATGGTTGACAGCGCGACGTCCTGGGAAACGGTCGCCTCTTTCTGCGAGCAGGTGATGCTGCAGAAGGAGGCCGCGGAAAGGGCTCGAGAGGAGGATCCCTCTACAGACTGCCAGGTGAAGAGTCGGGCGGCGGAGGCACCAATTCGCCACTCTCCAACGCCAAGTTGGAGCGGTGGGTGCTAGAATAGGGCTCTTGCACCCACCATTACCACCATCATGCCCTGGCGCTGAGGGGTTGTCCGTGAGTACTCGATGCATAACCTCTTTTCCCCGTGGGGGCCTGTGAGGCCAAGTGCTGTCCGATGTGAACGCCTGCGCTACTGCGCTTACTCGTGCAGAGGATAATTATCCGAAACCGAGTCCACCTGCCTGCGCGCTCGGCTACCGACGCTTCAAACTTCTACAATTCTTAACCATTCTAGACCATTCTTAATTGAAAATATTATCATAATATTGCTTTAAAAGTAAAATATATCTTGTAAATCACTTCCACCTTGAAAGATTTCCGCAAAAACGCTCATCTCGTAGCTTTATCATAAATTGCTCAACGAACGGACTTGTGAGCTTATCTCCCCACGTGTAATATTCATAATTTTAACATGGATTTGATGCGAGCGTTCCGGTTTATAAAGTTCCTTTTACGGACGTGCATCGTGAATGGGAATGTTGGTAAATTAAAACGGAAAAAAATGAAATTTGTCAGTAGCAGCACGTGCTAGTGCAAGCTAAAGTAAAATGTAATGTGACATGACTTTATGCGGTTTATTAATATTCGTTCTATTACGTTCCTTAATTTTGTGCCAACAGTTATCTGATTCACGTATTTTTTATATAATAAACAATGTTTCAACAGCATTACG
Organism: Elophila nymphaeata; assembly: GCA_955850985.1. Classification (NCBI taxonomy): domain Eukaryota; kingdom Metazoa; phylum Arthropoda; class Insecta; order Lepidoptera; family Crambidae; genus Elophila; species Elophila nymphaeata. The sequence continues at coordinate 20,477,011 of OY039072.1, forward strand.
AGTAATATATACACAAAATTACAATAGTTGATGCTACTTAAACATAAGAAACATTATGATAACAAAGAATATTCTTAAACACGGGTAGGTAGGTACTTATATCTAGTTACCTTTGCACGGTTATTATCAGATGACATAGAGACAATGTCTTGGAATTTGAATAATAATAAAAATTAAAACCAAGTGTGAAATGATGAAATTAATGATTTTTTTTCGTTATTATGCCGTACTCCATGGTTGTCAGCTTCAAATAATGTAGCCACTTTGACTTATAAATTCAGCTCATCAGGTATTTTGACTACCTAGAAGCTCAGAGCTATCTATCTGAGACTGCCGTTGCACGAGTAATACTTCAAAACGAAACAATATTATTAAAAGAACAAAACAAGCGAATGTCATTATGACGAAAAAATTAATGTCTCAATTCATTTACACCTATCACTTTACTATCAATCATTTAAAATTGATGTAATAATATTTCATTAAATCAGGTCGTAAGAAATAATAAGTTATTGCACATTCTCAATGGAATAGTTTAAAGACTAAATAATTGTAGCATGTCGAAGCATTTTATTGAATGCGTAGTCATTAACAGTCGAATTGCTTGCGGAAATACATAGTCTAATGTTGTTAACAGTTTGACATAGCAAACTGAGGAACAGAAATGTAACTTAGGAAAGCAATTTATGTATCAAAAAGGCACACTACTGACAATATATATGTCGAAGAATCTGAATACAAGCAACGCCATCTAGTTTTAGTTTTAAGAGTTACGATTGTAACGGTTGATTTTTTGAGGACGTGTGATGATGCAGGATGGCCGTGACGGCGCTATGACATTATTAGGTTCAATTGTAATTGAATTTGTTATTTTCATTAGAAATAGTCCACGAGGGATTGCGAGTGACGTCAGCGCCGCACGAGCTATCGTACGATACGACGTAATAGTGGTGGGGCGCGCCTTTGTTACAGCGGTGCGCGCTCGACAGAGCTCAGTCTAGTTCGAGGCGTCGCTGAGTGCGGACGTGTCTATGGTTGTATTAGGAATGCTTGTGGAAGCTATGTCCGACGGTTGTGTGATAATAGTTAGAGAGAAGTGAAGGCGAGTGCCGGTGCAATGTAGAATGTGCGCTAGGTAAACCTGCACACTGGGTCACAAGCCCCAGGCACTACTCTGGTTCTCCTCTTTGTGATGTGTGTTGATAAATTGACTCGGCATTCGTATGTGAGATAATGATTCGGCTAAATCCTGACGTTATCCACGACATCAGAAGTGGGATGTGTTGAAATAATTTTGGAGTCTATCCTTTTTTAATTAATGAGGGTAGTGCAAAAATTCTTATTGCATTGGATGTACCGCGTGGCCGATTGGGGTCTACGGGGGAGAAAATTTCATTATTTTTGGGCTACGATGCACCGTTTTAGAGATATTTAAGTTTTTATCTCGTGGTCCAGAAAAATTGAAAAATGTGTAGAGTAGAATGAAAAAGAAAATGAAAAAGCTTTTTATTTGAATGAATTTAGCTAAGTGCTTTTGGAACGTCAAAAGCCTCTCACGATTGGTCGTTCGTACGGTTTTTTTACGATTCGTACCCAGCATGCCCAGTTGCCCACTTTGGACGAGTACGGTCGCGCCGCCCGCCGCCGTCTGTTGCATTGGATAGCTTTGGTGAGTGTTTAAATCATGATTTTAAGTTTAGAGCTGCTTATTTAAAAGAAAGTGTTGTGTAGTGTTGAGCGTAGTGAATTATTTGTTTCGAAATTAATCTAATTAGATTGAGGGTAAACGAAATTATTGTTGTTCAATAGAATCGTAACTGTTAATTTTAACTGCATTGGTTTGTAATTCAAACTACTCAATTGTGGATAGATTTTATGTCTACCCGACATAAAGAAATTAATAATTGGACGTCTGAAATTCTATTCTAGGCTTAGGCGTGATGTTGCCTATTTGCGCAATATAATCTGTTAGGCAGTTTAATTTGAAATAACTAGTTTTGTGCCACTGTAACTGCGGTTTATTTTATCTTGGTGAGAAATAGGGTTGACCGTGTTCGTGCTATGCTGGATTGTATTGTTCCTTTGGAATTAAGTGCTTACTTAGAAGTACCGCTGGATGTGCCGATGACGGCAAAAGTAAGTAAATTTAAACAAAATGGAAAATTATGTGTGTTAATAACTCCAATGTAGATCAAGAGGCTATGGCCTGTGAATAACATCTTTTGTGCTGTGACGGTTAAGCATACCATTTTTTTAATTATTAAGAGTGTATGATCCTTTGAATTACTATGTGTCACTTGTTTTATTTGCATTGCTTTACGGAGTAACCGAATGGAGGCTACTCGTGATGAAGCCGGATGGAGGCTTGTAACCGGATGGAGGTTACGTGTAGTTATGATAACCGGATGGAGGTTATCGGTATGGCGACCGGATGGAGGTTGCCATACGTGACCGGATAGAGGTCGTTGTGTGGTATGGTAACTGGATGGAAGTTGCCATACGTGACCGGATGGAGGTCGTTGTGTGGTATGGTAACTGGATGGAAGTTGCCATACGTGACCGGATGGAGGTCGTTGTGTGGTATGGTAACTGGATGGAAGTTGCCATACGTGACCGGATGGAGGTCGTTGTGTGGTATGGTAACTGGATGGAAGTTGCCATACGCGACTGGTTGGAGGTCGCTGTCGGAAAGCTGTGCAAGTTACTAAATAGATTCATTGATGATATGAAGGAAATGGAATGTTTAACAGCCACATTATAGTTCACTTTATTTAAAAATTGTTTAAGTAGTTGTTAACTGAGACTGTATTCATTACTCTTTGTGGTCAAGGTCGTTGTGTGGTATGGTAACTGGATAGAAGTTGCCATACGTGACTGGTTGGAGGTCGCTGTCGGAAAGCTCTGCAAGTTACTAAATAGATTCATTGATGATATGAAGGAAATGGAATGTTTAACAGCCACATTATAGTTCACCTTATTTAAAAATTGTTTAAGTAGTTGTTAACTGAGACTGTATTCATTACTCTTTGTGGTCAGGAATGACCGAGACGTACGTTGTTACTGTTCGAGAAATTTTCACTTGTTTCAGACCCTTCACACGAGGGCGTGTGAAGTGCAGGATGGCCGTGTCGAAGAATCTGAATACAAGCAACGCCATCTAGTTTTAGTTTTAAGAGTTACGATTGTAACGGTTGATTTTTTGAGGACGTGTGATGATGCAGGATGGCCGTGACGGCGCTATGACATTATTAGGTTCAATTGTAATTGAATTTGTTATTTTCATTAGAAATAGTCCACGAGGGATTGCGAGTGACGTCAGCGCCGCACGAGCTATCGTACGATACGACGTAATAGTGGTGGGGCGCGCCTTTGTTACAGCGGTGCGCGCTCGACAGAGCTCAGTCTAGTTCGAGGCGTCGCTGAGTGCGGACGTGTCTATGGTTGTATTAGGAATGCTTGTGGAAGCTATGTCCGACGGTTGTGTGATAATAGTTAGAGAGAAGTGAAGGCGAGTGCCGGTGCAATGTAGAATGTGCGCTAGGTAAACCTGCACACTGGGTCACAAGCCCCAGGCACTACTCTGGTTCTCCTCTTTGTGATGTGTGTTGATAAATTGACTCGGCATTCGTATGTGAGATAATGATTCGGCCAAATCCCTGACGTTATCCCCGACATATACATACATATGATCACGCGTCAACTGTATTTCTGTAACTCAACATTAATGCGTTGTTTTTCGCTAGGAGTGCTAAATAAGTTTCCCATGTCAACTAAAATAGTTGCGTGTTTTTGACGGCCAGTTACACAAAGTTTTACAATTTTACAAAAAGTAATGTGAAATACAACGTCAGGTCATACGTAAGGGTCGTTCCATTTAATCATGCCTATGTTCATTTCTGAAGAAATTGTATACAGCCATCTGTATTCTAAGCACGCAAGATCGTTTTTGTTTTGATTTTATGAAATATTATTAGATCAGGTAGCATTGCTGGTAAAGACGCGTAAGTATTACGGAACATTATGCTCTTTTATGTGGTGGGAAATTAACAATTCTCAAAAAAAATATAATAATTAATTTAAAATTTTTAGGTCGTATTACTATACAACATGTAAATTAAATAACCAACACCCTGAATACAGGTGGTTATGGATCGGCTTCTGGTTTCTTTTATTTTTAAACCAATTTTTTAATAAAAAAAAAAACAGAAGTACTTGGAAAGTATTGTACAATATTTTATGGACACTTTTTTTTTAAATCAACTCAGAAGCCGTTCCCTAACCACCTGTATCCAGACCCCTTAGCCGGCGGGTGCCATATTATGACATCGTTTGTAATACACTATTCGGGCGCGTGCCATAATATGGCATGCTGTCATACATTTAAAAACCATTTTTTTTTTAATTTGTTATGTCTCAACTCTACGATTGTTGTTTGTACCGTGTGATTTTACAATTAGGATGGAAGTTTAAGTTACCTTTGCCTCAATAAAAAATAACTCCATTTAAGAAAAATTAAAAATGTGACGTGCCATAATATGACGGCTGCCGAACGTCGAGTTGTGTCATAATATGTCGGCTGCCGAACGTCGAGTTAATCAAACGATAGTTCAAATTTCGTTTGTCAATGTGCTATATTTATCAGATTCTAGGTATATTTAGTTAATTTGTTAAATTTAAAGTGTAGTTTGTAAAGTATTGGCTGGTATTTAACAAATTTAGGACGTATTAAAGTCGGAAATACCCTTATGCCTGGTTTCAAATGCTTGTAAATTAATCATTATACAATGCTCTTTATTCAAAGTAGTCTTAAATTTTAGTTAGTTTATCTAGGAATCTAAAGATATACCACATGCGTGGTATTTATAAACAAAGGAAGTTACACAAAGCAAAAAGCCGACATGCTACCCCTCGGCGGCGTGATGACGTAATCGCGCAACGGTTGTTCTTTACAGCTCTTTGAAGCGCCGCCAGGCGATGGGTTAATTTACTTGTTGTATATTATTTGTTTATGAATTCGTATAAAGTTATTGTATATATTCCAATATCTTAAGTATTCGGCCGTTGTATAGAGTTTCATCACTGTTCAGCATTTTACGTCGACTAAGGATTCGTTGAAAGGTCAATAAGTTTATTACAATAGTGTTTCATTTAAACAGACTCATGAAGCTGTAAATCAGTTCCTATATCGTGAACAGATATATTATGTTTATTGCATTTAGATGGCCTCAGTATTAATAGCTTTTGGAACGACTGTTTGAAAGTAATATGGTTCTTTATTATTCTAGATATGTATGTAAACAATTTTTTAAACACTTCCATTAACTATTAAATTTTAATTAATGTAAATCAAGGTATAAAAATATTTTTAATCGCAAAAGTTATAAAATTAATAATATTTTATGATTATAAAAAAGCCTTTAAAAATATTTTTTTTATAAAAAGTCTGATTTTCCTCTCGGTTCCATATCATTTTAAACAGTCTTTAGGCGACTGATTGGTGACACTTGATCGCCATTTTTAGAAGTTTATTTCGTACTTATTTATATCCTTTTCCATGACATGGAACTTAATACGTTATTTGGTTATTTGTCAGCGTTCGTTCTATAAATTATGTTCGGCAGATGCCTTCGAAGTCCTGTTTTAGAAAACGGCAGTAACATAGACCCACCGGTTGTCTGTCGGATTGTCCAATCTATAAGGAATGAATTATAGTGTCTAAAAATAATGAAAATGAAAAAAAAAATTTATTTGTAACAATCACCAATACAAAGATCAATGTAGCCCTGACTTCTGAGATAGGATAACCTGTGTTAGAGAAGCCAGTACCTTCCAATCGTTGTATAATACTATTGGGATTGGTTAAGGTTATGTGACGAACTACAATAACAATAGCCAAACTATTATAATAGCCTATAAATTTGAGACGGCTATATGTCTGTATGTATTTATTTGATGCGTGATGTAAGAGAGAGTCTGTGTGTGAATGTGTGCTTGAGTGTCACACGAGTAATCATATAGTATATTGATAGTTATAATGAATTATACCTAATGTTATAGTTGCGCCTTTACTAAATTAGATAGGAAGCAGCAGGAAAGCATGTAGAGATGAAATTAGTTATTGGCCTCAACGGCTGTATTTATCCCTACGATGATTCGTATAGTTTATTCATGGGGCCAAGACGTAGAGGGACAAGGATAACCACTAGTGGATGGGGGATTATTGAGTTACTATTCCAATTTTAAACTAAACAGATTTAAGGGTTTATATAAAATAGACCGACCGGGTATATTATTTTAAGAGCAGGTTTCGTTTCGGTTTTTTTTTTACATCTCGATTAAGAACGTGTGCATATGCAAATGCTCACAATCACTGCAGTTCAGCGGTCATTTATCCTTCGATTCACTCTTCTAATAAATTGGGGCTTGAGTGGGAAGTGAACTAATTGTATGAGGTCACAGCCTTAAGTACTCATTTCCTCGAATACTCCCAAATGATTGGTAGGTGTTCATTAATCACGATTATGACTTACTGGTGATCTGTGTCATTACAACTGCTGCGGAAGAGATAAAATCTAATCTTTTTGTTGGGCGTTGCATTGAGATAATAATCATGCTTCGTTAAGATTTTTACAGATTGATTTAGTCGTTTATTATGGCTAGTCGATTTTAACGCTGCCACTTTAGGCGGAGATAACATCGTTAGAAAATGCTGCAATAGATTTCTTGTTTTTTTTTCAGTTTACATAGCATCACAAGAATGTGCTCCAATCTTTATTACAATAGAAAAATGTCGTAAGGCTTGGGTTTTCGTTTTTTTAAGTGGAAGGTTTGCATAGAAGTGTTATTGTTGCCATAACTAATACATGCTTGCAACAGCGGGATATCAAAGATGTTAATCGCATGCTGTCATGGAGTTGTGTATACCTTGATCTAGTGCATCGCCAACTTCTTTTGATCCAAAGGTTCGATTTCCAGAACAGTACAAATGTGTGCTTGGTTCGGTTCATCATAACAGTCCTTATAATTAGATCCACTGCTGGGACAAAAGGCTTAGGCAGTAGTCCACCACGCTTGCCCACTGCCGATTGGTGGACGGAGTATAAGGTAATTAATACCCCTTTGCTGATCCATTAGTCGCCATGTACGACACTCATTGGAGAATATGGGCTGATTCTATTCTACCCTACCGGCATCATTCAGTTTAGTTGGCGGTAGCTATTTAATTTCTGTCCAGACTTTGCCTCCGAAGAACGTAGTCTTTACGCTCTTGGACATGCTTGTGAACGGTTCGCGTGCAAGTAATAATATCTACGACGAACACAATCTATAATCACTTAGATGACATAAAGGACAAGGGCTTCCAAAAAAAAAATGCAAAAAATGGGCATAAATTGTTCAAATTTTCATTTATTTAATTAACCTCTATGTAAGTAGGTAATGGCTATAACTATACACATGATAAATTTAATACGGTCCTGTATTTGAATTAGTTGTTCATGGCGGCCGCGCCGAGGTTTCCTTTGACAAAAACATTGTATGCTCCAGGAACTTTGTGCAGTTGAAACATTCAGAATTGAACAGCTTTGTTGGGCGCTGTATACCGCGTAAAATGTTGGATTAAGCTAGTTAGCGTAACATTTTTATGTTGAAATAAGATGGTGATATATATTTTTCAACACCATTGCTCGTAATTGGTATGTAACTACACCAATTTTAGTTTCACAATGTATCATATTACCAACTCATAATATCTTTCGAATTTCAAATTAGATTACCGCACAGTTTGGTAATCAAAAGTTAATAGTTTCGTAAAGAAAAGTCACGCTTTTATTTATAAGAAAAAAAAAAGGAACCAAAGAGATTTTATATGCAAAATGCTGAAAAATTTTTGAAAATTAAATAACTTTGGCGTTTAGAAACACTCTGTTTAAAGATATACAATTATAAAAACCTTATTTAAAATTACAACTATTAAATAGAAGTCGTACATAAATATTAAAAGAATATATTTATTTTGTAAAAAATATATAATTTGCTGTTTTGGCTGTATAAGCGTCGGTACCTTAGTCTTTCGCGCACAAAGCCGTCAATGAAAAAGTAAAAGCGCGCCATTTTTCAATTTTCAGTACTATTTTGCAAGTAGATATTTTGCATTGTGTATTAATTACTCGCAATGGTGTTGAAAAACGTCGTATAACACTCGTGAGCAGTTAAAAATTACATTCTCGGCTGAATATTAAGCACTCGCTGCGCTCGTGGTCAATGTCAGCCTCGAACGTAATTTTCAACATTACTCACTTGTATTATAATGTACTATTAAAATACTCTGGCATTTTCTAGAACACTATTTATATTTGAAATGTTAGTCTAATAATAAGGTAAAATTATATACATACAATCAGACTCATAATTCCAAAAAATGTTGAGCAGAGCCTAAGGCTGGATTCACAACGGGTTGACAGCGATTGACATCGGCGGCAGCGGCAGCAGCGGCTGGCAGCGATGCGACGTGGGCTGGCGGAGCCCGCGAAATAATTTTAAACTTTATCTAAGTACCTAAAATGGCCGTGTGATTCCGGCAGAGTAGAATAGCATCATCCCAGTGGGTGTCGTAGAAGGCAATCAGCAAAGGGGTATGGATCACCTTATACTCCGTCCACTAATCCCCATTAGCCAAGCGTGATGGACTACTGCCTTTTTTGTTTTTTTTTGCTGTCGGGGAGGTCAAATGCATTTACGCATCGTCCCTGCGGGGTGGTGCCAACCGCAGGGGATATGTGGGACTCGAGGTAAAGGCGTTCCCTCCATACCCACTAAAGATCCTCCCCGGCCTGACCTTCAGTGTGCTATTACGGGACGGCTCGGGATCTCCGCACGTGAACGCAACAACCGCGGTGGATTACTGCCTAGACCTTCGATAACAAGGACGTTTGTGTCCCAGCAGTGGGTCTAATTAAAAAGGCTGTTGTGATGTGATGTGACATACTTAAAAGGTTAGTATCGTAGAGTTCGAAAAAGTTCGCGAGCCCACCCATGACCAGTCTGCTTGAGCCAACACGGGCAGTCACGCAGTCCCACGCGACCTATTCGATCTATTTTTTTTTATTTATTTTATTTAATAACTTACACACTAACACATTTACAAGCAATACTGATCTTTTAAGTATGTAGATAAAATTTAAAATTATTTTCCACTAAAAGTGCTCGTCGCGCTGCTGCCAGCTGTCATCCCGGTGTGAATTGTGCCTTAGGTTACATCAAGTTACATCAAGGAGTATTGGTAGTGTAGTGCTTCAAAACAAGGATGCCAGTCAAACAATAAAGATGTTAAATAACCCTAATTAATCGCAGCGATCCGAGTAGATAGATAACAATATTCATGTATCGATACACCAATATTCATGATTCTACTACTGATCCTCAACTAGTGTTATTTGGCCCTTTGATGGTACTAATGGTACAAACTTGTATCACTTGTACCATCAATGGTAGAAGTCAATGGTCCTACTGACACAACGTCGGTATTCAGTTTGGCGACAGTATATGAATAACTGCTTAAACTAGTAGAAATTAACTAGCATCTGCCCGCGACTTCATCTGCGCAGGATAAGTTTAAATTATATCATTCGTTAGTCTGCCCGCCTAGCATGACCACCGAAACACGATATGATATAGCCATTTATCGCTTTGAACTGTCAAAAAGGATATAACCGCCAACTTGAAATTTTATCGAAACTGCGAACTTGTTTAAGGCATAAACATGGTCGCAGTATCGATAATGTTTCAAGATTGTGGTTATATCTAATGATTTTTGGCAGTTTAAAGCGATAAATTGCTATATCATATCGTGTTTCGGTGTTCATGCTAGGCGGGCTGATGTATGAACATTATATTATTGTAAAGTTTCATTGAAATCCATTCAGCAGTTTTTGCGTAAAAGAGTAACAAACATTAAAACTTTTTCATATTTATTATTAGCAGGATATAATGGCAAATAACACAATTGTAACCTTACAAATTTGAAAACTAATATTACACAACTATATATTTGCACATAACTTCATGCAAGAGACAGTTCATAAGTAATTGATATATAATTAGAAGCAGTGTCGGCTGCGAGATTAGATGGCACCAATACCAGATAAGCCAATAGCAAGTGCTATAATCAATTATGCTGATCAGTCGACGTCTTGAGGCGTGCAGACGTGTAAACTGCGTGATTGTTTGCATAATTTCTCAAAACCCAAATAATATTACTGGAGTTCGAATAAATTACCGTAAACGGCTGAATGTACGCCGATTTGATCTATTCGTGTGTAGCTTCAATTAAACGTAAAATTTTAAGGCCAATACTGCTTGGTGTGGCTTTACGTGGAACGAAAAGTTTTAAAAATATATTATACTACTTTTTATGTTATATTTTACTATATATTGTACTAGATATTTTACTAACACTTTTTGTGGATAGTATATTAAAAAACCAAAATAGGATTATAAACTTATAAAACAATGTAAAACAGACCACACAATATAAAACGAACATAATACATTTTTATGTTTTAAATATATATTTTATTTCGATGACTCACTGGAAATACAACCTATTAAAAATTATTCTCATGTCTATTGTTGCCAGACAATAATTGGCCGCATTTTCAAAATAGCGGACTGTCGTACAGTCAGCTTCAGAAGTAGATGATCACTTTAGTACTAACCATGTCATAGCAACGCCAGCGTTTGTGCAGTAATAATTGCGACATATTTAAGAATTATTATTATGACAAGGTACTAAAGTGATCATCTACTTTTGATAGTGACCGTAAATCTGTCGAAAGGTACCTAAAAGGGCTCTGCACAAATTTAAGCGTAAAAATAAATATCTACGAATTTCTGCACTATGTGGCAAATTTCACCCAGTAGCGCCTCCTGCCCTGTAAATAATATATACGTACAAAATATACATAAGAGCGTCGTCTTCCACCCGGGAGGCACCGGTTCAAACCCCGCCACAAACCAATGTGTTTTCAAATTATGAATTCATATGTACGTTTAATTGACGCTTTGACGGTGAAGAAAGACATCGTGAGGAAACCTGCACACACCTGTGAAGAAATTCTGAGGTTGTGTGTGAAGTCGACCAATCCGCACTTGGCCAGCGTGGTTGACTAAGGCCTAATCGCCCCTAAAGTGGGGTAGGCTCGAGCCCCTCGGTAGGGGGACATAATATGAGCTGGTGATGATGATGATGAATCCAAAAAGGGGTTGATCAGAGCTATATGTAACATTTGGTTACACAAAAAGTCACATCCGGCAGTAAGGGCCATGTAGTACCCCAAAATAGTGGCAGGTTGCCAGCCTGTCGCCTACACAAAAGGGGCATTGAACCCAAAAAACTAAAACTTCAGTGAACCAACAAAAAAAAGCCAGCCACCAGGACAGATGTACGGAATAATTATAAAGATAATATAATAAATTATTAAATTCATTATAGCTCTAACTAAGGTATTTTACGTCATTGTCATAAACAGTAGGTACTGTAGTTTAAAGTGAAAATAACTTTTAAGTATAGAAACTAAATGATGAACGTAAACACCTCACGCTTTTCTCTAAATAGTAATTATATTTTTCGTTCATCATTTAGTTTCTATACTAAAAAGTTATTTTTCAATTTTTAGTTCTTTATTTAACATAAAAGAGTGTTTTTTAGTTTTTTTTATGAAGATGGAAAATCCATTGACGGACCATACCGCACGCTGACTAGGCGTACGGCGCGTCTTGGATGGTCACTCGGCGCGGAACAACGCTGTTCCTACCCAATAAAAACCACCGGTACCTTTCTGGAGGCGTTTTGAGGTCGGTGTACTTTACGTACGCCATTTCACCAAAACGTCCCCAGGGTGATATTTATTTACCTAACTTAATTTATATGAATCACAGCAGCAATACGGGATACAAGATCCATAACTCATAAAATGACAGCCATTGTAGTTGATTGATTGTCCCACGCATAGATAGCATAATTATGTCATATTGTTTTGATCATTTCACAAACAATAGAGTCAGTCTGCGTCCAATAATTTATCGATCTGTGCATCTGTTCGGTGCGTTGCATCAGTGGTTACAAAATTACATTGCGTTTGTGGATATTTGTCTTTATGACAGGAATAATAAGGTTTTAAATCAAATTTCTATGTCGTATAAGCATACCCTTGCCTGATTGTATGCTGCCACAGCTGCCGTGTGTAAAGTCAGTTAAACAGCTAACAGCACTAATTAGCAATAAATAATCCGTCCTGTTACAAAAGTTAAATCTTGATACTACACTTTTACTAAACTCTGACTCATATTTTTCATAATAATAGGTATACTATGTTATGTTCATTAGCATTACTATTTTCATGCCCTACGTTTCTATTTTTTGTAAGTAATGATAGGGCCGAAAGTGTAAAGTCAGATTTACACAGAGTGTAAGTAACTGACTAGCAAATTCGATAAATGGCAGTGTTGACTCGGTACTGACCTAATGTAAATTGATTTGGAGTCAATACAGCCACGGTAATGTATAACATTACCGTCATACAGCGCTGTCGCGTAAGCGCTGACTTCAATATTCCCTTCAGTTCTCGGCACCAGTACTGACGCCTGTTACTGAATCTTTACTTACTTGCTGATTTTACTACCACCCTCTGTGAATGAAACCAATTATTGTTGGACACTGACTTTTAATAAACACGTTTGTTTAAAGAATATAAAATATAACAAGGTGATAAGTATGCTATGTACAAAGTATGAATATAAAACATAGTATAAAGATATAAAATTATAGTATAATATAAAAGGGGTGATATATACTTATTATATACAAGTTGCTCGTAACACCTCTCTGTAATAAACTTAAATTCCATCCTTTCTATCTAGATAATTGGGAATCCATCACTGTGCGTTTCTAACGCAACTTTCTGCCTGCCGCGAAGAAGCAAGTTGTGGAATCAGCTATTAGGTAGCAACGGTCTTTCCGAAGGGGTACGATTTAGGGACCTTCAATAAAGAAACCAAGTCCTTTCTTAAAGGCAAACAACGCAACCGCACTTGATACTGCAGTGGTTGATCATGGGCGATGTTGATCACTTAACATCAGGTGACATGTATGTCGGTTTGTCTACCAATACTTTCCATAAAAAATAGCGAACCAGATGGACTTCACGCTGAGCCCAAATTTGTTCTTCTCTGAGGATCGAACCCACGGGCTATGGGTAATTCCGTTGGGCGAATCAAGACCATGAAAACGATTGGCAAACCAGCATATATTAGGCAAACAGTGCCGTACCCTATAGACGCTTGTAGTTCCCAGGTGTCACTTGCGTTTTGCCAACTCTTACCACATACCCTATTTCGGGTAGCCCTGGAAACCTTAGATACCGGCAGAAACACAACACTACGAAGAAGTAGTGTCATTTGAGCGCGCTATTTTGAAAAGGCCTCCAATTTCGATACGCAAATCCACCGTCAAGGACTTAACTTTCTTTTGTAAACAGACAATGTATCTTACTTTAACTTCGTATACACTTCAATAATACACCAACATTATAAGAAGAATGAATGGGTATCAATTTCATTAGCAACCAATGTACCTGGAAATAAAAGCCTTAAAACCCATTGACTTATTTACAGATCGTCACAGCTGGGAAATGAGTATCAAATTCAAATAGTTTGACTCAACAAAATGAGATACCTACTGATACTCGGTAATACAAACTGATCACTGCCGCTCCTTAAGGGGCATCCTCAAGTCCGCTGCATTTTGATCGGAAATGTGCAGAAAGTATAATACAACAGTGAAATTCTCTTACAGGAGACTCATACCTATCAACTAGAAACCCTCTACGGGAACTTCGCCCTACCGGCTAGAGGACCCACCAAGACGATTTAAAAGTACTTAGCAAACTTTATTTAAATAAAGAGCATTTTCATTTAATTTCATTTCAATGCCTGATTAAAAATTCCCCGGCGAAGATGTAAAGGACATCAGTCCCTCACTTGACAACGACTCCACGAAACTGCACCACTGTGGTGTCATTTACAATTTTTTAGGTAACGAAACTATAACCTTAGTAAACTTATACTAGCGGTCGCCCGCAGCATAGCTAGCCTCAATGTCGGTTATCGCACTAAAAAGTATCCTACGTCTGTCCCATGGTCTCAAACTATATATACAGCAGAGGTACTTTCGCATTAGGGAAGCAAGGATTTCTATCTAAATGAGTTTTTAATGCACTCTTTTACTATCGAGTCAGATTCTTCTGAAATATAAGGTATTTATATATATAATGCAAAATTACATTGCCACCAAACATAATTAGCTAGTTAGATTTAACAATCATTAACACCGCTGATTTTAATGAACAGCCTGAATTTATCGAATGGTGATAATTATTTCGATTTCGAGGTCACCGATTTCACTAAATGGAGTGCTCTTGGCAGTTCACGCTGATTGTCAATCGTATACCTTTGATCTTAAAGTACAATTATTTCAAATAGCGACTACACACGGACTTAATTATGGCAAATTCAACGCACCGTTAATAAATTCAGTATTCTATTCAAATCGTTGATCGAATAACGAAATGAATATTTTAAATTATTCCATTTGAGACTGTCATTGCAATTGATAGTGTAGAGTAGTTGTGTAGACGAAAGTTTAAAGCAGCTTTATTCAAACAGTGTATACCGGTAAAAATTTAAATATTCTTGACGCTTTAAAAATAGTACCTACTAAACATGAAAAATATAAAAATTCTATTTATCTCAAAACATCCCAATGCAACAAACAACCAACACCACCATAATTTTATAAACATTTGACAGGATTTTTACAGAGTACAAGTTTGTGTTCGTTTTGGTTGGCGTAGAGATCGTTTCAAGTCCCCCTGGCTACCACAACCTTATCAAAATATTTGGCCAAAATCATAATGATTATGGCGACAGATTTTGCAAGGTGTGTTCCGTATTGTATTCCAAGAGTTAAACCCACTTTCATCTTCTTCCTTATCATCACTTACCACTGTGTGAGATGAAGGCCAAGAGCTACCTACTTAAAGACAAAAAAATGTATTCGTCATCTATGCAAACCAGAAGGTAATCACTTAATTTGGACTACGTACGAGATCTCTCGTATCAATACCATACTTGTATTATTTATATTGATATCTAAGCTTATTTTGCAGCTACCTAATTACGTTTCCATAGATTTAACGTGATCAATCAAGGGCACAAAGCCATTGTAATGTGTACAATTCCAGTCAAGCCAGCGCCTTGTGAAATTAGCATGCAGCTTGCATGTATTTGACGGACTGTGTACTGGCGCAGATCAGTGCCAGCAATGGTGCACACATACCGCAATGTGCATGTATATCTACACAAACAGCCAAGGATAACCGGCGTTCATGAGAAAGAATCTCTGAAAGAGAAGGGAAGGTTTGGGCCCAAATTATGATATTCGTTTTTTGTAAAAAAGTTTTTAAGAAAACTGAGGAAATAAGCAGGTATATAATAGTAATTATCTCTCAAAAAATAGCCTCCACATTCAAGCGGCTAATCTGCAATAAGGGTTTAACACACTTTGCGCAACAGGGTACAATTAACTGAATAGCTAATTTTATAAGCATATGCCATTAAGATATGACGATACGATATCTGTATTCGATTCTTAAGTAAAATTAGTAGACCCGACTAAGAACTTATATAACACAGTCTCTTAGTAACAGGTTAACATCTATAAAGCGCGTCTATAGAATACCTATTACCTGATATTCACTTAACACTTGGTATCTCACCAAAGCGATAATATCCATGTTTACGCCTTATTCTATTATGAATAAGCCCATTTAGAGGCGTGATGGTGTTATCGAATTTCCCATCACTGAGAAACCCTTTTACGTAAATAGCATATGGAGCATTCAACTTGCCAGGCCCTATAATATCGGGAGATCATTCTGGAGTGTCCCGGTTAAATGGGGGATAGATCAGTATGATGTCGCTAAGGTACTCGGTGTATAGGTAAGTAGTGTTAAGCTTGTGAGCAATTTTATATTTCATGATTAAATAATCGCAATTTCAAATAGTCAAGGACAAATAAATGCATTCCTATTGATGGACCACATTAGAATGTTGAGCTTTTGAATGCGTTAGCCTTTAGTGAAAGTTCTCAATGATATAAAAATAATTTTTTAAAAGTGGCAACTCAAAAGTTACAAACCTTTCGGGAAATTAATTACTAAGTGTCTTCAAGATAATTAGGAAACTGATAATCATAAAGCGAAAATAATAAGCGGTTGCTATTTTTGAAATTATTTTCTATGCATTTCTATAGAAGCAGCTTTTCATAGGAAAAATACACTACAAGCAAATTCTAAATGTAAGGCTATCAGCGAGCTTATTTATAGACTAATAGAATATTATTATTTTGTCTAATTTATGCATTAACACAAAATAAAGCATCAAAAAATTAATATAATAATCAAGTGGGATTATTATCTTTATTCGAGTTAGTGACCTGGACTGCAATATTTAACTTATTGATTTTTACTTGTTTACTTGGACAGAATGGACGTGATTGATTTTACAATCTGGATTTGTAAAACTTCAAAATGTGTTTAATAAATTTCCGAAACATTTTAGTAATGAATAAGTTTTACATGTTTGTATTCCGAAGGTGCATATTGTTCCTGATTAAATGAATATCTGCTGTCATCCTGCTAATCTAAGTGTAGTACTCAAATTATACCTCGAACACTTAAAAGAGCAGAAAATTGTAGACATCTTAAGACATCTGAACTTCTTGCAAATGTTTCTAAAACACTACCATACAATCAATGGAGCGATTTTTTCACAGTGTGCAATCAATGGATAAATGCACCTACATTTAGCTAGCAACATTACCTATGCAAGCTTAACGTAAAGCTTCAGACAAGTTACTAATAGCCGAAGATAATTCTAATGAACTTCGATTATAGACGGCAGAAATTGCAACTTCGGGTTGGGTAAGCCAAATCGTTTTCCGATTTCTCTATAGAGCACAATTATCTCCTACCCTGCTACCGGCACAAACCGTTTGCTTACCCGGCGGTATAATGAAACTGTATCAACGTTGAGAGTCACTGAGAACTTTGCACTAGTGTGCAGTCATTTATTGTTTACTTTGACAAAGATTAGACATAGAAATTCATCCGTAGACGCGATGAAAGATAGCTTGTGGTAGCCTGTCAATAGCTCTTAGAATATCACTATTGTTTTTTTAACATTGTTAGTAAGTAAGCTGTTAGCTATTCGAATAAAATAAAATAAAATAAAATTTATATGGGACCACATGACAAGCACCAGCTTCCAAATGTCGAAAGAATCTTCAAAATCGGTACAGTCTCAAAGAGTTATGAGGTAACAAACATAAAAAATACAGTCAAATTGACTGAGGAGCGTAGATTGTGGAGGCCCCTTTTTTGAAGTCGGTTAAAAATAGCACCGCTCCTTCAATTAAATAAGGAATCATGCTAAAATTGAGAAATAATTTACTAAGAACTCAAGAATTCCGAAGTAATTAATTTAGTTCTGTTTTTGTATTATTATCCGCACCATTGTTTATAATACAACGCGTTGTTTTTACCTTTTCTTCTGTTGTGAATAGTATTAATAAACACTGTTAACAGAACTCCAATTTATTTTCTTTATCTGTTTGAAATCGGTGGTTTTAGCAAATTATCTCTAGACAAGTGTACCAGTCTTAATTTATGCCTGCTCATCAAAGTTTTCAACGAATCCCAATTTGGTTCTCAAGTTATATTCCCATTAAATCCAGCCACCGAAAAATTAGGTCTAGGCTTATCCTGTTTCATATCACCGACATAATTAAGTTGAATATTAAGCAAAGGATACAATACACTCAAGGCTACGTTTAGAATATGTATTAAGTGTACTACATACGAGTAAATGGGTGCTGGGATGGTTTATATACAAAACTGATCTGCGGAGTTCACAAGAACATTTCTTAATTATTGACTTGCATTACTTTGTAGACATGTTTAACCAACTTGAACCAATACATTTTGATTAAATGATAACGTAAACAAACTCATGTTGAGAGGTTCTATCCCATAATTATAAATCTATGTTCTATCCTATTATTCAAAGGACCTCATCATCGTATTCAAGTACCAGACTTGTAAGTATTTTTTTTATTTGACTCAGGCATTTTCGCCTTTTTTTTCATTATTTCAGGGTGTTATAGTGAGATAACCATGGCCACGTAACACTGGCAAAGTAGAATAGCATCACCCCATATCATCCAATGGGTGTCATAGAAGGCGACTAATGGATCAGCACAGGGATATTGATCACCTCATACTCCGTCCACCTATCCACATTGGGCAAGCGTGGTGGACCTCCTCCGATGACAAAGAGAGGTCTTGTGTCCCAGCAGTGGGTCGAATTATAAAGGCTGTTATGATGATTCAGTTATTGATTATTGCGAATTTTAGTTCTAATGTGTCTCGGTAAAATAAGTACACTCATTGTAAACGTGCCTTAAGACGTCCATAATGCTGTCGAAATATCCCTTAATATGTTTGAAATTTCAAGATTCCTGTCATGTCTTCGCTGTTAATCTTTGATTATAGTGTTGACCATTCACAGTCCGAGCTCTCAAGAGGGCCGTGAATACGTAATGTGATAAAACGATGCATATTTAAAAGCATACGAAACGGCACAACACTATACGCTGAATTATTTTCCCCTATAAAGTTACTTTGAAGTTTAACAATATATTCCTTCCGAGCTTCGGATTATGGTGTCTTAAACGGATTTATATACGAAAACACTTTAAATACTTTGTCACAAGTAATTAGGCTCCTTTAGGATACTACTAGCGGTCGCCTGCAGCTACGCTCGTGTCAATGTCGGTTATCGCGTCAAAAAGTATTCTATATCATTTCAAAGGCCTCAAACTATTTTTATACCAAATTTCATTAAAATCGGTTAAGTGGTTTAGGCGTGAAAGCGTAACAGACAAACTCACTTTCGCATTTATAATATTACATATACGAATATTATTACTACATATTCGTATTTCAAGAATATTGTTTTGCAACTTTCACTGTGAAATTTATGAAATTTTAATTTTATAATATGGTTCCGTAAGATATAGTGATCCCAGAGAAAATAAAACAAAAGAAAATAATCTTATAATGTTCTATTAAATCTAGGAAAACATAATTCATAATTGAAATATTAATAAGGTTTGACACATTTTAATCAGAAATCTCTTGTTTATTTTTCAAAATTACTGACAAGTTCTTTTTGCTAAGACTCTACATAGATAATAATTTTTATAAAATAAAATCTAAGGAACAATATACCAAACCATGTTAATACAATTTTCACGTGTATTAAACTCAAAAAAATCAGAAATTTCGTCTGGGGTCACAAATCTTCATAAAAAAAATGCCTAAAAATGTCTAATATTTGGTAAAAGTAGCTGTTGTTGCAACGTAGTTTATAAAAATGTATTAAAATTAGCTATTCACAGTAATTTACAGAAGTTTGATATTGTATTATTTGCAAAATAAGTATCCTAAAAAAATAAAAATGTTACCCAAAGTAACTATTCCACGCAGACAGTTTGTGCAAATATATGTATTATATACGGCAGCATATTATGGCAGTATGTTTTCTTCTCCACTGTTAAAACTCCAAGATTCAATATCCACACCTCAAAACTGCTAAGTAACAGATATTGTTTTCATTTTCACAGCCATTGTGATCGTTATAAGTATCACATTCTTGATTTTCGTCTTCCAAATAGTGGTAGAGTTTCAGCTTTGCGAAAAACCCCGCCGAGACGCACATTATTTACAAACAAAAAAAAATTTGACTCTGATAACAGTTCAGGGTTAATGGCTTCTGTTATTTCTTATTTCATTGGCGGGCGAGTTGTTGGTGTGGCATACACAACACGCGGTCTATGTTGGTATAAACAGATGTTAGAGTGATGCACATTGTTTGTACATTTCATTATCATCATAATTCACCTGCCCTGCTCCAAATCTTATTTGGAGTCGGCGTAATGCTTTCTTCTTCCACTCTCCCCGATCAACTGTCATCTCAACATTATCACTCTTCTTTGCAATAACATCTTTCAGACGGTCTGAATCTTCCTCTTCCTGTTCATCCCCATGCATTGTTACACGCTCATCATGTCGTTCTAATAATGCCCAAGCCAAACCAATCTGTTACCTCTCAAACTTTCTGCCAGTTTTAACTTCCTCTAATGTAATCATTCCATTATATTTAACTATAAAAATATTTGAATTTTGAATTAATTTTGTCTGTCATCTAGTATGCGTAGCACAAGACCTTCTAGAGCTATTTAATTTGGGTTGTGTGAGCGTACCCATAATACTGTCTATCTAATTGAGTTTTTCTATACGTTCCTAGAGAGATAATATTACATTGATAAGATAGTAGAATTCTGGATATAATACATTTACTTTTAAGCATCATTAGCCATTGTAGAAACCAGTATCATATTAACCACTTAAATATTCAAAAACAACTTTACAATTTTATGTGAATTCCCCGTTGGAATCAGAGCGATTCGAAAACTTTTAATCATCCAATATCCAAGCATAACTTCGTATATTAACGGCGCAGTTTCAAAAATAAAATAAGTGTAATGCTGCGTTGGCTAAAGTTTTGCCAACAATTGCAACATGTATCCAATAGACTGTATACATAAAAACTTTTCTTGCCCGCAAGGTTAACGATACTGTAAATGTAAAACCTAACTACATACATGCTGTATGTTGTTTCTTAGACTTTTTTTTAAAAAAATTATCTATTGTAGAGTTTTAGCAAAAATAACACATTAGTAATTATGAAAAAGAAATAAGTGACTTCTGATTAAAATGTGCCAAGCAACCTTATTAATATTTCAATGATAGTAAAACAAACGAAAATAATCTTAAAAAATGACCCCAAATAAATGTGGTGTAATTTTTTATCCCCGATACCAGATGAGTTGCCTTTTTTAGCCATACCAGCTAACGGTTAAATTGTCAACTAGCTTCTTTATATCTGACTGCACGGGTATCTTGGCCCTCATTACGCCAAAGATGGAAACAAGCTCCGAAACCCTCAACCACTGAGTACTTGAACAATCTACGGATTCATTATCTTTTATGACCAAGTAGAGGAACGTTTTGGGAGAATCGAATAATTCAAATAGTGCAAACATTGGAATGGAACCTCTTTCGGGGTTGGCTGTAAAACGTGTTCATAATACAGTCGTAGAAAGGGGCCACATTATAGATCCTTGGATATAACTAAGACAAATCAAACCCTTCGTCCCATGTTGTAACTTCAATTGTTTTGAAGCGTCAATTCGCATCGGGCCTGCGAGTATAGTATTACAACGAAGAGGATCTTTAGCCTTTGTTTCTTACATAAATAGTAGGACTCATGGGTACATAACCCTCAATCAGTTTATATAAGGATGAAATTTCTTAATGATTACATTTATGGATATGCTTGTATTGGCGACTTGTATACCTATCTATTTCTTCTCGATTGAACTCCTTAGAGACGCTTATCAGTAGTGGAGTTTTACTACTTGCGGGACAGGCTAGCTGACTAAAAATTTGCGGTGCTACTACCCGACACACCTGAGCTGAGGTCTATGAGGTACCCTCGAGTCTACTCCATGCTTACAACTGATGACAGGAAGCCTTCGAGAGTTGACAGATATAGGTACATGTAGAAATCCTTCATGAGAAGATCGCCTCACGAATTGTAGGGCCACCAAGATCCTCGTATTCCTCAAAACCCGATGATACTGTAAAGACTTTTGCGGCCCACAGTAATATTATATTCAACTAGCGGACCCGACAGACTTCGTCCTGTCATAAAGAAATTATTCGAATTTTTCTCGCCGTAAAAACCATCCTTGAACTTCAACGAACATTTTAAAAATAGAATTGGCCAAATTGGTCTAGGCGTTGTT
This sequence comes from Elophila nymphaeata, assembly GCA_955850985.1. Classification (NCBI taxonomy): domain Eukaryota; kingdom Metazoa; phylum Arthropoda; class Insecta; order Lepidoptera; family Crambidae; genus Elophila; species Elophila nymphaeata. The sequence goes on from OY039072.1 coordinate 20,499,059, forward strand.
GAGTTATGCGCTTACCAACACATTTTGCGATTCATTTTTATATTATAGATCAAAGCATTAATGTAATACCATGATCTATTCTTTTCGAGTGGTTATTCTGGTATTCATTAGCCTGGCGGCAGTTTTAAAACTCACCGGTTCGAGTCTCTGCCGTGACCTGGTTTAAAGGTGTTATATTTCGAACTAACCTATCAACGTGCTATTTGCAGCACATAGGAAAGCAGTTAAAGATTTATTTGATCACTCATCCGAGTACTACCCACAAACTTTGTTTCTTAAATTTTGTAGGTTTCATTGTACTAAAGAGCAAATAGAATCTTTCTTGAGTCATGGTAGAACCTTATCAGCGTAAAGTTAATTACGTATTTGCTCTCTTTTTGTCAAGTCAATGAATAAAAGTGACATGGTTCTACCATAGGTCAGGCAGGATTCTATTTGCTCTACCTTTGCACCAGCCTTATAAAAAATCAATCACTGCAAAACTTTTAAAAATATTCTCATATAATTCAGACGACGTCAAATGTAACGAATAATATTTAATAGTCTCACAAATCCGCAAGTGAGTCTCAGATGTGTTTTATTGAAGCATTCGAAGGCAGCCGGGCAATAAAACTAGTGAGAACTTTCGATGTTATAAATCTAGATTTATTCGTTCGTCTGGGATCAGAGCACGCTTGTTCGCAGACATTTTAATGTATATAGACTGTTATTTCCTTGGAATCTATTACGGTATCCTGACCGAAGGAAATAAAGGAAAAAAATTGTCAGCGCCAAGATTTCCAAGCATTATGAATACGTTACTTTTTTTATTTTCTAGGCATCTAAGCCTTTACGCACGCGTAAGCTTACTCTTAGCCTCTAGTCTGTAGGGTGATAGGTATCTGCTAAGAGACAGGGTCTCTGCCCTCTAAAATCATGTGTGGATACTGGACATTGGGTATTCGCACCCGTCTGCTATTGTCGTGAGGTGTCTGGCGAGTACGTGCGAGTGATCCTGTGTTATAAGGAGTATTTGTGGTAATTGTAAACATAATTTTAGCGAGTACGGTACAAGCTGTATATCTCGACTACCATTTTCAAATTTCCGCAACAGACTTTGAACTTTATATCTGATCAATAACGAATATGATTTGAGAAATTTGCAGTTTTGGGAAGTCTGATCTGCAGTCGTTTCCATATTATAAAGGAAATAACTATATGCACTATAGTGCATATAATTTTTCAAAGATGATTGCCTGTGAAGAGACCTGTGAAGAGCCAATAGCCTTGGTCTGAATGGGGAATCTGCGGAGTGCAACTAAGATTATCCTGAAGGACAGTTTAACACTTCACAAGTTAAAGTATCTACCGTCCGTCCAGCTAACCCGGCACTGGTAAGTCGACGCATTGATGTCTCAGACACGAACCTGCGGAGCTATGCCGTAATAGTTTTTATCTACACTCATGTCATAATATTCGAATTACGATATCAAAGGTGAACATAAAATGACATACTTTTTAATACAGATAATCAAAATTAAAATTAAAAAAAACAACCTGTAACATAATGACCATTATAACACCGGTTCGACTCATTATGATACAGCAACCTGTAACATAATGACCATTATAACACCGGTTCGTCTCATTATGATACAGTTATTTTTCTTAAATACTCGGGAAGGCAAAGGGATCTAACCCATACAAAAAATTTGACTCCCAATAATTTGCAAAAAGCCACAACAAATAGTTTGTTGCCAGAAAAATCGGACGCCACTACTTTATCTTCACTAATGCAATTAATCAAACAACAAGAGTAAAAGCATTAGTGAAGATAAAGTAGTGTATGCAACTGCATATAACACGGGTATTAAAACACTCGTTACTATTATGAAACTCGCTGCGCTCGTTTCATAAACTCACACTCGTGTTTTAATACCCTTCATTATATGACAGTTGCATAAACTACTATAATAGCATAACAGAAATTTCTACTTAGTAATAGGGGTCGGAACGCATGCATTTTAAGATTTAAGTAAAGTAAGCCACGATTCGGTTCGACGGTTCCGTGGAAATACTGACTCTTCTTATCATTTAAACTTCGAGATTTTACAATCCTGGGTCATCCCAGGATGAACCAAGTAATATTTTCTGTGAGTAGGTGTGCACAATCACTTGTTATCACTTTAGAACTACTTCATTTTTTTATTTTGTTTTTTGAGGTAAAACGTCTTTACCCACGCTTGACTTGGGGAGTAAGCTGACGAGAGCGTTAAGGAAGTTGAGAGGGCGTGGCGAGCGGAAGTTGAGAGAGTGATATAAGTTAGTGAAGATAGAAAGAGATAGAGTTACGTTTCGTATATTATTATTATTTATATTTTATTAACTCAGTCTGCAACCGGTAGATTAGCATAACACGGGCCTCATTAGATTCATAGAAAAATTATCATAGTCAATAAAGCGCTATATTATATTATTAGCCTATTTATATTTTATTATTACTATATTATTATAGAAGTTGTACTTCAGTAGTGTGGTCTAAATCACACTCATTTTATATGTAAGTATAACTGTATGACATGCTAAGTAATCACAGGCATAGATAAATTTATATGTAAATATTACTTATAAGTATCATGCCTAGATATATTTTATTTTAATGTTTATCATACATTGTTACTTGATTTTTGCATGTTGAAGCAGATCGTTCCAACTTACGTCGAACTCTTCAATCTATATAGGTAATAAATATTTGATTTTCAATCAAAACCCCGCCAAACAAAATACGTTCAACTGCGTAAATTGCGGTAGCAACCTATTTACGCGATATTTAGCGATAACAGGGTTTATTGATTTACGTTATCGTACCAAAGTTTTAAGATAGATGACACTTCAAATTGGTCGACCGTCCTCAAATTGGACGTCGAGGGGTAGGAAGGAAAACAGAGGATTCTCACTTATAATATTGATTGTTTATTAAGAACAAACTAATAGGCACAAATTTTATTAGTTGACGTTAACTTGTTTTTGTTAGAGTTTTAAACAACTTACGTGTGATTAAATTTTACATTTTGTTATTATTTCCCGACGTTTCGTAACACTTTGCAGCGTTCTGTGTGAAGGAGCATATAGCTGACATAAGACATAGACGTGACACAAAGTCTGCCGTGTGCGAACATAGGCTAGAAGTGCCCAATTATTAAATAAGGTTTGATAAACCACACATTCTCGCCAAGGAACGTCGATACAACCCAAAGATGTTGCGCGAGGCTATTAAAAGAAACAAACAAATTTCGCATTGAAGATGTTTGGGCCGTACCACATGCTGGGGATCCAGTAATTAAAATTATTAAAAACCAAGCAAACCACCACACAGCAAGACGTAATGACACTGTGAGCTCCGTTTGCGTAAATCGGAACACTCCAAATAAATAATTAAAGTGACGGTACATTTAAGTACTTTAACAAATACCTACATCTTTAGTATTCCCGTAATCACGAACGCTGCAATGTGTTACGAATCGTCGGGCAATAAAAGGAAAATCTAATTAAATTAAATCTGTAAAAGATTTTTTATTTACAATTTATATGCAATTGTAATATGAAATGTTTCCAGAATGTAAGGATTATTTTATTTCAATAAATTAAACGCTTAAATATTTTTTTGTAATAATTTATTATGGAATGCTAAACCAGTTGCATTTCGCTGTACAAGCAACCTACACTTAATCAGACGGAGCTAAGTACCCAGAAGCTAAAAGAATTTATAATGTTTAAATTATTTTCTCTAGTTATTTGTTTTTAGTTTCTTCACATACATAATACCAATTTATCATTTTCCGATATTCAATCGTAATAGACGACAATTAGTAAATCAATTTCAATGTCAAGATCATTTTGTTTGGTAGCTAAGACGTAATCCAAGTCTAATATCGAGAACATGTACAAAGCATTGTTAAATTAACAACATCATTCGTGTGTTAAAATGTTTGGCTTCCTGGGTCACGTCTAAATGAGTAATGCAATCGAGAGGCACGCCCCTGGCTTAGAAATTTGTTAAGGCTCAAACACACTGCTTTGTTGTTTGATGTTTGCCATATAATCTTTGAGGATTTAAACTTGATAAAGATGATTCTTATCTGAGGATGAGGTCGATGACGCCGCGGTCGTTCGTTTTTAGTAATGATCACGAAAGTTAAGCAACCATGTGAGCAGTCGGTACTCGATTAGGTGACTGAAAAAATTTCAAATCGTTTTTCCTCCGTTCGTTGGAAGGCAAGACGGTGGTTCTGGGTGCTGTCGAGATATAGAGATCTTTCCAAGGAGGGTTGTCAGGCAGGCAGCCGGCCGTAAAAATCTAATGCCAAATTGTCGATATCAAGGCGTAATTAATGTACCGACCCCAAATATATTGGGATCAGGGTAGGAAAATGATAAAAGATGATTTTTTTAATTAAGTAAGATTATAGCTAGATTTCGATGATATGATAATAGATATAAGAAAAAAAAGAAAATTATGAACAAATTAAATTATACAATATTTAACAGCAAATTAAAACACCAAATCTCTTTTAATAGCAAAAAGCATATCAGCAGTCAGGTATAAAAAAAGTATTTTACTAATATAATTAAATCTGAAAATCTTTTAAAGCCGTATATTACGTTTTGTCTCTATATTACATCTGCTCTCCATAGCTTATGGTGAAAAGTATATTTTATTAGTTTCTCTATGATACTACCCGCAGAACAGATAGCTGACGGAGCCAATGAATGCCAATTTGTTAAATTAATTCATAAAAAAATAATGGTTACATGTGTTTGTAGCCTAAATTATTATTTTTCTTTTAATGAATTTAGTAGTTCCGCTGGTCACTGTACCAAGTAAAGGTAATTACTTACACAATTATGTTCAGCAATTAGTAGCTAGGCCCTCAATCTTATCATATCCTTGAGTTACATTGATCCATGAAGCCTATCGATAATTAGCATTGATTATGATTAACTATAATATAATTATTAGTAATGTCGCTACTGGAGCGTTGAAAAAAAAAACGATACATTGAATAAAGTGGAATAAAGACTATAGATTATAATGTCAAAAAATATGATTTAATATTTATGTCAGGTAATTATGAGTATAACAGTTATGCTTCGGCCGCACCTGCGGCTATCGTCCCGAAGTAATGCGTGGCGATACTTCATACGATACACGCAGGTGCGGCCCTAGCAAAGTTATCGCGATAAAGCATCTTTATTTGCACGAACTATCGTGCAATAATCCAAGATGGCCGAAATCATTTCCAGACGTGTAAATTGCGTAGTATTATTATCCTCTTTGCGTTTAACTATGGATAATCACTTTCTTTACTTCTAAATTGTGTGCTAATAATTAATCAATGCATTAATTAAAAAAATAGCTCAGTCACCCGTACGCGTCTGAACTAATGGAGAACAACCTCCGAAATTAACAACGCATGTCTAACCACGCAGCGCGATAGGTTAGCGCGCTAAAATCCTGACGTACCGCCTCCCGGCCGATAACGCACACGCAACCCGAATATTCGCGACGATAGCCGATAATGGCCGGTCACATCTGCGCGTATCGTATCCTAGCACGAAGCTTCGTGACGATAGGCGTAGGTGCGGCCCTGGCATCAGAGAAAGACCGAAGACGACTAATAAAAGTGATAATGGAGGAGATGGAAGCTGATCGACCAGTACTGAAGAAGAAAACATATCACGCCTGTGGGAATCGGACAAGAGTATAAAAATGATGCAAGATATAAGACGGACAATCCGGATAATACGGATGAACATATTGAGCCAGTGAACACATATAAAACATGCGTTCACTGTATTGAGCATTAAACACTACATGAAGAGTAAAATAATGCAATTCATTGTAATAACATAACATAATTAACTTAAGAGAGTGCTGATTCTTAAATAGGTAATAAATCATAAGTTAATAAGAAATTTAAGAAGTATCCTTCTTCTAAGTTACTGAAATGTTCGAATGGACACGTTAATAGTAAATTTTAATATTATGTAAGACTCGCAAACTCATGAAAGATGTATACATCTTCAGGTTTTTACCCATAACTATTAATCAAAAAATCTAAGTAATTAACTTGGCATTGAAAGGATAAAAAATATTGCGGTAGGTTTTCCACGTCAACTTTTCAAAAATACTACTTCCATGTCATTTGATGTTGATCGCAGTGTTTCCGCTGACGATGAACAAACCATTGTAAATATTGCTTTGTTTCCTAGATTGAAACTGGATCACTAAATAATGCTAACGAAATCCAGACTATTGTTAAAATATTTACATAAAATGTACCCTAAAAATGAATTTAAGAAATAATGCAAGGTATCATACACGACATTTTATCAAGTAAACGTTCTTAATTTTTTTACTATAACTAGCAAAAGTTCTACGTAACGGTACAAAAATGAAGTCGTATATTAGTGTAAGAAGACCTTAAATATTTATCCTATCCACATCCTTAACACAATAATAGAGAATAAAAAATGCGTTACTGAATTCAAAGTGACAGCCGACGGCGTTATAGATTCTTGCTGACACAAGGAAAACCAGTTTTAATATAATATTGGTCTGAGTACCTGAGTATAATTCAATACGAAAGCACAGAGTAGTAAATAAACCCTATAGGGTATCTTTGTGGCGAAAGATTGAAATGTATTGATTGTTAAGTTTCATTCAATTATCATAATATAATTTTTCGATACCTTGCGGTACTTCCCCATAAGTTTTCATGTCCTAAATATTGTTTAATTATGTAATATTTTCCTTTTGAAATACAATTTTGTGGTAAAATACATTTTGGGTTTTAATTTTAATTATTTTTATATTACAAAATTAAACTCGCTAGCATAATATGGTCTACCTGATGATAGCTTACAGTAAAAGGAAATCCTTAACTTAGAAGTAAAGTTTTATCTAATTTTCTGTGATCCATCTCGGGCCGACCATAATGAAAGTTATTTTGACGAGTAATTTAATATTATTATAAAATATTCTCTACCAGCTTTTGTTATAACAATACAAATAGATATTAGCTATTCTGTTTCAAAATAACTAACTGAGGATACAGCAGAATTCCTAAGTTATTCTAAGTAAATATAAATAAAAAGACTCATAAATAAATACCGCAGTTACTCCAAACCATCAAGAAGCTTACGAATATTTACATGAAATTGGAATGCGGTGTTGTTGAAATTAATGCAATGCAAACAAAACAAGTGAAATAAAACAATGAACAGAAAGCTTACAAGCCATGACCTTTTTAAATAAAGATGAATTTAATCAAAACTAAATAAAATAACGCCAACCGGCGAGGCTTTCAATTTTCGCATAATAGGAAAATTTCGAGCTAACAAATGGTTCAAATCAGAAACCGAGAACAATTTGAAAGCATTCGGAAGGCAATGGAAGAAATAAACAGGCGGTATGAAACGGAATGAACGGAGTAATTTGCTTTAAATCCTTTTCTGTAACCTAATTTCATGAAATGAATTCCATGAAACGGTGTTCTTCATTACGCATTATGAAATTGGTGCTTTCTTGAATTATTATTTACGAGTGCTGTTGTTATATTGAAATTAGCAACGTGAAATAAAACAGAAATACTAATTACAAGATTTATTGTATTCACGGGGTTCTATGAAACTGATTTAACTGATAATCCTTTGCACCCAACAATTTCATTTATTTTGACTTCTCCCTCTTGAGGTTCTTTCTTGGGTTGTTCAGTGGCATAGTGTGTTGTAATACACGTGCCTATGAGCCTATTTTTGTCTGTTAGCGACTCTTGTGGCTCAGAGTGTAATTTCTGTAACCACGATTTACCTTTATTTATTTTAAGAATAAGAATGTATTAACGATATTTTAGCACGTGGCTAAGATTTCACTTTAATTGGATGTAGGCACATTATTTCATTGGCCCTAGTTGTTCGTACTACTGTTTCTATTTTAAGAAATAAGTCAAGCTAATATATATAGATATAATTCTTAGCCCAAAATTCCCAATCTCAAATTAGCTGTTTCACAGAAATCCGTATCACATCAACAGCTCATTTAATGTCCCCACCGAGGGGCTCGAGCCTACCCCACATTAGGGGCGATTAACCCTTAGTCAACCACGCTGGCCAAGTGGGGGTTGGTCGACTTCACAATTACTTCATATGTGTGTGCAGGTTTCCTCACGATGTTTTCCTTCACCGTAAAAGCATCGATTAAACGTACATTAATAAATTCAAAATTTGAAAACACATTGGTACGTGGCGGGGATCGAACCAGTGCCTCCAGGGTGGGAGACGACGCTCTTACGCACTACGCCACCGACGCGAAATCCGTATGGTAATAGTAATTTTCTTTTTTTCAAAAGCCTTTCGAAGCTAAGCAAAAATAATATTTTTTTTTTATATATTCAAATGAGACTATAAAGTTCGTCTGTTAACGCCTGTTGCAACTTTTGATGCAATTTGGTACACTCGTCACCATAATGTTGAAGCACCGACGAAACATAAAGTATTAAGTATATTTTTGTCTACAGCTTTCTAAAATGTTTCTTTGTGTTGATCTTGTTACATCATTGTTGTTAAAACAACAAAACAAACCAAATGTCTACGTCTATAATATTATAACTATTAGCATTGCACCTTAATTATTAGAGAAAATAAATTAATGTGTGAGAAAACGGGATTACCGCGGTACTTGGTACAAATCCCGTTTTCTCACAATTTAAAGTTAGTTACCACGTAATTTTACGGTTTTACGGTGAAGGAAAACATCATGAGGAAACCTGCACACACCTATGAAGAAATTCTTAGGTTTGTGTGAAGTCGACCAACCCGCACTTGGCCAGCGTGGTTGACTAAGGTCTAATCGCCCCTAATGTGGGGTAGGCTCGAGCCCCTCGGTGGGGACATTATATGAGCTGTTGATGGTGATGATGTACCAGGTAATATTAAAACAATACAGAGAAAATAAAGTTCAAATGAGGTAACATTGTAAGTTTTTCTGCTAAGACAAAAATCATCTCTATCAATCATGAAACCACTAAGGATCTAATAAGATCATGCTCGCTTATGCTGTGTTACAAGTGATAAATTCGTAGAATGGGTATCTGGATGATGGGTGTCAGTCGAAAGAAGATGAAAGAAGATTAAAAATGGTTTCACGTTAATTTTGTTGATGATATTAAAAGTATAGTCATTTTCAATATTTCTGATTTTAATAATTAGGTATTAAAACAGTGTTTATGTAGAACCTTTGAATTTTTATAGTTATTAAAAGATAATGGCCAAAAGAGTAAAATAAATATCCAAAAAGCTAAAAAAAAAATTATTTCGTATATAGAAATAACTATGTACCTAAATACATAAAATAGCAAACCAGTAAAGTATTGTTTATTGAAGTTAATGTAATGAATTATTTAAAAAAAATCTCCGTGGGGCGTATAACAATTATTATTTGATGCCTTTCATCTTAGTTACAAATAAATGTGTAAAAGTGATAGTTATGTGAAGTAAAAAAATAATGCTTATTAGTGTAGTTTTATTCAAGATCGGGAATTATACGTGACGGCGGATTGTACTTAATTTCCCTTTGTATATTTGAATATAAAACTTCCCCTTTTTGTGAATCTGAGCACTATAATAATTAAAGTACAATATTAGAACGCCTTTTATTAAATTGGGTGCAACTTTGTTTCTCGTGATCTTTCATTAAAGCGGTACCTAGGCGCTTGCCAAACTAATATTCATTTGTTTTCATTCTTCATAATTTCGATTTCGATGTAAATATAACAATTCAAATTACACAATCAGCATACATCACGTTTTACTACTGGCTGTATCATAAACGTTGGTAGGTAGATTCACCTAGCACAGTGGTAATTTGATAATGGGAGCTTTAGCAATGAAATTAATATAATTTGTCATTAAAATACAGCACTTTTCGACGATAAAGCAGGTACAACAATAGCTTTCTAAAACAAAAGCAAGTTAAAGCGGTCGCATGTAAACTAAGAGATATCTTTACGCCACGCTTGCGGCAGCAATTAATAAAGAAAGCCCGGCCCCTACGCTTGTTAGCATGCAAATGCTGCAATCCTCAGAAGATTCCCGCAATGTTCCAGTCATTAGTGTTTGTGGATGCCACTGCAAAAAGCGGCTACCACTGTAAATGACAATTTAATAATTGCAATGCTTTCGCCGAGGAAATTGCGTTTACGCGATCCCATCTAATTTCTTTGCTAGTTATATTGTTGTTCGTGTAATTAACATTATTTGCTGTAGATAAGTTTTTTATGGTGAAAACATTGTGATATCCAGAATGCACTTTTATCAAGCTAATTACACCGCCTCTGTGAACTCTCTGGTGAGCCCACTGGTCTTAGATCCAGAGGCCTTGAGTTCAGTCCCTGAGGTTTTTCTTTTTACGAGCTTGGTTTTCTTGGAGGATGAAATTTGTTTTATAATACCCAATTTCTTGCTACTACCATTTTAAAATGTCTGAAATATTTACCAAATAAAATAGAAAACATTTTAAATCGTTTCATATAAAAATGTATGTTCTTTGCACTTTTTGCCAAGAACATCCCCGTTAAACGACAAAATAAAAACAAATTTCACAACGTTTTATGGCCAATGGAATTAGACAATTAATTAATCTCCGTGTGAATATCCGCGTAAAGTGAATTTCAGGATGTTTTTCACGCTGTACATTTAATTTTGAAAGCAAAAAAGCTTCTGCCGTGACCGGCATAACAGATCACCTGTTTTAAACCTGAAGGCACAGTAAGTCTTTTTTTTTTCACGCTCACACCAACTATCTAGTCCATAATTATTATGTATCATAGGGACTTGTATTATATATAAGACTAGTGGACGTCCACGGCTTCGCTCTCGTTAACGTCGGATTTTTTAGCCTAAAGCCTTTCTCGATAAATGAACTATTCAGCAAAAAAATAATTTTCCAATTTGGAACATTCCTGAGATTAGCGCGTTCAAACAAACAAACAAACTCTTCAGCTTTATAATATTAGTATATATTAACGGACAAACATAAACCTAATATTAGATATAAAATCTAACAAATAAACCAACATGCTGATTCGTAAATAAATATTCGTGTTCATCACACAGACATTTTGTCCTTAACCAGGCTTCGGACAGCTTGATGCTTAAGCAATGATACGCTGACCACTCCACGCAATGTGGGATGGGCTCTAAGCTGGGCTCTAATCATAGGACCAAGTCATAGGACGGTAGCGTTTAGTGGCAGTTTACATTATTCTGCCACGATGTGTTGGATTAATATTCCTCTACCTATAAAGGTATGCCGCTCTGATGGATCATTTAAAATTAACTATAAAAAGTATTAGAAAAATGCACTGAAAAAATCGACTTGCCTCAGGCGGGACTCGAACCCGCATCTTCCGCAATCCGGGCGGCTGCGTTGACCAATTACGCCACCGAGACACTGCTTTTCGCTGTCGAAATTTGTCAGTGCTTGGTGCTTATGTTTTTATGGTAAACATTGTTTCATCAAATCTTTGAAAATTGCACTTCTAAGACCCGAACAAAATATTTTTGCAAATAAATAAGCATCAAGTACTGACAAATTTCGACAGCGAAAGCAAAAAAAAAAGAAAAAGATTGTGAGGCAAGTCGAATTTTTTCAGTGCATTTTTCTAGTATTAATTTACGCGTTTGTAAACGCAAAAATAAAAGTATTTTTTTATCACAGCACAAATTACGTCCGTAATTACCATCACAATTTGCTTTCTAAACACGACTGCACGACGTTTAGTCCACGGTATGTGTGTGTTTTTTGTGTTCGTATAGGTTCGTATATGTATTGCCTGATTATAATGTGTTGATATATATTTTAAAAGCTTGTTTATGTATGTTATAATTATCATTATTTATGTTTTATCATTCAAAAGTCTTTATTTTACACGCAGTTCGTAGTACCTCCCCCACTAGGGTATTTAGCATGCTTGACATTTTATGCTGAGTAAATGTCTTTTCGGTGTCTTCAATAGTGTACGTAGGTACTTGTTTAATGTATCAATTTATTACCTAGATGTTATGTCATAATGAATAAATATTTTTTCATTCTTTACTAAAATGAGTAACATAATACCGATTCAAAATGAAATTGGAAAGTAGGCAAGCTCGAAAATAAATCAATCAACGAATTTATAGCGATCAACTTTATGACGCCATTACTTTGTTCTTTCCAATTTTACTTTTAAGGTTTCCGGCAATTAGTTTTCTTATACCATTCACATCTATTTTAATTGTTTTCCTTCTATCCTTGTTAGCAGTTGCTGTTCAAAATGGAGGATATATGCTACGTAAATGTACATCAATCTGACCAACGCTTTTGTGAAATGTGCATCAGAAACCATTGGATCTGTATAGTTCATTTGTTGATTTCGTTGTTGCTTTTGACGTGTAACTGACACTGTGGAGCCTAGCATACAACAAAAATGTACCACCCATTTTAACGCTATACAATGAAATATGAACGACATATTTAATCTTAAATATTTTTTCACGTTTATTTTGCGTTTCTAAGTTCCTGTGAATAGTTATTGATGCTGTTACTTTGAGTTTTGTACGACGCTATACATTCTGTATGGTGATACTGCTGGTGACTTTCGCGAGGGCTTCTGCATGTGATGTGTGATATTCCGCGTTACTAGACACAAGCTCTAGTCCTCCGAGAACGGCTTAACACAAGTAAATGTCTTTGATCTTATTATTTGTATTTAATGGAATAAACTCAAGCAATTTAATATCGTAATGATTCAGGATTTGTGCTATAATGCAGCTACGTATTTACTTTCAATTTAATTATCAAACTTTCAAGCATAATATATTTTCACTTTCTATTGATTACATTATGAAAATTTATTTATCAAAACGTCTTAATTAAATATTGCCCTACAGATAATAAACGCACCAATGAAGTTTCGCCTGTGAAGTAATTTAAAACCATTGTCCACCGTCCAATTTGAGCGCCACATCGTCCAATGAAACCTATATCGAAACCAAACACGACGGCAAAGTGGCACTATTACCACTTTTATCAGCGGTTGTGTATTTCCAGGTCTCAATTAAAATGTATGGGCTCAATGAATATATCAGTACCAGATTGGAATAACAAGGTATGTTGTGCAGGGCCGGCTTTTGTTATCGTCCGTTTGTGTGCCTGGACGGACCACTGAACAAAGAAGATTATTTTTATTGCACTCTAAAAGGTGCAACGGACCGAAAATGTGTGGAATTGAGAGTAAAATGGATACAGCTGGATCGCCCCATAGTGGCAAGGGGACGCTTCCTGCATTGACGTATTGCCTGGCTTTGATGTCAGATACAATAAAGTTAAGTCAGCTGAAACCGATTGCAAACTGAGACGTGGTCTCCAATATTACCTAAACCTAATACTTTTCTTAAAGACGGGATGTAAAATTGTCAGTTACATTATTTTATTTATGCACTAAACAAGTAAGTGGCAGCCATAAATATGATAAAAACAATAATTAATCACAATTTAAACCTAGGTTGAAACCTAAAATGTAGTATATTATTTTATGGAAGACGGAGTATGGCAGCAGAAACAAATAAGAAAAGAATAATGATCTCATACCTCCTAGGATTATTGATTCTAAAGCTATATGCCCACAGGATCAGGATACCAAGATAATTTTCAACCCATTAGTAACCAGCTTTTATTGTACATGTAAAATTTATAAAATACTTAGTAGGTATATTCATAATTGCGTATTTTCACTATTCTAAAAACATAAATACTGAACCGATTAATTTATTTTTTTATGGGACAAAAAAAAAACAAAGATTAATACGAATGAGAACCTCCTCCTTTTTTGAAGTCGGTTTAATAATATTTTCATTCTTCTTCTTCCTACCTGTTTTGTTTGGGGTCGGTACAATAATGTCACCATATTTCTGGAGGCTTTCGCAAATTTTTATAGCTTGCCACCTGCTTTACAGCAACCCTCCCCAAGATTCTATTGCGGGTGGTTTTCTCGCCACCGCCTGAGTGATTGGTGCAATGGTCTGCAAGGGTTAAACGTTTGTCAAATTTCCGAAACTCCCTAAAGCTAATGCCACACCGTCGACAGCCCGTCTTCGGTTTAGCGTCAACTTTATTGGGATTTTGCTAAATCCTAGGGAGAAGTGATAGTTTTATTGGTAGAACTACACCGGTCATCTAATCTAATTTATAATTATGATTAAGATAAGACGATAAAATCCGAGAACAAATTCAAAAGGAATTTGATCAACAACGATATTTAGCTAAGCACAGAATAATGAACCTAAAATACCTATTACTATGACATCATTTCAGGAAACCTATCCCAGTAGAATAGCAGTCATTAAGATGTGGGTTAATAGCAGTAGATGGTTATTGGGAATTCTGTCCCACCTCCATTCGCTCGGGCTCACGCCCTCACTCACTTCGGTTGTACAGAATACCCAATACCCATTATGTATGCTATTGATCATTACGTACTTTCCTACAATTATTTCAGTCGAACAGTATAGGTCACTAACGTTATCACGAGCTCTCAGGCAGGTAATGCCCACTAACATAGAGTTATTCATCACAAGCTGATGGCTCAGGATGTTTAAATATAAATACATAAGAATTTGAAGTCATTGTGTGTGTGCCTTTCATACACTGCAAATAAGTTAACAATTCATTATGAAATTTGTAAAACAAAAGGAATCTTTAAAATTAGAATGCCTTAGTCCAATATTACCTAATGAAGCCAAACGTCATGGCAACTTGCTACCTAACACTATTCGTTGTCTTGTTTGTGGTCCATCAAATTGTGGAAAAACCAACTTAGTTATTAGTTTGTTATTGCATAGAAACGGTCCTCGCTTCCGTAATTTGTACGTGTATTCAAAATCTTTGTACCAACCTAAGTATAAATTTCTGGAAGACGTTCTACAATTAGTACCTGGTACATCATTTTACAAATACAACCACAATAGTGAGATTTTGAGTCCTCATGAAGCTTTGATAGACTCCATTATTATTTTTGATGATGTTGCTTGTGAAAATCAAAACAACATTCGAGATTATTTTGCTATGGGCCGTCATAAAAATATTGATTGTTTTTATATTAATCAAACTTATTCTAAAATTCCAAAACAGCTTGTTAGGGACAATTCTAATCTAATAATTTTATTCAAACAAGATGATATAAATTTAAAACACGTCTATGACGAACATGTAGGTTCAGACATGTCGTGGTCCGAATTCCGTGAAATGTGTTCTGCTGTTTGGACTAAACCTTACAGTTATCTTGTAATAAATAAGGACTGTGAACGAAACAAAGGATGCTACAGAATGAAATTTGATACATTTATAGTATTAGATTAACATTCATAAGTGATTGTAACGATGTTAACTATCACTTTCATTTGTGATTTCGAATGGAGTAGAATTCTAAACATGGAAAGAAATCTTAAAGAACAAATTGTAAAATCTGCAGCAGCAGTAAAAAGGAAGGTGAAAATGATAAAAGATGTAAAAAATTCTAACAACATGGCTCTGGAAACAATTTTTCAACCTATAGTAAACCCCCTTAATCAATTAGTAAACAAAAACGATGAAAAAATTGAAGAAGAAGAATTTGACTATAAACCTATAATGAAGAAAAATAAGGACAGTGAGAGTGAAGAGTCGTATTCATCCAACGAAGACTCTGAAAGACCTCTTAGTGATGAGGAAAACTTAGATGATGCTCGTACTTACCAATCGAACAAAACTCTTACTGTCTCACCTTTTGTAGATCATAACGTAAGCGAAGAGTCGTTTAAGTCTTTTCAATCGTCACCAAGCATAAAAGATCAGTCTATATGGTCTGGGTCATCTGAAATTGAGAAAAATGTACCATACGGTGTTAAACTTGAGCGTGGAAAACTTTTTCTGGGTAAAACACGTGTCTTTGATCGAAATCGTACCTGGCGAATTGGAAATCGTGTTGTAAACAAAACCCTTGGCTTAAAAGAATTATTATTTAAAAAAGCACCGAATATGGATGTGATAACGGAAGAAGATTTACAAAATTATAAAATATTGTTGGTTGACACGAATGCTCATAGACGTAATTTTGACTCAACTAAGACCATAAATAGCAACAAAGGATACAAATATATACACATTATCAAACCATTATTTAAATACTCAAGAAGTGCAAGTACAAGTACTGAGAATCTACCACTGGGGAAAGGATTGAAACTCCTGAAAAAAGTGAAAAAAAATACTGATTTAATTTATTGGGATGACCCAAACGAGCTAGTAGATCGTCTTAAATTATTATTTGCATCGCGAGATGCGGGTAATACTGGTTTGGATAATGAAATTATTGCAATAATTGAAGAACTATACGAAGCCGGTATCATCAACAAAAAATATAAAGAAACTACATAAGAATAATTTAGCAGTATACTTACAGTAAGCAGCTGATGAGCATTGGCTTTGCAATGAATATAGACAAATTTGGTAATCACGTTCATAAGCGTTTACGATTATCTGAATTATTTGATACTAACAACGTTTCTTTAGTAAAATCAGAAACAGGAGACTACGATTTAAAATCATCAAGATTGAAAGGTTTGATACCTCCAGATAAAGACGACGAAGCTGTAAATAAGGGATATTTGGATAAATCAATCCAACACATGGAAAAAGAATTGAAAAAAGTTTCGAGTGATGTTAAACATTATTTAAACAATTTAGAAAAAATTGTTTTAGATCGTTTCAAAACCGTTATAGAAAAAGGTCTTTCAGATCGTATGAATGCCAATTATTATACAAAAACTGAAATAGATCATTTAATACAAGATAAAACAAACCAAAAATGAGTAAGCAAAACATTGTTGATGAACTTCATAGAGCTGTGCGAAAAAATTTCCCACGTCGATGTACAATTATAAAAGCGATGGATGATTTATGGCAAGCTGATCTAATAGACTTCCAAAAGTATTCAAAATTCAATAAAGGATATAAATATATATTAGTAGTCATTGATGCTTTGTCGAAATATGTATGGGTCAATCCTCTAAAATCTAAAGCAAAAAATGAGGTAACGAATGCAATGAAATACATATTAGCTGATTCATGCAGAAAACCAAAAAATCTGCAAACAGATGGAGGGAAAGAGTTTTATAATGAAAAGTTTAAGCATTTAATGACCAAGTATAAAATAAATCATTATTCTACATATTCGGTGAAGAAAGCGTCTATTGTAGAACGAGTAATAAGAACATTAAAATGTCAACTTTATAAACTATTCAGCCTATGTGGTCAATATCGATGGTTGGAGAAAAATTTGGAAACCACTGTACAATGCTATAACAACACAATTCATCGTATAACAAAATTTAAACCCAAAGAAGTAAATAAATTCAATGAGATGTTAGTTAGATCTAATATTATTAGAGCACAAAAACAAAAGAAAATTTGGGTCTCTAAATTTCATGTTGGTGATCATGTTCGTATCAGTAAATATAAAGGAGAATTTTATAAAGGTTATACACCTAATTGGTCAACGGAAATATTCTCTGTGCTAAAAGTGAAACAAACCAATCCACCAAGTTATGAAATAGAAGATAAGAATAAACAAAGAATCTTAGGATCATTTTATGAATATGAATTACAGAAAACAAAATATCCAGACCTTTACCTGATCGAAAAAGTTATAAAACGAAAAGGAAATAAACTGTTTGTGAAATGGTTAGGTCTCAAAGATAATGAAAATAGTTGGGTTGAAAAAAAATCATTGGTGTTCTAAAATATATATATACGATACTATTGATCTATAATAATCACTTTGCCTGTACCAATGAAGGAAGGAAGCGGCATCATTAACAGTTTAATAAATAAAATACCTTTTGAATTACACTTACCTGGGTATCAATATTGTGGTCCTGGAACAAAACTTAAAAAACGTTTACTAAGAGGCGATCGAGGAATAAACCAATTGGACAACGCTTGTATGTATCACGACATTGCTTATAACAATAACGATTTGAACGTTCGACGTAACGCTGACTTGGAGCTTTTGAACATGGCTAAGAGAAGACTAAAATCTAAAGATGCTAAAAAAGGAGAAAAGATTGCTTCGTGGATTGTAAAAAATGCAATGAAAGCAAAACTCAAAGCTGGTGGTGGTGTACGCTCATTTATGGGAATTGTGAAAAAAATTCAATCTAAAATAAAAAAACTAAAATCGAAAAACAATCATGTCGCTATTAAATGTGCATATGCAGCTGCGAAAAAATTATTCACTAATAAAAAAGGTGTTCGTTTACCGCGTTGTATTCCTCTTCCCAAAAGTGGTGGAATATTACCTTTGATTCCAATTTTTGCTGGACTGTCAGCTTTGGGTTCATTAGCGGGTGGCGCAGCAGGAATAGCAAAAGCTGTAAACGACTATAAGGCCTCTCAAAAAAATCTTCAGGAATCTGAGCGCCATAATAGAATGATGGAAGCGGTCGCTCTTGGAAAAGGGGTATATATCAAACCTCATAAAAAAGGAGCAGGTTTATACTTGAATCCTTCAAAAAACTGATGCGTCGGCTGCCCAGAAGAGCGTTAACTAATTTGGATATATTAGAACATGCAAGGACCATTCCATATTTCCGTGGTGTTTTTATGAGAGATACCTTACCGCTAAAACCAAGAAAAATAGAGTGTGCGATAGTCAACTTGGACAGCTCTGAGAACCCTGGAACACATTGGGTAGCCTACGTTAAGAAAATCAATTATGCTGAATATTTTGATAGTTTTGGTAACTTGAAACCGCCTTTAGAACTATTAAAATATTTAAAAGGGATTCCTATATGCTACAATTATATACAACATCAGAGATTCGGTTCAGTAAACTGTGGACATCTTTGTTTAAAATTTTTAAAAAGTTTCTGGAACATACATTTAAATAAGGAATCAAAGTAAAATGTTTATCATTAGAAAAATGTCTTTCACTGTGTCGATAACCGGAAAAGAAGCTTCCTTAACAACATATTATTCACCAACCTTACAATTAGATGGAGAATATGAATGTGGACTTTTATATTTTTCGACATTCAATTCCATACCAAATATAGATAAGCGAAATAACAAGTTCTACTACGGTGACAATGAAGTCATTGAGATACCTGAAGGATCGTATGAACTTCAAGATATTTGTGATTACCTGAGAAATAATATAAAAAATACCACATTGAAATTATCTTGTAATAATAATACTTTGAAGACAAGTATTTTCTGTTCGAAAGATATTTTCTTTAACAAAAGTGATTCAATAGGTAATGTTTTGGGTTTTGGTACGGAAACAGTAAAGGCTAATATAAGTAGCGAGTCCCAGTACCCAGTAAACATTTTATCAACAACCATCGTGCGCATAGAATGTGATGTTGTAAGTGGTTCGTTCGTGAATGGAAGAGCAAGTCACATTATTTATGAATTTGTGCCTAACGTACCACCAGGATATCGAATCATTGAAATACCCAAGAATTTAATATATTTTCCTGTTAACCAAACCTCAATAAGTACAGTCAATATAAGATTATTAGACTCTGAAAATAAGCAAATTAATTTACGAGGTGAAGAGGTACAGCTGTATTTACATTTTAAGAAAAAATGTTAAATTTTAATATAAACTGTACTACCTCTTGTAATAAAATCAGTTCTAAGAGAGCAGTTAAAAAAGAAAGACCTCCACAGATAAAGAAAAACCTGACAAAAGCTAACAAGGAATTTCTTAAACTAGTAGGCTTATTAAAATGAACATTTTAAATGTATCCCAATCAACTTCATGCGATAACAGCATCGAAAGTTTCGAATATCATTCATATAAACCATACGTAACAAGTTTCAACAAGAACGATGAAATACGAATACCTATCAACCAACAAGACTTATACGTACTACCCTCCCTCAGCACTTTATATATTGAGGGCAAGGTTAGCGTGTATGATAGCACTACTAAAACAAAAATACCAAATGTACATTTTGTAAATAATCCAGTGCTTTTTTTATTTCAAGACATTCGATATGAATTAAATGGAGTTGAAATAGACAAAATTAAAAATGTTGGTGTTTCTGCTACTATTAAATCTTATTTGTCGTTAAATGAAAATGAATCTAAGTCTGCGAAAGTTTGGGGTTGGTCCACTACTGGCATAACCAATGTTAAGGATGGTATGTTCTCAGCTTCGATACCTTTAAATAAAATCTTAGGATTCGCAGAAGATTATAATAAAATTATAATTAACTGCAAACACGAGTTGGTATTACTAAGAAGTAACACCAACCTCAATGCTTTGAAATTAAATGAGGGTGAAATTGTGGATGATATTGTAATCAATAAAGTAGTATGGCGTGTACCTCATGTAAAAGTGTCTGATCGGGAGAGGATTAATTTACTGAAGCATTTAGAAAAAGATCGAGCAATAACTCTAGCATTTCGAAATTGGGATCTTTATGAATATCCTTTGTTACCAAAAACACGGAAGCATACATGGTCTATTAAGACTTCATCACAAACAGAAAAACCAAGATTTGTTATTCTTGCACTTCAAACTAATAGAAAAAATATAGCTGGATTATCAATGGCTGAATTTGATCATTGTAATGTACGCGACGTAAAAGTATATTTAAATTCTAGATATTTTCCTTATGAAAGCTTAAATATTAGTTTTGCGGAAGACAAGTTTAGCTTATTATATGAAGAATATGTTAGATTTCAACAGTCTTATTATGGACGTAGACCTGAACCTTTATTGAGCCTAAAAGAATTCAAAGACATTGCACCTTTGTTCGTTATTGATTGTTCCCGTCAGCAAGAAATGCTAAAAGGTTCTATAGACGTGAGAGTTGAAATCGAAACTGATCAAGAAATACCGGATCAGACCGCTGCATATTGTCTCATTTTTAACGATTGCATATTCGAATACAAACCCTTAAGTAACATTGTAAAAAAAATATCATGAATAAGGATACAGTCATAGTGGACGTGCAGGGTTTTAAAAATGAAAAACATGAGTTTATTGTTAAAGAATTAGTTATAGCTACTGAAGAGCATACTCAAGTATTCTTAATAAAACCACCCTATCCATTCTCTACATTAACGCTTCAAGAAAGAAAACATGTTTGGTGGATAGAAAGAAATAGAGGATACCGATGGAGTGAGGGTTATATTGACTACAGAGAATTTAGAAAGCTTATTATACCCTACTTCAAACAAAGAAAAATCATTGTAAAAGGCGAAGAAAAAGTTAAGTGGGTGCAAGAGTTATGTCAACATAAAAATGTTTTAGATATAAGTAACACAGGCATTCCTAATTTAAATAATAGGTTGGGGAAAAGGTTTCTTCGCATTTTTTAAGAAAATTCAAAACATTTTTTAATATAGTTTATTTACATTTAACTAAAGTATGTAGGTACCATTTTGTTCGATAACTTTTTGCCATCTTGTAGGTAGGGACATGATCCCATTGCTATAGAAATTTTGGGACTTCTGGTCAAAATACCGCGACAAGTGGTTTTGGCAGTCCTCTCGTGATGTTAACCTGAAACTGCCTAAAGAATTCTGAAGAGACCGAAACAGGTGGAAATCTGAAGGTGCAAGGTCAGGACTATACGGCGGATGCATTAACACCTCCCAGCCAAACTCTCTTAATTTTTGCTGAGTGGCTAAAGATGTGTGAGGTCTAGCGTTATCATGATGAAAAACCACACCCCTTCTGTTGATTAATTCCGGCCGCTTTCTCTCAACTTCTTGCTTTAATCTCATCACTTGTTCGCAGTAGAGTTCAGAATCGATGGTCCCGCCTGGTGGTAACAGCTCATAATGAATAATGCCCTTCCAATCCCACCACACACACAGCATCACCTTGTTGCGAGTTAACCCGGGTTTCGCCACAGTCTGTGAAGCCTGACCGGCCTTTGACCACGACCTTTTTCGCACGTTCTTGTCGTACGTGATCCACTTTTCATCACCAGTTATCAGCTTCTTCAAAAATGGTTCGGTTTCATTACGTCGTAATAAAGAATCACAAATGAGTACACGGTTCATTAGGTTTCTTTCAGTGAGCTCGTGAGGTACCCAAATGTCGAGCTTTTTTGTGTACCCAGTTTTTTTCAAATGCGCCAAAACTGTTTTGTGGTCAATTCCCAGTTCTTCAGCTACGTCGTAACTACTGACATGCCGATCTTGCTCCACTTTTTCAAAAATGGCATCCATTTTATCTGTAATAGGGCGACCAGAGCGACGTGCATCTTTGACATCAAAATTTCCGGATTGAAAACGCTTAAACCAAATTTGTGCTACTCTCACAGACACTGCACTAGGTCCATAAACACCGCAAATTTTTTTCGCGGCTTGCGTTGCATTTTTACCTTTTTTGTAGTAAAATTTTAAAATGTATCGAATTTCTTCATTAGATTCACTCATCTTGGCGGTACGAAAAACAAATGAAAATCACACATTTTCCTAATTTGAATTTGGAATTATGTTCTTTAAAATTTAAACTTTCAATGATACCAAAACCAGCCAGATACAAATAGTATAGCCAAAGAGATTTTATTACAAGTTTATACATACTATAATGCGAAAAGACTTTTTCCCCAACCTAATACTTTAACTGAACTCTACTGTAAAGATATATTTTCATATAATTGTTTTAACCATTTTAAATACTGTGCTTTAAAAAATGTTATATGTATAAGAAAGTGGTGTGTAGATAATAACATTAGTATTTAATTTTTTTATTATTAACTATTGTATTGTATTGGAAATAGTTATTTCACATGTCTGTAATTTAAAAATTATTTTCTTTTTTTAATAAATATCGATAACATTTATTTATTTGTTTTTTTTATAAAAGAGAAATCCTAAGTTAGATAACCAATTGAGTCTTAAGAAAATGAAACAATAAAATAATAATTCATTAAATTTATTTAATTTACACATAATACAGTAATTTTTACATAGCTGAACTATAAGCTTATGGCATATTTTAGTGTATCTCATTAGGTGTTTCTGTGTGAATATGATAAATCACACATAAATCAACCATAATTGAGAGCTTTAATGTTAAAGTAAATAGCAGATAATCAATTAAAAACTGTTATAACTATATCCACATAACTTTTTGGAGATATTACTAATGAGACACTCAGTCTGGTCCATAATGCCATCAACGTGGTCTTCAACCACGTATTGTGCACGCACCATCGTGTTATCTTCATCAGAGTCACAAGGCACTGATGCTTCTAAGTCCACAATTTGAATTTTAATTAAATATCTACCTTTTTTTGGTGCACTTTTTAAAACAAATGAGTGTTGTTGGTTGTGGAAATGTTTTAGATAACATCTTTTCTTGCGGTGTTTTTTCAACTTCTTAATAAAAGGCTCCGTTCGTGTATTCTCTGGTTCAAAGTGACTGGTTGCTTCAAGGAATACATTCAAGTCTTGAGCATCTTGTTGATAAAATGCTGACCTCAGATATTGGGGTTCGTCATCTGGTAGAGCCAAAACTGGGGACGGCGGTGGAGTATTCTGAAACGAAATATATTTTTTGTTAGATGGCTACATATAAAATTGATGTATTATCATCCATCACAATCTTAAATGTGCAAACGAACTTACCATAATATCGTCAAATGACAGCGACTGACCGCGTTTTGTATTCAAATAAAAATGAATTTATTTAATAAAAATATCTCATTTATATAGATATTCATTGAACAAGTGTTGTGGTGTGTGTTTTCGTGAAAACCTAACGCTGACAGTGCAATATGTTACGATATGGGTCGAATTGCATTATTGTATGAACATGTTAGGACATGATTTTTGAGCATGAACTACTTACTTGAAGTAATGTAACAAGACTCTACCGTAATTTAAATCAAATATTGGGTACCTATTCATTTGAAAAAAGAAAACAAAAATAATAATTCATATTTAGTTTTATTAGTTTTTATTCCATTTATATGTAGGTAAGTAGGTACAAACAGCGTCATATAAATTCATTGATATTTACATACGTTTATTTATAATAAAATAAAATGTTTCTTTTATAAACTATAAAATAAAATTTTCTTTTCTACAATTATGACATACATTTTCATTAATTTTCTTAGACAATAATACGAGTACATACAATCAACATAAAACTATACTACTAACTATAAGTAACAATTATCTAATATAATGTGAGGATACACATGTTGAAAAAGGCTTTTAATAGTTTAGTATGTTAGTATGTCCCCATGCTCTTGTAGAAACTTTATCTTTCAGTATCAATCTCTTATCATCATCACCAGATAAAGCTATTTTATTCACAGCACACGTAAAAATTTCGTGTTTGATGGATTTGAATAAAACGTTTGTTTTACGAACAATGTCACCTTTAAACAGTGTTTTTTCATAGTCCGCTACATCGAATTTTGATACAATATTTTTTTTTATTCCCTTTGCTTTTTTTATTGTGTTATCTGTAGTTTTTATGCAATATAGCTTAGAACGAAGGCCTACAAATTCAGAAATAATTTTACCTCCCATTTCGTCTTTAAACAAACCAGGGATTTTTTTATTTTGTATGGGTAAGTTATACTTATTTGACTCTTGGTAATTACTTGTATCAAAGTATTTTAGGAACTTTTCTTTTATATCTTTATAAAAATTATATGTATATATATGATAAACAAAACTATCAGTATCTGTGTAACACATCTGTACGTTCGTACTGTAAGAAGGTTGAATTACAGAGTAGTGGAAGTCATACATATGACTTTTTGATAATTCTAAAACGGTAAAACCTATATAAATTGGTTTGTTTAAAATGACTTGCTCTGGCTTCAATTGCACTGCAACTAAATTGTCTGTAAATACTGTTGAACTATGAAAATTATGCCGAGCAATAAGTTGTTGTGCGCTCTTCCTTTTTTTGGTAACATTTTTGTGATCTGACCACTGATTGACCATGTAAACGTTAACACGTTTCTCAGTATTTTCCAAAGTTTTTCCAAACACACTATTATTTAAAAGCTTAAAAAAATCTTGTTCAAATTTTGAGTTACTTTTCTGTCTTAATTCTGTATTTAAATCAATGTATTGTTTTAAGTATGGACTTTGTTTAAAACTGATCACTCGATGAATTTTCCTTAATATCAAACCATGTTTTAGACAGGTTTTCAAATGTATATAATGTATAACATAATTGAATTTGTCATATAAATTTGGAACGAGTTTATGATTCTTTCCACCTGGCGGGATACATTTTTCGGGACAGAACGGTAGGTCGTTATGTAAGTGATGCAGATGTTTGGGATATTCTAAATCGACTTCAAGAATAAAACCGTACTCTGCATTTGATGGAATATCAGATACTTCTAAATTATCAATTTCGTGTTGTTCTAAAAATCTGAAATTAGATAATGGTAAAAACTGACACATGCTATGTCCATATAAATTATTGCAGTCAATATAAGCAATATAAGAACTAGGTTTAGACCGGTCGTAATCTGATAAAAATACGTTATTTGCTTTAGCGTATCTGTGAGAACATAAGCATACACCGCCTCTGATACCGCTTTGTAACATTCGTAATATAGCTAAGTCATCAATAAGTTCAAGCTGTATTCCCGTCTTCAACAACATCGCGTCAAAAGACAAACTAGGTGCAGTTAAGTAGAAAGCTGGATCTAATTGATAATGTTGTTTGCAAGTTTTTCTAAAATGTTCAAAAATATCGGCTAGTAAAAGCACATCAGTTTTCAAATATAAATCTGTATAGCTTCCTAAATCACAAATATTAAATGTCGACCATATCAAACGAGCATGTTGATAATCCTGGTCAGAAATTCCGTGACCATTGAGTGCACTATAGAAGCATTCCTTCTGAGGAAGGGATCTTTCTTGATACCTTTCCCATGAGTCCATATATTCGTAAGGATAGATACCCTTGCGAGTGAGCAACTGAAATTTTCGGTCATTAGGAAAGTGATTTTTTAAATATTTAAAGTCTTCTGGCTTTAAAGTTTCAGCTAATTGACTTAAACTGGTACCCAAAAATTTGAATGAATCGACAAAACGGAGCTGAAAAAATTTCTTATTGGCAACTGGTACAAATTTAGTAAAAGAAATGTAATTTTCTTTAGTTTTTGGGATTATTTTTATATCGCCATTAGCCTCACCTAATGCTTTAATAAATAAGTGGCAATCGTATCCACTCAAATTATGAAAAAATATGGGAACAAATGAAGGACGTTTATATTGCAAGTTACAATAGGGATGTGCGGCTCCACGGTATCGTCCCGTCAAATGACAGTGGTCGCGGACTTTGTCTGAAAACACTAAATGTCCACAAATGTGACAACGTGTTGATTTCTCAAAATCTGCTTTGTCCATCTCACTAAATATCATGGGAGAGGTTGAGCTCACTATTTCATAGATTTTTTTCACATCCTCAAATATACAGCGTACAAACCGCTGGTCGCAATTAGGCCCTCGATACGATACGTACCGATTATAACTCGGATCGTCACAACAAACAATATAATACGCGAACGCGATCGGTATATGTTGATGCAACGTAGACGTGTTGCTGTTAGTGGCGGTACAGTCAATATCAGATTTTTGTAGCATCGATTCGAAATCAGCGTAGATACAAAAAGGCATGTTTTGTTTACGATCGAAGTTTTTAAATTGAATTACTGAACCTTTTTCCGGTAGTACAGTCACTACACCACTACATATATGGCAATCGACTTCTTCTGCCGTTTTGAAAAATATAAGACATAAATCACAGAAATACAACCTGCTGTGATGTGAAGTAACCTGGCTTCGAAAAAGTCTGGAACAATCTTTAATTAAACAATAATGTGCAATATTGCCATTTTCGAGTAACAACAAATGTATAATTTTGTTGTTGTCTTTTTTATTAAAGTCTGATTTATACAGTGGACCTATTATAGTTTTATTATTTTTTAAACCGTATATTATAAACTTAATATTCGAATTATTATTTTCGAAGGTCTGTATGTCGCGAAAAGTGACAGGAAAACGCATTCCAGAAATATCAAACAGTTTAAAAATATTTGGATAAGATGTAACTCTTTCTGGGTGTTTTGTAGCTGGATAGAGAGCAGCTGACACACACCATAAAAAACAGTATTGATCTTTATTATTGATATTTAAACATGCCTTTTTGAGTTGAATTGATTTAGGCAATTCAATAAAGCTAGAACCTCCGAGTGGTTGGTATTTATTTAGATTGACCTCAACGTGCGAATTGTTTAAAAATGCCCAGCCGCTGTCACGGTGCTCAAATTCTTCGATACGTTTTTTTAGATAGTTAACTATCTCAAAATAAAAACTTTCGAAGTTGTAATTAAAGTATAAAAGTTTATTTTTCGAACCAAAAGATTTTATTGATTGTGAGTTATTTTTAAATTGCAGAAATGTTGCAAATAGTTCAAAATTGACTTTCACACATATGTGTTTAATAAGAAATTCATCTAGGAGTGACTTTATTTTGTTACGTATTTCATCAAAAAATCTATCAACAGACATTAGTTGGTAATCATTGATTGCTACTATTTTATAAGTTAATATGCGATTGCGAAAAGCGGATGTTATGATTTCCACACCATCGCTGTGTTTTATTGAGTGGTTATTTTGCTTGTGCAAATTACTTCTCAAATGACCTACCCATGATTTACTCTGTACAGATATGTTACACGTCGTACAGAAAGGCATGTTATTTAATTAATATCACAAAATACTTCAATATTAGGTATATTATCAGTAACCTAAGTAAAAGTATTCGTGTTTTTATAATACCTACTAACCTACTAATATAAAAAAAAATAAAGATATAATTATGAAACCTTTAATTGACATAAGCTTAATTATTTAAAATTAACTTTATCTGAATAGTGTGTGGGCTCAGAGTGTTCGAAGTCCTTCCAGGCTTGGCTCAAGAAGCCTTGAACAGCTTCCCACGAAGGTGACTGGTCGTCGCTCTGTAGCTTGACGGATACTAACGCGGTCTTGTATCTGACATCAGTCGGTTTAGTCAAATAGTCGTGTTTATTATAGACCTTGAGGTCTATAACATAGTCTCCAGCCGTCACTGCAGTCCGACGAGAGGTGCCCGTTGAGACCCGGCTGGAGAAGCTTGACGTGAACACTTCACGCTGCTTGGGTTGGTTGCTAACGACCTCCTCTGACCGCAATATGTGAAACAAGTCAGTGCGTGGTTTCTTGTTTACTCTGTAAAAAAAAATAAGTTCATTACATTATGTTAGCGTAAATAGTTACATACTATTAGTTACAGATACTATTTTAGGATATGTAATATTTTAAGAAACAAGTAAAAGTATTTTTACTTAGGCGGAAAGTAAACATTGGTAAACCGGTGCCACCGATAGGTTAATATTATTAATAAAAATAACGTGGTATAGGACTTCAGTATATAATAACTATGTAATGAGATAGTAGGTGTGTAACTATGGTATAATTTATGAATATGTACCTCTGAGAGGAGACAGTCTCGTATGACGTCGATTCCGTCGATGTCCGACGAATGCGTGGCTTGACACTCTTGGCAGCAACCGATTTCCTTTTCGTAGTGGTGGAAGAGGACTTGGTTGTGCTCTTCTTTGCGGGCGCCTCGAACACAGAGGATTCAAACTCGGAGTCAGACCTGTTAAAATAATTTATCTATAAGTATCGCTTACAGTTAAATTAAAACACTGAAACACAAATACCTAAACAACATTTTTTAATTTCATAACCATCTATAATGTAGACAATAAGTGCTATCCTCGACAACACAAGTGTTCGTTATGAAACAGTTTTTTCATAAGACTGTTCCATAACGAACACTTGTGTTGTCGATCCATCTGTGGAAAATAAAGTAAATTAGTACAAAAAAATCTAAAGGTACTTACGCACATTTTAGTCAGATTATCTTTGATGAAATACAGCACTGATAAAAACTGATGGTGACTGGTGAGCACTGGCGGGTACTGATGGGCACTATGATGGTGTCAGAATTATGATGAACCACCGAAGTGAATTGTGAAAATAATGAAATTTCCTCTATTGTCGGTGTTTTTATGTAGCAAAAATGTTGATGTCATCGATTCATAAATTATTTAAAATATAAAATAATATTTTTCTTATGAAAATTTGAACATTTTGTGACTCTTATTGTATAGAGAATAAAGTCTCTAGGAGTTTAACAGTATTAACTTATTACTATTATACCACAGAATGACTCATTAATTCTGAATCTCAACTTTGTTGCAATTGAAATAAAATAATTATTTCTTTGAAATCGACAGCTGCACATAAGTCATTTTACAATACATCATATTATAAATAACATTTTATTATTTCTACTACATTGTAATTTTAGCTGCTGCCGCTAATTGCGAAATCGCTATGCTTGCTTTTTCTTGCATAAGGACGTTCCAATAGAAACAAACAACGAGTTAATTTATTAACCGATTAGTATACTAAACTATCGATCCGATTCTGACATTTATTGTTTTACTTAATGTTTTTAGAAATAGTTATTGATTTTCCTTTGTTTTCACTTGGCTATCTAAATTCTTTTTCAATATAATGTAGGTACTCAGTAAACTTTCAAGACATGTTATTTCAGTTTTGTGGATATTATAAATGATCCCTCCGTTTTTGTTTTTACTTATTTTATTAGGTATTAATAAATATATAATAATAATAAATGTATTTACGGTATCGCAAAGTTACAGATTTTTGAAGGAAGGGCTCTTTTAAATTCGAATAATATGAGAGGACTCTGCTCTATCGTTTAACAATATATCCAACACTATAGTAATTTAATTATAACACTAATAATTAGGCACCAGCTATAGAACACTAGTTATTATCGTATATTGTAAATAAATATTAGTAGTTAAAAGTTAATAATTTGAAACAAAAAAAAAAAAACTAAGTACCGCAGGAGGAATGTCGCACCAATATTTATTCTGTTGTACCTACTTATAGGAAAACTTTGCGTTAACTTAAACCCTAATGTTTTGAAATATCGAGTACGATGCTTCCGGCCAAACGATTTACTTAGAATCGAAAGACCATCGTAAACAGTAAAATATATGTATATATTTTTTAACATCACTATTATAGTTTGAGAGCCAGCTTTTAAGGTAATTGTGCGAGTAGAAAATTATTCTTATAAATGATTAGGTACTTCTTATTAAAATCCATATAACAATAGAAAATAATTAAGAAACCCAAAAAAAAAGACGATATGCTCTTATTTGTGATAGAAAAATAGAAATTTATGACTGAAAACAAAGGTAAAATTAGAATAGAATTTTTAATTTCATATATTTAATATCAGAATTTTTCCTTGTTACTTATGAGCATTTCGTATATGAAAACTAAACATAAATACTAATATTCATATATTATTATAATTTTACTTCTTGATATGTCTTACTGCGTTGACAAAATATTCCTAAGCTCTCAGACTTTGTAACGTAGGGGACTCGGGGGGAGCGCAAGCGAAGCTCGACTTACAGTTCCCACGTTCTCGTCCATTGCATTTGGGACGGCGTCGAAATCGCTAACTAGCTATCAACCACGTGCTTTCTCAGTGTATTAATAATTAACGTTTTTTATTTTAAAATAAATTAATTTCAAATGTTAGTAATAATAATCGAAGAAAATTGTGAAATGTAACACAAGGTAAGTGCAAATAATTTTTTTCTGCTTCTTTTTTTTAGGAAAAAGTCTTAAAATATTTATTCTGTATTTTTTTTTATTATTTTAAACTATTTTTTATAAATTCAAAACCAAAATAGTAAATTTTTTGATCAATACAGTATACTATTCATTGCTAATATTTCGTAAATGCACCACGTGGTAGTAATATAATGTTTTGGTTAAATAGTATATATCTTATTATCTGAAATAAGCTAACTACCTAATTATAAGTAATGCAAAATTTTGTAAATTTAATTTTTTCATCAATATAGTATAATATTCATTGATAATATAATATATTTCGTAAGTGCACCACGTGGTAGTAATATATTTTATAATATTGAAATAGTTTTATCATATTACCTTAAATTAATTAACTACCTACGTACCTAATAGTAATGCAAAATTTTGTAAATTTAAAATTTTCAAGGGTAGCCTTCGGGATACTATGTTGAGACAAGGGACTTAGAAAAAGTTTGACTAAAAATTCGACTAACAAACAACAGCCTTTATTCGGCCTCAATCGGTTCTTAAAGAGATTTTAAAATATTTATTTTTAAATTTTCTCGAAAAATATGAGTTTAAGGTATAAGAAATAAATTTGTGAGGACGATGATACAGACACATTAAAATGAGTCATTGAAAGAATATTCTCTTAAATTTAAAAATCCTATAAGTAATTATATTTTCAAAATTTCTTTCGATTGAGGTCGAAAAAAGGAAGGTGTCTGTTAGTCGATACAAATAATTTTTAAAAGCTTAGAAAATACAAATAATTTTTATTAAAAATATTTTTCTAGTCTTATTGCTATCTCATATAGCCCCGAATACTAAATATATTTAAGTTCATAATTATAACTATGAAAAAGACATATATTATCTATTTCTTTTTTACTAGTTAAAGAAATAAATTAATTTGTTTTATTTTATTTTTAGGATACATGCTCGATAATGGAGTCATGTGTTGGTGATTATAACAACAAAGAGTTTGCTTTACATAATTTGTAAGTATTCCACTGTCACAAAAAGCATTTTGTTGCTATATACATAATCATGTGAACAAAAGTTTTAAATTGATGTTATATATTTTTTTTCAGAGCCGAGGGTGGGTTACTGCCTATTGCAAGACAACAGCGATGTTCAGAAAACGTAGAATTTTATCATGTATAAAATGTTATTAAAAATGCTTCCCATATTCCCCACTCCCTTAGATATAGTATGACGACTTGGTAATAAGCAATCACATACATAATTACTTATGTGTATGTGGTAGCTTAATGTACTCGAGGTATTGAAGGTAATAAGCAATCACATACAAGTTTATCTACTTACTTGTATATGATAGCTTATGGTACGTAAGAGGTAATAATGGTTGGTTTTACCAAAACAAAGGTAACAAAGTAAGTATAAGTAGTAAGTATGTAGTGTCGTCTAGAGCGATAGATAAAGAGAGAGAGAGAGATTCAGAGAGCTAGTAAAGTTTTGATTCATTAGGTAGTTAGGAGTCTGTTCGGTGCGTGATCTTACCACGGGCTCGCAGGGAGTTACTCTAACACAGTGCTTCCAGCCGAACAGTTTAGGAGTCTGTTCAGTGCGTGATCTTACCATGGGCTCGCAGGGAGTTACTACGGTGCTTCCAGCTGAACAGTTTAGGAGTCTGTTCGGTGCGTGATCTTACCACGGGCTCGCAGGGAGTTAACTACGGTGCTTCCAGCCGAACAGTTTAGAAGGTGTTGGTGCGTGATCTTACCATGGGCTCGCAGAGGGATACTTACCATGGTTCTCTCAGCCAACACCTGTTAGGAGTCTGTTCGGTGCGTGATCTTACCACGGGCTCGCAGGGAGTTAACTACGGTGCTTCCAGCCGAACAGTTTAGAAGGTGTTGGTGCGTGATCTTACCATGGGCTCGCAGAGGGATACTTACCATGGTTCTCTCAGCCAACACCTGTTAGGAGTCTGTTCGGTGCGTGATCTTACCACGGGCTCGCAGGCAGTTACTCTAACACAGTGCTTCCAGCCGAACAGTTTAGGAGTCTGTTCAGTGCGTGATCTTACCATGGGCTCGCAGGGAGTTACTACGGTGCTTCCAGCTGAACAGTTTAGGAGTCTGTTCGGTGCGTGATCTTACCACGGGCTCGCAGGGAGTTAACTACGGTGCTTCCAGCCGAACAGTTTAGAAGGTGTTGGTGCGTGATCTTACCATGGACTCGCAGAGGGATACTTACCATGGTTCTCTCAGCCAACACCTGTTAGGAGTCTGTTCGGTGCGTGATCTTACCACGGGCTCGCAGGGAGTTAACTACGGTGCTTCCAGCCGAACAGTTTAGAAGGTGTTGGTGCGTGATCTTACCATGGGCTCGCAGAGGGATACTTACCATGGTTCTCTCAGCCAACACCTGTTAGGAGTCTGTTCGGTGCGTGATCTTACCACGGGCTCGCAGGCAGTTACTCTAACACAGTGCTTCCAGCCGAACAGTTTAGGAGTCTGTTCAGTGCGTGATCTTACCATGGGCTCGCAGGGAGTTACTACGGTGCTTCCAGCTGAACAGTTTAGGAGTC
The DNA here is from genome assembly GCA_955850985.1 of Elophila nymphaeata. Lineage (NCBI taxonomy): Eukaryota > Metazoa > Arthropoda > Insecta > Lepidoptera > Crambidae > Elophila > Elophila nymphaeata. The sequence goes on from OY039072.1 coordinate 20,532,446, forward strand.
TGTTCGGTGCGTGATCTTACCACGGGCTCGCAGGGAGTTAACTACGGTGCTTCCAGCCGAACAGTTTAGAAGGTGTTGGTGCGTGATCTTACCATGGACTCGCAGAGGGATACTTACCATGGTTCTCTCAGCCAACACCTGTTAGGAGTCTGTTCGGTGCGTGATCTTACCACGGGCTCGCAGGGAGTTAACTACGGTGCTTCCAGCCGAACAGTTTAGAAGGTGTTGGTGCGTGATCTTACCATGGGCTCGCAGAGGGATACTTACCATGGTTCTCTCAGCCAACACCTGTTAGGAGTCTGTTCGGTGCGTGATCTTACCACGGGCTCGCAGGGAGTTAACTACGGTGCTTCCAGCCGAACAGTTTAGAAGGTGTTGGTGCGTGATCTTACCATGGGCTCGCAGAGGGATACTTACCATGGTTCTCTCAGCCAACACCTGTTAGGAGTCTGTTCGGTGCGTGATCTTACCACGGGCTCGCAGGGAGTTAACTACGGTGCTTCCAGCCGAACAGTTTAGAAGGTGTTGGTGCGTGATCTTACCATGGGCTCGCAGAGGGATACTTATCATGGTTCCCTCAGCCAACACCTGTTAGGTTAGGAGTCTTTTCAGTGCGTGATCTTACCACAGACTCCACTCTCCACACCAATTTAGAATGTGTTTGTTGCATGATCTTCAGGAGGTTTCTAGCATACAAAATGGTTATTGGGATTTCTGTACAACCGAAGTGAGTGAGGGCGTGAGCCCGAGCGAATGGAGGTGGGACAGAATTCCCAATAACCATCTACTAATAGCCTATTCTTCCTACACTACACAGTGGGACGGCAAAGAAAAAGCGGCATATATAAGTAGGTTAACATCGTAAATCGGTCTTTTTATTGGCGAATATCTTTAGACAAACAAATACGATGATACGTAAATAGGATTGCCCCTAGTGATAGAGCTAAGTCCTTTTGGAAAAAATCTCATATATTGTACTTAGCTTTAGTTACAGTCTTAAATCCATAAGTAAAAGGCTTACCTATTTTAAGAAACACCGGCCACTTGCACCTTTCACGTTTTACAATTTCGCAAAAAGTAACGAAAAGTCAACTTGATTGATATGAATGGATTGTTCCATTTTCAAAAATATGTTAATTTTTTACGAAATTGTAAAAAGTAAAAATTGGTGCAACCAGTCGTATAATTATTGGTGTTAGTGTTACGTATGGATTTATTTTGATGTGCTTTTTGACAGCAGCTTTAGCACCATAAGCTATTTTATAAGAGGTTCTACCAGCTAGAAATTTACACCGCAGAAAATCAAACGTAGTGTACGGAGTATTTAAACTTAATTTACTATGAAACGAGTGTTTCATTATTCTATAGGTAGAAAATATGGTCAAGTAGGGCAAAGCGAATTAGCTAAATTGGAGTGCCCGTTTTTGTGAAATATTGTTCTCTTTAAATTGTGATTAGAAAAGAACGGGTGACATCTTCGTGTTGCAAGAGTCTATAGCCTATGGCTACGGTGTCAGCTTAACAGCAAGTAAGCTTTTAATAGGAACTATACCTATGAGATTCTAGAAATATAGTAATTATGGTAAAGATAGAATATTATAAAAGGACACCCAGAGGTTGGAATGATGAACACCTACCGTCAGGCTAGTAATACGGTTATTTGCCTCCTAGGTTATATAAAAATTGTTCTCATGTAGAAATACTCTAGATAACTTTAACAGAATCAATATATTTTAAGGGCCAGACTTCATTCAGAATCACATTCTTAAGAATTTCATTTCTTTTAACCCTATGCGGAATTAATATCTTGCAATGCACAAAACCCTCGTCAAAGACACTTGATCCTTTCCACGGGCTGCTCCTTACTGGACAAAGCCCTCTTATGTACCACTATTGTAGTATTCACGCGAATTTCTCTTGAAATCCCCACTGTCACATAAAGTGCACTATTATTCACAGAGGAGCACTAACCTAGTTCAAAATGACAAAGATCCCGGCTATGATAAATTGGGATTCGCTACTGTCTTTGGAATTCTTTGGGTTTTAATACGTTTTTACTCGTTTTCTCCACTGTTATTTTGCGGAACAAAGCGTAGTTTTGTAACTTCAAGTGGTCGTTCGGTAGATTGTTAATTGGCTTTCCCATAAATCAAAACTTTCATGATATACATTATTATAACTATTAGAAATTCAAAGACATAAAATTTATACTAATATAAAAGTGATGTGGAGAAACAAATATCCATTGTAATTATAAAAAAAAAAAACATTTTATGTGATAGGTATATTTATTTTCTTTCGTACATTTCTTTGTATCGCTTGGGAACTGTAGACATGGATAGTACGAGTACTATTTATAAATATGACATTTGGATAAGAGTCATAAATTGTCCAAATTTTATTAACTTTATAGAAGTGGGCACAAACAAGTGTATTTGATTGAGGAACGCTCACCCAGATTACTTAACGGTACCAACTGTGGTCGACTCGATATCGATCTTCCGCCACTGGCACGTTAAATTTGTATTTTATAGATAACTAGCAACCCTCCTCGGCTTCTTACGATATTACTTAGAGTACATACTTTAACCTTATCGAATTATACTTTTAAACCTTCCTCTTGAATCACTCTATCTATTGACGAAAACTGCATTCAATAAGAAAAGAAAGATATCTTCATTCGGCTTATAAAATATGATCACATAAATAAAAAATAGTACATATACCTAGCGTCGAAACGGACGACCACTCAGCTTTATGTCACAGACTCATCTGTGACGCTGGTTTTAGTGGTATCCGGTGATGCAAGTTAGATGGCGACATTAACATAATATGACAAACATTTGAAATTTATATAAAAAAATCATCAACAGCGCATATAATGTCCCCACCGAGGGGCTCGAGCCTACCTCATATTAGGGGCGATTGGGCCTTAGTCAACCACGCTGGCCAAGTGCGGGTTGGTCGACTTCACACACAACCTAAGAATTTCTTGGTAGGTGTGTGCAGGTTTCCTCACGATGTTTTCCTTCACCGTAAATCAAAGAGTCGAATAAACGTACATAATTATGAATTCAAAATTTGAAAACACATTGGTACGTGGCGGGGTTCGAACCGGTGCCTCCCGGGTGGGAGACAACGCTCTTACGCACTACGCTATCGACGCTGTGTATATAAAAACATAAGTATAATAAATATTGACAACAAAAGAACAGACAAATATCAGTATTCAAAGCTTAACACAAACATAACAAAAAACAAAAAGGGTTAAATAACAAGAGGGAGCAAAACGCAAAAATGATTAAATATTATTTAACCATTTTTGCGTTTTGCTCCCTCTTGTATGTTGCGTAGTTTAAAAGCTTTATGCACACATATTGTACATACCTACTTTGTATACTGTATATAGATTAATCAATTAATTTGAAGTAGGAACGCGATTTGCGCGGGGGTGTCAGAAGAACATGACGAACTTGGAAATAGAAGATTTTGATGAAGTAAAATTTGTTTAGAGTTAGGAGCTACGCTCTAAGACGATCCTGGCGATCGTCACAGTACCTGCCTTACGGAGGATAGTTGTCAAATACACACCTACCTTACCTCTGACCAATGCGGTCAGAGTAAAGAAGCGAAAGAAAAATGTAAGAATTGTATCAACTGGAAAGAAGTAATCTCTGCCTATCCCATAGGAAAAAGGCGTAACTTATTGATGTATAATATTTATTTAACCACTTAACCTTAAACTTTTATATGTATGTGACAAAACACATACATCACTGTAAAGATCTAGGTACATATTATACTATAAAACAACTCAACCCTATTCATATATTCAAGCACGACGTCAACGTAAGGGGAGGAGATTCTTTTTAAATTTCCCTCATATTTCAACCTTGCAAGCAGACAATTTATCATCACAATACCTAGACCAAAACATGAAAGTGTTTTAATTTCAGAGGCTGGCCTCCCGCTTCCTAGCCCGCGTCTAATTTTAACAAACGAAAAGGTATGTGCCTTGTTACTATCACTCAGAGAATCTTTTATGAAACTCACGGGCTTTAGGGGCCGGTTTTACAACGCTTCAATTGTTCAATCTAACTTAATCTAAGTGATAGCGATTCTTTCTGGTGATATCTCTTTACGAATATTTTATATAGGCTTATGGTTCAAGATTTGTTGTTTTTAAAGACACCTCGACGCTAAATAAAATACATCAGTTTACTATATATAAATACTATAACAATGCAACTGTTGCCATGGGCACGACGCGATGGAATTCTCACTGTTCGTGTCCTAATCATACTTACCTTTTATAAGGAACTAGCTGACCCGGCGACCTTCGTACCGCCTAACAGTCGATTCTTTGATTTTGTTTTTAATAATTACTCTGCTATTCTAGACCCGGTGTCCCGAATAGCAGAATAAAGAAAATTAATAAGTCAACAATTACATTATTTAATTATTTTTTTTTCTCTCCGTAAGAACCATCCTAGTACTTCAAGGAATATTATAAAAAAAGAATTAGCGAAATTGGTTCAGCTGCTCTCGAGATTTGCGCTTACCAACACATTCAGCGATTCATTTTTATATTATAGAAGATGTAACTGAAATCCACAAATTAACAAATAGTTTGCAATAATCGTTTGTTTTTGTTCTAAATCTGAAGTCATCACAATAATCTCAAGTAGTAGAGGAGTTTTATCAGAGTTCTTGTTGAAATAGCGCGTGTTGTGAGACTCCATTTTGCTTCAATCTACCGTACAATTTTAAGTACACGACAACTGTTTTACTTGACGTTTAAATGCGTAAGCGAAGCTATTGATTAAGAATAAGATATCTTTTTCCCTTACTTTAGACCTCGTTAATATAACCTAGTAGTTTTGAATAACTGTTTGAGCAGAAAATCTTGTTACGAAATTACGAGATAAAAAAATATTTGATAAAAAAATAATGACCATAAATCTCGTAAATTATAAATATATGTAACAGGAATTCATTGAAATTGTCGTCTCTTTCGTTGTATTTTTAGTGCAGTAAATTTAATGTTTATCTACCGAGCAAATGAAAACAGTGTTAAATATACTGGTATTTAACAAGCAATTAAAACAATTTAAGTGCACCGCATGGTAAAATCGGCCCGTGTCTGAAATAAAACAGGCAGTATTACGACTTTGATTAAACCGGGAGGATGCTACGTTGAATATTGCAGCTTGCATGAAAATTATACCTGCATTTTGTGATATTTTAATACCTGTTTATCCGATGGCTTATATTGGCAGTAATAACGACAGTCTGTAATTGAAACAAATAGGAACTCTCTTTGTTCATCTGAAATGCTAATTTGAGATTTTCTTTTCAATATGTTTAGAGAATCAAAAACGTCCTTTGTAAAAAATTAAAGGGTTTACTCCTACTTCCCTAAGGTATAAAAAATAAATAAACGGCTAATTCTGGTTTGGCAGTACAATATTACAGGGAGCCACGAGCTCTACTGTGAAGACTATTTGGTAATTATTATGTCATCATTTAAATATGAATAATAATTTAATAATTATATTTCCACCCTCACACCAATTATCTAGTCCAAAGTAAATATCATTAAGAACTTGTGTTATGGATTGGTTAACAGACATTTTAATGGTTAACTTACATAATAATTTTAGATATTTTATAAATACACATATAAACTACCATAACTCGCAAACAAATATTCGTGTTCGTCACACAAATATTTACCGCTAACAAGATTTGAACCCGACCCCTTGATATGTGGGCAGCTATAATGACCACTCCACCACCACGACGACGAGAATAGAACAAAACGTAATATTCCTTAAAAAACTAAAATACGAACCTGGAGAAGTGTGCATATTATAACATATTTTTTGTTTAGAATAAAATATTATATGTTCAGAATAAAATAATCCAAAAGCAACTACACCTTCAGTGAACCAACAAACAAAAGTCAACAACCAGGACAGATTTAGACTTGAGGTCATAGCACACTTATCATCTCAGAACCGAAAAGAGGCGATACACTCAATGATATTATAATATAAAAAGAGGTAGATACGTCATAAGCGCGCCGCAATGGCACCTCAAAACAGACAACACGTGTTGCCTGTTTGCCTTAGTTTAGTCGCTTTTGAAACAGAATACAGTTATGTACGCGTGTGCCTTCCAGTTCCCGCCAACCGTGTTTATGCAACAAAATGACGTCTTGTGACTGCGAAAATGCACTAATTATGCAAGCAAAATAAATTAAGATCATGGAGTCACGTATCGTAAGTAATTAAGCCGAAATAATATTATTTATTTTGGTTTTATCATTGTAAAACAAATATATGGCGCCATGGTTGCCATGGTAATGGTCACGCAATGACAAACACTAGCTGTATTTTTTGTTCCTATTGGATTAATTATGCCATCCATTTTCATTTGCCAATGTAGTGAAACAAAAGTAAAATAATAGAAGTGTACATCACACATTGTGTGTTTCTATAGCATTTCGGATCATATTTTTTTCCTGTTTTGTGAGCGTATAACGTATCTCATACTATAATATCATTGAATGCGCTACGGTCCGTAGCCGTTTCGTAGCCGCCGCTCCGTAGCGATCATAGTAAAAAAGAGGCGTTCCCTTTCCGAGCTGAGAAGTGTGCTACGACCTTTAATTACTCAGCAGTCTTGGTTAAAAAGAGTGCAAGTACTAAAATTATTATTTTCCCAACTTGCCTTAGATTAGGAAAATATTATTTTAGCACTTTTTTCACTTCGTTGTTACCGAGAGATATAAAACATAACCAAATGTAAGCATTGAACTACCAAATCCCATGTGGTTTATTGCGACATTATTTACGATTTGTGGCTTGATTCCCATTCCATAAGTCCAGCAAGCGACGTTTTATGTTATTCGGAGAAGAGACGTTTTAAAATTAAAGCTCAAGAATATTATGGCTATAGCAATATTATTGACATAAGACAAATCACGATGAGCTTTAGCGGATTAAAGGTGGATGCACATTTAGCCGAGCCGAACGCTCCAAAGACGCTAAACGAAACGAATTTTAGAATTCTTTCCACCGGAAATTCGCATGGCGTTAGCAGATTCATGCAGACGAATCGGCTGATAAACTCGCATCCCTCCTATTCACATTAGGGATATTGACACCTTTTACAAATAATTACAAGGTGCTAAATTCGCAAAAAGTGAATGGCATTTTATGCCAGGAAACGTGCATCGTTTTAAATTATCTCTAGAATTTGATTTTTAAGCACATTAAAACAATTTAATATTCAGTCAGTTTACTATAAGCGTTTATGATGTCACAAATTCGTAATACCATACAAAATGTAAGAAAGAATAATTTTTTTACCCCTAATTAAAAGTACCTCAACCGACTTGTCAGGCATTACGGTGCAACGATTTCTTCGGCGCGTTCGGCTTGGCTAAATGTGCGTCCACCTTAAACGGCAAATTTGGAGCGCCCGCATTGGTACAGAATTTTCTATTTACAGAAGATCGTAATTCGCAATCAAAGAAAACCTGACGTAGGTATTGTGTGTAACAGAGCAAAGTCTCCATAGCTTTAGGGGTTAAAGGACAGGGCAATAGCTAGTAGCACTAAGTACTAGGTCCTTTTTTAATTGAGAAGGTAAAGGGCACCTTATGGAACCTGATGACAAGACTGAACAATATTATGAGAGTGGAAATAATAGATATTAGAGACGCACGTGATTGAGATGCCTATGCAAATGTGTGGGGTAACAAGAATGGACCAATTGAACAATTAATATAAGACAGACTGAGGCCCGTATTACAGATTGAACCTCAAAAATCAATGATGTCTTAAGAATCGTTTGTCACTTTCTATCAAGCACAAAGTGATAGAGACGTAAGACGCTCAAGTCGGCGTTTATTCTTGAGAGTCATTCTATAATAAGTAGTACCAGTGGATGAAAAATTGTGTGGTAAACGACTAGCATGATATGGGCAAGTAATGAGAAGTGATGTTAATCATGATCTTAATAAAGAAGGTGATGAACGAGAATGTGGACGGGTATAAAGGAAGAGGAAGACTGAAGAAATATGCATAGATTGTGTAACAGATGATATGGCCAAGAAAGAAGTTAATGCTGCAATGACGGCCGACCGAGATGTCTGGAAGAGAAAAACATTTACGCCGACTCCAAATAAAATTGGAAGACGGACAGACAAATGATAATGACTGACACCATTGAGAACTTGGAACAGCATCGAGCATGTTTTTTTAGAAAGAAAGAAAGAAATAATGTTTATTCAGTGCTTTACACATTAATTAAACAAACATTACAAGTTTATTATAATAAGAAGGAGAAGCACCAAAAAGGTCTCCGCTCAGTATTACGTCTTGGCACCTAAATATGTGTCAAGACACTGTTTTTACGTTTATATATTTTTATTTTATTCTTCAGAACTTTATACTATAGATTTTGTTTGTTTGTTTTGAAAAAATTCCAACATTTCACACGTACGAAGAATTTAATAGAAATCCTTTGGCAAACAAATTTTGATGTGTTAGAGATTCCACCTGAATTTTTGGTGAAAACTTGGCAAGGGTTTCCGCGGCGGCGAATGCAATTTGCTTAGTTGTAACCTCTTTACCTCCTAACTGCCGAGAGGGGAAGCGCAATCCTCCGGGATTTCTCATTTCAAGCTCAATTTGGAAATTTGTCTAGTATCGTTATATTACTTACGTTTATACGCGTCACTCTAGAAGCAATCTCCGATATTTTCTTAAGAGTGGCTATTTAACCAGATTATTACTTAATGAACCTATTGAGTAGTTGTTAGTTTTATATGAAGTGAGACTAGTGAGGTATGACGCGCTTCTCCTTGTAAGAATAATAGACTACTGGCCCGTATAAGCTACAAAGGAATATCTGCAATGAACCTAAATTATTAGTATGGAGGTATTCTTCTTAACGATCACAGAAGTTAAATTACAAAGTGGACGGTTGATATTTGGATGGAAAAATAAATCAATTTTCCTACGTGCTTCGGAAGGGATCGTTAAACTTGTGGTCCCTGTACAGTTCAATGATGACGAAAAAAATATAATAATTATGAAAAGGCAGATCACCTACAAAATGTCAATAAATGGAAGAATATACGTACAAGCTAGATTAATTAAAATTATATAAACATTGAGAATATTGTAAATGAAACTTACGATATGGAAGATTAACAGAAAATATGCTGATTACTGTGTCATTATTCGCAAAGTTACAAAACATTTTCATCTGGGAAATTCTTTGTTGACCGTCTGCGGTTCAAATCTAGAAAGTTTATAAAATTTATACTTTGCTAGAAAGGTATAAATGACATAATGGATAGTAATAAATTTCCAGAAAGGTCACGGAACATATGGCGCGCCCTAAAGGTTCAAAAGGGCCTTTTGTTATGAGTAAAAAGGGCAAGAATTAGTTTTACGACTGTTTTCATTCCAGATTGATTAGTTCCTATGTTTTCAGAAAGTTTAGTTCAAAATAGGAATTGGTCATGGCATAGCGGAATAACCATTTTAAATAAAAGCCTTTAAAAATATCTCAGAAGAAGAAATCGTAGTATTGTGTTTCTAATGATGAGTAGGCTTACCAGAGCTATACGGGATAGGAGGTGGAGTTAAGATTGGTAGCTTGTAATGCTTGGTCACTTACTATCAGGTGATCGTATGCGTGTTTTCAACTAATCTACTAAATATTTAAAAGAAGATACTGACTGACTGACTGATATATCAACGCACAGCCCAAACCCCTGAGTCTAGAGATTCCAAATATGGCAAATAGATTCCTAATAAGGTCGAGCGTCGCGAGCTTAGATCGGCGCTCGGAGGCGGATACCTCTCGCTGCTGACCATGGTTGGTAGCTGCCGCCTCCTTCTGCGAGGCTGTACTCTTGCAGAAGAAGGCTGCGGAGAGCGAGCGGGTGGAGGATCCTCAGGCCGCTCCCCTCCGGCGCTGACGGTTGGTTGGGAGAAGGCGGGCAGCTTTGACTGCTCGCGTTCTCCCAACCTAGGACGTGGCCTGCGTGTGCGAGGGTAGGCTCCTCGCACATGCATTGCACAGGCCCGTCACGTCTGGGGTTTATCGCTAATATCGCTATTATAGATAATTAAAGTAAGTATATAATCATATAATTAATTGCGTACCTACTTAGAAAAATAAACTTAAATAAAAAAAAAACATTATTAAAAATAAAAATAAAGAATTAAATAAGGTTTGTTTTGAGTTCTCAGATTTGAGGAATAATGATCTTGATTGAATGGGGTATTGATTGAATCAATTTCAGAGGGATTCAGCCCATTTTCATTCCACAGAGTCATGATGTCCATTACGATTGAATGCTTCCGGCGGTAAATGTACAATAATTGTCCCGTTGGACGAGCCTTGTTAGAACAATGTCATCGCTCACGAGTTAGCCTGTCTCCTAGTGAGCCATAAAAACGAACTGCGATAACCTTTCACCGTCACACAAAAGGCTCATTCAGCCGCGAGAGGACGAAATTGATTTTTGTACATATTGGTCCAGCAAGAATGATCGACAATAAATATACTTGGTGTATAACACGGTTGGCGATATGAAAATAATTTTGCTGATATGACACCACCGATATCAAAGTGAAATTGCCATTACAAATTAACAATGTTGCAAGCAGAGTATCCACATTATTAAGGGTCTCCAAACTTTTTGCCCTAGGGGACACACTTGCTCCTCCATTAAGTCCCAAGGGCCAAGACCTATCTAGCTCATGACATCAACAGTTATACAGTAGTTTTGAATTACGCACATATCTTCGTCCCGGGATTTGCCCGGTGACTCTATAATTACTAGTTCATGCTGTTAGAAGACTGGTAGTCATAATTACGGTGCAAGTCTTGTAGAAGGTTAAAAGCAATGGCAATAATGATATGATATATGATGATTCAACTTTTGTATTTAAAAGAACAGCCAATTTTTCTAATTATGCACGTCGAAGACACTATTCACTATCAATATCAACAAATGACTTTATTTCGCTTGATTGTAAGTGGAATTGAAATCTAGTACAAAGATAGGAATTTAAAAAGACAAAATGCTTACTATTTTAAATGCATTAAAAGTTTTAAAAACAGAAAGTACGAATAAACTATACCCAAATGAAAGCCATAACGAATCCAAAAGGCTAGTGATGTCGCAAGGACTATTAACCTCGTTCCAATGACAGAACAAAACAGATTGAGCATAACGCATTCTTCCTGGGACATTCCAAAAAGCTGCATCGAAAAAAAAGCAAATAATCTCCGAAATAACAAAGCTTTCCACATTGGAAATTTTCCGTGAAGGGAAATTCTCGATGTCCATTGAAGCTTGGACCTGAAAAATTCTGTGCAGAGTTCGTCTCCAAATGTATTGTATTGGATAGCGACGAATAAAGTTTTTGACTTTCCTGAGGCTATTTTACAGTCTATATGATCAAAAATATAACAAGCAGTTCTGTTTTTGTCTTCACAGAGAATTTTTACCGTACATACTAATATGTAAACTCTTTTTACAATAAATCTAGTTTTAAAATTTTCACAAACTACATTTACCTACCGATAATTTTACAGTAGTCAGAATTTCCTTTAATTAAATAGAATTAACAATTTTTAAAACGTTGTTTATTTGTTGAAAATTTTATAAATTTACACACCACGGAAGTAAATTGTTGAAAATAAAACTCACATTCATGCAAATAAATATACTTTAATAATGATTTTCATCAAACGTAAATCAATAGATTTTTCTGTTTTGACGTTCACTGCATGTAAAACTATTTAAACGATAGCTAAATTGTCAATTGAAAATTGACTACTAATATAATCACAGTAACAATATTTATAATTTACACTTAAATGTCACCTTCTTAGTTAATGGCTTTCGTGGGATAACGCAATGGGCAATGTCAAGTAAAAAATTATCTAGAGTAACAATAAATTGTAGGGTAGATTGAGTTAAAAATGAAGGCTCTCAACACGTGTTATTACAACAAGAACTCAGAAGAAACCTGAAAAAGTCATGTTGTCAGTTACTAACAAGCTACTTCGAAATGTTTAGAAGATAAGCAAACGTTACATGATAAAAATATTAAATAAAATTATATGAAAACGATTTTTGGACATTACACAGTTTTAATGGCCAAAAATCGTTACACTGCATTTGATAAAGGTTCTGCTCGGCTTCTCACTAATTGCAACTCGTTTGATCTAGGCAGTGTTATAATGTCAAAATGACGGGGGTGGCTGGAACTAAATTCCTTTACAGTCAGTTGGCAAACATGGCGCCGCATTAAATTTGGAAGGCCAAACGTGTCACATAGTTTTGCATTGTTAAGCTCCAATTCACAAGCTTGTTCACTTGAATTGCTCCAATTTTCATCATTTTTGCACAGAATATACTTTAGTAGTTTTGGTACTGTGAAAACTATTTCTCTTTGATATAAAATTAAGTTTAACTAGTCGAGGTAGGGCACAGTGGACTATAACGGTTCAAATTGGGAGCACCCGACTGATATAGAACCTACCACAGAAATAATAATTATTTCTGTGGAACCTACATACACCTTACAAAAGATTAGTCAGTTAATCTAGTGCAGGTTACCTCGGGGGTCATAGTTTTTAACAAATCACCATTTTTTGCTTCTGGCGTGACTTATTTGTAACGTTATGACCTCAATGGGGTCCAAACACGACGAGTGTGGGTCCAGAAATGAGGCACCAATTACTTCACTAATTTAAATATTGCCAAAGGTGGTAAATTAGTAGCCAAAGGTAATAATATAAGATGATAATAAAAGGTAATAATTTATTAGTGCCTTGAGATTATTATAGTTATTTTTTTAAAGTGCTGGTATTATTTATGGCCCAAGTTATGGGCGGGTGTCGAGAGCGAGACCCCAGTAATTTGACAATAGTGTGTAATGAGACACGGTCAGCGATAGAAAGAGTCAAAAGCGAGAAACCGAACCAAACGTCAAGGATAATTATGAATTTGATTGAAATATTTACTTTTTTAAATATTACCAGTAAGTTGGTTATGGGAAAATTATGGTGGTACTATAAATATGACAATGTTATAGTACTACTTTACATGTATACAACCTCAGACCAATTATTGGTCTGAGTTTACAACTATCACCTTTCGACTCAGAGCCCAAAGCGCCATTTTGCGGAGACCCATCCGACTCGTCGTGGAGTTCTGGAAACCTTATCAACAGAACAAAACTTTGAAAAATAATGATTAAAATAGTTAAAACACGCATGTGGCAGACTTTATCCCCTCATATCGCTATTGGAAGAAAATTGATGCTAAAATACATTCTTAGAGACAAGTTCCAGCAATTTTATCCAGTTCGTCTAGTTTTGTGAAGAGGGTCACTTAATAAAGCTGAAACCGAATAAATGAATTTTGATAGGGATGCTCGTTTCGAGCTACAAATCTAAAAACCGATCGCTACCGATGGGCCCAGATAGGTGAAATCCACCTAATATCGACTGGTAGATTACATTCGGACAACTTTCTACCTAGAATCACAAACTTATAGTTATTACCCTTACGAGTTTCGACCCTTTTCCATTTCAATTTACAGATGTGTTTTCGATACTCGAGGGGGCAATGGGTCGTCCCTTAGAAAAAAGCAATAACCTGGGAGCCTTAAGTTTTGGTAGTTCAGAATAAACTAGTGACACTTCTTAGAGACAAATTACATTTTTCATGTGCATTGACAATTTGACTTTGAGTTGTTTACATTCAGTGGCGGGTATAGAGCTGTTGCTGATTCTGTATATATTTCTGAGTATATAGGTAAGTATGTTGACGCTGTCGTGTTGGAGTGGTCAGTATAGCTGCCTACACATCAAGCGGTCCGGGTTCGAATCCTGGTAGCGGCAAATATTTGTGTGACGAACACGAATATTTGTTTGCGAGTCATGGTTGTTTATATGTTTACATAAGTTTATTTATAAAAATATCTTTAATTACTTTGTATATTAAAAATGTCCGTTACCTAGTATCCATAACAAAAAATATTACTTACTTTGGGCTAGATGATTGGTGTGAGCGTGGAAATATATTAATTAATTATTTATGTATTTTTATAACGTAATAATCTATTATCTATAATATAAGGATGATTGTATCAGAATAGATGCCACCTAAGTATGTATGTGTGTATATTAAGTTACGGGCATTTCATAAAGACTGATACCGATCAAGTAGGTAATGTATATCTATGATGCATACCTAAGTATGTAGGCATCTCACATAGTTTTTATTCATGTATATAATTATTTATATGAAATACTAGCTGTCCCGGCCACGCGTTGCTGTGGTAATTTTATACTACTGACCTATAACATTGTATCTGCAGTAAAAAAAAATATGACTACTTATCAAGATAAAAACTATCCTATCTCTCAAGTTGGATCAAACTGCACACGGTGTACAAATTTAATTCAAATCAGTTGAGTAGTATAGGAGTCCATCGCGGACAAACAACGTTACACGTAATTTATATATATATTACTAGTGGACCCGACAGACTTCGTCCTGTCATAAAGAAATTACTCGAATTTTTCTCGCCGTAAAAACCATCCTTAAACTTCAACGAACATTTTAAAAAAAGAATTGGCCAAATTGGTCTAGGCGTTGTTGAGTTATGCGATTACCAACTCATTTTGCGATTCATTTTTATATTATAGAAGATTAAGATAATAATTTAATTCATTCATCTTTTTCATTTATCAGAATATTGATCAAAGGTAGACTCAGCTTGGTATTTAACAAAAACCGACACGGCAATACTGCTCTGTTATTACTGATAATGAGCAGACTAAAAATTAGAAGTTCTAAATTAAATATAATTTATCGCTGTGGCATCTAGAATCAAGATGAGATTATAATATTTGCTTTGATACTTAAAATTAGCAACCCTATTTCAATTTTTTTATGTCCTTAGAGGGCGAATAAGTATTAAGTTATTTTAATAATAATGAACCTGTACGTGAACACACTAAATTTTCAATTAAGAGATCTATATACATAATGAAGTTCGTGTGTTTACTATCTAGATTCCATTACCCTAAGTGAAAAGCACTCATGATTATCAGAAAAATGTCTGTTGCTCTAGACATTTCTCATCCATGGAATTATAGTCTAGATAAACTTTACTTTATCCTATTATATGTTTTCTTGACGCAGATATATGACTACTTGCTAAAGATATACGACGTTGCTTATGCCGTCTGGCCGTCAAGTTTCTATTGTTATGTTAGTTTGAAAAGTTCAAGGCTGTATAAGTTTTGTTGCTTTCAAACTGATTAGACTTGTTTTGCTCAAATCTAATAGGCATATAACGTTTACGTCATTATTAAGGGTTTATTATTCAATTAGAACTCGTTAAATAGTAGGCACCTTTTGTATTCAATATTCTTGTAGCATTACAATATTACTGGTAAAAATATTTAAGTTATAACTTTAGCTAATAAATATTTTTAATGTATTATCACAGATAATATAATACTATACTAATTGTATTATATAAAGCCATCTCTAGTGAGTTAGCCACCGGTGGCTTGTCGCGGGCACTCAATCGCGGGTGGCACCACCATTAGCGTGTCGTGGCTACTCAGCCGTGTGTGGTTAACACTAGTCAGAAGTGGTCGCCACTCGGTACACGTGTGCAGCCGGCGAGTCCATATGAAATGTATGAAAAATTATTTAAACTGCTTTTCGCTTGCCAAAGCCGTGACTGTCGTGGTAGAGTGTTTAACACACGCTATATACAGATCAAACGGACCAGATTTGATAGGATAAATGGTTTTGTGCAAGTGTCATGTATTATGGAATAATTTTATTTTTGCGTTTACAAACGCGTAAATATAATACTAGAAAAATGCACTGAAAAAAATCGACTTGCCCGCCTGAGGCAAGTCGATTTTTTCAGTGCATTTTTCAAGTGTCATGTATGTTTATTAATATCATTATTTATTTCTAAAAAAATATCTTAGTTATTATGTACATTTGCCCTTTATTCGGGCGATATTATTAGTGTGAGCCGATTTAAAAGAGTAAACCTGAGAAAAACGTAGGCATAGTCTGCACAAAACGTGTTATTTGATTTAGACATTTTAATGAAATTCCATTGCCATACAAAAAATATAACATCGGATCACCTCACGTGAAGCACAAATCATAAATTTCACTGTCACCATTAAGTTTCCAACACTTCGCGTTTTAGATATCTATTCTACATCTTATCAAAGGTGGAATTTGAATAACGGCGTTTGGCTGGAGTTTGCAAGAGGGGCGACTATTGTGAAAGTTGAAGAAAGTTCTGTAATAGTCCAACTGGAAATTTATTCTTTGTCGACCAATTCTCTGTAGGTAGCATGTACTTGTTAATGTTTAATGGATATGTTACTTCGTATAACATTTGATTTTGAGCCATGTTCTCTTTCAACGACTCCGTTCGATTATTCCTTACAAGCTTCGAATATACCTAACAAAAGCTATCATTTTTTATATGGGTCTCAAATATAAACTACCTGTATAGTTTATATTTGAGACCCATATAAAAAATGATAGCTTTTGTTAGGTATATTCGAAGCTTAAATGAATTTTTTAAGTGGGCCTTCAGGGCCAAATCCTAAACTATAAGGAATATCGAAAAATGCTCGAAGGAGTCGCAAGTCCGATTTTGATGAAAACAAAAACTGCATCGTTGGATTCTCCCTGTATTACCAAAATCAATAAAACCAACATTTTGAAGCAGGTAAATTATATTTTAATTAATTAAAGCAATTAATAACTTCATCGGAACTTCGGAAAGCTTTAGATTAAGACCGAATTAATGAATCTATAATTAATTCTGCTTGCACGAAAGGCTTAAGAGACGCCTTGAGCATCAATAGAATAACCACCAACACACCAAGTGTCGATCTTTTGAATAATCTTATTACACTTGAAATAGGAGCAGTTTTTGCAGTACAAACGTCACTTTACGCTTCACAGCCGACTGAACATTGACGAATTGTAGCTGAATTAAATCAGGGAATTTCCAAATAGGCTGGATTAACTTTCGTAATCAGATTTATGAGCCAGCGCAACTTTCGAGGCGCGACTCATTTCATTCACGTCTTAAAGGTTGCAAACTTGGTGAAAGCGAAAAGCGACGCGGTAATGATTGTAGCGACGTAAGTAGTGGCGTTTATAGTTTGGATGCGAACGATCACCTATATGAAACCATTTGCCAGTCCATGCTAGACTCAAATTATTAAATTTCTTACTGACACGGTCGTCACTTTATCTTGCCATTGTAAAATTTTCCTTGAGTACAAAGGCTCAAGGAAAATATTAATTTTATAGAATAATGACAGGTTTAAATCTAATAAAGATCATCATCGTCAAGATAACAACTTTTCTAATTCGACACACAAAGCCTCTCTTTGTCATTGCAGTAGGTTTAGGCAGTTGTCCACCACGCTTGCCCAATGCGGATTAGTGACGGAGTATAAGGTGATCAATACCCCTTTGCTGATCCATTAGTCGCCTTCAACATCATCATCATCAACAGCTAATGTCCCCACCGAGGGGCTTGAACCACATTAGGGGCGATTAGGCCTTAGTCAACCACGTGCGGGTTGGTCGACTGCACTCAAACCTACGAATTTCTTCATAAGACAGTGTAGGATTCCTCACGTTGTTTTTCCTTCACCGTAAAAGCACCGATTATACGTACAATTATGAATTGAAAATTTGAAAACACATTGATACGTGGCCGGGTCCGATCCGGTGCCTCCCGGGTGGGAAACAACGCCCTTACGCACTTCGCCACTGACGCTTTTTTTAGTCGCCTTCTACGATACCAATTGGGGATACGGGGTGATGCTACACTAATCTGCCTGCATCATATTGCAATAAAAATATTAAATCTTAAATTGTATGAGTACTTTCAAGGAACTTGTGACACTTTCTAAACAAAATTATTTGAATGACATCAACAAATCTTGCATAAAAAAATGCTTGAAAATTACTGCCAAATTTTTTTTTTTTTTATAACAAGGTCAAGCAAATGTCTCTATTCCACCTGATGGTAAGCAGAAGTAGAGTCCAAATGCGAAGATAGCTGGCGCGAGAGATAAACTGCCGCGCCAGCCACCCACGCCTTGCTGACCTGCAAGGTGCTTCTTCACGCCTCTTTTGAATGACCCAGGATTATAGGAAGGAGGGAACACGTGTGCTGGCAGGGAATTCCATTTCTTGACTGTGCGACAAAGAAACGAGTTGTATATCAATAGAGAGAGATTGTATACCAAAACATTCTTTTTAACTTCCCGCCAAATCGCTCGATATTTTTTAAAGCCATTATTTAAAAAATATACTGACACCATTGGACTAATCTGGACCTATATTTCACTATAATAGTATCGTATGAATGACCTTGAAATATTCTACAGGCTACAGGACCTACCCGCCCGCGCCGCATTCCCCGTGTCGCTTATCGCTTGTATTTGGATTACAGTTATAGGGTTAACTAGGGGCGAAGTAAATAGTTATTGGAGCTGTCGTGGGTGTCAAGGGGAAGCAAAGATTTAATTTGTTAAAGTCAGTTCCGAAAGTGCTACTTAGTCTTCTTTGTTTACGCTTAAAATATTGACTTGAATAGACGGGCTAAAGTCTATAACTCTGTCGGCATAACAGTAAACATTTCACCTTGAAAAAAAGTATGTACACAAACATTACTTTTATCATTTGTAAAGGTCTCGCTACACTGCGGACGGGACGGGGCGTCGACGGAACGTCTGAATGACGCTGAGAGTTGTAGCACAAGAATCTATAAGAAAAAGATCAGACCGATGGCGCTGTGGTCATGCGTTCTTAGTAACTATCACGAAAGTTAAGCTACCAAGTGCGCGGTTGGTACTCAGATGGGTGACCGAAAATGGTTCTAATCGATTTTCCTCCGTGCTTCGGAAGGCACGTTAAGCTGGTGGCCCCGGGTGCTGTCGAAAGATAGCCGTCGTTCTCAAGGTGGGTTCAGGCAGGCGGCCGACCGTAAAAATATAATGAGTAATTTTGATATCAAGACATACTGCACCGACCCACACATCAAAGTCTGGTTCGACAGGATAGCGCACGTTTCGTCGCGTCGACGTCCCGTCTGACGGTGATAAAACGCAGCAAAACGCGACCGTAGCTGCCGGCGTCGGACGTCGAATGGAACGTGCGCCAGTGTGTCGCCGCACAATGGTGCGGATATAAAAATAGTGGTCATATGCGGTCCCTAGACGATCAAAATTGCTTGACGTGCTTGACAAGAATGCTTGATGAGGCTTGAAGCAACGTCAAGCATGCTTGTCAAGCATTCACATTTATTTCGTCGTTGTCGCCACAGAGTGCTTGAACTTGCGCTCAGAAACATTCTGCATACAAAATTAAAGAATGTCTCTAAATGCAGATATGTATGGCGTTTCTTGCTCTCACAATTGCTTTGTTGAAGAAATAAAAATAGAAACGAACAAGGCGATGATCTAATTAGTGGTAGGTATTTGTTAAGAGACATATTTACCCGTGAACATTTGTAAAAGATCCTTCATGTGACGGAGAAAGTCAAGGGGAGACCCCCCTTGACTTTCTTGTATACCGGAAACGACTCAACAGTTGATAGAAACCTTATAGTTTGATGTCATACATGCAGGTTAAATTTTGGTCACCCATCCGAGTAACGACCGCACACTTAGTTACTTAACTTTCGTGATCTACGACTTAAAAGTTGATAGAAACCTTATATTTTGTATGTTAAATTTGGTTGCAATAAATTAAAGCATACTCGAGTTCTCGTGCTAACACACAAACACAGACATAAATACAAAAACGGTATTTTTGGACTCAGGCAGGTTCAAAATGTGTAAATCCGTCAAAATCTCGAGTTCGAATTTTTTTACGATTACAAAACTTCCTCGTATACGTATTAAACTACGTATACGAAAAAGTAAAACGGCTATATGGCCATGATTGGGCTACTTATTTACGCAAAAAATGTTTAATCACTATCAACTAAACTTTTTAAGTGAAATTTCACGACCCAACTAGAATACAATACCGAATGATTTATAAAACATTGAATTAGCACTTCAGTTTCTAACTGAAGGGAGTTTAAAATATAGCATGTTAGACAACTGAATAAATATGCAATTTTGGTGAAACTTTGCACCTGTTATGCGCATCCATAATATTTGTTGAACAAAGCGCTGTAAGCTCGTGTGAGGTAGACAAAATTTAGTTTGGCCTGAGTGCTGTTTTTGACTAAAAGCTTTCGTTTGTTTTAGCATTAACTTTTGTTGCATTTCATTTAGAATTTAATTGAAGAACTAAAACACGTGTATTTCTTGTTTTACGTATTTGTAGGTTATTATTATTTTTCAGGGCAATCTCTTAAGCTTAATTTCGCCTTATAGTAAGAGTTGATTATGCTTAAGGTCAATAACCTGAACTCTCAACTGGCTATCTTATTAGTTACTAAACCCATCTTCCATAGCCTGACGCAACCGTGCGGTTATACAGGCTGAATCACGGGAAAGTGCGCTGCTAATGGCCGAAGGCTCTAGTTTCACAGCGCACCTTAGTCTCGTCCTTGTCTAGTATAGTCTCTCTCCCCTTTCTGGGGCGGACATCACTCGGTACGCCTTTGATGCCTTCGAGGTCATCTGAGCCCACCCGAAGGCGTACCCCTAGCCCCCACTGCCCAGTCTTCTGCCTCTTCTCTCTTCTTCGTCTTCGCTCTTCACCCCTCTATCTATCCCACCCCTATTATATCGTGCCGTCGTCGTGCGTAGTCCCGTAGCTGTCTGAAGTTCCCTCCATCCTCACGAGGTACGGGTAGTAGACCAGGTCCATCTCAAGCGTCATCGCCTTGTCAAGAAAGATTCTACGCGCTTCCCCGTAGAGTTCACATTCCCACATGCGTGGTGTACGTCCTCTATATCACTACCCCCATAGTAGCATGAGCTCACGTCGTCGGTGAGTTTCATGAGAAAAAGTCTACCTCTGAAGTAACCGTGACCTGTCAGTATCTGTGAGGTTTCATAGTCCAACTCTACCCAAGTGTCCTTGAGACGAGCCAACACGCCAGGAAAAACCGACATAACTCTCTCCCCTCGTTCGACGTGTCCTAACGTCTCTGCCATTCGACCTGCACGAACAGTTATGCTGAGTTTGACACCCTTAAGCTCGTCCTTGACAAGCGCCGACTCGCGCGCCTCCCCTAGTCTGCCCTGATTACCTTGAGGTCGGCTATTATCACACCAGTGAGCACCGGTAGTGCATGCTCGAACCAACTTCCTGCAGCATACGTTAAGTGCCTCGGTACAGCTTCCTCAGGGCTCTGTACCGTATTCCCCATGA
This sequence comes from Elophila nymphaeata, assembly GCA_955850985.1. Taxonomy (NCBI): domain Eukaryota; kingdom Metazoa; phylum Arthropoda; class Insecta; order Lepidoptera; family Crambidae; genus Elophila; species Elophila nymphaeata. The sequence goes on from OY039072.1 coordinate 20,553,909, forward strand.
GGACGTCGATACTCTCAAAATCTTACCGAAGCATTTGCCACCCTCTCCCCTATCGATAACGCATGCGGCGCAATCGAGACATTCGAGTCAACCACCCGTACCAATTCGAACACCGTGGTTGACGTGACGCTTCTGGTGGAAGTCCGCCCAAACCTGATGAAATAGGACCTCTGGAATTTACCCCTGAATCTTCATAGTAAGCGACTTAGCAGGTAAGAATCCCAGTCAGTTACGGGCGCCCCTGTCCTAACAGCCGATCTTATCAGATAAATAAATAAATAAAATCAGTACCTGTCGGAACACAATATATACTGTTAACACCATTATTATGGCGACAAAAGTTTGATTTTTTTTTGTGATTTGGTTAGGTTATTTTTATACCATGTATAAAAAATCCTTTTTAATACATGTTATAGCCGTATTAGGCCAGCGTAGTTGAAGCCCTAAGTTCAGTGTATCTACCCAATACATGCCTTCTAACAAAAAAGTTCTTTAAGTCATAGCCAGCATCACGCGCTTTTCAATATTCTGTACAATATTCTATTCAGAATACAGAGATCGACCAGTATTCTAAACTTCGATACTTCGTGAGTTCGTATTGGCAATGACCTGAACCGCACAGCCAGTGCGCCGCATCTCCATCTAAATGAGCTATTCAGGCCACAAGCAAGCCTTTTATTACGGCAAATGTACCATTTGCTTAAAATTTCAATACGAAACATCGGTAACGGGACGGTTACGACTAAAATGTGACTTTTATTCATTCTATCCCGCTCTGTTTCGAATCGATTTGAGCACGTAGCGTGTTTTAGAGGAGAGAAATGAAAATTGCCATTACTCGATTGAATTGCTAATTTATGGGTGGAAATCAATTTAGCAAATGTTATTCTACTACTTTTTATTTGTTCCAGTTTGTGTTTTGTTGACCTTTTAAACGGAAATAATACATCGACAAACTCGAATAAGTACGATGTCTAAGCTTAGTAGTTTTAAGGTGGTTCCGCATCTGCTCATGTACACGAATAATTGTTGACATCTTAATAACATGTAATATTTACATTTTTCAATCCGATAAATTCAATAGATATCTATTTATATTTACCGTTATCCAACCGATAACCATAAAATTGAACTACTAAGTGACAATAACTACCAAGTATTGTCAACATCTCTTTCAAACAGCGAGTTGATCGTTCACAAGCCACATTCAATTATTTTTAATGTAAAAGTAAAAAAGAGGTTGATTTATTACCCAGTTTCATTCGTTTTGATTTACGGCAGCGGCGCGCGAATATTAAAGATTCGTATTGATATATTATTCCTTTATCCCCTATTCTCCCCTCCACGCTATTTATGAGTCGTCCTACCCTCATAACTTTCATCGTCCTTTTTTACGTTGAAACTTGTAAAAACAGCTAGGGCTTTTTATAAAGTATAAATAATACTTACCTTCCCAATGTGGCCGGTTAATATTTGCGGAGCGTAGGTTTTATTTAATATACGGCCTTAAGATGATACTTTCGTAATATTAAACTCTATACATCAACGTGGGTATATTTATTCAACATTTTCATTCTAGGCTTTAGATGTTTATTACGAGTGAAAGCTTAAGATACATAACGATCAAAAATAAAGTTAAATTACAGTACCTACTTAAATATTTCCTGTACATTTTTTTAGTTGTAAATATTCAATAATACTACAACTAATTCAACAAATCCAGTTTTCTTAAATTGACATTTTAGGCGTCTGGCGACGTGATTTGAATAATAAACGATAAATTTAATAAAGATAAAATCAAAAAGTTAAATACTTTCATATCAAGTATTTAATAGTTTCTGAGTAAAATGGTAAAGTTTTCAAAATTATTTACAAAATTTGGAGTCACAATATATCTAGTAAAAAAAATTTAAGTTTTCCATCTTAGGATAACGTTTCACAGTCGATCTCTCCTCAAATATAAACAATATTTTTTGACATATCCAAATTTTTGACAAATCCACTAAGAGGCACACGGCAAAGCATGTCGGGTAACAGTAGTGTACTACAGGCAGGCCGCGGCAGGGGTGAGAGGAGCAAGCGTGGACAAGCGTGGAGCATCTCTCCATACGCGAGCCTACGTCTAAGAGACGTAGGCTAGCGTATGGAGAGATTTAAGCTCGGCTACGCAAAGAGCGTGGACGAAGAGCCTTAAGCGCGGGAATTCCAGGACCACTCACCGAACCACCCACCGTTGGTTTGCTGATTATTGTGCGTTACAGTATGGAGTTTCATACGAAGAAACCAACTGATCCGATTCAGAGTTGATAAGTGTGTGACCTTAAACCTCATAAATATCCTCTCATTCTCCAGATGTAGGCACTATCGGATTCCCACTTTTATTAATCCTAACATAAAAATCGAATTAGAAATTCACCTCTGGAATTCCGGGTCACGAATAGACCTACCTCTTCTCATCCTGTGGGTGTCGTAAAAGCTAACTGAGGGAGTTTCTCAAGTCCACGCACAGAAACGAGGGTTGAGAAACTCCCTTAATTAGCTTTCAATGGCACGGTGGCGAGTAAAATACAACAGCATTGCCAAGGAACATCAGGTAGGCGGCCGACCATAAAGCCAAAATATGGTAGTAACATATTTGCCCTGACCAAATTATACCAGGGTAGGGCAAAAAGGAAGAATAATTGTCTTCGAAATAATTATTTAAGATTCCTCTTCGTCAGAAGCACCGGAAAAAAAAACATTTTTATTCATTGCCAAAGATCGTAAAATATAAACATATTCACTTAGCATTTAAAGGCCTTCCGCAATATCGAGACCCCGTGGAGCCACAACGCTGATCTTCTGTGGATACCTCATATAGTAACATTTAGAGCGCGTGCAGTGTAGTAAATAGGATCTAAATTTAACAACGTCATCGAACAAGAAAGAAAGAAACTAAACTAGTCACTTATATTTAATTTTGTAAGCATGGCGCCAGACATCGGCTAAAAACATTTCATCCCCAAAAAAGAAAATCAGGAACCGTCGCGTATTTGCGATCGTACAAACCAGAACCAATTAGGGTTCCCAACTCAGACCAATAATCGATCTGAGGTTCCGAAATGTATGAAATGCAGCTGATGACTGACAACTGTTGCCAAATGTACAAAAATCAAGCGCGGATCAAGTCCAGCTGATTGTTCTTTGCGAGAAAATGCTGACGCAAGTGCTCACCATTCAAACACTTTCAAACTTCAGAATGATTCAATATTTATTTTTGCACAACTCCCACAAGGCTACGACGCAGCAAAATTGTTTGTAATACAAGTTCATTTATATAGCTAACAAAGATCCGGCATTTACCTTTTTGCTGACATACTAAGACGTATGGAGGGAGAGAATATCGTGGAGCTTACTCATCAAACCTTCTTAATACTGTCCGATTGTGATCTTTTCATTTGCAGTCAACCATGAGTAATTCCTTTCAACCTCGATGGAGTAATAATGAACACGAAAATTATATTATTTCTGATTACTCCATTGTTCAACGGATTTTGATTAAACGGGTTTCTGATGTCGACGAATTTACAGAATAATACGCAACGAATTATTTTGGATTAACTAAATTATGTTATTTAGTATCGAGTTGAGTTTCGTTTTGGATTTTGAATTTTGCAATAAAAACTTCTATTTGATTGACGTCGAGGATTTGAAACAAAATTGAACTACTTTGCAAAAATGTTTTTATTGTGTAGTACGATAGCTTTTATTTGGTAACTAACAGCGTTGATTTGAAACAAAAAACACTTTTTTATCACGTAGAATAGGTAGCTTCGTTAAACAATATATATTTTATACAATTTTCACGCATCATAAGGGTTAAAACTCAATTTAAAGAGTAAAAGTCAATTTAAAGATTGACGTAGCAAATGCATTCTTATCTCCACATTGCTATTGAAAGAAAATGAAACGCGCGAAATTTCTTATTCCTTAAATTGCCTGAAATACACGAATTCAGCAAAAAAAAAGATCAGACAAAAATAAGCATAATATAATGCTAGCAATTCTTCCAAGGAATAACTTTATGAAAAATGTATTACATTAAAAAACAAAATTTTCTACAAAAAATATCTCTTAGATATTCAAACGTTGACGAATCTGTTTCCATTATTCTATGAAAAACTCTCATAAATACGAACACATTTACATTTCTCACCCCCGGCACAGCAATTCACACCTTGTAAAATCTAATTATAATATGAAAATCAGATAAGATTTCTAGCGTCAGACTATATATTCTAGTAGCTCTGCTCATAATGTACCATAAAAAGGTGCGCCACGCTTTATCACAGTTGTAACTTTTGCTACCACATGCGACATCACGTGATGTTTAGTTTCAGTGTTGCAAGCGTATGCTTGGCTGGAAGCTTTGTTGCAAGTGTAAAAAACTTTATTGGCCTTATTTTTAGGTCCATTTTTCCCAGTCTTCATAGTTGTCACATTCATATTAGAGTTAGAATCAAATTGTTTGCTTTTATTTTTGTTTTTTTTAACTTTATAGAGAAGAGCCGTGAAGAGCCGTTTTATAGAGAGAGAAGAGAAGCTGCCTATATCTCACATGATGATAAGTAATAATAAAATATTAGGTGGAGACGATTTCTCCTGGAACTTTCAAATTATCTTGGTGAAGGTTTTAAAAAATGCGTTTGCCTTTTCCTGATCTTTAAACTGTTTAGTAATAGACATGTTAACCTATCTACGTTATTGAAGATTTATAAAAATAAATCCTAGTGGCATTCTACCAACTCTTAACTTCCGACTGTTCAGATATTCTCACTTAGGCTTGTCGCGTGTGTACCATAGCAAGAACAACTCAGCTACACATTTATGCGTTCGGCCCCACTAGGTAATCCATTCGCCTTTCGCGCGTATGCCCTAGTCTACATGTCTAGGGCAGCGTGTGCAGTTCCCCCTCTTCTGAGTGGGTGGCTGCATCCGATAGCCTTATAGCTATTTTGGCACTAGGCAATAGGGGTGTTTAGTCGGTAAGAGTCTGAATTAACACTAGAGCCGGCCCTAGGGTATCCATGAGGATTCACGCCCTCCTTCCCCCGCTTGTCCGGAGTTTATCTTAACACTTTTCGCTGCTCTGTCTTTCACTCCCCCCTGTGGAGGAAGGAAAGGGAAAGCAGCGGAGAGGGTTAGGGTGGGAAAAAGTGCCATTATTACGTGGATAAAAGGTGATAAATTTTTAGAGTTCATAATATTTTGTTGGATGTCTAATTTTGGTAGATGTTTAAAACCTGGAAATAAATAATGTACACATGGCTGCACAAATTTTATTACCTGCAGACTAATGAGCTCCGTTACCTTTATTCATTTTCATATGAAAAACCGCTAAACGTACTAAAAGTTAATACAAACTACCGGCAGAATACGTATATGTGGCGAGCGTGTAGCACTTTCAATCGATTGTGCAGGGATCACGACTTGGATCTGTTTAATACGAGTGTTTGGTTGCGGCGAGAAATGCACTAAGCAGGCAATTTTTTGGTTGAGATAGAAACTAAGTGTTACAGAATAGCATGAAATCAATAATCTTATATTGTAACGTTTTGTACTGTACCTAATGTATCTAGTCGCAACTCTATTTCTAAATTTTTATTCTCAATTATTGTGCATTATTGTAATATACGATACTGTTTCCACCTTTCTAATGTATTTTAAGATGTGTAAATTGTTATCATAAGTTATCCTACTTTTACTAGTGGGGACCTCTAATTGGCCTCAGTTGTTACCAATATGTCTTTTTAGTTTATAAGCTGTTGGTATTCCTAAGATAAAATAAATCAATATGTTCGTTGTGGAAATCAACGTCAGAGAGTGAAACAATGAAAACTTTAAAAAGCGAACTCATGCTTTTATTATTTGTAGTTAAATTTTATTTTTATTGTTCAACTTGAACTTAAGACTCAGTCTTGAAAGTAGCTGCATAAAGTAGTTTAATACTCCAACTATTCCTCACGTGAGCTGAGAAACATGAGTCGTAGGGATCTTTGAAATACAAGACTCGTAAAAGTTTCAATGTTAATTTCAACGGGAAACTACTTCCGTACGCTTCTGTTTACATCGTGAATGCGAAAATTGAGTATCTTATTTACTTAGTCATAAGTGTGATAGTTAAGCATAGCATAGATATGCTCATTTGCAAACGGTTTATCTATTTTTATAAGACTTTACCCATTAATAACTATTGGCAGAAAAATATTATTCTTATCTAATAAAATATTGGTACATCATCATACTCTCTTGCTGCCAAAGCTTGTCTGGAAGACATCACTGCCCATTGTACAATTATATATAAATCATAATTAATGTGTTTTACTATGAAAGAAAGAAAAATAATAATTTGTTAACATATTATATGAATAAATATTTATGCTATCCCCATTTTTAAACAATAACTAACGGACTGGACAGACGTTCTGTAAAAACGCAAAAGAAACAAACTTATTCTATTTATAAAACTAGATACAAAAAAATTATTAACTACCTATTTAAAACTTATTAATTATAATAATTCTCACTTAGTTGCTCTGCAATATCCAGAATATTTAATTATAAGTAAATGGTAATGATGTTAAATAATTCTATTCTAAAATCAGTAGTATTGAATGTTTTTGAGATATTTAATTTGGTTGGTCTGGCTTAAACAATATTTGCGTCGACCTTTAATCTTTCTTACAATAACCATAAAACCGCTCATTTTTAAATGTTCACAAAGTTCAGAGGCTTTGCGTAAATTATTAGTCATGATCTACGCAAAGAATATGGATAACGATTCATTACAATGCTAACTCGGAACGTCAACATAATAAGTCTGTGTTCTAAATCTTATACCTCCAGTTTATTTCGCCCAAAGACTACAAAATTCAAACAGAAGACTAGTGTAGCATCAAAGTTTTCCTGTCAATTATGTTACCTGGCCGACACGCGACGACGCGCAACGCCGCCGTCGCCCAGCAAACTTCGAAGCGCGATTCTGTAACGCCAGGGAATTATTAACGATCCTAGCATACAAGTTACTTACTTTTAGGTCCATGTTACCAGCAGTTGGTGGATGGTAAATTACATTTGAAAATCAGCGTATTTTTTATGGAAAACTAACAGACGATTCAGGTGATGGTAAGTGATCACCGCCGTCCATGGACATTGCAACACAAGAGGAATCGTAAATGCGTTGCCGGCCTTTAAGGAAAGAATATGTTCTTTTTATTAAGTCATAATTATCATGTTAAATTAGAAGTTGAAACATGATGAGGTCTGCAGATGTTAGATCCAAAATTACATTTTTTCGTATCAGATAATATAATATTATTTATGATTTGTCTTAAACTTACGTGGTCCCTATCAATAATAAGCGTTATTTTTTTATCATTTTATGGCTTGCTGTCAGAGATCAGAAGGGTTTTACGCTTAAAATCTTTCGCCAAGAAGACACAAGAGCAAGATAGGGTCAACCAGATCTGCCTCAAAACAGAATGGAAAACCGGGTTAAAACATTTTTTTTACCAGCATAAAGATTAAGTTGTAGGAGATGCTTAACATTAGGGATCATTGCTCATAGCTGTTATGTAGATTTATGGCCCACCATTAAAATAAAACTTTACTTTATGGAATAATTTTATTTTTGCGTTTACAAACGCGTAAATATAATACTAGAAAAATGCACTGAAAAAAATCGACTTGCCTCAGGCGGGACTCGAACCCGCACCTTCCACAATCCGGGTGGACGCGTTAACCAATTTCGCCACCGAGGCACTGCTTTTCGCTGTCGAAATTTGTCAGTGCTTGGTGCTTATGTTTTTATGGTAAACATCGTTTCATCAAATCTTTGAAATTTGCACTTCCAAGACCCGAACGAAATATTTTTGCAAATATTTGACGCCCAGCTAAGATGAAACTACCTTACATTATGGAATAATTTTATATTATGTATGTATATATGTATGTATAATTTTATATTGTGGAAGGTGCGGGTTCGAGTCCCGCCTGAGGCAAGTCGATTTTTTTCAGTGCATTTTTCTAGTATTATATTTACGCGTTTGTAAACGCAAAAATAAAATTATTCCATAATGTAAGGTAGTTTCATCTTAGCTGGGCGTCAAATATTTGCAAAAATATTTCGTTCGGGTCTTGGAAGTGCAAATTTCAAAGATTTGATGAAACGATGTTTACCATAAAAACATAAGCACCAAGCACTGACAAATTTCGACAGCGAAAAGCAGTGCCTCGGTGGCGAAATTGGTTAACGCGTCCACCCGGATTGTGGAAGGTGCGGGTTCGAGTCCCGCTTGAGGCAAGTCGATTTTTTTCAGTGCATTTTTCTAAAACTTTACTTGGTAGTAGAAAAATACAAGTACCTTAATTGAACCGTAACAAGGTAATATTGCTCCATTGCAAATGGATCAGCAATAGCGATACCTCGCGGCAAAGATGTGCTTTCAAATCATGAAAGGTCTTGCCATCATAACTTTCCATCGGCTTGGTGACCAATATTGGGCCAACCACACAAAAGCAGTTTCAATTTCATTATTGTTTGCGCATACAAGGCAGTAGAATAAAACTTAATAATAGGGAACAACTAACCAGAGTGGTAGTTTGTTATATTTTATCCTACCGGAGAGCTAAAAGAATGCAAATATATAAATAATGTCACGTTGGGTTCCAAATTAGTTTGAAATACAAGTAAAGAAACAATTTTGTATCCACATTTTTTGTTGCAAATCTTGGCGCGAAATCTGAATACAATTTCGCGGTAAAAAGTACAACACAAAAGAGCGCTAATATCCAAATTCGCAGCAGTGTCTTCTTTCGCTCATTTCCTGCAACGACGCCAGGAAATAAAATCGCCATCTAGCCGGTGTTAGTAATTTAAAAATAACGCGGCAAAAATACGCAGGAATGTGAATTTTGGAGGCAAATTGCGGTGTGCTCCAACGGTTATCCGCGCGCCGCGAACTTTTAAGCATTTACCATTAGAGTTTTGCTTTTTTCATTATGTCTCAGATAATTATTCGTGTCAAGATTTTTGGAAAGAAATTCCATGTATAACACAGACATAACTACGAGCATAAGTAATATTTGCTCACTTCTTGTGACAAGGCATTTTTTCTGTTGACGCTGTTGAACGGGATAAGAAATTAAGCAATTCAAATCAAACTGAAGTAGGGTGTTGTTTATAGGCTTTGAAGTGTCTCGTAAAATACACCACGGTCCTCGACCATTCAGCGTATTTGAAGCCAAGGGAATAAAGTTTATCACATCCAAAACTTTGGAACCAACTAAATAAGTACCTATTCCAGGGAATTATGATTTGTCGCTCCCCAAAGAGCGGAGCTGAATAAATTTTATTAAATCCGGGAACAGTTTATGAGCGGACGCGTCAGCAGTACCTACCTTCTACCGGGATCGCGTGGGTTTTTAATAAAATAAATTACTGCTTACGTCGGAGTCGTGGAAGAATGCAGAATGTGATCATTGGTCATAAAGAATACCTATTTGGAAAAAATGCCATTTCAATTGAAAGTGAGAAAGAGTTAAAATACACAGTAATGTTGTTAAAAAAGGTAATAATCTTTTTACATTCGGTTCAATTTGTATTAAAAGTCGTAATAAGCATAAGCGTAATTATTTTAAAATAATAAGATTGGGACGAATCAATTTATCTCTTGTCGCTCCTTGAATATGTAGGCCATCAGCTTAACTATGTCCATGAGCTTGAAGACCCTGTAACTTTATTTAGTTGTTATTAACGAATGGCAGTGTTCCTAGCTCTAGCTTCTAAGGCAGTGCCTCTAGCTTCTAAGGCGAACCTCTCTAGTATTTTTGTTGACGAGCATCTCCCGCGAGGGCAGAATCTACGGCGTTCGGAAGGGTGAAAATAGTACCTAACAGTGCACGTCAGTTTTCGTGTCTGAATCATTTCTCCATAAAAAATATTAGAAACAAACTATGAATACTAAATATTCTTTATGTCTGAGTTTATCGACTATACAATATCTTACACTGCCATGCTCTTACATTGAACGAAAGCCATTAACGAGCCATTATAAAATTTAACTTGTGGTCACCAATAAAGCTTCTTGATACCCGTGGCAATAAAATGACTACTTACGATAGACTAAGTTGCATACTTTAACAATAAAGATGACAATCTTATTGAACAGAAAAGTGGCTCTAGTTTGTAGCAAAATGTATGTCACCTACTCATCTTTTGCCAAGCATCTTCTAGGCGAGCGTGTATTATCTCAGACGTCATTACCGCCTTCCATCGTGATTGTGGTCTAATGCACAGACACAGACTATTGCACTTTAAAAAATGAAATTACAACGTAACGTCAAATTTTACATAACAAAGAATATGTTGTCCATCATAAAGGTTAAAACTTCGCAAAACACACGTTTAGTCCCGGACTTCACCAAAGCGGAGATGTGTAGAGATGTACAAAGTGGATACGAGAAGAGATGTTTTTCAACAAAGGTATATCCACCAGAGTTGAGCGGGCATGCGTACTGACTAGACTGTAGCGGAGATGTGTACGATGTTTGTCAAGATTGCAGTTTACTACAGTGCTCACTACACGCCGCTCACATCTCTTCTCGTCTCCGCTGCGTTCAGTCGGCCGGCGCCAGCTTGCGAGGCACAGCTCCCATCTCCGCTAGCTCGATAGCACCATACAAATATGATTCATCTCCGCTCGGTGGTGTCCACTGAAGCTGAGCGGAGACGAGATGTATGAATAACGAATTTCTATTGGTTGTTTAAAACACAGCTCCTCTCACCTCATTTCGTCTCTGCTTTGGTGGAGTTCAGGCCTTATTGGCATCGAAATAAACTATACTAGCGCTCCGCCTGTGACTTCGTCTGCATAGTTTTTTTTATCAAATATAGCGGATGACACTCAGAAATAATGTAGCATTCTAATGGTGAAAGATTTTTGAAATCAGTGATTTTTGAGCTTATTCGTTAGAAACATAAAGACATTCCTCATTATAATATTTATCACAACCACTTTACATATATACATATACCTATTATATTAATACTATATTATTCTAAACTTCACAGAAAGACTCCCATACATTACAATAGTAAAACGTGGTTTATTATTGAAGACAATCGAAATCATTTGACATTGATGCCGTCGCTTAATCGCTGAGCGACAATTTTTCCCGCCAAACCGTTCAGCCAATCAGAAACAACTCAAAGTAGCCATCTTAAAATAATTATTTCAGTATATTATTACATTAAAAAGGTCTTTCCTTGTTTTAATGAAACAATATACTGAAACCATAATGTAAATAAAACAATAACTAACTGAGGTTTCGTTAAGAACATTAATGAAACCTCACAAATGACGCCGTCGTGGTGGAGTGGTCAGTATAGCTGGTTTCACATCAAGCGGTCCGGGTTCGAATCCTGGTAGCGGCAAATGTTTGTGTGACGAACACGAATGTTTGATTGCGAGTCATGGTTGTTTATATATTTATTTAAGTTTATTTATAAAAATATCTAAAATTATTATGTATATTAAAAAAGAAATGTCCGTTATCTAGTATCCGTAACACAAGTTCTTAATGATACTTACTTCGGGCTAGATAATTAGTGTGAGCGTGAACAAATAAAAAAAAAAAAAAAAAAAACAAATGACACAACCTTATTCTCTTACTGATAAAGATCATGTTCGGACTGGAACAGACAAAACGTCCGTCATCCAGGCCTTAATGATACGCAATTTGGACTAGATAATTGGTATGTACATGAAAATATAGTGTTATTATTAACTTTGTTAATTCCGGCCATAATTTGAACTAAGCTCGCTATAACAAGCCAAAAGGCGACTCCTGTTTGTACTGAGGCCCAGTATCTAGCGTTAAGCCTACAATTAACCTCAAGCGAACGCTTATAATGAATGTTTCAATAAATCAGCCAAATTGCCCTTTATTAGACATCTTACATCACTTTAATTGAGACAGGCGACGCAATGAAGGGGAAATTTCGTCTGTTTCATTTGCCTGTAAGCCCCCGCGTATATTGTAAAGAATGGTATTTTATATGAGAGTATTACCGTGTTATTTTGTGCAGAATGCATCAAGGAGCGTTATTATGTGCTATAGCTATGACACTATAAAAAAGGCAAAGATTTTGCTTCAAGATAAAAGTCGAGATGAGATACTTTTAGATATTGTTAAGGATTATTATTATTTTTAGAAGTAAGGTCACAGTCACGTAATTTTTGATCAAGCGATGATCATGGTTCTTTAGCATTCAACATTACAGTCGGGAGATGTCCATTGTTGGGCATAGGCCTCCCTCCAAGGATCTGCAAACCGATCAGTCTTGCGCTGCCCGCATCCAGCGGCTTCCCGCGAACTTGACCAGATCGTCAGTCCACCTGTATCTTGTAGGGGGTCTACCAACGCTGCTTTTCCGCCCCAACGGCGATCAGTCCTCCTCACAATGTGCCCTGCCCACTGCCACTTAAGGTTCGCAATTCATTGGGCAATGTCGGTGACCTTGGTGCTCCTGCGAATCTCATCATTTCTGATATGATGATGCAGAGAAACTCCAAGCATAGCCCTCTCCATTGCCTTTTGGTGACTTCGAGCCTTCTTATAAGGCCCATTGTAAGCGGCCACGTTTTGGTTCCATATGTCATCACTGGCAACACACACGAATTAAAGACTTCGTCTTGAGACACTGCGTAGATAGGCCAAGAACGTGCCGCGTAGCTTCCCCAATACTGGCCAGCCTATAGCATTAACTGGAGGTTTCTAGAGAGTCTCTAAATCGGTTTAAAGCTCATTGGCTTGAGCGCGTACAATACCGAAAGCAGAGCATATTCGACCGCTTTTAATCAACAACAGCTAAAATTGAATAACTAAATGAAATTGAAATTGTTTTAATAAAAAACTATATTTTCAAAGAAAAATACACGTTTTTCTTGTGTCTAACAGTGGCAATATAATTTGTACAACACCTAAAAACTGCGACTGAATGCGAATCGGGCAATTACCTGACTTTTGCATTGCCATTCTCGAGCGGGTGCTACGTATCTTTACTTTTTAAACATCTTAAGCCCTGTCGCCTGCCTGACACCAACCCCTCTACTAGGTGGTAGACCCATATGTAGGGTCGTCTGGGTAGGTACCACCGCCTTTCTTATTTCTGCCGTGAAGCAGTTCGCTGTGTTTCGGATTGAAGGGAAAGGTAGCCAGTGTAATTACGGGACATGGAGGGCATATCATCTTAGTCCCCAGAATGGCAAACGCACTTGCGGTGTTAAGTAATTTACACTTAATATTGCAAGTGTCTATAGGCGGCGGTGACCACTTAACATCAGGTGGGCCGCAAGCTTGTTTGCCATCTCGTAACATAAAAAAAAAAATAATAAATAAACTTTTATGGAAAATGCTACAATGGACGTTTTACTTACTACCGTGTCACTCCCTTTTCGTGGGATTAGAAGGAGTAGTCCTATTCGCTATCGAGGACTAAATTAGGTTATTACATAAACAAATAAAAAGTCAAATGAGCACGGCAGTATGGCACTAAAATAACAACCTATGTAAGTTGACGCAAGCCCAGCAAAGGGAACTATGTTGGCTGATGACGACGAATTTACAACAAAATTTAAACGTTGAAAAATTTTAACTATGTATCCTCAAAAAAATTTCAACCTGCTCTGCGACTACTCAGAAACTACCACATTAAATGAATGAACCGGCGTATATTTTTGTGACCACGAACGCTGTAAAGTGTTACGAAGCACCGGCTTAAAAAACAAGGGAAAACAAGTCCAAAGTAAACATAAAATAAACGAGTTAAGTCTGTAAAACAGCAGTTTTATGTGATGGGAATTGCTTTTCGAAAAACAAGCGATCATGTTTTCCATTCCATTGCACATTGGTTCTTCCAGATGTAACTCAGGTCTGGAATTGGTTATTATAATTTTATGCTTGCTATGATGCATCAATAGAACATATTTACCACATCCAGAGGTTTATTTATTGGTATTAAACATGTAGTTTTAATTGTACCTATACACTTGTCCATGTAAAACGTTTTATGACGTCTGAGCATAAAGATCACAACATTGTATTATCACGCTCATAATCCCAATTAGAGTTAAGCATTGCTTTAAGCATTGATATTATATTTAAAAAACTACAAAATTGACAATGTTACGTAACCTCCGACATATATTTATAGCTAAGAACTATCTCGATCACGTCAGCTTTCAAACAAAAAAACTCCATCAAAATTGGTCCATTTGTCCAGGAGCTACGATGCCACAGACAGTACTTAAATTTTATAACACCCCTCTTTTTGCGTCGGGGGTTAAAAAGAAGCAGATATGTCATAGGCGGGCGCGTTGTGATCCTCGAAAACGTCCCAAATTGGACGTCTTTTTTGCTATCAGTCTGTGTCAAGCCCTCAAGAAAACATTAAAATTTGACAGTTTTAGATTGTGCGGTAAGGATTTAAACGCAAATTACTATGAACATAATTATATAGTTTGTTATATAATTGGCTTTAGGTACATTTGGTTACTCATGTCTTATAATAATATTGACAGTTCTTCCACTCTAAGCTTCTAGATTTAATTCTAAGAAATACACTAGTGCTTTCTTTTTTTACAAAAAGGTCAAGGTAATGACTCCATTCTACCTGATGGTAAGCAGAATTGGAGTCCAAATGCGAAGATTTCTATTGTATTCTAAAATAATCAATCGATTCCATCGACTTCCAAGTCAATTGGAATAGCAGTGCCTGAAGTCATGGTTCAGAATAAGCATTCAAAACTATGACATCACCATGATAGTTTATGGCAGATGGATGAGTTGAAACGGTTGTGGTAACAGTTTACCACCAAATACCAAAAAAATATTCAAAAGATCAATGGCACGTTTTCGATACCGCGACTGTCAATGCTTTGAACTAGACCCAACATCAACGTATCAAAAGGCTGCACATTAGACCGCGACAAACTGATACCTTTTTTTAAGGAATTTCAGAATTGTCAGAGTCAGGTTTTAACATGGGTCAGATCATAAATGGTTGTTGAGTTTTTGAAATGAGCATTCAACACCGGGCATTAATTAATGAAACGTCATCTTCACTTAATAAAAACAAGTGAAGTATTGCTCAGACATCCTTACAGCTTTGCGTGGCAATATTAATTATTTATTATGAAAATCGTCGTTGAAAGAATAGGCACTTGAAAATTGTTTACCGTTCGAGGATAGCTCAAGTTGGAAATTGATTAACGGTTTTTCAAGTTTAATTCTCAAGTTAGTTGCACTTTCTTTCTAGCCACTTTGGAAATGGATATCAAATTCCTATATAAAGTGGAAATATTGGAGTTTCCGAGTTTTCTCACGGTATAGTGCGCAAAAGGGATCCTTTGTTTTAAGCTCAGATTTTTGCAAATCATTAATCAGATTTTTTTTAATTAAAAGTTGGCGAAACGTGCAAATAATCTACGCATTGGTACTCAATAAATTAATTGATTTTTGAAAAGCTGAAATTACTTCAAAATAAAACCTTGTAGGTTTGAAATATATCCTCGCCGTAGCAGAGTCACTGCTAATCCGATTTAGTTACGTGCTTCCGTTAAGTTGACGCCTGGTGGACGGTGAGGAAAAAACGATGCGGTTCTCATCCCTTTATAGATAAGCGTGCTACAACCTTAAACCACTTACCAAAGGGGGGTTGGTGTTATGCCAAAACGTAGCAGTATATCGATAACAATACATACTAAACCTAAGACTAAACTTAAGAAACTGATACTAAACTTAAGAAACTGCAAGCAGCGTGGAGTCTTCCTCCAGGAAGTATGGGCGCACGTTCATAGAGAAATTCGATGAACATAGTTACAAACCCTTCTTAAATTGCTCATTACACGCTTCTAATATCACAATATATTCTTACACATTATTTCAGTGCAAGATTCTAATTAAACCAACAGTAATTATCCATTGTGCGTTACACGGAGTAGACAGGCGAGTTACGCATTTTTGGAAAGCCTTCCGCGGAACGGGATAATTAAAACATAAATTACGTTAATTACAACTGATCACGTATACTGGAAATATGGTGCGCTATGTGTGAAATTAATGAGCTGGCAAGAGTAATTTACAAAGAAACTTTTGGAAGCCTGACATAACAAATGTGATGAACAACTCTGCGACGAGGGCGAACTATCATTCGTTATCCCGGACGGATCCTCCATTTTCTTTTTTACCAAAAGTAAGAAACACTGAAATAAAGTTTGGTTGTATTTCAGATAGCGACAGTTTTTATATGTACACGCGTGGTAAGATGGCTGCTATGATTTAATGTGTATTAGAGAATAGCGAAATTTATGAAACGCCAAATACCGAATATTCGGCTAGGATCTCGGTCAAGTTTCCCGGTCGGTTTGACTGTCATAGTGTGCCTTTGTAGGATACCCGGAGAAGATGTTTAGTGGGTAATGGTCCTCCATTAACGAACGCCTTTACCTCTGAGTTCCACATACGCCCTGTTATGCAGTTATATCGTACTACCGGGATGATGTGTAAAAACATTAGACCTGTTCGTAAAAAGGGCTCTCTGTCAGACAGAAAAATATTTGGCGACGATTACTACATTCAGCGGGTTACATACTTACCACTAACAGATTTTGAACAATATGTTGATTTATTTTGTAAAAATAATTTATTAAGAAGGGGCATTCGACTGAATACCGAATAATAACTTCTCTAATGTGTATCACGTTCATAACTCCAAAAGCGCTGAGCATAAATTTAGATAATATGAAAGAAAGAAAGAAAATATATTTATTAGAAGCATTAAGAAAGCATAACGCACACATAGAAACACACATAAAATCAATATGGTAAAATTGCAACTAAATTGTCACCACTCAATGCCGTGACATTAAAATGCCTCGGCGCTGATTTTCAGTGTGACCATAATATCATAAATGTTATAAGAAATGTTGTGTATACTTATTATAGAGTTGAGTTGATAATTTAATATTAGAAGTTTTGACAGGTTGCCAGCTTGTCGCCGTGAAAAGTATCATCAAGCCCAACACCTAACCATAACTAAACCCTCAGAACCAACCAACTAAAGTCAAAAACCAGGAAATGATATGTTTTTATAAAGAAGACCCGTATTTATGAAAAAAAAGTTATTGCTTACAAACTTATTGCTAAGGAATTTCAAAACATTGTTCTTGGAGTAATTACTTGTAATGAAGTACTTTTATGTTTATAATCACGGTTGTAAATATTCAAATTATTAAATTAATTCATGTGTAGGATGAATTTTGATAACCTAAATCTACATTTTATAGCCCAGCAACCCAGCCATAGTTAATGCAATCCTCTAATCAAAATTGTCTTCAATCCACAAGTAAGCAACAATCGCGTTTTCCAAAACTGCCTTAGTTTAGGGATAGAAAAGCAATTAAAAACCGATTAACAGAGAGTGCGGATCCCCAACGCTGGAGTAACGGCCACCTGCCTCCCATTATCATAGAGTTAATGGCCCATTTTGACCATGAAACTATTCTGTTTGCTGGGACCTGTTTTTGCTACTTTGTCAAACCCTATTGTTCTAAACTGCCGTTTGCAACTTAGAACAGGTATTTGAATAGGGAATTTTGAAATGATGTAATAGGAGCTGGTAAATGGATTATAATTATGATGGAGGAGCCGTTGTTGTTGTTTTGTAACTACTCTTTTACGATGGAAACTCCGTTGTCTTTGTATTCTCTTTCAAAGGCTATAGAAATATAAGAGGAGAGATACCCTTCTTCTAGTGGTGCGTCCGCTTGAATTAAATATTACTAGGTGGTAGACCCATATGTAGGGTCGTCTGGGTAGGTACCACCGCCTTTCTTATGTCTGCCGTGAAGCAGTTCTATGTGTTTCGGATTGAAGGGAAAGTCCCCAGGATGGCAAACGCACTTGCGGTGTTAAGTGATTTACACTTAATATTGCAAGTATCTATAGGCGGCGGTGACCACTTAACATCAATGGGCTGCAAGCTTGTTTGCCATCTCGTAACAAAAAAAAGATCTAAAGGTCCCGAGTTCTATCCGCAAGAATCTACAAATTTGTACTCTTTTTGGTTGGAGTTAGGGATTATTTTAAGTTCACCTGACTAGCTACCACCATATAAAATTTTGTCACCATTGTGTTAACAGTAGATATTTTTTTGTCCCAACAGTTGATCATAAGTCATAAGTTCCCTTATGGCCAATTTCAATATTCGACCCGCAAGTAAAAGTATACTTAGGTGGAGTTTCTCTCGAGTTCTTGTTTTAAAAACACGTGTTGAGAGACTCCACTTTTAACCTTAATCTACCGTACGATTGTCTGTTACTTATAAATACATTATCACTTGACATTGGCAAAATGCTACATATCGCGAACGCCATTTATTTAAAGAAGAAGAAGTAAAGTAAACTTAGGTACTGAAGTTTGGTTGCCTAGCAATTATTGTTAGATTACTAAAATTCGCTTAACAACCAAACCCTGGTAGGTTGATTTGTAACTTTGGATTGAATATTAAAACCAGCCATTCGGGGTCGAAGTTTTCTTGTGAAAGTCATTTATTTATTTGCAAAACTGACATCATGCTTATAACTAATTTCGTTTAACAATACACGCAGCCTTCCTCTTTTCAACCGACTTCAAAAAGGAGGAGGTTATCAATTCGACTGTATGTTTTTTTATGTTTGTCACCTCATAACTCTGTACTGAGGGCACCGATTTTGAAGACTTTTTCGACCTTTGGAAGCTAGTGCTTGGCCCCATTTAAATTTGATGGAGATCTGAGGAGTATTTTTTGAGTTATCCCCAATAAAGCCTATTTAATTGACATCGATGATATCGTAATATTATCACTCGTGTGAAATTTGTAAAATTGTGAAAATGTATATACTTAAAACACTAAAAAGCAAAAAATTAATTATTTATAAATAAAAAAAACCGCCTTCAAAACTAAAAACAGTTTTTTTTTCAAACATGATGATTACAAGTGTTGACAGAACACACTTATAATTATGATACCGATAAATTATTTTGAATTCACGTTTTATTTGGATAAAAATTAAAAATATATTTAATAATTCATCTCCATTTACGGCCATCTTAATTAATAAAAATAATAAGTATACATCGACATAAGCTTTTCAGGAATTGCGAACAAATATTCGTAGTAGGTACAACCATTTTTCCTTATAAGAATTAGATCCAGGAACCCTTTGGTCTGTAGACAGTGTTACTAACCGCTATTACAGCCATCTAACGGTTATAATACTCGTAGAGTAAAGTCACATCATACTCGTAAAACTGTATATCAATTTTACTGTAATTTTCCTTTATGTATCCTAATCTGTTCTTCAACTGGATTATAACTTTGATAGCCAATACAATATTCATACAGTAATTTGATTTTAGTTCGTGAGCCTTATAAATAATATACTGAGCTATCAAAGTCTCACTAGAAGTTTGCATGGGGTGTAGCTTATAATTTACAAGATATACCTACTAAGCTATTATTTGCACATGCAATATATGTGGTAGGTACTAACCGTCGAAAAAATAATTTAAAAAAAAACTAATTACTTTGCCAACGTTGGCATACAGAAGACCTCAAAATAAGTCGATGAGTTGTGATGAGATATCCAGTGTGCCATGCAATCAATATTCTGTACTGTACGTACACCAAATGTTGCCAAATGTGGAATGTATTGCCGGTCTTATCCCGACCGGCAATGCATTCCACAAACTAACAGCAAGCAAACGTAAACGACTTGCTATAGAATCTTATAAAATGCATTGGGGTCTCCAACCTCAAATTACTAGATGATCGCAAATCTCGTGAATGAGTGTCCTGGAGGAATGTGAAACGTTGCTTGAGATAGGATGGGGTATAGGGATTGAAGAGAATATTATATAGGAGGTATACAATATGTGCATTCCAGCGAAGGCGAATATTGGGCGAATAGGTAACCACTTGAGCTTAGAGCGAAAATCAGATACGTGATCATATTTGCGAAGACCAAATAAAAGTCTTATAGAGAAGTTTTGAAGCCGCTCAAGTTTATTTAGTTAGTCTTCATTGACATCGAGGTAGCAGACATTAGCATAGTCCAAAATAGGGAGAAGAAGGGAATCAGCAAGCGCAATTTTGGTGGCACTCGGGAGAAAATTACGAAGACATCTAAGTGATCCTGCAGATGCAAACAACCTAAGGCTAACCTCTTGAAGCTGTTGACCCCAAGATAAAGTACTATCAATATGTAAGCCTAGATCCTTAACGCACTTGTTAATAGTGTCATTGACGCCATCAAAATTTATTTTTGGTAATCGAGACAAGTCACTTCTTGAAATCGCTTAGGGCTGCCAATAACAATTACTATTAGTATCTATAACTTAAATTTCATATTGACAAAATTGTAAATTAAAATGAAAAGAGCACAAACATGAGCAACCAGAGCAATCTATAAAATTAAAATTCCAGATAGTATATAGCGCATATAAGAAAGTCTGTTTTCGAAGCCAGCGCATATCCAATTCTACGACAGTTAATAGTAGATACTCTATAATCGAAGTAAACGTCCATTTGTACATGTCAGTGGTTACATAGTAGGCAACAGTACGTCATTCCCAGCTTTACGAAGTTCTCGCCGCGACAGGACTCGGCACTCCAACTTTGTTCCGACGCGACTAACTCGAATGTATTTGTTTGACACTTCCACTTTAATTTCGCAAACAAGCGAACGCTTCACAATAATGTGTTCTTTCAAACATCCCTAGGCGTATTAACTTGAATAAGACATTTACTGTTCCACTCAAAAGAAAAAGTCTCGCAGAAACTTGTCTTGATAGTTATATCAATTACTGTTGGGACAGTTGAATGATATGATTTACTGGATACTTTTTATATTTTTTTCTGTAATTTCTGAGCGACAGTATGACGGTTTATAGATTTCAGTTTATTTTTTAGAAATATCTGAATGTAGAGCGAATATCGCACTGAAAGAGAAAACGTGGGGTGTTGCATGCTCCCGGCTGCTCTGATACTGTTTTTACTGATTGTGCATTTTTATCACAATTATAATTATTTTTACTAGGTGGTAGACCCATATATAGGGTTGTCTGGGTACCACCACCTTTCTAATTTCTGCCGTGAAGCAGTTCGCTGTGTTTCGGATTGAAGGGAAAGGCAGCCAGTGTAATTACTGGGCATGAAGGGCATTTCATCTTAGTCCCCAGGATGGCAAACGCACTTGCTGTGTTAAGTGATTTACACTTAATATTGCAAGTGTCTATAGGCGGCAGTGACCACTTAACATCAGGTGGGCAGCAAGCTTGTTTGCCATCTTGTAACATTAAAAAAAAATAAGAAGACAATTTCAAAGTTTTTCACCCTTGAATTGATAATTAGACAATCACGATAAATGATAAAAAATGAAGCGATAAGATTTTCTGTTTCTGTTTGATTTCACTATTGCATTAGTACAAATTATGGTATTATTTGTACTGAGATTGCACTGTCACTACAATGCTTCCATTTCACCTTCACCTAGTATTCACAACAGATTTAAGTAATGGCTACACTAGCACTAAATACCGGAAAACAACAATTAAACTAAAGCTCTACGAAATAATAAAGATGGCAATAGCTAACCAGGCGTACCTAAAACTGTTAACACCAATCTATGGATTGAGACTGGAAGGCAAAGTACTGAAGTAGTTACTCGTATATCAGATGAATTCACTCCCTATGCGGAAATCTTTCCTTTATCCGCGCAACGGGAGAGAGCTGATATATTACTATTTTCAATTGCACATTACTTTAGCTTAGATAAATTATTCTATAGGGAACACAGTCTCTAGCCGCTAACCAACATATTAGCGGCAATAACTTAAGGATAATGTTACCGTAATTTCGTTGGAGCCACCCTCGAAAATCTATTGCTTTTAATAAACGCGAACTCTATGAGAACAATTATTTAATGAAATTACTGCTTTACATGACACGCTTAATGAAATTACAAACAATGTACTGCCGACTGGATTTAATTTGAGCATTTTAATGAAGACGGTTTTTGTTATGAGCCGGCCGCATTTTGTCTAAGTTATAAGCCTAATTTCAAATAACGCATTGCCTGTTCTTATTTCAGAATTAAACGTATAATAAATTAAATGACATAAGAAATCATTCGCGATAGTTTGTGAACAGTGAACGCATATAAATTGTCTTTCAAATTCTAGAATGTTGTTCAAAGAATTTCGTTCACACCGATACAGCAATTCGCAAAGAAAAAAATTATGTTGTATTATGCAAAGACACATACTTTCACAAGGTCCCATATAAAGAAGAAAGTGCAATTCTGTATTGATGATTGCGTCAATGAACGGGGAAAATTAACTATTTAATGAGTCATCCGAGTGGTTTATACAGCCATCTTCTCCATATAACCTACTGAGTAAATCATGCTCCACTATCCACATAAAGTTATCTTACTCCCCGGACAGCAGAGATTATTTAGAGTAGAATATTTGTTTTGATGGTTGGTACTTTTTTGTTGGATTACCGAAGGATACGTTTTTAGGTTAGATGTCCAATTTGTGTAGGTGACAGTCTGGCAACCTGTCACTGTTGAAGACTCTGCGTGGCCGATACTGCCAGTGATTAACATTACGAAGACGAGAAGTCGCCAGAATAACCTGCCTCACACCAACCCTCCTTGAGAATGACCGCTATCTTTCGATAGCCACCGGACCACCAGTCTAACGTGGCTTCCAAAGCACTGAGCAAAATAGACGTGAAAAATTTTCGGTCACCCATCCGAGTACCGACCGCGCACTTGGTAGCTTAGCTTACGTGATCGTTACGTTGAACGTATGACCACGGCGCCATTGACTGACTGGATTTTACCATTCGTAATACCTTTCCATATTTATAATAAGCTCGAACGACTCCAGAATTTGGCCATACGGTTCATTTATGGTTTACGTAAGTACGATCATGTCTCCGTTTTTCGAAATGAACTAAAATGGCTTGCTATTCGAGATCGTCGTAATATGCACATCCTTTCTTCTCTATATAAAATCCTATAAGATCCTAATTCCCCTTACTACCTTAGCTCCCGTTTCCAATCTAGACGTCCAATCGTCCATGTGTTACCAAGATGCTGGATCTCCCTAAGGGTAATACCAACTTTCATCTTAACTCCTTTTCATTCCGTGCTGTCCAGATGTGGAACTGTCTTCCATCTGCTATTTAGGATAGTCCGTCTATCACTTCTTTTAAAACTAGACAAAAGCAGTACTATCTATCACAAAGCTCCACTCAGTAATTGTACGATTTACTCATCATCGTCATTTCAGTATCTAATCATGTTTATTTATATATTTGTTATTTTATTTATATGTGTATATTATGAATATAGTAAGTATTATATACTTTAGTTATACGTGTATATATAATGTGTAGATATTGTTTTATCTATGTATATATTTATATTCTGTTTATTCATAAAAAGTACTTAACAATTTTTGCATTTACGTCGCCTACCTATGATCATTCAACACATATTCATGGGTTGACTGGAAGAGATCTCTTCTAGAGATAAGTTCGCTCTTGCAAACTATATTGTAGACAACCATTTTTATGTATTTTATGTGCAATAAAGAGTATTATTTTTGAATTTGTTAGATTTATTTCTCATATTTCTTAATTCATTATTACACGCCTTTCACAACAACAACGATGCCTACAGCTCTCGGAAATTCTCGCCTAAACACGATAACACTGCAATGATTTTCACTTAATGAACACCTTAGATGTACGTGGGGGCTAGCATGCGGTAAATCGCGAGGAAAGGAGAAGAGAGATTGGATCCCAGTTCTAATTGCACCATGAACCTGCCTTAATATTCACGGTCATTAACGCCAGTAATTTAACCAGTATTTTCTTATGGTAGAAATAATGGCTGGTGAATAAGGCTGTATAGCAAGGAGAAATGATAAGTTTGCTTGTAAAAGAAAATAGAGCTTAAATATTTAGTTAAACTCTGCAGATTCACTTTAGCCATATCATAAATAATATTATTTTAATACAGTTTGAATAGATAGTGTTTAGAACGCTTTGCTAGCTTGCTTTATAGGTCTATTGTATTTTGATAGATTTCTATATTGTCTATGGAGTTTTACCCGAATTTTCGTTGTGACAAAGCGTATTGTGCTTAATTGTGTGACTCCATTTTAAACTTAATCTACCGTATAATTTATTAGTATCTATTACCCTATACACATTTCCACTTAAGATTGGCTAAATGCGCAACACAATTAAATGTTTATTAAATAATCTATAATATAAAAATGAATCGCAAAATGTGTTGGTAAGCGCATAACTCAACAACGCCTGGACTAATTTGGCCAATTCTTTTTTTTAAATGTTCGTTGAAGTTCAAGGATGGTTTTTACGGCGAGAAAAATTCGAATAATTGCCGGAAAAACCATAAAAACAGCCCTTTTCTTTTTCCCATACAAATGTTTTCTAATGACAGGACGAAGTTTGTCGGGTCCGCTAGTTTATAATATAATGTTGTCTATTTTTACCTTGTCACTATTGCTTTGTTACGAGTTGTTGTTATTTTACTTTTATTTAATATATTATTTTTATTTCACGTTCAAGCGCATTTCATTGATAAGGAAACAAACCACCACTCTCCACATCATCGCACACGTAAATTTCAGATAGAGTTAACAAATTTAGATTAAATGTTTTCTTGTAAACATTATTCGAGTTTTTGAATGGTCTCACTAAAGCCAGAGTTGGCTGGATCTCTATTAGCGATAAGCTCACCTTTGCACATGTCTTTCAATATTCTTCACGTCATACAGTTGACTATATTTTCATTGTATTATGAACTACCTAACGTGACAAATAAGATC
This sequence comes from Elophila nymphaeata, assembly GCA_955850985.1. Lineage (NCBI taxonomy): Eukaryota > Metazoa > Arthropoda > Insecta > Lepidoptera > Crambidae > Elophila > Elophila nymphaeata. The sequence goes on from OY039072.1 coordinate 20,578,920, forward strand.
TCGCATACTTACTTAATAGGTATCATCTGTGTCAAACTACAGAAACTGTGCTTAAATCAATATGGTAACGGTGGGTGCCCAGATAAAATTTAATTTCTGTACATGAAATCATTTTGGTTGATCATTTTGGTCACTTTGGTCTTAGATGATTATGAGGCTGACTATACACGCTGGCTGTATAAGCTGTGTATTTAAAACCTCCAGTAGCTACTGTTCCAGGACAATTATGACCAATAAACACACATTCTTTCTCTCTTTAAGAATATCTGTTAAATATATCTAGTTTTGTCTAATATATTGAATTTTACTGCGACATTATGTTCGTCGACAGTTCGGTGTTGGCACTGCAGTTGTAATAAATATGTAGGAAACAAGATAATTTCTGGGTTTAAAGGAAAGATCAGAATAAATGTTTAGAGTCGATTTCCATACCACGAAAGGATAAAAACGGGCCATATATTAGCAGTTGTAAAGTTTACGAGGGCAGAATCCTAATTTCAATCACTCTGGCGTTTGATGTGACGCACGTGTGATCCACATGAAACGTAAACGAGACATAGTACTTAATATATAATCACACTGTACTCTCATTACTAGACAAAAGACAGATGGACCGCAGTATTTTTACAGGATAATTCATAATGTTTGAAAGTGCCATGGGGTCAGTTTTTAATTTTCGGTCGCATCGGGACATTTCAGCAAACCATTTCAAGTTTTCAAGTCGGTACTGTAAAAGTGTAGCTCAGTGGTACTGAACTTTTGTGATTTTTTGGATTCTATTTAACATTTAACCGTTCATTAAGACCAGAAAGTTGGCTTTAGCACCAGTCCAACTTGCACAAGCCGTAGCTTTAATCAATCAGGGAGTGACAAGCATGAAGTGCATTCATTCATGCCTCGAAACGATACTAGGAGACAAGCTACACCCGCCAGCCAGGCAGTGGAGTGTAGCAGAAGTGGAGTGGAGTGTAAGTGTAGGTAGATTTAAATCCCATCGAGCACATCTGAGACATGCTAAAAAGTATGATAAAAACTTACTCTTATATGGTACACTGACGGGTCAAAGATGGAGTCAGGTACAGGGGCAGGTATTTACGCCAACGGGTATGAGTACCAACAAAGCATGGGCAAATATGCAACGGTGTTTCAGGCTGAGACATATGCAATAATTGCCTGTGCTCAGAAGAACCTAGAAATGGGCACCAAAGGAATGACCATTTATATTCTTAGTGACAGCCAAGCGGCACTTAAAGCCTTAACTACCTACAAAGTCACTTCAAAACTTGTTTTGAATGCGATACACTCACTAAACAATCTAGGCAAACACAACCTAGTCAAACTAGTGTGGGTACCGGGACATGTAGGGATTGAAGGCAACGAAAATGCTGACAAACTAGCAAGGAAAGGATCGGCTCAAAACATCAATGGGCCCGAGCCTTTTGTAGGATTATCTAGAAGCACTATAAAAATGGCACTAAAGGAGTATTGTCAAAAGAGACACCTCAGGGAATGGTTGTCCACTCCCCGACTGACACACTCAAAGAAATTCTTAGGCTCCTCACACATAGGCTACCTCAAAAGAATGGGAAGAATCAGCAGAACCCAAATCCGCTGCCTCATAGGTGCTCTCACTGGCCACTTTGCCACTAGAAAACACCAATGCACAATAGGCAAAGCTGATGACCCCATCTGTAGAATGTGTGGTGAAGAGGAAGAAAGCATGGAGCACATACTTTGTGACTGCGATGCACTAGCCAACAGGCGACTAAGGGTCCTAGGCTTAGCTTACCCTAAACCAGAGGACCTTATAGACCTTATTCCCGCCAATATCGTGAAACTCATACAAAATGTTTTCGATGTTGGCGGGGATGGGTGATAAGGAAAGGGGAAGCACAAAAGATCCCATAGGGTCGAAGTGCTCTGAGATACGGTCTCAGCCCCTTATTTAAGAATAATAAGAATAATAAATAATGATAAAAACTTCTCCGAACCTACCACAACCTACCACTTCGAAGCATGCCAGAACGCATGCAGGCTGTTTTCAGGGCACGAGGAGGAAACACCCGATATTAAAATGCACAAAGTACAAAGAAATTGGAAAGAAAATTTCATTATGCTGTGTTTGATAACAGAGTGTTAATTTTCAAGTAAATCAGTGATTTTAAATAGACATTATTTTCTTCTAAAACTTCAGTGAGAGACTTTAAAAACCATCTTAAAACATTAGGTAGCATATATTGAACCCGTTTACTTTAATTTATGAAACATAAACCATATCGAAAAAATTAGCTTGGCCAAGTTTCAGTGCCAGTGAGTGTATATATTTGTCCGTTATCTAGTAGGTATGCATAACACAAGTTCTTTAATACTACATACTTAATTAGGGCTAGATAATTGGTGTGACCGTGAAAATATATTATTATTATAGTGTTATTAAATTGTATAATAGGTATACTTTTTTACCAGAACTTATTATTTTCGCATCTATTACCTATAGTTTACCAAAAGTAACGCGTTAAATAAAATTTCAATTGGCGAGCTCCTAAATTTTTAATATGCCTACATGCAAGCAAAGGCTTCAGAACGCCTTTGTGCCCACGAGAACAAGCGATTAAACTGTTTAACATACATGAAAAATTAATGTTAAGCAGGTATCAAATTACCATGCTCCATTTATGAAATCACTAGCAAATTCATGAACCGGATTATGGTAAATTAATTTCTAAAATATGGAACATTATTTTTACTAAAACTAACCTATAAGGCTCTTTACAGGTGATCAATCCAAATGGGTCAGTAGGAAGAAGTCATAAACTATGAGAGATAGTGAAATCTGTTCTTAGGAACAATGGCGTCGATTGTAGATTTAATAATAATGGCATTCACTTTTTTAAAAGTCTCATAGGTAATATATGTACCTATATGAGAAAAAGTAGCATCTTGATAAGAAAAATTTGGAAAAATCAATAGTTTTCACATTTTCTGTGTGTTTTCTGTTTTCTGAGTTTGCTATGCAGATGCGGAGTGCTCTGCTATGAGCTTATACGCCAACACTTATCGTCGCCTTAAGGTTGTAGCACACTTATCAGGCACAATTATTAGGAACTGTGTCACCTATTATATATTGCTAGATGGTAGACCCATATGTAGGGTCTGTCTGTGTAGGTATATAGGTGGAGCAGCCGTCGGTGGAGGAGTGGCTGCTGGCCACCAATTGGTGCAAGGTTTTTTTGGAATTATGTCTGTGTGTGTGTCTGCGTGTGTGTTTGTGCGTTAGCACGATAACTCGAGTATGCTTTAACTTATCGCAACCAAATTTAACATGCATGTATAACATCGAAATATAAGATTTCTATCAACTTTTGAGTTGTCGATTGTTGTTGTCGTCGAGATTGTAGTTTTTCGACTTAGTGAGAACCAGTTCCCAGTGCTTTGATTCACTTCCACTTTATTATTACTTATATTCAACTGTGTGTGAAGCACTCGTCCATTAAAAAAAGAGCAACGACTTATACAAAACACGGTAACAAATATTAATAAAGATCTGTTAACTGAATAGGGCAACAAAGGTACATTTTTGGCAACAAAATTTGCATATCAGAAAGTAAAATACAATTCCGTTATGTTCAGATATTTAAATGGTATTCTTTTGACTGCAAAGAATTTTATACTTCGTTCATTCGAGCTCTGACGTATAAAATGTCGCGTCGACGTGTTACAGAAATGGAATCTTTTCAATATTTTATAACACAAGTTCCAAAAATATACCAAGGGCGGGCAGCGTTTTCTAGCGCATATGACTCCGTATCATTTCGACGTTCACACTCATTATCAGCTCGATACAATTTAATATCATCATGAAATTGTGTTATAGGTAGATGTGTGTATGGTGAAAGCAGCTTTATCGATCACCCAATGAAGACTTTGTCCGAAATTCGTAATAATATATCCGTGATCATGACGTAAATACAAATTGGATTTTATAATATTAGCAGTTTATTTTAAAACTGCTAATATAATAAAATACATTTTTGCATTTGCTCAAAAATCGAATAAAATAAATCTGTAAACATTTATCACGTTTTAGTTGGGGTACTTTTCAAATGTTGATTATTTGTATTATTTATTTTACATCATTCAATATAGGTACATTATTTGCACTGCAGTTTTTATTGTAAAAGCTAAAAATTTATTAAAACGTTTACTGTCTTCTTTATTGTTTTAAGTCACAGATGTGTCTGATTAAATTGATAAAATAGTCTGACATAAATATTTACGAAGAAAAATATTTATTGAATTTGAGTAGCGATTCCCAAAATAAGTAGTTTTCATTTCGCTTGATATCAAGTTATTTTTATGTAGAGGGATACGGTAGATTATTGTTAAAGTTGTTTCCTCAGTAATATGATAATTTTTCACTAGAATCTTAATTTTTTAAGTGGTCTTTTTGTCATCAAATTGCATCGTTTTTGCAATTACATCACGTAATCCCAAAAGCGAATGACTTGTCATCACAATACTAAAGCCTTTAGAATTATGAAAAATGTTACAAAATAAGTCTCTATATACTTTCTCCCTACGTATTGATAGTGACACGTTCAACTGCTATATTATTAAGGAGTGCAAAGGTACTTTCGTACGTGACGTTTGAGAAGAAAATACTCGACTTTACCTAGATTCATGGAGAAGATTGCTCTTTTATGGTTGAAGAATACAACCAGGTCACATAAAACTTAGATTGGTATTGGATTTGATCTATTCTGCTTGAGCTTGCTTTCTTTTAACCGGATGAAAAAGGATCATCTTGATGCTACGTGTATTTTTGAGTAAGAATTACAGTCGATTACGGCCGGATTCTCTAGGTCCGCTATTTGGTTCCTAAGCAGTCTCTATATATCATAAGTGCTGAACGATAACCAAATACAGTTCGCTGATGAAAAGGCTTTTTTATATTTATTTAGATTAAATAATTTAACAATTAATGCATTCTTTCTACCAGGATATGTAAGAAAGAATACATAAGTTGTTAAATTATATATAACATATGTAGATAAACTTTTTTTTTGACGGGGAGGTCAAATGCATTTACGCATCGTCCCTGCGGGATGGTGCCAACCGCAGGGGACATGTGGGACTTAAGGTAAAGGCGTCCCCTCCATACCTACTAAATATCTTCCCCGGCCTGACCTTCAGTGCACTATTACGGGACGGCTCGGGATTTGCGCACATGAGCGCAAATACACCGAGACCGTCCCAACGCTGCCCGTCTAGGCACTCCTTGCACCAATTGGTGGCCAGCAGCCACTCCTCCACCGATGGCTGCCCGACCTGGCGCGTCCTGCTGACGAGAACACCGGGAGCAGCTATCGGACCGCACCCGGGGGACTTCGGGCGCGGTCGTGGCCCTGAAAAGGGCCGTCCGAAACTAGCCATGGTGGGAAAACTAAAACTACTCGACGATGGCATGTGACTTCGAATGCCAAGGGGGCACACTTGACATCAAAAGCCACACACCCGCCGAGAAAATTTCCCCACCACGTTACCAGGATCCACAACGAGAAGGCTTCCGGGCGTGGACCCCAACATATAGATGAACCTGAGATTTGACCAGCTAAACCTAGAAGCGCCGGAGCTTCGATGTTTGACTATAACACATACACTAAAGACTGTGTAGTATAGTTATTTATAGCTCTTTACCTGTGAAATTGTCGTAATTTTTAAATGCTATACTAATAATAACTTCCTTTAATATTTTAATGTTACAATAAGTCCCAACACTTAAAGCTTTATTAAGAAATATTATATAAATGTAGTTTTTCTAATGTTGTAATCTTGAAATGAACTCCTTTATTTTTTTTATTCTTGTATTATGGTATCTAATTTGGAGAACAACTGTAAAGTTTCGAGAGACTAGCAGTAGGTAGGAGTAAGCGAGAAATAAAAATTAACGCTTATATAGAAAGTACGTTCTTAAAAACGTTCAAATTAAACGGGCATTTCATAGCTAAAGACCTATTATTAGCATTTATAGATATCTACATAAGGTACAGCGGATTCACTTTGTAGCAGCGAATATTGTTATACCACCTACATTCTGGCAAGCGAATCCATGGATAAAAACTAGTCTAAACATAAATTAATAGTACATTAACTTGTAATGCCTTACAGCACTTACGTCACAGCTATCTCAGACTCCTTAAGTATTTAAGCCGAATTCTTGGAAACTATAAAATTGTTAACAACTTAAACTTTAATACAATTTATAAACGTAAATTTAGGCTGCTGCCAAAATTCATGTCTTTGTTCTAGAGAGATAAGTAAGTAGCCGTAAATAAGCTTTAGAATGGGAAATCCCTTTAGTAATGTAAATAGTTAACCTTGAAGAGTTACGCCTAGCATTAGTGTAGTTTAATAGAGGCCCCTATCCCTTTAATCCCGATCACAATAATACCAGCATTAAGCATAGTTCACACTGAAACGGTAACAGTTTATTGTGTATAACTCCATGATCACGAAGATCCGTGACCATGGCACATGAAACTGCGCCAAAATATCGGAGAATTCAAAAAACAGAGGTACGTGGTATAAATCTCGTTTTCTAACATTTAATTGATAGTGACCACGGAAGATTTAAACACTTCACAGTTCTTGTCATAAACTGACAATGGAATATAAAGCGACTTGTCATAAGATCGTTACGCATAAAATTATAAGACAGAACTGTAAGGCATAAACATGAAAAGGCAAGAACAAAATATATTTTTGTTTCGCATAAGATCTAAATGATTTAATAGAGAAGAAACTTACATGATTCGCATCAACCGCAGCATTCCGTTTGGTCTTTAAAAAATATGTTTTGTTTTAGTGGGATTAAGGAAGTTTAAAATAATTATCATCTTATTATTAGTCTGATTTCTATTTTCGAAAATATATTTGTACACATACTATACGGGAACTTTTAACATACACCACGGTGCGTTCCACTCATCAATTACAAACAGCATAATTTACAATTTAGAGATAATAGTCAACGATTATTATTCCATTGATAGCGGCAGCCTAAATCAAAAATTAATGCCAGTATGAACGCTTCCAAACCTAGTCGAAATCATCGCCTCAGAATTTATTGTCGGGATAGAACGAAACACAGATGGAGCCATCATTCGGCGGACAGTCTCGGCGGCATAACATTTGGATTTATTCAGTCGTGAAATTAAACAAGCCCCGAGGCGCCCTCTATCACAATTTATGTTCGCACTAGATTGTAATGGCTCCGAGGGTAGACCCTCATTAATTGATAAAATGACTGGTGACGTATTCTCCGCTTGATTTGGGCTAGAATCTGGAGGCAAATCTGGTCAACCGTGTGTGATTATGATTAATGGGAAGGATTTGTATGTGTAGTTGAAACTATGTTTTCAATAGCCAAGGAAAGGGAATAATTTAAGTTTATTGCTAAAAGAGATCGTAGCTACTCCTTTGGAAGTAGGTATTTTTTTATAAAAGGGTTTTATTATAAAAAAAACAAATGACTCAATTTTATCTAATGGTAAGCAGAAGTGGAACAGATAAACTGCCGTGCTATCAATCCTTGCATCGCTGACCTGCAAGGTACTTCTTCACGCCTCTTTTCAATGATCTAGGATTGCTAGAAGGAAGGAAAGCGTGTACTGGCAGCGAACACCATTTCCCAATTGTGCGTCCCAGATTTTTTTTAGTTCGAGTTCGAATAGTAGCCACAGTTTATCGGTGGTACCGTAAGCCAGCACGCGTAGTCTTTAAAATGAAGGGGGCTGGTAGACTAGGGAAAAAGGTTCCTTAGAGCACTCATCCTGGTACAAACTGTAGAATGCGCTCAATGACACAACATCGGAGAGGCTCATGATATATGGTCACCTCTTTGGTTCTGTTATTTATTATTGTTGTAAGGTTGTAAGTTATTGTAGGCTATGGTTTCCGCTCAACGTCAAATGTTTTTGCCACCCTTAGATAATAATAATAATATCTAAGTTGCCACCTTTATTCTATTATATTGTTAATTAATGGCGTCGCGATACATAACTTAAGTAACAAAAATTTGATTTGATTTGAGTTAAAAATGGAGTCTCTCAACACGTGTTTTTATAACAAGAACTCGGGAGAAACTCTACCCTTACACTACTTCCTCTTACTTATTACGTTACAGTCAAGACTCACTGCGTTCTTGATATCGAAATGCTGTACCTAATTACATAAGCAACAGTTTACTTTGGTAAAATAAATACATATCAACGAAAGACACCCAACTAAAAGGAACTGAATAATTAGCATTCGAACAGCGGAATCAGCAGTGACTCTGCTACAGTTCCCAGCCAATTAGGGACTCGAGTTTGTGTTTTAGAACTTTCCTTTTCTTTGTATACTAGCTGTCTAATGAAATGTCTGCACGGCTCATTGCAAGTTAAACGTGTAAATATTTTTATCACTAGTGTAGAGTATAGAGTATAGACGTGCTTAAGAAAATATCTGTAAACTGGTCTAAAGACTTCAAGTAAGAAAAAGTGACAATGTGAAATTAAGAAGAGAAGCGTACTTTTTTTCCGCGCTTACTTAATTTTGTGTGTTACTTAATTTTAAGGATATCTCGTTCAGGTGACATTTATTGCACACACAGGTTAGTTTTAACCGTCTTCATAAAATGGAGGAGGTTCTTAATTGGACTGTATTTTTCTTTATGTACATACCTCATAACTCTTTACTGAGTGTACCGATTTTGAAGTTTTTTTTTAACGTTTGGAAGCTGGGCTTTTCATGTAGCTCCATTTAAATATGATCGGTAATATGATTAGATTTTTGAATTATCCCTAATAATGCCTATTTAATTGACATCGATATCGTAATCTTATTGTTTGTTTAAAAGGTCTCGAGATAGTTTCTTGACTGTCTTTTAATGTTTCTTGATTGTCCGACTTAATACACTAAAAAGAAAAAAATAATAATTAAAAAACTGAGTTCAAAACTAAAAAGGGAAAAATATTTATTGTGGTCGGTGCCAATATCAATATTTAGAAAAAACGTCGTCACTTGTATTTGGGACCGACCTCAAAAAAACATTATATTCCTTAAACAAATTTTTATTTCTCCGTTTCTCATTAAAGCGCATCTTTCTTCAAGAGCCATTGTCTTCGAAAATTGCTCGTTCCATTGCAAGCGGATTTCGTCTGCATAAACAACAGTCGCAGTAAAAAATATAGCAACTACCGCACTCCGAAATTGTCGATACCGCTGTCAATACGGCCGAAACAATATCGCTGTGAAGAGTGAACAAACTGAATCCGGAGCAACACAATACGAGTTCTTATTGAATATTTGCTCGGGCCGAGCCAACTATTTCACTAGATTGTACCACACTATATCTGTAAAACTGTGCTATTTTTACGGTTCACTTTCGCAAAATTTGTATTTTTCCAGCTATTTTATCGAGCTGTTGTATGACGTGGAGTTGTAAATTTTCAATGCCTGCATTGGAGAACGTAGTTTCTGTTTGAATTTCCTTTTTAAGGTGCAGACACATACCCCGGAAAATAGAACATAATTCAACACATTGATTGTGTATATTTGATGATACTGCATCTCACGGTTCCCTTGTTTGGCAGACAGAAATTTCGAAGAAATTCGTTTCGCAGAACATATTTCAGAGAATATATTTCTTGTATTTTTATTTCAAATATTGTTGTTTTGACGAATATTTACTTAAATGAAGCATACACAGAAATTGTGTTATGCGTGATAGCTGAGTTCAAGTTGATTTTTTTATGACCAGGCAGAGTGTACTGTTTTTCATAGAGTCTAGTGGGTGAAGTGAAAAAGTGGCTTCTATGGTTACTTCCAACAAATAGGTCGACTGCATTTCATGATGTTTAAACATTATCGTTTAGCATAAAAAGTAAATGCATCCACCTGAGTGCCGCTTTCACATGCACCTAAGTTAAGGTTTTAATAAGGCTTCTAGAACACAAAGCGTGGCGTTCAGCGGGAGGCAAAACCGCTTTTGTCAATAATACGTTTCGATATTAAAAGCTATATTCTTAAAGGTCGTACGAATATGGCTTTTAAAATCGGAACATTTTAGGTAACGGTCATTTTTATGCTAAGCTCCCAAGTCCGCGATCAATACTCAGCTGACCGAAAATTTTTCAACTCGATTTTCCTCATTTTTTCGGAAGGCATGTTAAGCTGGTGGTCGAAAGATAACAGTTCCCAAAAACGCTTGGTGTTTGGCAGGTGGCCAGCCGTAATGCTAAGCTATTGCAGTATGTTGTAGAAAAGCATATTACATCGATCTAAAATAAATTGGAAGAGGCGAAGGAGAAAGAAGATTAAGAACTCTTTTGTTTTTAGGCGTGGTATCGTAAACTGGTTGATATGTTAAGACTTGAACGTAAATACTTTTAATATCTTTTGGCTTATTGGTAATAACAAAATATCTCATAACGCAAATTTTTGTGAAGTAAGATTTTCTTAATATCTATTAGATGAAATATTTTCGAACCCGTTAACATGGCAAATACTAATTTTTCATATCCACAAGTAAGTAGTTAAATATATTTCTTAGTACTTAATACAACAAATACAACACAACGAAAATAATTGAATAACATTAAAAAAAGGAGTGGGTCCACTACTGTACAGGTTGGAAGCTCTAAAGTTGTCTACTATTATGTTTACTTGGGACAAATAGTCCAACTTCGTAAGTCCAGCTTCAAGAAAAAGGTCAATTGACGAATCCAACTCGGTTGGGCAGCGTTCGGGGAGCTAGGCGGCATATTCTCGTCACATCTACCGCAGTGTCTCAAGACGACAGTCTTCAGTACGTGTGTTTGCCAGTGATGACATACTGGAACCGAAACCTGGCCGCTTACAATGGGCCTCATAAGAAGGCTCAAGGTCGCTCAAAGGGCAATGGAGAGGGCTATGTTCAGAGTTTCTCTGCGTGATCATACCAAAAATCATGAGATCCGCAGAAGAACCAAGGTCACCGACATAGCCTAAAGAATTGTGAACCTTAAGTGGCAGTGGGCATGGCATATTTCGAGGTGGACTGACGGCCGTTAGGGCGGAAAGTTCCTCGAGTGGCGACACGTACCGCACAGCGCATTTATAACAGCCTAAGAATCGATCATTAGCTTACATACTCATGTTCAAAGAAGAGCGAACATTTTCTCAAGCCTCTATCTCCCGCTTATTTCTCCCCGCTGTACCTGCAGCCTTAGCATGGCAACACCTCAACATTATACAACAACCGACGCTAATTATGAAAAGCAATGGGTTCGCGTGCACTTGCCTCGCGCAATTATGCTAATCTTATTAGTCAATCCACTTCGCCCGGTGCAGTTTTATGTACGAGAGCTTGGTGGCGCGTCTATTGCAGGGACGTACGCAGTAATATTCAATTGGTCATTCTCCCAAACACAAATTACCTGTGACGTGAAAAAGAGAGGTTTCATCTATGTTCATTAGGGACTACCGACAGTTTTAATTTATATGGGGTCACTGGAATATGTCACCATACTGCTAAAGGTTTTGCCAGTCCTTTGGACTGCTTTTGTGGGTGGTTAACTCGCCACTGCGCTAGTGCCCCTTTGGTGCTATAAAAAAATGAAAATGAAAAAGCTCTTTATTTAAATGGACTTTGCTAAGTACTTTTAAATCGTCAAAAGCCCTACCACGATTCCGGGACGAAATAATTATTATTATGCTGAGATGGAGAAGAAATGGCGAAAGAAACTCCACGTGTCACAATTTCGTAATGATTTCAAAACATCAATACAAGTCAATAAATAATTATCAATATAATTTTGGTTACAGTTCTACATGCGTAAATTTTGGGTAGTTATTACTCCCACGCATTTGGATTATTTATCTTGTGAAAAGCTTTTCTATATAATTCAATTATTCATGTTAATGAACTGAGTAATTTAAATTTTGATACCCACCACCATTTTATGTTATTGTCATGGTTTGTACGTTAAGAAAGTCCCACAGTCGGCCTTTACGATCCTTGGGTTGGGAAGGGGTAGTTCTATTCGTCACAAGAGACTTCACCTGCATAAAGATGAATAGCGGGACTAAATCAAGTCTAATCCTACGATTCATCATCATCATCATTTCAGTGGTGCTGCGCTGCCTGTATCTGCGTCCTACGATTGGCCGATTATACACATACGTACATATAATCTCGCTCACAATCCCAAAAGGGGTCGAGCAGAGCTTCAGGTAACATTAGGCTACGCACAAAGCCACATCTGGCAGTATAGGCATAGCCCCAAAATAGGGACAGGTTGCTAGCCTGTCGCCTACAATAAAGGGGTACCAAACCTACAAAATTAACAATCCTTCATTAAAACCAACTAAAGCCATCGACCAGGTCAGATATTTTAATCTCAGTAAAACCGAGCTGAAGGCGTGACCAGAAAGTGGCATTTTCCGCCATAAAGATATCGTATAATATAATATAAACGTATTTGCTGTAATCACTACTCAAAAATTCTACAACTTAGGAACATGATTTTAAAAACACATTTTTATTTTGTTACAAGAGCTAAAAAGATATGCTTCTTAGTGAATACGCTTCTAAGTTACCAGTGTTTTGTAACTTACAGCAAACGAGTTTTTTCACAGATCTATAAAACGATGCTTTTTTACAGATCGATAACCACCTGCAACCAGCTACGGGTTACAGCAGACCAAAATATTTAGTCTGAGGTAACCCGCAAGGATTTTTTATAATATTGCTTTTTATGTTTAGAACTTTAAGGTCGTTGTAAATGACAAACTTCTATATGAAACCACATACTAACAGTATTGCGATACGATTTCGAATGATATACTCTGATATCCCTTTGTCAAAACTTTTTATGGAAACTCCCACTTAACTACTTCACAAACTTATCCTTAAGAAAGACCTTGTAATAATTGATAGCGAAGTAAGCTTTCAAGTTTGTTTGGTATTTTTTGTCGTTCGAAAAAACTTGATATAATTTTTTAACTATTTATATTTATTACTTACTCTGTCTCTGAGTATCATCACCTAATTTATCTATTCCGTGGTGTTATCTTAAAAAAGACTTGATTTCTGATTCTGATCTACAGCTCAGCAAAAAAAACTTAAACTAACAATAATAAGCCAATAGTTGTTTATTAATAAATTTATTTTATTTTATTAATTTAAATTTGACAAATCAAATGACGGAGCAGACGTTGCAATCGAACTTTTGCCTTTATATATCAAACAGAATTAACAGGTTTTATGTATATCATGTTACTTTTAGAAATAGTCTACCTACTTACCTCAATACCTCCGGCTTACAACTGAACATGTTTAATTCTAATTAACACAAAAATTTGCATAATCTTCCAACCTTAATACTGCCCTGTCAAACTCAATACAATAGCGTGTTCCCACGTGATTATAATTATGTATTATTTGCATAACATTTTATTAATAAATTATTAATTCATGCTAAGTAATGGATCTATATCCCTTTAATAATAGGTATAGTTAATCCAAATTCAAATGAACCTTGTAGACTGAATAACTTTATGTTCAACAAAAATGCACGTTGGCACGAAAAATATTGAGGACATTTTTATTTTTAAATTAGCGAATTTTCTTCCTAAGGAAAAATTATATAACAGGAGAAAAACCGTAAGGGACTCCCAAGAATATCCTGCAAGGTTCAATTTAGAATCCTTCCCCGATTTCATGAGTTCGTAGATTAAAGATGAAAGGTCGGACATAGCGAAATCATGTCTCGCACAAAGCCCTCAGTCGTTAGGTGTCAAATCAAAGGTGAACTTTATACCTTAAATGGATCCAGTCGGAACAAAGAAACGATTTTTTCAATCGGGCAACTTTTACGACTCAAAGAGTAAGTACGGATTTACAGCGAGAGCCCCGCCTTGCTAACTTAGGAAATTTCACTTAAGAAACAAAAGTACTCTAATAAAAGAAGAACAATCATAAAAAGAAAGATGTAAGAAAGCGCTTTCTTTAAAAAATGGGAGGTGCCTTCTTATATTGAGTATAGACAAATCCCTGGGATATTACGAAGGTTTACAGTGCTTACATCCTGAAGGTCATTAGTGATTTGAAGTGGATATTATGTCCAAATTTTCTTAAAGATTTATATTAATGTACTGCTATGACATTAATAATAATCTTGTTAAGTCCTCCAACTAAGCTAATGCGTTCGTGCTAAGAGTGGGTTAATTTCGTCAGTAGTTTAACGGTTGCTGCGGGGATTGATCTTCCTTCACAAAGAACCCCAGTCCACTTGCCTGCGTGCTTGACCGACGAACCGAAAAAAGCATACGTTTTGTTTTAGTGAAGTAGTGGACAGAACTACGAGTAAGTATCTATTGTAATCAAATAACAAAACCATTTCATAATGTTATATGCGGGAGATCCGCAAGAAATTAAACAGAACTTCACTAAGAAAGGTATAATGATAGAGATCTGGGTTTTGAGTTGTAGTATCACGAGCGTCTATAACAGCAGTATAGAGGTTATGAAACGCGGCAGAATGGATTGAGAAAAGTGCAGTCAAAAGGTGAAACACACAGCAATAATCACTACTACCTAATATTTGCCTATACATTTACACGTACGGTCTATCGCACGTTTTCAGGAGAGTACAGGATTACACGCGGGAGCGGAGACATAACACAGCAAATTTGGTTGAGTTCAATGCCAAGAAAACTTAGGTTTACGGCTAAAACGTAGCAGTTCTTTTCTCTTCCCTCTATTCAGGGCACAATACTGACGCTACAGAGCAGTATCACCTTGTTCGGTATGGAAGTTCACAGCGCTTTGTATCTGAAGGCTTACATCGCATATTAAAACAGCTTCACCGAAACTTGGAGTCCTGAATGGTGCGGCATTTCTTCACGCCTGATCAATTGTGCTTGTTATACAAGACACAATTACGATCCTGCATGGAGTATTGCTCACACCTGTGGGGTGGACCCTCCGACAAGTACTTACTCGATGCTTTGGATAGTTTGCAGCGTCACGCGACCCGCATCATCAGCGATGAAGAGGGCCATATTGAGCCTCACCAATGGCGCCGCAATGTTGCGTCATTGAGCGCGTTCTACCGTCTGTACCACAGTGAGTGGAAGCTGAAATCCATTTCGAAATAAGTGCTTACAATTAAAGTTGTCAACAACCAACCGTTTTTTCAGTGCATTTTTCTAGTATTGTCAACACAGTTACCAAAATAGATACTTTTTAAAGATTATTTATTCAAAGTTAAATGAGAATGCAATATTCTTAGATTTTTTTTTAATATTGTCTAAGAAAAAATCGTATCTCACAAGGACATAATATTAGCTATTTAGTCAAAACTTTAGCCTGTCATCATGCAATATTGCGAAAGGCTTGCTTGACAATAAAGAAAAACAAAAGATATTTAGAAGCTTAAATCTATTTCAAAATTATCGCTTAAAGCTTACAATTAATAAAACCTGTCAATTCAGTTAACAAAAAAAGCCACAATAGTAAACATTATTTTTCAAATTTAAATAAAAATGCAATATTCATAGAATTTTTTAATAATATCTACGAAAAAATCATATCTCACATGGACATAATATCGAGTTAGCCAGACGAATTTCATTAAAAGTCTTTCATTCATATTTAAAGATTATGACCAATTGAAACTTTTAAAACTGCACAGAGGAAAGCCTTGACAGCCAGCGAAGCTGCATGATAGGAGTTTTATTAAAAAATTCAATTTGCCGAGCTGGGCTCAGTGGGCTTATGATTCCGTCTAGACTAATCTCGCTATCACAACTCACCTAGCACTGATTAAAGCGAGATACCTGTTGTTTTTCACACAATTTTCGCGAGCTTTAATTTATTTTTACACGTCTGCAACTGCAATATGAATTTTTGCTTTGAAATTGCTTTGTTTGTTTATTTCTATGCTCTCTATAAATATAGAATTAGTCCGAGCAATCTATGTATCACACCCGGCTCGAAGTACCAAAGATCACATGTACATTTAATTAGATTTCGAAAACAATTTCCATTTTTAAAAATTTGCCAAGTCTTAGATTTCGAATATGCTTGATTAATCGACCAATAAAATCATCAATACACCCTAAAGTTGCAGAGTTAGTGACGATTCGTTGAGTTAGAGAATTCGAGTTAGAGAAAAAACAATGCCCAGACTACTTAGTAAGTTAGAGTGCAACATCTGTCCTGGTACAGGCTTTTGGGTTTAAAGCCCCTTTTTATGTAGGCAACAGGCTGACAACCTGTCACCACTGTCACCTTTTTGTGGTATTGTATGGCCCATACTACCAGATGTGGCTTTTTGTTTAACCTAATGCTTTCTAAAATTGTGATCAACTCCTTTTTTAACGATTTACCTACTTCCTAATTTGTCTTAATTTAAATTATTATTATTTTGAATTTCGTCAGTTAATCCTTTACTTAGAAGTAGAAGCTAGTTTGTTCCTCGTCCATTTCTTACTCTTCGTAAACTAATATTTCACTATATAGTCATACATTATGTTTATATCATTCATAATAGTTAATTATACATAATATAGTTGTATATTACCTACATATTATTTCATTTACGAAAATCGCAATCAATCTATAATTATAATTCAAAACGAATATAAATCAAAAGATAAGTAAATTATAACCTTCATATTGCTATACCTCAGGTATTCTTCGAAATTCTATTACATAGAGCTATTACCACACAACGCTTAGCAGGAACACGTGGCCCAATCCTCTGCTTGTCCATTACAAGCATGTGACATGTTCACGACAGGAGGCAGGATTGTGCGTGATGCATTATCATGTGCACAAAATGTGTCGGCGCTTATTGCCCTGAATTAATTACCAACCCAAGACAGTCGCCGACAGTAGGCTTACGAAGTAGTACATGTGGCTTAAACTTTTGTGGATTTACTTATTGAATATTAAAATATAAAATTAAGTTATTCCTTAAAAAGTTAAATTAATTCAAACTGATAAGTATACTGTTAGGAATGATACGCGAAATCTTCTGTGCCATAGTAGAAAAGCTACTTTTAAATTTTAATATTCCTAGCCTAAATTAAAAAAAGAACAGAAAAAGTTTTATTTGAAAAAAGAAGAAGAATTTTCTTTATGCATTAAAAGAACAAAATAAAAGATAGAATTCTATGTACATTCTTACTAGGTGTGACCGCGACTTTGTTCGCGTGTTATGGTGTTATATAACCTATAGCCTTCCTCGATAAAGGGACTATCCAACACGAAAATAATTTTTCAATTTGAATCAGTAGTTCCTGAGTTTAGCGCGTCCAAACAAACAAACTTCAGCTTTATAATATTAGTTTAAATAAGAAAAGTGAATTTGTTAGTTTGTCACGCTTTCAGGCCTACACCACTGATCCGATTATGATAAAATTTCGTGTAAAGATAGTCGAAGACCCTAGAAATAACATAGGTTACTTTTTGGCGCGATAACGATATTGCAACACGCAAGCAAAGTCACGGGCAACCGCTAGTATTACATACATACTCGTTTAGAATTGGATCGTTTTTAACTGGTTAGCAGATTAACCTAACCTAAACCTATGCTATAGGCGGACAAAAAAGATCATTAATGACCAAAAATAAATAGTATTTTTAGGTTTATTATTTCGGTTTAAAATAGTAGTTTCGGGGTTAATAACCTTAGAAGCTTTCACCACTTGCACTATTATATTTATTAGTCAACTATCTGAATGGACGTTTGATAGTTTTTAGAATATTATCATACGTTTTACAAACTCAGTACTGCGCATTTCTACACGCTCAAGCACATTTACGATTTTAAAAGTTGTACATTTTGTTCATATAAAAACGAATACCGCAGTATTTACGAGACAAATTGAAATTTGAGATCGCAACAACTGATTAAATATTCACATACACACCTAACATGGCATTACTTAGGCCCTTTTCCATAGAAGATTCGTCGCACGAAAGCGTATGATTTTATGAGCACTCCCGTTTGACGTCAGGGGAATCCTCTCATTCCATTTGTCAGTGTGACGTGGCCCGGACGCTGACAACGCGCGATCTGTCACTTCGGTGGTTGGAATGGATCAAGACTGATGGTGCGACTGTGCTTACGTCACCACTTTTTCCGGGTGTAGAATTGAACTTGTAACCTTTTCAGTATTCTATAAGGAAACTGGGCGCCGTGACATGGGATGCGTATTATTTTCTTAGCACTTATTGTTTGTATGAAATTGGGTGTTCTAAGATATAAAAAGTGAATTATTTTTGCTCAGTTATTATAGATGGTGTAGAAATGCGTTAATTGGTAAAGTATATGGGAGTCGCTTAGTTCAGTAATTATCTTTTAAAAATATTCTACAATAGACGATGTCGAGTGAAATTTAGCCGTGACGTAGTTTTAGCGAATGATTACATAACTTTCTTTCACCATAATTTCCTTAAATAAAAATCATATATTTGACGTCATATTTATTGTCTAAAAGAAAAATTGAACATTTGTAATTACTTTGGATTTCAGTTTCTTATTGAATTCTCACATCACATAATGGTATATCAAGATACTACTTGGTTCCATAATAATATACTCTAATGTAGGTACAACCGCGGGAAAATACACAAGGAAGCAAAATCACAACTTAGCCTAAGGGGCTCAATATCGGTTGTGAAAATAAGAAAATTGGTCACCTTTTCCTGTAGGATAATTTGACGTATTTTTTTGTAATTTAATATTTCTTTTAATTTTTAATATGCAGTCCACCCAGAACATGAACTCGGAATACACTAATCGTTTTGTCCTATTGCATTATGAATGTAAAAAGTTTACATTTTTTGGATATTTGCCCGTTAGTCACATAAACACGGTTCAACGGATGTACAGGTCGATCATAGCTCGGATTAAGTTCTATACAAATTTCGGTATTTTGTTCCTGTGGGATTAATTCACCATTTTATTAAAAAACGTGTAAAAGTGATGCGAGATTAGCATGGCTCACTGAATTACCATTCGCCGATGAATTTTCATCGAAAAGTCTATATTATTTTTTCCGTGTTTTTTTCGATACCTGTTATAAAGACTCCACACCTTGATCATAATAAAATAATCTGAACCGACCGATAACAAATGATTTCTGTTTGATTATACAGACAAATATTGATACAACTGACTTTAGCTGCCTTTACCTTACCTACCTTCAATCACGCACGATTTTTTTTTATAAGCATACGTTCTTTTGCGCTCGATTACGCGTGTTCCTTTTTGGTGTGTTGCCGTGTAATGGATAATCTATTTTTTGATTTCTTTCCCATTCCCTTGTAATATCCTTTACACGCACGCTCTTTCGTGTGCGATTTACTCTTTCCTGCGCGATAGACTGTCATAGGCAAATTCGGTTCCATTCTATTCGCTCCATTCCTCGCTGATGTGATGCCTCATTTTTTACAAAGTCATAATTGACGTATAAATTATATCTGAGTTGAGCACAGACCCTCATAGCATGGGGAGGTTGGGTCATTAACCCACACATTAGATGCGGGTTGGTGGATATTAATGACTGCCATCTTGTGATATCAAGCCGCAGTTAAATAGTAATTAACAAGTGACGTCCGCGATTTTGTTCTACTTAGGCCCATAATAATAAGCCTCGCTCAAATCATTCGCTATCTCAAGAAAACTTAGGTGTTATACCGATATTTTTTCAAACCGTCAAAAACAGCAATCTTGCTTTTGCCACTCTAGAAGGAGCGAGATCTTAAATGATACTATAACGACAAAGTTTTTTTTTATTCCACGCTCGCATTAATTATCTAGCGCACATTAAGTAGGTGTCATCTAGTATAGTATTATAATATCTGTGGTATCATTAAGAACTTGTGTTACGGATACTAGAATAATCTAGATATTTTAAAAATAAACTCAAATAAATATACAAATAAACAACCATGACCCGTGAACAAATGTTTGTGTTCATCACACAAGCATTTGCCAGGATTCGAACCCGGACCGCCCGATGAGGCAGGGTTACTGACCACTTCACCACGACTGCGTCATAGGCCCGTATATTAATCAAATCTCCCCTTGAGTTTCTCGTATACCGGACACGACTCAAAAGTTTGACAGAAACCTTATATTTTGATGTCATACATACATGTTAAATTTTGGTCACCCATCCGAGTACAAGTACCGACCGCGCACTTGGTTGCTTAACTTTCGTGATCGACGACTCAAAAGTTGATCCTTATATTTTGATGTCATACATGCATGTTAAATTTGGTTGTAATAAGTTAAAGCATACTCGAGTTATCATGCTAACGCACAGACACACATACAGGCATAACCCAAAAAAAAATATTTTTGTAACATGTAAATCCGTCAAAATGTCGAAATAGAATTTTTTGACGATTACAAGACTTCCTCTATACTACCAATACGAGAAAGTAACAAAACAAAATAATTACATTACAAAAGGTAACATCGAGCCCACATAATATGCATGCCGTGGTAACCTATAATTAAGTCTGCACTAAGAAGTATTGTTAAGCACTTATGAAATGAAATGAAATTTATTTATTTGTAAGAAACATGGTACATACAAGGCGGTTAGTTTAGAGCTGTTAAAGTGTAAGATTTGTTGGTTGTCCTAAAAATAAAAAGTTACTTATATCATATTTAACAGACTATATATAACTATACGAGTGTAATAAATCTGGCAAAACGAGAAATTTTATTAATATAGATATGTACTGTATTTAACAATGACTGTAACAAAGTTAACCGCAAGAGAATTTTAACTTTAAATAATTAGTTTTAGTAAATAAAAAGAAAACCAACCAAATCTTAAAAATTGCGGCCGCATTTTTCGCAAACAATTTTCAGGGCATTCATAAACCGCAAGTATATTAACATTAATAAAAAGTTCAATAGAACAAAAGAAGGCCCACTCAATTAGATCCCGCGATCCCCGTTTCACCCAAAACGTAATTTATGTATGCAAGCGAAACAAACTTCCTCAGCTCAACGCGCCTAATCAAAATTAAGAGCGCCTTAGTAAAGTCGCGGCCGAAAAATAAGGGTGCGTGTTATTCTTAAACAAGAGTTCAATGGTTGCAAATGAATATTTACGAGCTGGGCCCCTCGCACCCTTGTCAGCGACGCCGATATTATGGGACATGAGTGTTACCTAGGTGCTAAGTTACCTAAATGAAATGTTTCAACGAAGGTTATGACTACTTTCCTCGAAAGGGGACGTAGGTATTGTATTTCTTTGAACGACGCGCAATGGGCTGGAACAGTTTGTCGTGAGACCCTTGAATGCTAATAGTGTAACAAGCAGGACGTGCATCGGAAGAATTGATATCGGAATATTTCGGAAAAATATAAAGGGCCAATTTATCAAAGGTTGTTAGTAAAGAACAATGGCAGATTTTTTGTTGAAAAAATCCTTTAGCGTCTACAAATTTCATAGTTACTAATATGCTTAAAATTTTTTGTTACCGTTTTTGAAGAAAATTTTATGACGCTGTGAAGTCTGGAAAAAAAGTAATACTTATTTTAAAAGAAACACAAATGACCTAAACTATCCATGTTGTTGTTTTTTTTTTAAAAAAAACTCCTAATTAAGGAAAGGCAAAGGGATGTAGCCCACACAGCCTTGTCTTCAATATTTGTTCTTTCTTATTTTCAGTTTACGACATTGTTGCCTTGTGATTTGATAAGACAGTAAGTACCTACCTCTAAAACTTCGAACAGCTATAACTATTTTTCCAGACTTCGTCTAGGATTATTACTTATACCATTTTATTCAAGAAATCGATCTCTATATTTTGATATTTATTTTATCTATAGACGCTAAAATTTATATCAACAAAAATTTGTTAGAGTTTGCCATTGTTATTTGGCAGTTCAGTTCCATGTTTCACCATCGAGAAATGGAATCGTCTGCCAGGACACTTCTTCTCTCCTTCTTACCTCCTGATTCAAAAGGGGCATGAACGTTCAGCGACCTTGCTACCTTTTTATATATAAAGCATATAGCATATAATAAGCCTGCATTTGGGCTATAAATACCATACACTACTCTTGGCTCTGTCTGCACGGTGGATCCATAACATGATAAGTTTTGTCTATCATGTAACTATCTTAAGATGTTACATGCGATTTTTTCGTACGAAATATCGGAGCTAATTTGCATAAGTAAGCAAAATGTATGAAGTGTAAAATTTCGTAAAATAGATTTAATATTTTTCTCTTTTATTTTATTCAACGCAGATCATATTTTTAAATACCAAATTATTTATTTAAATTTAAAAATGGAAAAGAAGCAAGAACATGATATTTGGTATATTTTTCAAACACTTCAAATAACAAAGCATCGGCTGACTAACCAGGTGACCTTAATGGATGACATTATATGAAATTTTAATGATCGACTTAGAGACATGATATTAAAAACGCCTTAGGCGTACGACCAGGGAGCCGCCGTGAAGATAAAATGTATGGCGCCTAACAAATGAAACAAAAATACTTGGAGTCGCGGGCACGCATGGTCGTTCACTGTTTTCCTTGCCCTTTTGTGAAATTGCCCTCAAACAATTGAACAAAATGAAACTCTTATACTCGAACACATAAAAACAAGCCACATCCGCTGTTTACCTTTAGTTAATAAATATAGTTCTTAGCGACGTTCCGGTTGAGTACCTCCAGACGAGCAGACTCCGGTAAGAGATTTAGAAGATGTCCCATAATAAAAAATGTACACAGCAGTATAAAAAAGAGCGAATAAAAATCCGCATACAAAAGCTTCATTTTACTTGGTACATAACGAATACACCGCCCAAATAAAAAGCCATAATTCATCCTAAGAAATCACAAAGGCGCTCCTTTATTTGAATAAACGTAATTTAGCTCCACAACTAAAGTACTAAGTCACTTAGTAGACGGATACGGAACATAGATTCGAAACGATCCACAGTAAATAACTCCAATTGTGATGTTTTCTTTGCTAATGTCGCGCCGAGTCGTAATGTGCGCTGCCATTAAAAGGACATAAATACACAATCGTCTATATAAACGTCACCCTGCTCCGTAGTTGGTTGTCGTAAATAAACTGCAGCCTGCAATCTACAATGTTACTTTTTATCTGTGCCGCTTGCTTGCGAACTGGCACAATACATTGAATGCTAGTAAAAATAGATTTAATGCTCTATTCGATTGTTTTGGTTGCGTTCCAAATTCGATTTATTATGAGAGATTTTTTTGGAATATTCCAGATTTATTCTCTCTTGGATTTTTATTTTGCAAGCCTTGAACTTCCATTGGTCTGAGCCTTGAACATTGTGGATATGGAGTAGGTGGTCATTTTTATGAAATATTCTCCTAGATTGTAAATCTTAAAAAAACTTGATGTAAATGTTGTAGTTTTTATACTAAGTGGAAACAACATGGTAGTGTCAATAGCCCGGAAATCGTTCACAGCATTATAGAGTTCTACTTAATTTTTTTAACTTAGATTTTTAATCGGTCTTTACATTTTAAATTCAGAACATCTCAAGTTCGTTTAAACTGATATCTATTTTAAAGCAAAGTAAAAATATTGGTGAGTTAAAATTAAATTGAAGAAAAAAATAGAACATGCTTCTCAAATTGAGCTTTCTCAATTTCTAAATATGGAACATTTTTATTATATTTCATTTTTAATTAACCCTCATAACTTATGCTACGAATTTCGTAGCAGCCCGTCTACGTCGTAGAACGATAAACTTTATGAATAATCGACACCATTTTTGGAGACTAGGTTTTATTTTAAAGTTGATTTATATTATTATTCCGTGCGTTAAGGACGCCATATTTGTCGTTTGCGTGTCGCAAGACATTAATTTGAAAACCAGAGCGTTCAAACGCTTTATTTCCAGTTTGCGCGTGAGATTTTTAGCGCCTAAGGACCTTATTTGTATAATGGGGTGGATGAGGTATTGTTCTGTATCTAATTACTTTATTATAGAATACGCCCTTTGTTTTGATTGTGTATAAAATACCCTTCCGGGTTAAATACCGTAAAATTCATATCGCTTGTAACAGATGCCTTATTTCATATTTACTCCTCAACTATACGTACAACAACATGACATTTTCGTATAATCTAAATGATAAGTTAACAACATAATTAATATAAAAATAATATTAGATCATATTTCCACACTCAGACCTATCTATCTAAACCAAAGTAAGTATCATCAAGAACTTGTGTTATGGATACTGGATAACTGACAATTTTTAAAATACATTAATAATCGTTGAAATTTTATAAATAAATTTAAATGAAAATATAAACAACCATGACTCGTCAACAAATATTCGTATTCGTCACACAAACATTTGCCGCTACCTGGATTCGAACCCGGACCGCTTGATGTGTAGGCAGCATACTAACCACGACGGAATATAGAATAGAATAGAATAGAATATAGCTTTATTGTACATCAACCAATTAGACATAGACATGCGACAAAACAATTATGAAAGATTTGTACAAAGGGCGACCTTATCACTAAAAGCGATCTCTTCCAGGTAACCTTAGGATGGACAGGATTTCAAAAATGTACAGAATTTGTGGGAAGATGGCGATGTATCAAATTAAGATAAAACAAGTAAAATATCATAAACATACATATACTAGTACTTACCATAAACAAATACAAATATACATACATGAAGCATAATATATACTTACTAAATATATATACATACACACATAAATACATAATTATAAATACATACATACTTGGCTAACATAATAATACATAATGATTGTATAGGTAATTACAGTGATAAGTAGTACTCATGCACCAGTTTTTTAAAGGTGTTCAGGGTTTGTGCTTGCCGTATGTGAACAGGCAAGGAGTTCCACAGTAAAACAGCCTGTACAGTAAAAGACTTATTGTAGAATCTGGTGAAGTGTGCTGGAGTCTCTAACCTCAAATTCTCCGACGATCTCAAATTTCGCGAGTGCGTGTCGTTAAGGAACTTGAATCGGTCTTTTAGGTAAAAAGGAGTGTTGGGGTAAAACAGGACAGTATAAAGAAGGGAAACAATGTGTGCATCCCGGCGAAGGCGAATTGGCAACCACTTGAGTTTAGTACGAAATTCAGAAACGTGGTCATATTTACGTAAACCAAATATAAACCGTATGCAGAAGTTTTGGAGTCGCTCAAGTTTATTTAGTTGTTCTTCGGTTATATTAGAGAAACTGGAGTCAGCATAATCAAGGATTGGAAGAAGGAGAGATTGAGCAAGTGCAACTTTAGTAGTAGTGGGAAGGAAATTGCGAAGTCTCCTAAGAGAACCCGCTGAAGCAAACACTTTCCTGCTGACTTCTTGTAAGTGTGAACTCCAAGACAAATTTACATCGAAGTACAGTCCTAGGTTCTTCACCGTATTACTGAAAGGAATGTGAGTTCCGTCGAAGACAACCTTAGGCGCTATAGTCCCATCAATTCTAGAAGTCATTCGAGGGCTACCTATAACAATTACTTGTGTTTTAGTAGGATTCACTTGGAGACCGTAACATTTACTCCACTTACAAACCTGAACTAAGTCACTATTTAATTTGTTTAATTCTTGTTTTAAAAACACATGTTGAGAGACTGCATTTGTAACTCAATCTACCGTACAATTGTTTATTACTTTATGTATACTGTCACTTGACATTGGCAAAATGCATAATCTTCGTGTGTCGCGGTCGCCATTACTTTAAAAGAAGAAGAATAATATAGTTTAGTTTATAGTTTAGTTTTATTCTCCCTCTGGTGTTGTAACTTTCAACAATACAACATGTCTACATAAATATCTGGTTTACTGGTATCATATTCTGAACATTATATCACACGGTAAACCTCAGAATACTGGACTAATATACAAAATCTGTTAATTTCTTTTTTATGTCTATGGCAATTTAATTTTACACAGTTAGTTGGTAGCATGTAACTTATGTAAAATTTTAATTGGCAAGGAAATAAAAATTTTGCATTTAACGATAGGTACTCATAATTGTTTTAGGAAAAACTTCTATAACAATCGATAGCGGCGTTATTTACGCATTCACTCTGTCTTTGCATATTATGTATTAATTTGTAACGTTTGTGGTAACTGTTTCTTATTCCATAAACTTATCTTTTTTATATATATTTTGATCTTTTACTTGGTCGTATTGCTTAAATATTCATTTACATTTTAAAAGGCAGAGCATTACTTTTTACAGATTTAAATCATTATCCATATTTTAATCAATAACACGAATTTTTGGTTCTGTGAACCAACAATAGACGTGTTCCGTACTGTAAAATTTTACGTCCTTGTAGCCGATAGCACAACTTTAATTAACAAAAAAAAATAACAGCTCACCAACAATTATGCGAGTAAAATCCCGCTGTAGAATAATTTTAGCAAAATTGCCTTGCTCTGAATAGGTACTAAAACGGATAAAAGCGAATGGTCATTGTCAGCTAGCTTTTTTAACGTAGCGTGTTATTTTTCACTTAAACTAACGACTGGGCCCACAGTCCGCCGTTAACATCGTGTGAGGGGTTTCCTACTAGTAATCAAATTCCCTTTGCTCGAAGATTAAACACTCAAAAACTTCAAAGAACCACAAAATCGACATAAGCTCAACACAATAAATGCATAAAGAAGTTATATACCTACCTATCCTGGGATTGGCTTACCCAAAGCCAGAAGACTACAGGCTCTTCAAGCCCATGGATATAGTTAGACTAATGGCCGGCTTATTCAAGGAGCGACAAGAGTGAACGAGACTGGGGAGACACAAAAGATCCCATTGGGTCGAAGTGCACCGTGGGGAAACTCACGGCCCCTACATAAGTTAAGATAAGATAAGATAAGATATATACCTACCTACATTAGGCTTTACCTCAAGGGACGGCACCTCTTGGTCATAAAAAACAACCCTGTAGAGATTGTCTAATCTAAAACTGAACGCCGCTGCATTGACTTATATAATTACGTGCACAATCAGTGTACCGAGCAACACACTCAAATTTGCTATAGTCATTGGTCATTCGCTTGCTTCAGTCGCCGGCTAGACACAAACGTGGTAGCACGCTTCGATCACTTATAAAAGTACCGTCAGCATCAAGTTTAAAGTTCAGTTTTAGATAAGATGATCTCTACCCACCGATCATAAAAATAGTTAGTTAGCAGTGTCTCGGTTGGCGTAATTGGTCAACGCATCCGCCCGGATTGTGGAAGATGCGGGTTCGAGTCCCGCCTGAGGCAAGTCGATTTTTTTCAGTGCATTTTTCTAGTATTAATATTTACGCGTTTGTAAACGCAAAAATAAAATTATTCCAAATATGTAGTTACTAATAAATTAGTATACTACCTACATTAGACTCTCCATCTTCAAGATAACTTCTTCACGACTTCAATCCATTAAGCTTATGTAATTCGATATTTGATAGTCGAGCGCCCGATTTGTCGATTATGGTTCTTACAGAAAATGTTTTCGAATATTTAATATTCGAGCAAATGTCGTTCGATTTCAAGTACAGGTACCTCGCGTGAGTTGTTATCGTGAACCTAAAATGAGGCAAGTCTTAATAATTAAAAGTGTGGCCTACGCCTTTGTATTTTATAATGTTGTGTGTAAAATAAATGTCTCATAGCCAGGGCTGGACTGCGGCGTTTATTAATAACCCCCGACGCAAAAAGAGGGGTGTAATAAATTAATCGTGTGTATCTGTGTATTATTGGGAGACTTCTTAGTTTGTAGATCATTGGCTCTTTCAAGTTGATGAAGGGGTCCGAATAGCTTCCACTGATCTGATTGATTCGATACTTTTTTTATTATTCTTTATTTAATTTGGGGCTTTTAACCATGGTTATGTCAGCCCCATTGTATCTACTAATATAAAAGTCTAATCAGTAGGTAAGTACCTACCTTTAAAATTAGGTATGTCTTTACAAAAGAAAAGGAATCAATGTTCGGTCAGTTTAACCAGAGTGCATAATTTTTTAGGTACTTCTGATTTTGGTTGTGCTAAAATGTTTTGTACTAAACCTATGTCTCGAATATTTAATATAAATTCTATAAATAGCTATTCCCTTTCGGCCCCGTTCTTGACACAGTCCATCAGCATATACTTTTTGTTGTTGTTGCTGAAGCATCACCCGGATTCTACAGTATAATAGTGTATTTGGGCTCATTGAATATATCTTAGTGAATAGTTTACCATCCCACGCTTCGTTGAGATAGCGTGACATTTGAGTAAGTTTTATTAATATGGACATAGGAACATACTGTAACTGAGTAAAGCAATAACGTATGTCAATGTCATTCAAAATCGAGGTAGGGCTTAGCAAAATAGCCGCTCGAATTTGTCGCCCGATCTGGAGTAGTAACTCCACCTTACCTTTAGTGGTGTTGCATTTCTGTTGGTAAGTAAGGTAGCCATAGCTCTCCGGGTAGAGAAGCGCACTAGTGTTGCATACATCTATAGGCTAGTGTGACTGTTTACCAACAGGCAGGTTGTATGCTTGTCTGCTAACCAAATGACATGAAAAAAAAATTCAGACACTGTTGGTGACATATTGAAGCGTCCATTTTTCTAGGAAGCACAGTTTTCATTCGCTAGGTACGTGAAGAGGATCTTATATTTTACTACGTAAGTACGTCAGCATAGCAATTCTCCTGTAATTGGAAAGGTCCATCGTACTAAGCGTATTAAGATGGACTACGGTTGCCTTCAAACTAATAATTGACTAGCAATTTCTTGCCGCAATATTCAATGTTTACTACAAGAAAAACGGAGACTGATTTTCTAATATGATGCTGGAGTTTGAACATTAAAATTTTTAATCAATTGATATGATTTAATACGTATTATAATAATAATATATTTCTACGCTCACACCTATTATCTAGCCCAAATTAAGTATCATTAAGAACTTGTGTTATAGATACTAGATAACGGACATTTTTTTTATTTACATAATCATTTTTAGATATTTTTATAAATAAATATATAAACCACCATGACTCGTCAATAAATACTCGTGTTCGTCACACAAACATTTACCGCTACCAGGACTCGAACCCGGACCGCTTGATGTGTAGGCAGCTATACTCCACCAACCAAGACAGCGTCATGATTGTTAATTATTTAAAGAAATGTACTCTGAGGTGATGTATTGATTATTTTAAATATTTTATGTATACGCGTGTGATTTAGCGATACCAAAAATATGTATTTAGTTGTCAGATTATTGACTGTATAAGTTTAAAAACATATCACACATTGTATTGTAATTTGCTATATATAAACTGAACTAAATTTAGTTTAGAATAAATAGGCATTATCTTTCTTACATTGATCTAATAATAAGATATATTCCATGCAATTTCGAATAGAAATATACTTTATTGTACACTTTAAAAACAATATGATAAGGATCATTATTGTTAAGCAGCAATCTCGTCTAAGCGACCTTCAAGGAAAAAAAAACTGAAGAGATACAATAATTCATGCAAGAATGAAAACAAAAGAGTAACATTTAAATACTAACAGAATGAGATCTTCATATTAAATATCAACAAACATAAAAACATATTATAATTCTATATAGGTACATAATTAATTATCTACAAACATTTCATAATTTTTTTGAGGAGTTCAATCAATGTATTGAACTCACCCTAAAAATTGATTCAAGATTGCTTTAAGTTTACACAGTTCGATCCGATAGAAAACTTTATTACTTTCTCGTATACGTAGTATACAGGAAGTTTTGTAATCGTCAAAAATTTTACCTCGAGATTTTGACGGATTATCCGTTTTGGACCTTCTTGAGTCCAAAAATATTTTTTTTGGAAATATGTCTGTGTGTCTGTGTCCGTATGTCTGTGTGTCTGTGCGTTAGCACGATAACTCCAGTATGTTTTAACTTATTGCAACGAAATTCAACATGCATGTATAACATCAAAATATAAAGTTTCTATCAACTTTTGAGACGTCGATCACGAAAGTTAAGCAACCAAGTGCGCGGTCGGTACTCGGATGGGTAACCAAAATGTAACATGCATGTATGACATCAAAATATAAGGTTTCTATCAACTTAAGAGTCATTTCCGGTATACGAGAAAGTCAAGGGGAGACCACTCCCGATTTTATTTCTTTTCAACATGACAAAGTCTGTCATCTCCGCTAGTACATAATCAATGTCTATCTCGGTGTATATATTTATGTCTGAGTTATTAACCCTTAGTTAGTTCCTGTACTAACCTAGTTCTCACATTACAATATTTTTATAGTGTTAATCTCACCGCGAAACACGAATAAAACGTATAACAAATGGTTGTTTCCTTTTGAGCCAATTATATGCTTTTTCTGTACGCTGCAGTCATAATAATACAGTGTTTAATTACTCTACGCTAGCTTTAATGTCCAAAATGTTGAAAAACGCACCCTGAGTTCGGCATTTTAAGGAACATTTTTCAATACAGGTTAAGAGTAGATTATCGCTTTATTACCATTAATTAAGATCCCTTTACTTTCAACAAAACAAAGTGATGTAGGTACTAAGCACAGAAGTAGTTTTAAAAATGAAAAGTTTTATGTATACATAAAAGTGTTCTTATTTCAGCCATGAAGCAGTTCGCTGGGTTTCGGATTGAAGGGAAAGGTAGCCATAATTACTGGGCATGGAAGGCATATCATCTTAGTCCCTAGGGTGGCAACGCATTTGCAGTGTTAAGTGATTTACCCTTAATTTTGCAAATGTCTATACGCGACGGTAATAACTTAACACCAGGTGGGCCGCAAGTTTGTTTGTCATCTCGTAATATATAAAAAAATACATAGACAAATAAATAGATACAGGAATATATTTTTAATATGAAAAATACAAAAATAAAATAATACAAATACACAAAATGTATCGAATGGAGTAAATCTGCACTTTCAAAGAAAGATAAGTTTGTGATAAATAAGTACTACGGGGTCTTATTATCGGTAAAATATAAAAAAAAAACTATAAAGAACTACTAAATTATGACGTAAATATTTTATAATTGTGATTCTTCGAAATTTTTATGCTTCGTCGTTATAACGCCCCAATTTCAGTTTTATTACACAGTCTAACGAGTTATTGCGTAATTAAAATAAACGAATAACGTCATTGGTAGCGTGCAATACATTTTCTTTGTGTCCTTAAATAACCTACACTTATTTATACATTTTTAAATTTCTACTTCACGTTTGAATATTTACACGCTCCCTACAAGATTGCATGAATTATGTTTATAATTACCTAGGCTTTATCGCGGTGGATGGAATAAATAGCAGTCGCGTGCACAGCAATCGGTTTGCCAACTGATATCCCGCACCCTAACTCCTTACTCGCTAACTAAGTTGACCACCGTAACGCTTACACGCGCGTTCGCCAGTACAAAGTCAGTTACAAAAACGTTACTCTGCACAGTTACGGTGCTCGCTTGCTATTTTCCTTAAAAAGGGGAAAGAAATGGCTCGATAAGGGCTTTACTTGATAGGCAATTCAGTCGCACAAGCTTTATAGAATCTTATTTAAATTCAGTGACACGGAACTTTTAAAATTTAATTTGACCATTAATCAGGAAGCGATTGCTATCTCAAGGTATTTTAATAGAACGTCAAAGATCAGTTATAATCCAGAGTTGAATGATGACGTCTTTAAGAAGACGAAGCGTTGGTACGTGATTAAAGAGCCCCAGTCATGTAAGCCGGGAAGCCACACCTACACGCACCCGCGCAAAATTAATAAGCAGAATTACTCTTCTTTACCTGCTCATAAATTACATTGACGCCGAGTGGT
This sequence comes from Elophila nymphaeata, assembly GCA_955850985.1. NCBI lineage: Eukaryota > Metazoa > Arthropoda > Insecta > Lepidoptera > Crambidae > Elophila > Elophila nymphaeata. The sequence continues at coordinate 20,610,833 of OY039072.1, forward strand.
TGTAACAAAAGCTGTAAAGGTGCAGTTTATTACAATCAAACAACCACTGAAAAAATATTACAAACATACTCCTAGTTCGAAAGTCTATAAAATTCATATTAGACTCAATATCGACGTGAGCCCGACAATCGCGAATTGGAAAGATAAAAAAAATAACAGAGTAATTCATATCTTCATTGAATTTTATTGTCTTGTACTTTTTTGTTGTGAACGTTTTCCAAGCTATCGGAGTATTGTCGGGACGTAAGAGGGAGGCTATTGTATACTTAAATCAACGAGGGGCTGGTGCCATGGTTAGAAACAAAGGCTCTTTCTAAATCAAGCACGATGCTTTTAAAAGTTCGCTCCGGCGCGTTCTTTTGTTGGGTTCACATCAAATCAAAATGTTTAGAATAAATGTTTTAATGAAATTAATGATTTTCAGAATTAGTTTTAGCCTAAACAAAATTCGCAGGTCTCGTTCTATTACGCTGTCATTTGTAATAACTACACATTTACAAAATAAATAGGTATGGAGAAAATATTACGCAAAAATAGTTATTTTGTTCAACAAGTGAGCAAAGTTATTTTTTGCAGCGAGTGCCAATATTAAATCACGAACCAGCGAAGTAGTCTAGAATTGAATCATGAGCATAGCGAGTGATTCATAGACTACTGAGCGCAGTTAGTGATTTAAAGGCAAGAGACAAAAAAAAATTGCTCTCGTGTGAAACATACAACTTTTTGTTATATTAATAACCATTGAAAATTAAAAGTAAAATTACTAAAATAATTTAGATTTAACGTTACAGTCTTGTTCAAAGCTCGCAGCAATAAGCGGTTTTCCTTCGAGATTTTACGAAGCAAAAGAGGTCTTTTGGTACTGTAGAGGTGAAAAAGTATTAACAGATTACTGTAACAAAGTGTAAACATACCTAATAAAAACATACAACATTGTGCAGCTTAGTGAAATATAATGACAAGACGAGCAAGACGAAACACACCTCTTTTAAAAAATACGTACATACATAAATACATACAATCACGCTCGTAATCCCATGAGGGGTTGAGCCACAGAACATAGATATAAGAGGTTAGAAGTATAATGATGTCAGTTTTGTACGGGGACCGGTGTCGCCTCTCGCACACAAAGACACATTTTGTTCATATTGTGACTACATAAAGCATCGCCCAGCGATTCGTTACAGAAAAACTTTAAAAAATAGGTACTAAGTGAAAAATTATTATATTCAAATACATACCTTATTTCAAACAGTTTAGGTTTAGTTTACTACGTGACTGTGCACAACGCTTACGGAATTCGAACAAGCCTGTCTACGGGGCTGCCAGAAAGAACAAAAATCTGCACGAAGTTTCAATAATTATGTAAATTAAATATGACATGACAATCATTTGTCCCCTTTTCTATAACAAAAAATATAATTGTTCGATATTTTTATGAGTAAAATAATAATGTAATTTATTTATTTATTTATTTTTGGAAAACTAAAAGCCAAGATATAACACGATATAAAATTGTTCAAATATAATTATGTAGCCATTAATAGGTTCGTACTTTGTGTTACAGATTTTGTTGTAATGTAATTCAAATTATAATTATTTAGTGCCACATTTAAATATTGGTAATGAACCTCATCATCATCAACAGCTCACATAATGTCAAGCCTACCACACATTAGGGGCGATTAGGCCTTAGTCAACCACGCTGGCCAAGTGCGGGTTGGTCGACTTCACGTACCACCTCATGCGCCCTCCAGACTCACGCCGAGAACCCCCGAGAACACCCGAGAAGCGTGAATGTGATTAGTTTCTCGCGTTCTCGTTTTCGGGCTCGCCTGTTCTCCGCGCGGTGTCGGTTTTTTCACCCGCTTCAAAGGGTTTTTTGGGCGAGAAAAGAGAACCGTATCACATTCTCGTTCGGCCTCACTGCGATGTAGGAAGTGATTTCCTTCGCATGTGTGTGCTTTGCATTTATTATTTTATTAATCTGAGCTTTGAACCAGGGCCTGTCTAAATAATTAATTTTATCTACACTCATGCTTTAAATCTTCTATTTAAAAATTGATTTTGTTTCTAATTTTTATATGGCATGTTTAGTTATGATCGAAATTTATAGCAATTCGTTCAGGTTTAAGTCCCGTCTCAGCACTTATCCATGACAGGATTTTTTTCCATGTTTTTCATTTTCTATTTAATTTGGTGTCCTTTATAAAACATTCTAAACAGTTTATGCCAACATTAAAACAACCAATATCCTAGTAAACATTATAATATCATCCAAACGGATGATATAATTATAATGTTAGGTTGTACTAAATTTTATAATATCACTCCTTCGCTTTTTCGATCCTACAAACTGCTGTGGTTTACTGTATATACCTGTAAATACCAAAGCCGTCGCACTGTCAAAGTCATCCATTTCGCATAACGGTCGAGAACGCAAGTGAGAAGTTCGCGTGAGTGTAGATACCATCTCGTTTCTCGGGTCAAGTCTCGGCGAGACTACTCGCCGAGACTTCTCGCGTGAGTCTGGAGGGCCTATAAGAATTTCTTCATAGGTGTGTGCAGGTTTCTTCACGATGTTTTCCTTCACCGTAAAAGCATCGATTAAACGTACATATGAATTCAAAATTTGAAAACACATTGGTACGTGGCGGGGATCGAACCAGTGCCTCCCGGGTGGGAGACGACGCTCTTACGCACTACGCCACTGACGCTTCCCGATGGTAATGAACATATCTACAATCAATCGATTACAAAAAGAATCTGTTGCCCATCAGTCGCCTTCAAGATGTTACACTCACTAATTCTAAAACTAGTCAGAAATTTTGTCACATTTTAACTAGTACAATGATAATATTTAGACTATCACAATAATTCAGCGACGTATTATTGTTTGTTTCCATTATAATGTAAATAGATTTTGTTCATTGTGATAATTTTAATATGTGCGAAAAATAACTAAAACGAAGTATTATTTACAAATCAACAATACAGGGTGTAAAAGACATGAGCAGTCAAACGAGAACCATGTATTCTGCTCACCGTCATAACATTTTTCTTCCTTTAGACTATACCTGGGAAATTGATAGTTACGATTTTATTGAAGGTCAAAGTCATAATTTTTTTTCTTATTTTTTTATGAAAACGTATTCTATCAATATTTGTTAATTATTGTCCAAAGAAACATTATCATTTTTTTTAGTATTTCATAACAAAAAATGGCTTCAAAACGTTAGCGTTCAATGTATCTCACTCGATGCGCACGGACACTAACGAACGGGGCCGCCGTCAAGCAAAATTAACGCGGTTTTGCGAGTTGCGTGCGAGTTGAGCTCTTTACATTGCGCGGTACAATTTGCAATTTTTTGTAACACCAAAAAATAAAAATCATTTCCCAGCAATATTTTTTTTGAAATATGTCTTATTTTGATGTATAGAATACGTGGTTTTCGTTTGACTGCTCATGTCTTTTACACCCAGTATATAACTTTTTGAAAGTTATAATTACAAAGCTATTTCCATTCTTATAAAGTTCATACAAGTTACAGGTAAAGATATTAAAATATAAACTAATAATTATATTCATTAACAAATCTAAGAAAATGAATTACCTGTCATCACAAAATACTTTTAAATTTAATTTATCTTGCAAATTAAATTTAAAGGTATTTTGTGATGAGTGATGACAACATTCAAATCGTGCACATTTAGGGATGGGGTAAAATATCAAGATATTATCAATAATGTCGATAGAATTAAAAAGGACGATTTACTAACCAATGTCTGAAACTAAAATAGGACATTTTCATTAATAGTCTCTTTATTTCTTTATTATATTTATATATAATCCTAATAATACATAATATAGTAGGGTAAAATAAGAAAAAACACTATGACTCATTAAAAATAAATTTATTGCTTCTTATAATATTTATGTCCTTAGCTTCGTTGCACATTTTCATACGAATGAACAATTTTGAAGGACATGCTACTGCTCTAAATGATACACTATTGAAAATTTTAACTTGGTTTAAAACTAAACATTCTATGGGACATTTACTGTGAAACGAAATTCTATAAAATTTCTGTCTGCGAAACAAGAGAACACAATTTCAAGGTACACAAATTACTTCAGCTTTGGCGCTTTCCAGCGGTTATTGTTGAATAACGATATAAAGCGTGTCCTTCATAATCAAAACTACACTCGTCAAAAAAGTCTAAGCAACACAAATTATTTACAGGATCTGCAAACCCAGCTGGTTCCATTTTTATTACTAAACAAAAGTTCAATGTTTTTTGTTTTCGTTTTCCTCACTAATGCGTCAGATGAATGTTAAAATATTATTTATAAAACATCATCATCATCATCATAATTTCAGCCGAGAGACGCTCACTGTTGGACATAGGCCTCCCCCAAGGATCTCCAAACCGGTCGGTCCTGCGCTGCCCGCATCCAGCGGCTTCCCGCGACCTTAACTAGATCGTCAGTCCACCTTGTGGGGGGCCTACCAACGCTGCGTTTCCCGGTACGTGGTCGCCACTCGAGGACCGAGTCCTCCTCGCAATGTGCCCTGCCCACTGCCACTTGAGGTTTGCAATTCTTTGACCTATGTCGGTGACCTTGGTTCTCCTGCGGATCTCATCATTTCTGATATGATTCTCGCCCTTTGGGTGACCTTGAGCCTTCTTATGAGGCCCATTGTAAGCGGCCACGTTTCGGTTCCATAAGTCATCACTGGCAACACACACGAATTAAAGACTTTCGTCTTGAGACACTGCGGTAGATGGGCCGAGAATATGCCGCGTAGCTTCTCGAACGCTGCCCAGCCGAGTTGGATTCGTCGAATGACCTCTTTCTGGAAGTTGGACTTACCCAGTTGGACTGTTTGTCCCAGGTAAACATAATCGTCGACAACTTCCAATGTAGAGCTTCCAACCTTTACAGGAGTGGGTGCGACATGGATATTAGACAAGATTTTCGTCTTATCCATGTTCATTTTAAGACCCACTTGTTGGGAGACTCTATAGAGATCGTCGAGCATTGTGCCCAGGTCTTCCAAGGTCTCAGCCTTAACCACGATATCATCTGCAAAGCGAAGGTGAGTCATGTACTCGCCATTTATGTTGATGCCAAGTCCTCTCCAGTTCAGAAGCTTAAACGCGTCCTCCAACGCAGCTGTGAACAGTTTCGGTGATATAACATCACCCTGTCTCACGCCTCGCTGGAGCTGTATGGGTTTTGAATTCTGGTCCTGAAGGCGAACTGACATAGTGGCGTTTTCGTACAGTGACCGCAACACTTGGATGTATCGGTAGTCTATGTGGCACCTCTGGAGTGACTGGAGCACTGCCCAGGTCTCGACAGAATCGAAGGCTTTCTCATAGTCCACGAACGCTAAGCATAATGGCAGGTTATACTCCTCGGTCTTCTGTATAATCTGCCGCAACGTATGTATGTGATCTATGGTACTGAAGCCTTTTCGGAATCCGGCTTGTTCGGGAGGCTGGAAGTCGTCAAACCTGCGCGCGAGACGATTCGTTATAACTCTTGTAAACATGACTCAGCAGCGTGATGGGTCTATAGTTCTTCAATTGGGCCCTGTCGTCCTTTTTGAAGAAGAGTCTCAACACGCCGCCATGCCATGCCTCTGGCGTTTTGCCCTCGAGTATAACGGAGTTGAACAGCCTCTGAAGAGCTTTCAGGACCGGTCGTCCACCTGCTTTCAGAAGCTCCGCTGTAACTCCGTCATCACCCGGCGCCTTGTTGTTCTTAAGCTGTTAAAGAAATACACTCATCTCGTGCAGGCTGACGTCCGGGATATCTTCGGTATAGTGTCGGGTTAATTTGGCTCTTGGATCAGTGGCCTGAATGACAGGTGTGTGTGATGTCGCGTAAGGCTTTCAATCTCGGCCAAAAGCTCAGGTCGTGATGTAACGATTCTGCCGTCCTCTGTCTTCAGCTTCGTCAGCAAGCTCTCTCCAAGCGACAAATCTCTAGGGAATACTTTGGAGCCTTTGTTCCGCTCAATGGCCTCTTTAATACGTTCTGTATTAAATTGGCGTATGTCGCGAGTTAAGTACTTGGAGATATGTTTGTTGAGCTGCCGACGCCGACGAGCATCTTCAGAACACTGCAGAACCATCCCTCGTCTTTCCTCCATCAGCTTTAATGTGGGCTCTGAGATTTTCTTCGCTTTTTTTGTACGGCTGGGTTTGAAGAGTTTTGAACCCACCGTAAGAACAGCTTCCACGAACCTGTCATTGTAAGTGTCCACATCTATGCAGTCCTCCAGGCATTCGAAGCGATTTTGCAGTTCGAGTTGAAAGCGCTCGGGGTTTTGGATCTGGATGGCTTCAGGGCGGAGCCTCTTCTCCCACCACGCTGGCCCAGTGCGGGTTGGTGGGGAGCGCCAGAGCCTCGTCTGTTGTTCGGCAGGGTGTACCGCGTGCAGGTGAGGTTGACTTGGGTTCCGTCAGATGTTGTTCGGAACCCCTTACACCCCTTTTATTATATTTATAAATCAAATAAACTAAATTAATAAATAAAAATCGCATAAAAGATCGAAAAAGTACATGTTACTTAGACTTTTTGATGACGGCGGATTTAGAGGTGGCGATTGAATCGACGTTGTTGTCTGAAAATATGTTTTTGCATCAATACATTTGTGTGTTTACTTTGATATTATAATAATGTAAGTAATAGGAATCAAATGAGAATTGCTTATTCACATAAAAATATTTATCATAAAATACGTACCTGTGAAGGTTCAGAAATCAGGCGTATGATTTCTTTAGTTGGGACTGCCCCCGGTCTTAAAAGACGTTTTCCAGCCTTTTTTATTAGAAACATATTTTGCTCAAAATGGATGGAAAACACAGTACTTAGTTTAGTAGGTACCCAATCTATGCGACCTGTCGCATTTATCCAGGTTAATTTTGTACTCAGTTCCGAGGGAAAGCTAAAGAAACAAGTTATAATAACTACTTGTTATTTTAATATAAATTTAATATAAACCTATTCAAACAATATTTTTGTATAAAAGTTACTTCCGAGTTATAATTATTTTAAATGAACATTATTCATTTAAATGCAATTTTTTATCATGTTTTTTGTGCTTGATACTGTTACTGCAATAGATTTTCCAAATGGAGGTTTATCGATATATTAATTATGATTCTGACTTAGTACAACACTTTGTTTTAATAACAGTCACTGTTCTGCACGAAACATTAAAGATTGCAAGCTGGACACTATGTCACACACATAGGTGACGTATTCAGCAAGCAATGTATATTTATTTGACGTCTTCATGATTTTTTCGATTTTAACAGTAAATATCTACTTACCGGTGAAAAGAAATGTTGTCACGAGAAAGATTACACTTTCTACTTTGCCTTTTGCAACTCAAAATGGCACAGGAAGGCATTTTTGTCACAATTTTTAAATAAAATCACACCTACAGCGCGAGGCGAACGTCAAATCATGACTGAGAAGTGTCAAAACATGCAAATGGGTTCAGAAGAGCGTTCGCTCTTCTGTGCGACGCTCCTACCCCGCCCACTTACGCCTTCTAACCTCTTATATCTATGTTCTGTGGGTTGAGCAGAGCCTTAGGCAATATTTTGTTACACATAAAGCCACGTCTTACAATATGGGCCATGTAGTGCCTCCAAATAGTGACAGGTTGCCAGCCTGTCGTAAACACACCAACTAAAGCCAACGACCAGGACAGATGTTACACTCAAAGTCATCTCAGTAGTCCGGGTAAAAAAAATGAAAATCAAGGTTTATAAAATGAATAAACAAAATTAATTTAATTAATTGTCTACAACATATTAATACCCCAACTACCAACTGCACTTCTGTGATCTACAATTGCACTTTTAACCACCTCTGTGATCTTGTGAGCCGAAAAAGATCCAGACATGCCAGGTTCGATCCCCACAAACTTGTGGTTAGTTTGGATGGTGGTATGAGTTGTGTTAATTCCTCCTTGCTAGTTACAACCATAATAAAAACAAAATCTTATTTCAATAAATTCGTCGTGACCTCAGTTCTAAGAGCGTCACCTGGATTATGTAAGGTCACAAGTTGAGTCCTAGTAGTTGATAATGACAGTTTTTTTTCTCGTTTCATCTCATTTGGTACATTTTTATACTTTTCAAAGCATGCCAAATAAAGTATACAACAAGTAAGTAATAAATTCAAAAGGCATCAGTCTTATCAAAGTCTACCGCTATATCAATAGCGATTACATTAATAGTAATAATACAATAATAAATTTCTTTATTGACATAGTCGCTGTCTACAAATTTCTATGAAGGCTCTGACTCCCAGTCACCAATTATTGTGTTCTGATATTTATTTATATTTTAATCCCTCAGTTCCTAAAAGTTGTAGTTGAAACTGAAGACATACCATCAGGTAAGATAAAGGCCTAGAGCGCACGCATCAAGTAAAAACAATTTCTGAATTTCCCAGCAATTTTGTTACACATATACGTAAGGGAACTAGTATTGCATACGATGCCATTTCCAAAGGACATTGGCCGAACAAAATAACGTGCCCGGCGACCGTTCGCAAGCTATTGCTCTAAAACATTACGGCTATTGTATTTAGTTGTTCGGAAAAATCGACAAATAAATGTTCACGAACAATTTTGTCCGAAGTAACTTATCACTAACGGTTAACGTTTTTTATGTGCATACTCAACCGAGTTGATTATCAAAAGAATCTAAATTAGTAAAAAAACGATGCATTCAGTGACTACAGTAAACAGAATTGTTATTAGTCTCGTAGCGAGCTGCCTAACTCAGAGCATGTAGATTGTAGAGAGATGGCTGATGAAAATTTCTGAGTCTTCACTTGAGCTAAAAAGTAAAGAAAATGGGCATTGGATTTTTATTTTGTACGGCTCTCTTCGAGGTAAAGTCCAATTCCCAATTATGTATAAACTTATGCAAGTTTAACTATAATCAAATACGAAAAGTAGGTATAGTTACCTATTCAGGTACATTTTGAAGACGTAGGTCTTATCACCAAGACATCGATCAAAAATTAGTTGTCTGTAAAGTCGGTTTACTGACGATAGTTGAACGTGACAACGTCTTACGTCTTAAGAAAATACTGATGGAATGGTAGCATTTTTCAAAAGAAAAATTTAATTTCATTTGTTTAATAGATTTCGCATTATAGTATGAATAAACTTGTAATAAAATCTCTTTGGCTATACTATTTGTATCTGGCTGGTTTTGGTATCATTGAAAGTTTAAATTTTAAAGAACATAATTCCAAATTCAAATTATAGAATTAGATTCAGAGCGAGGTAACGCTGCATGTCGTCATGTTTTTTCGTGCATGCAGCCGGCTCTATCGAATTATAAGACGTTGTCACGTCAAAAATCAACAATGAACAAATTTTGATCATCTTCGAACAATTTTCTATCATATTGATCTGGCTCTTGTGGCTACTCTTGGGCGCAGCTCACATTATTATCATTTTATCGTTTAGACTAACACCGTAGTATTACAGACGACGGTAGGTCAGGTTTCATAAATTTGACGATGTGCTTATAAAAGGCGGCCCCTTTCTAGCAGTTTGCGACTCGCAAAAAACTCCAAAAAATATATTTGCCGTGCCTGTTCATAATCATCAAAGTTGTTAATGCCATGTGATGCCGGCAGATTAGAATAGCATCACCCCATATCCTTCAAAGGGTGTCGTAGCACGAGACTAATAAATCAGCAAAGGGGTATTAATCACCTTTTACTCCGTCCACCAATCTGCATCGGGCAAGCGTGGTGGCCTAAACCTCCTTCGATGAAAAGGAGAGGCTTTGTGTCCCAGCAGTGGGTCTAATTATAAAGGCTGTTTTGATGAGAGTGGCTTTAACGTCATGAGTCCGTACTAATAACCTCTTTGAAGTTGCTCCGGAACGCAAGCGCACCGCTTTATAAGTGTGTATTAGTATTCGATAAAATAAATCGTAGTCTCATTCATGACACAAACCCCAAACCTACTCACTCAATGTCCGAAGCTGCGGTCAAAAATGATGACCTACCGACATATTCAATTGCTTTACAGGACTATACCCAAAAAATACCACCGCAATAACTACACGCTCAAAGCACAGTGCGCTCAGAAACCCACTGAAAATACATACGAAAATGCCATTTTATTCTAGATTTTTAAACCAAAACTGTACGTCTGACTTGCGGGCAAAAGCTAACCTCAGAACAAACAATCTGTTATAGGCGCTCTATAGGTACTATTAAAACGTCAACCCCATCGCTGCTCGAATACGGGCCTTTGACTTTGCTTCTTTCAAACGTAGCGCACTTGGGAATATCTGCAAAAATACCAACAAGCAATATCAAATTACAAACCGAAGGTGGATTTCAAAAACAAGGTATGTTTTAGAAAAATATTTATGTGGGGTTTAACTGTACTGATGTTTTGAAATCATTACCAAATTGTAAGCTGTAGACTTTCTTTCGCCATTTCTTCTCCATCTCAGCATATTAATAATTATTTAGGTAAAATAATTATTGTGTCCCGAAATGGCGGTAGGGCTTTTGACGATTTAAAAGTACTTAGCAAAGTCTATTTAAAATAAAGAGCTTTATCATTTCATTTCATAATTTATCAGCTTAGAACGGAATCTCAGAACTCTCAGAATCGCGCGCTTCATATACCTTTGCGGCATTTACGTTGATTTTGAGGCAGTTCAGTCCACTTGTTGGACAGCATTAAAAATGAAGCCTTTTGATATTTCTTGTTTTGTGACTCTACCGCCTATCAGGGGTCAACGCAAATAACACAAACGACAAAATCTGCCAGATTCTTTTCAAAATTTTGACCTAAATATCGTAATTGCGGAAATAACAAGCACCGGATTTTTATTGCTCTCAGTAAGAAAAATTTGGGAAAGAAAACAGCACTCTTCGGTCACACTTTACATTTTTCGTAAATACGACAAAATCTAAAATGTATTCCAAAAAACGAAATCTTAAATGAACTTTAATAATCTAGAAACTCCAACCCTTTTCTGGTTTTCATCATTCACACAACAAACACACTAATTTATTTGCAATCCTCATGTTTTCAAACAAAAATAAGTGCTGAATTTACAAAAGTTAACTAATCAACACTCCACCGTAACCAGTGAAAAATAGCATGAGACCACATTACCACAGATTATGAATCGTACTAGATAAGGCATTCAACGCGCCCCCATTAAAAATAGGGATCCGGGGAAAATAAAGAACACAGACGGTCTCATTTGTCAACATCTAGCGTTGCATGTTGCGCCTACATCACTCTGGGAGTTAGTGTTTTATTCATTCCACTCCTCGCGACGCACAAAGCTTTAATAACACGAAATGGGGTTTTAGAATGTGTTCATTTCATTAGGCAGTGGTTTTGTTTGAGCTCCTATTGTCGTGATATTAAGGTCTATTTTTAGATTAGAAAGTTAATGTGGGAAGTGTTTTAACGCGATCGTATCGGTTTTTGGTGTAATACATTTTTAGATTACACCGTTATGTGACCTAAATTAACGTTTTAAGCTCTTTTTGTTTTGATATGTATGTCGTCAGCGGACAATTTAGTTTTAGTTGAAGGGCTACCTTAATTAGGCCATAGCATTCAGTTTGATACCTGTACGTAAACCAAGCTTGGCATTGATAGTATCTTACGTTATGTCAGTTTAATAATTACATTATAATTATATATAACCAACCAACTCGTGAGCAAATGTTTGTGTTCATCAGACAATCATTTGTCTTTCTCGGTATTTTCGTTAACCATAACAACAGTAAGTGCAAATGAAATGCATTACAGAGTTTGAGATTTGTTTGCACTGGTTTGCACTGAACGGCGACATAACACAGATAAAGCCACTTACACACTGAACAACCAAATTAAATTTAACAAAATAACTACAATTAAATTAATAATTACACTTTATAATGTACTACTTTCTTTAGAAGATGAAGAATATTTCGTTAAAATTACACAATTGGTGAGTATTTTTGTATTAATAAGAACATATTATTATGAATGAGTCTCGGAATCATATATTTAAATAACACCACTATTATGAACTTTTCTTAGTTAAGCAGTTACGATTATTACAAAAAAAACAATAAAAGTAACCACTATGTTTCTTATCTTCAGTAAGCCTGTACTTCTTTTTTGGTCTTGTCATTTTTACTAAATGCTTAATCGATTGGGCGGAAACGTTGAAGAAACGTGTACGTAAGTACACTGTACCTAATTAAGTCAACGTACGTACACGGTTCATGACGCATGGAACGCACAGTTAACCATACGATATGAAAAACAAATTTCAACCGATGTGACCTTTTAAATTATTAACAAACATACCTACCAATGATAACATAGTACCTATAAAAGAGGTAACATACATTGTATTGTATATGTAGTAATAGTTAAAACTCGTTTTTTAGTTAAAACTGGTTTTTACTTTTTTTAAATGAATATCAGTGAAAACTAGTTCTAACTAGACAAAACGCATTTTCTCAAAATGATTCAGTTAAAATGTTTCTGTGATTGGTAGGTTACAGATATTTTTACGGCTGTAGAGGGCACTGTTTTTGGGAATCAATGTCAGTTTAAGTTAAAACAAAGCTTACAACTTACTTTCAATCCCCAACAAGTTTCTCTAATACTATTTTTAACTAAGGTTACATGTTCAAACTAGTTTTACCTAAATATTTAAAGTAGTTAGGACGCGTTTTAACAAATGCAGCTAGTAAAAACTCGTTTTAAGTAGCGAAAACGCGTTTAAACTTTTCTTTTTAATTTGTTATCACACAATAATACACTGAATTTACAATTCTACAGTGGCTCCCGTGGATTACAAGCCGTATTATTTTACTGTTAATTAATTAATACTAATCATTAGAGGTTTACAGAATATTTAAGAATACAATGTTTGTACCTACTTTAGATTAGGTTGATAGATAACTAAAAACGGGTTTTATACGTACATAAAGTCACGCCTTTCTCCCATAGGGGTAGGCAGAGATCACTTATTTACATTTGCTACGGTCCTTAAATATTCCTTTTAGCTTTATTTATTTTCATTACAGTCTTCATACATCGGTCATACGCTCTAACATTTTAAGTAAGTTTGTCCTAGCCCTATTTTAAGGCGATTTTTATTTGACTGATAAATGTTCATCTTTCGTTTATCTACTTTAACACATCCTTTCTATATGACCGAATCGTTTGAGTATCCCTTTCTCAATTCTTGTCACTATTTATTATCTTCTTTCAACCAAAAATATATCTTAACAGTGCGTCTTAACAGCTTTTTTATTCGGACACAAGGCCTTTCCATTTTATCGAAGGAGGTCTGAGCAGTGGTGTGCTGGACCACTGCCCAGACCTCCTTTCCCAAAGTGGACAGGTGATCCATACCCTTTGCTGATCCATTAGTAGCATCTACGACACCCACTGGAGGATATGGGTTGATCCTATTCTACTCTTCCAGCAGGCCAGCAGCACAGTGCGTAATCTATGTATATAAAAATGAATACTGACTGACTGACTGACATATCAACGCATAGCCCAAACCGCTGCGTCTGGAGATTCCAAATTTAGTACGTAGGTTCCTTATGAGGTCTAGGGGTGCTAGTGCACCCCTAGACCTCTAAATCCTTTCTTAGTAGAAAGGATTTTTGTAAATTCACCCTCTAAGGTGGTGAAAAGGGGGTGATAACTTTTCACCACCTTAGAGGGATTAGGAGTATGGAAATCCGTCATTTTTAAAGTAAAATCCATAAAAATTGGTACATGGCCTTTCAGTTACAAATTAAGAAAGACGTATTTTAAGATTTTTGGAAATTCAATCCCTAAGGAGGTAAAATAGGGGATGAAAGTTTGTATGGAAATCCGTCATTTTTTAAGTAAAATCCATGAAAATTTATAGGTATATGGCGCTTGGGTTAGAAGAAATAATAAGGAAATTTAAATGCTGCCCGACGTAACTATTCTACGCGGACGAAGTCGCGGGCATAAGCTTGTATCATATAATACAGATAATTTAATAAATCCAATGGTACACTAAATACTATGACAGAGAGTTTAGAATAGATACCCTCCACACATTAAAATCCATTTTGCCGGATTAAAGCTCGAATTTGTTGGTGCTCGAGTTTTGAGCGGTGCAAAAACTTTTTGGTCAATATTTATAGAGCACTTTTCTCTCAAAGCGCTATGTCCATACTCTAGTGTTGCCCCTCTGCCCCTTTTTGTTTTTGTTCAGCATTTAACGATGCACTATGCAATCAGGTCGGGTAAATACTCTTGAACTTTCTATTTACATACAAATGAGATATTGGATTATATTTAATTTGAGAGGAGAGCTCGGGAAAATTTAATCAGTCTTAATATTCACATTACGAGGATAGATTCAAACAACTTTTATTTTGTGCTACTTTACTATACATGCTACTGTAAATGTTTGAAGAATTTAAGTATGGTGTTAAAGATAAGCTCACATTTGTACATATTTTTTACTTTATCACTGATATAAAGAATTTGTAAATTTTTATGTTTTCCAATAAAGCCTAAGATTTTGTAATCAGCTTTGAAAATTTATTGTATTCCTAAAGTAAAGCAAAAACTACTATACCTACTGGATGATGTTATTAGTGAACATTTTTATTAATACTTAATCGCTTTTAACCGCCTCCATGATCAAGTGATTCGTGTAAGATCTAGCGTTAAACCTCGGAAAATCAGGAGGCTTACTTTGGGATTTGTGGGGTTTCTAAATCACAAAAAAAAAAATTGGTTGTCTGTAAAGTCGGTTTACTGACGATAGTTGAACGTGACAACGTCTTAAGAAAATACTGATGGAATGGTAGCATTTTTCAAAAGAAAAATTTTATTTCATTTGTTTAATAGATTTCGCATTATAGTATGAATAAACTTGTAATAAAATCTCTTTGGCTATACTATTTGTATCTAGCTGGTTTTGGTATCATTGAAAGTTTAAATTTTAAAGAACATAATTCCAAATTCAAATTAGAGAATTAGATTCAGAGCGAGGTAACGCCGCATGACGTCATGTTTTTTCGTGCGTGCAGCCGGCTCTATCGAATTATAAGACGTTGTCACGTCAAAAATCTGGTACCCACTGCTACAGTTGCAAGCTGCGCTTTTTTTCCAGACTACTGCAGGTTATTGCTGATGACATTTCCTGCGTCACGCCCAATTTATTCATAATTTATATAGTTACATGTAAAGTATTAGATAGTACCGGTGCTGTCGCAAGACGGCATTGAAGTAAAAATTGTAGCAAAATATATTGTTAAAAACCATGTTGTAAGTACTGATATTATGTACTTAGGTATGTTATTATGTATTACTATGTAGACTATTTTGAACAGAAAATTACATCTATCATTTATGAACTAAGGTACATACATATGATATTATAAAGAAGTAAGTTCTGCTACGCACATTTGCAGACTTGACAGCTCTTAACTCTTATTGTGTTAGTAATAAGTTCTAATCTATTCTTAGTTAAAGGCTTCGCGACAGTAGGTAAATACAACATAACTAATAGGTATGTACACATAACGTTCTGTGCGAGGCCAAAAGGTTCCTGCCTTAGCATCTATATTACGCATTTAGCTAATGTCAAGTTAAAGTGTATTTAGAGTTTAACAATAAATTGTACGGTAAATTGAGTTACCAAATATCTCAACACGTGTTATAGCAACAAGAAAACTCTGTAATTAATAATGATAGTGAGCTGTCAATGGTAGATTAGGTATATGACTGTAAAAGTTGTATCTACTAATACAACTTTCCTTGCCGTCTTAAAGCAACATCTGTTAAGCATCGTCGTAATAATGTCGTACTGTTTGAAATAGAACCAACTCAAAACTGTGTGGGAACCTACTGTATCCACTTTTAAAGCCGTCATGAAAGCATTTTCTTGTTTTTGGTAAACTAATAATGGATTTTAAATAGACTCTAAAGTTTTAACAACCATTTCCAGGCGAACTGCACATAAACCTGATTTTGATTAGTTGAGAGCTATAAACACTAATTACCTAACACGTTTAAAGATAATACTTCAATATTTTTCTACGTGATGAATAGTTCATGTCAGAACATTTACTGTCAACATAGAAAGAACTTAAATATTACTTAATAATTCTACCTAGTAATATAGTCATAAGCAATGTGTCAACTCTAGTTACTTGATACAATAATGAAGGAAAAGAATACTATATTCTTGCAGACGGTAGTGTGGTGGTGATGAACAATAGAAGATCACCAAACTTTTTCAATCGTGAATTCTCCCCAGCTTTTACGACGATCGGCGATGTGAGTGACACTCGCACTAACCAACAATTAAACGCGTTCTACCCTGTCTACAATGGTGAGTATACACTGCAGAACTTTTTTCCTTTTTTCATACAATCAAGGAATAATACTCCCTTAGTCCAGTACGCAGGTGTTTCAAGGTACTCTAAGACACTCCTGAGGTGGTTATAAGCAGTGCCAAGGCAGTGGAATATGTAAAAACTGATGATAAAATGATTCGCGACGTATTGCAACATCAGCGAATTTAATAGCTGCATTTTTCATTACAAAATCAATCAACCTTTAATAAATATTGAAAAACGATCAAATCAGGACAATCTTGGAGTAATGAGTTAATTAGTGAAGTTTGAAAGCAGTACCAGTGACAAAAAGATTTACAGGTAACAGCTGAGCGTGTAATGTGAAACGGTGAGCACTTACAAAAAACATTATGAAAATAAATGGGAATGGATATAGACAGAGAGAGAGGAAGTGCGAAGAAAAGATAGACTGCATGAAAGGTGAAATTTTATATTGAGATGACGGTTGTTTGAGAACGGTTCATGAAGAGAGCAAGTCAAGCAAATAATGATGATGATCAAATTACGAAATAAAGCACTATTATAATAATTCTGTAGCCAATACCAGTTTTACTAATTATGTTGATTTATAAATGGTTAAACATCGTAGCTTTTCATGCAAGGTCGTGAAAGGTCAAAGTTTACGTGTACTTAATACTCATTAAGGGCTATAAATACACATTCCCAGCGAAACAGAAAATAGCAACGTATCTTACATTTGCGCTGTTTTCTGTCTTACTACACATTTATGTCAACAAACCTATCCAATTGGGGAAAATGTATTCCACGTGTGGCACTTATGCCAGTAATACTTACCCTTAATTATTATAGCTGCCATTCAACTAATAAAGCCGAGCCAAGTTTAGTTAATTGAAATGATTCCTTTGATTGTTTGTTGTGGTTACACGAATTTATTTGTACGTGTTTCTGTTTTCTTTCTCTCGACGTCAATTTTAATTATAAGTGGGGGTAGATAGGTATTAATTTGTTGTTCTTTATTTCATCGACTTCCTTATTAGAAGTAATAGAATATTAACCTCTAACTGTCTTCATAACTAACTGTTGTAAAAGTCAGCGTTTTATTAACTTATATGAAAAATTTATCATATAAAATTTGATTATCATAACAGATATATTTTTCATAATATCGATCAATCGATAAATATAATATTCCTTGCTATCATATTGTTATTCTGAAAACGACAGAGTACCTTTCTGTACGGAAACACATGACAAGCGAATCAAATATAAGAGTTGTCTCATGTGATGCCGGCAGAGTAGAATAGCATCACCCCATATCCTCCAATTTAAGTCGTAGAAGAGACTAATTAATAAATCAGCAAAGGGGTATTGATCACCTTATACTCCAATTCCAACACTTCGCATTTTTCCTGCATAGTGGGGTACTGCCTAAAGATCTACCGTATCGCCTATTTTTCAGAAAGAGCAGTGGAGATGGCTATATTTGGTGTTTCTTTGCAAGATCGAACGAAGAATGAGGAGATCTGCAGAAGAACCTAAGAATAAAGTGTGCGTCATAGCCCAAAGAAATGCTAAACTTAAGTGACAGTGGGCGGGGCAGATTGCTCGGAGAGCGAATGGCCGATGGGGCCGAAGAGCATGGATAGACCTCCTACAAGGTGGACTGACGACCTAATTAAGGATCTGGTCACGCCTGGATGCGAGTAGCACAAGACCGGTGTTTGTAGCATTCTCTGGGTGGCCTATGTTTAGCAGTGGATGTCATGTGGCTGAAAGGAATGTAGTGTGTTGTGACCTCTAACCTCCTTCAATAACAAGGAGAGTGCTTGTGCTAAAATATAAAGGCTCTTATGGTGAATGTAAGAGTCATGAGTGTTGAAAAACAAAAAATGTTACATTCACAATATTAACGATAAAACGAGTAAAAAGGGGCACAATGCCGCTGGAAAGTGAATTGCTCAATTAAATATTGAATTGAGATGAATAAATACACATTTCACTCCAGGATAATGCCAAAGGGATAAAATACCCATATTAGTTCAATACGGCTTCGAAAACCCAGCAATATGAAAGGGAAATTCTGCCTCATTCGGTTTACAAGTTAAAAGCCTGTGGCGAGCTGATATAAAGGCAAACCGGTTTTTTCCGGATTAAGGATCCCTAAAAATGTAAATAGGGTAGAGTATTGAGTCCTGATACCCTTCCTATAAACAGTCATCAAGCTAAGGCTTCCTCGAGCTACGGACAAATTCCTTTGATCTTGTTTAGGGTAAATCTTTTCGATTTATATGTTAATTTAAGAATTTGAATCTTGTATCATCTTGGCTCACCGCATTTGTTACTTGTTAATCTTGATGCCTGT
Source organism: Elophila nymphaeata (assembly GCA_955850985.1). NCBI lineage: Eukaryota > Metazoa > Arthropoda > Insecta > Lepidoptera > Crambidae > Elophila > Elophila nymphaeata. Next base: position 20,629,612 of record OY039072.1, read on the forward strand.
TCTGAAATTGTAGTTTCGTGGATATTGATTTAAAACACGTCCTTGCTTATTCAGCCTTTTCCGTTTTCGTAAAGTCAGTCCATTAGTGAACTATCTATTTATGAACTTAAATTTGAGTGACATATATATAATTTGATTTGAGACGCCGTCTTGGTGGAGTGGTCAGTATAGCTGCCTAGACATCAAGCGGTCCGGGTTCGAGTCCTGTAAATAAACTTAAATAAACTTAATTAAATATATAAACAACCATGACTCACAAACAAATGTTCCTGTTCGTCACACAAATATTTGCCGCTACCAGGACCACTTGATGTGTAGGCAGTTATACTGACCACTTCACCACGACGGCGTCGAAAATATAACATTATAATCACGCTCACACTCTCAAATGGGTCGATCAGAGCTTCAGGTAACATTCGGTTTCACAAAAAGACACATCAGGCAGTATTTTTATTTTCTGTAAAGTTCCTATCCATCCTAAGGTTGCCTGGAAGAGATCGCTTTTAGCGATAAGGCCGCCCATTGTACAATATACTTAAAATGTTATAAAAATGTACTATTTTTATGTCGATGTACAATAAAGTTTATATCTATTCTATTATATTCTATGAGCCATACAGTATCGCCCCAAAATAGTGGCAGGTTGCCAGCCTGTCGCCTACCCAAAAGGAGCACCAAACCCAAATAAATAACAATCATTCAGTTAACAAACCAACTAAAGCCAACGACAACGACAGATATTACACTGTCTTAGTCGTTGACTCAAAATCATCTTATCAGTCCAAATTCATTGATTGACAATTACCTATACCAATTTAAATAGAAATCGAAAAACAAGGAAAAAAAATCTGTCATGATAAGTGCTGAGAAGAGACTTACCAGGAATGACAGGAATATTGTTCCTTGTTTTTTAATTTCTTTTTAATCTTATCTTAATATACAGGATGGAATTTTTCAATGCCACCTGGAGGGAAAGTACTTTAAATACTGGAGATAGAAAATTGTACTCAAAGGAAACATTCCTTTATTTTTAATTAGAAACAAAACTGCATTCAAAGATTTTCGAAAATTCACTTAGCACGCCTGGGAATCGAACCGGCTAAAATCCGAAAAACAAATGCCTGTACTATTATGGCATTGATCGAAAGGGTCAATCATAAGGATCGAATCTCTGATCAATCTCAAAACAAAGGTGTTAAATTAAATGAAAGAAAAACCATAAAATCTTAATATATTTTAATTGCATGAAAAAAACTAATTAGTTTAACAAAAAGTTCTCGGGTTACAAATCTCGTTGCTGTATATTTTCTAGAAAACTAGAAAATGTATTGCGATGCAAACTTTTAAAACAATAAAGTAATTTTCTAGATTTATCAAATAATCATTTGAAACGTTAACACTGCCAAAATCGCTCTTTCAGAACTTGTCTCAAATGATTAATGGACGCTATCATATTTGTATGATGAACTACTCAATATGAACTTCAGAGAAGCCATTCCATAGTGAACTTGACTAATAAATATAGCAGCAGCCGGTTCCAGAGTTCGGAATTGTACATTTATTAGTCTTACTTAAGTTATACTAGCAGCAATATCACTAATTCAATATCATTAATACACAGTTCTCAATTCGAGTTTCAGCTGTATGATGTAAATTGTAATTTATACTTGGTGTTACAGAATTCCGAAATAATATTTCTAGATTATCCGTCCTCATCGTTGGCGTGGTGATAAGTCCACCACCTTACATGAGTGATGAGTTTACAGATCCTGTAGTAATGTGTACGTGTTGTAACATAAGCATTGTTTAGGGCTTTCACGGGCAGGCGTAAAATAGTGTTTTAATTAATTTAATCAGAAAATAAAAGTGGTCTGAAAGAAGAACTTTGACAGATAATTATTAACAAGGTACATATCCACATCCTTAAGTTTTATTTCGAACTTTTGTAACACACTGTAATTTTCTAGGTAGGCTTTAGAGATTTAGTCGTTCTACGAAGTAAAATGAAGAAGTTGAAAAATGAGTGTTTATCGAGAATACCACATAGTAATACTCACCGTACCTTCACTACGATATCTGACTGATCTTGACCGCTCGACCAACGTCGGTAAATACACGCAGATGTAATAGGGTATTATCGGCTATAGTCTGCCGAAAACATTTGGGAGTGTATACGATGTGTATCGGCCCGCGAGCTAACTTTGATAAGTGCACCCGCACAATTTTGTTTTTTTTTTTGCAAAACTTTAAGCTAAGTTGCATGCTGCAAATTTTTCCTTTGCTTAATTCCGAGTTTATATCCCACACAGTGCACCAACATGTCGTGAAAAATTACTTCATCAGTCAAAGACATGTTGTCACCGTATAATCCCGTAAAATGCTAGTTTAAGCGATGCAAACGAGCATGCCTTGGGAGGTGGAATTTCTTTGCGCAGCACAAATTTTATCGAGCACTCGTAATTTTCTTTGATCCCTCATCTATATTCAATGATCCGTGGACCGTGACGCTTCGTAAGCGAATTCATTATATCCGTGCGCTCTTTATAACAGATCCGACGAATACTTGCGCCTGCTATTTACTCTAAAAACTCCTTCTCGACATATAAGAATTTGGTACACCTTTCTTCCAAGTACGTACGATCAGTGTCACGAGCGTAAAATGCCAAATATACGGAATATCAGATTGGTAGACATCAGCGCAAAATATTGAAAACGCAAGAAAACAACAAAAATGTACATCTACAAATAGGCAGAATTGAATACTATGGAATTATACAGAACAGAACCTCCTCCTGTTGGGAAGTCGGTTAAAAAGACACTGAAAACGATCGACCTACCCCAGGCGGGAATTGAACCCAGCATCTTTTGCGGTCCGGGCGCTACCGGGACACTGCTTTCGCCGTCGAAATTTGTCAGTGCTTTGCTTGGTGCTTTTAAGGTAAACATTGTTTCATCCAATCTTTGAAATTTGCACTTCTCAGCAGGGCAGGGCAGGTCAATTTTTTCCAGTGTGTTTTCTAGTTTTCTAGATTTGAATATACCTGAGGTCCACGTCTGGAAGCCTCCTTGTGGCGGACCCTGGTAACGTGGTGGAGAAACTTTATTGTCGGCCATTGTAGAGTTGTTTTTGTTTTCCTACCACGGCTAGTTCCGGACGGCCCTGGAAAGGGCCACGACCGCGCCCGACGTCCTCCGGATACGGTCCGATGGATGCTCCTAGTGTCCTCGTCAGGAGGACGCGCCAGGTCGAGCGGCTGTCGGTGGAGGAGTAGCTGATGGCCACCAATTGGTGCAAGGAGTGCCTAGACGGGCAGCGTTGGGACGGTGTCGGTGTAGTTGCGCTCACCTGCGCAGATCTCGAGCTGTCCCATAACAGCGCACTGAAGGTCAGGCCAGGGAGGATGTTTAGTGGGTATGGAGGGAACGCCTTTACCTCGATTCCCACATGTCCCCTGCGGGATTCAATCCTTAGGAGAGTGTATATTACGAGTTACTCTGTTTGATTGGTGGTAGGCCATTTTTCCAGTCCGCTTTACCACCACAATCTTTCGCCATAATAATAGATAATGTTAACAGCATTATTATGTTCCGACCATTAATGATAAGATAGCCAGTTCAGTCCAGTAAAGCTTGATTCCATCTTCGGGCTTGTCGTCACTTTTATTAGGTGAGATGAAGGCCGCATGATGCCGGCAGAGTGAATAGCATCACCCTATATCCTTCAATGGGCGTAGAAGGCGACTAATGGATCAGCAAAGGGGTATTGATCACCTTATACTCTGTCCGCCAATCCTTATTGGGCAAGCGTAGTGCACTACTGCCTAAACTTCCTTTGTTAGCAAGGAGAGGCCTTTCGTCCCAGCAGTGGGTCGAATTATAAAGGCTGTTGTGATGATGATGTGATAAAGGCCAAGAACTTCCCTGTCAAGAATGAAATTATAAAATTAATTAGTTTAGTATTCAATTAATTTCAAAACTGATTTTACTTTTGCAATATTGATAACATCATAGCATTTATCTGCTTAGCGTGGAAGGTTACTCGCTTGTTATAAATACTATCTATCAAGCAATTGTATTGTTAAAATGGTATTGGAAGAAAAATAAAATAAAATCACCATATACTTAAACTTAATTGTGCATAGTAATAATAAAAGACAGTCTAGTGAATCGACTGATTTGCCTTCACGACTAGGACAAGTAGAGGGATCAAATAAAACTATTTTTTCAATTTCAGTCAGTTAGGAAATTAATAAGCTTACAACGAAATCCATCGAAGCGGATTAAGTAATAGAAATAAATGGTCAAAACTAGCTTGTCCAATAAATTTGCACTAGCAATAAACCTCTGACGTAAAGATCTGTATATCAAGAAACGTGACATTACCCAATTTTATGTTCCCAAAAAAGTCCACACCGCGTGCCGAATCGTTTTTGTGAAAACAACGGGGCAATAAAGGGTCTTATTGTTATCCTTTGAATTTATACCCAGATATTATCGCTCTCATAAATTGCTACTACCCACACGGTCTTCGGATTCGGGATGCTAGAAAAACTGACCAGGAAGCTAATCTGCGATACTAATACGTGGACGTCGTGTGCTTATAAATTAAACTCGCAGTTACGCTAAAGCGAAATGAAAAACAATTAATTCACAATTTGGGGCACGCAACATCTGTTTTCTAATTGAGACATTAAGCGTGGGATCGCCTCGGCGGGTCTTTTAATAACGTACATATATAACTGATGGCCGACGAAATGTACAACGTTAGAGGACCGGCGCCCAAGCGGCTAAATTATGGCCATAGCCCGCAATCGTCGTCGGGAAAACTCCCAGATAATTGACACAAATGTAGCGAAACGGTGGCGCAAATGCTCTGGCCTGTTTTCGTGTGGGGTCTGACTATTTCTTGCTTTAAAATGAATTCGACACATCCTGAATATTTGATGTTGGCAACGTTAAGCATTTACACCGACGTACTTGCAAATTTAGAGGTCTAGAGACCTAAATTACGTTGGTACATTTAACATTCGTGATGTGCAAACCATGCATTAATTCTGTGTGTTTTACGAGTCGCCCAAAATTAAATTCAAGTTTACTTCAAAATTGCATTTAGTTATAAAAATATATGCATAATGGCGCTTGGCAATTTGTACTAGGCTATACATTACGTCGTCCCCATATTGATGTGGGTAGCTGGACATATTTTAATTAGGGTACCGCCAGATTTTGCTTGTTCCATTCCCCAAACCAACGCGTTCTATTCAGTTTTCAATTCTACTTCGGTACGCTGGAAACATTGCACACTGCACAATTAATGTTTACGTGATAAAATTGATACACTATTTTGTTCCCGCGCGTAGCGTGCAATAATATATTTATGTCGTTATTGGCTTGAACAACATCCCCCTATTGACACAAGTCTGGTGCAATAACCGAGAACCCTTTGTATAAGCTGTCTTTGCCAACCACACGAGAACAAAGTATCTGAGCGTCGTGGCTGCATCTACAAAAAAACAGTCTATTTTTACCGTAAAATGAAATGCCTTTTTCTCTTAGCTTGATGTAAAATATGTAGTAACATCGCAAGCTAATGCTCGGTAGTAGGAGCTCTTTGTTTGTCCGTCACCGCGCCAATAAGTTAGCTAAGTGACTCTAAAAATAGTCCACAGAGACCTTTTGTTTGCTCTGGTACAATGAACATTGGTTTCACGTGTATCTTTTTGCCACAAGCGAAGCATCTCGGGTGTTTTTGCCCAACACTCCGCGCCGGTAGCGCGAAAGTGATTTATCATAAGGCAACATGCTGCGGTTGAGACGAAAAATAAAAGTAATTCCTTTTGTATTTGCCGAGTGGGTCGGTCGTCTAGAGACATATTTGCCAAACGCATGAATAATGGTCCTTCGCTTTGACATAACTGCCATGCGAGTTTTTTATTCCTTCTACAGCGATAACTGCAATTTTGTAGGAACAGTTTAGCACAAAAATGTATTGCGGCAATTCATATCAACTAAAGTGTTCCAAACTTAGACATAAACATTGTGTCTTTAGTGCTTGCCAAATTCTTATAGGTATATTTAAGCCTTTGACTGGCGTTCATTCATATATTTAGTATATATTACTCATTACAGTAACAAAATACTCGTCTTTTGTTTGCCTCTGTTAATAATAGTCCTACAAATGTTATGACGAGAAAAACTATCTGTAATAATATAAAAGTAGCCTTCATCCTAGTTCAATAAGGTCTAAAATATTACGAGCAGAACTACGATGCTGCTCCGGAATATCGTATTCAGTACGTATACAGCTTAAATCCCCTTCTTGGGATTCCATTATTATCCAATTTGCGCTGAAAGCCAATACTCTCGCGGTGTTCTCAAAACGACATCAACTCGCCAGCAAGCCGCTTTCACATTCTAAAACAATATTTAGAACACAATAAAATTTCTTTTTTATACTCTCCTTGTCCATGAAAAAGATATAACATTGTGAGTTGAATTTATCGTGGAAGACGAGAACCCAGATGGCTTTTCTCATAAAACACGACGAGTGGTTCTGGTGGTAACGTCGCTGTACTTAAAGATAATCACGATTTACGGGGCCCTTCGTTGGTATTTCGGGAACACTTTCTCTTTGATGTGAGAGCAATTACACTGAGTCTAATGACGTAGTGCATTTTCATTCGCAACGCGGATGGCTTAGTTTTATAGGGTGCGAAAGGCCCTTATTGCTACTAAAGGTGAGTTATGCACGCACCGATTCTTTATGATCGCCGTAATTAGTAATAAATGTAGCATTAAATAACATTTATATTATGACATAAAGACACGATTAATTTGTGACGAGGTCTATTAAGACATAAATTGAAAATTTTATTTGTATTTCATTAAACATTAAAATTTTATGTCGGCATTTAAAATATTTAACTATGGGATAATATTCTGTATTATTTCCAAGGGTATTCGATATAACATGAACAACCTTCTGTTGTCTGCAGGTTGCCTTTCAGTCAGTATCATCTTTTCGTACTCGGTGCCTATAGACGGCACAGCATCACTTGGGTTTGGCTTTTTTACGTTGGGAAATGCGTTACGCATACGTCACGCTGGTGGTAGCGTCAACGTTATGTGGGACTCTCCCTACAAAAGGCAGGGCCTACCCACTAAAACCCAACGATGTCTCTCACATGCACCTTGGCGCGAAAACATCAGCGACCGCAACCTGATCCCCATCATCGGACTAGGAGAACGCGTCGGCCGCGGATGTATCGCTGCCAGACGGGACCATGGGACCCTTGCGGAAACTTCCACGACCCCGCCGGTGGCGACCCCGCCATAAAGTTACTACGTCATACTTCCATACAAGACTGGCCTAAAGAAATCACACATTAAGGTAACTTACTACTTGAAAGGTATCATCATAGGCAAATAGGTACTAATTTTATTTGGAGTTGGCGTAATAATGTTTTCCTCTTCCATCGTTTACTTCTTTTTTTGCCACATTCTCTATCATACTCAACCTATCCATCTTTTCATCTTTATAAAGTGTATATTTTCATAATTTTATTACCAAATGAAGTTCAATTAAAAAATTACGTAGTTGTGATTTTGTCTACTGATTTTATACGTATTTATCGATAAACTTTTCATCTTCATCGTTACTTTTAAGTGGCTAGCTCATCCATCCTTACCTGCTTGACACATTTATATTTTTACGCGCTGTCTAAACATTCTCAACATTCTCCTGAAAAGTAAAGCACAGGGAAAAGTTTCCAACAAAGTACCTTGCTTATGACAACACTCAAAACTCTGAAGCCGGTTGTAAAAAACTACTTTTACGATGCCTTACTTTAAAAATTGTACTTTGTAGAGGAAAAATACAAAACATTGTTGGCAAATACCTGATAAGACGTATCCAAATCAACATCTGTTGTTTACACCGAATAAGAGCCTATTTACGGCATTTTTCAAACGAGACGTTTTTCAAGCGCGTTTATATCGATACAAACCCAAATCAGACCAATTGCTAACGCACTGAACAAATAGCGCTTGTATTTGTACCGATGTCGTGGCCAGATCTTAGAGTTCATCGCTCATTAAAGGTTGCATTTCATGAAATCAAAAATACTCGCTGCCCCCAACATGATATGGCCTGGCCAGATCAATAAAAAGTCAGCGTTTGACGATATGAGCAGCTCATAATATGGTTAAACGTGTGTCATATTATAATTAATGTAAAGACTGGTGCTTGAAATAGGTAGATTGAAACAATGTGTAATACAAACACGGTCTCCTCCTCGTAGATTATTGATAACAGTTAACTCAGGCTCAATTTGAATAACAATTCAATGCCTGTATAGTAAAATATGAACTACTAACGGCCGCCAGTCTGGCATCAACTCTCCTCAGGAACGACTGCTTTCTATTGACAACAGCCGGGACCAACAGCTTAATGTGCCCTCTGAGAAGGAAATGGAGTTGGAAAATGTTCGGTCACCCATCCGAGTACCGACCGCGGACTGAGTAGCGATTTTTGTCAGTGCATTTTTTCTAGTATTAAAATATTTACGCGTTTGTAAAAGCAAAAATAAAATTATTCCATTTTTGATAATTTCATTTAAATATACAGAGTGTAAAAGACATGAACAGTCAAACGAGAACCATGTATTCTATACATCAAATAAGAAATATTTCATAAAATAATTGCTGGGAAATGATTATTATTTTGTTTTTTGTACCGTGCAATGTAAAGTGATCAACTCCCACGCAACTCGCAAAACCACGATTATTTTGCCAGACAGCGTGGCGCGACAAAAATACAAAAAAAATATGATTATGTTTTTTTGGACAATAATTAAGAATATTTTTTAGAATAATTGTTTTCATAAAAAAAAAATTATGTCTTTGACCTTCAACCAAATCGTAACTATCAATTTACCAGGTAAGTATAGTCTAAAGAAAAAAATGTTATGATGGTGAGCAGAATGCATGGTTCTCGTTTGACTGTTCATGTCTTTTACACTCTATGTCGTAGTATTTTCGTCTTGTCTTTAACAAATAGAATTGAAAATGTGACAATAGTTTTTCATTGCTGTCATTATTATTCACGCATATCATTTAAAATACAATCAATCAGGAGCAACTGATAAAATTAACTAAACTCAGTCATGTAGTTTCGACCATCCAATTAGCCGTTCTGTTGTGTGAATTTAATGGCTGACCATTAGCGTGATTGATGTGATATATTTAAGGGCTCCGTAACTGGTAATAAAGCTGGTCTTCCAATTTATCCGTATTTCATTTACGTTTGCTGCATTGTTTGATCACACTAACATGCTTGGGTGTTCTCAGCGGTGTATTAATTTGCACTAGACCTAGTTTTGACTAGACCTGTAGTTTCTCCCAATGGGTTGGACCAATGAGTGACCAACATTTGTCACACGAACAGGCGTTCTGGAAAAATATCTTAACCTTAAATAAAACACAATCAAATAAAGCAACCCCTACATAGTTTTACGTTCAAGTTCATGAGTACGCAGGTTACTGGCACAGTATACCAAGAACAGTAATACGTCTTTATACAAACTAGCCGCTATCCATTAGAATGTGTGCGTGCGTACTGTGACGCATACAATATGACATAAAAATATGGGGGCATAAGGTGGTCTCGCCGTCTCGGTGTGATCACGCGTTTTTATGTCATTGCACATTCGCTCGCCGCTCGTTCCCGCCCGGCACATTTACGTTAGTAGCGTCAACGCAGAGTAGGCTAATAACTCGCTGACAGCCCGCAGATAACCTACTGTTCTTGGTATACTGTGTCACTGGGGCCACTTACCATCAAGCGGACATACGTTCCGAAAGTGCATTCTACTGATAAAAAAAAACTTTACCTTAAAAAAACTTTAAAAAAGTTTTACTACCGATTAACCTTGTAGTGTGGTGTATAAAAACCTGTATCTTTAGCCGATTATGAATTCTATTTTATCTTCATTTTGGTTGTACAGTTTATAGGTGCCTTTTTTGTAATAAGTTCTCGTTGAGAGCCCAACAAATTAATTTAAACTACCTATTGCATTAACGTTTGTACATATTAGATTCTACACCTATTACCAAACTTAATTACTTCAAAGCGGATTATGACGCAATCAATGACGAATTGAATAAGGTAGACTGGGATTGGAAACTTGACAACTGTTGACGATATGGTTTCAAATTTTTTCACTATTTTGTTTTACATTATACATAAATTTGTCCCTATATAAACCTAAAATCCAAATACCCACATTGGTTCTCATTTATTTATTTTGAACCGACTTCAAAAAAGGAGGAGGTTATCAATTCGACTGTATGTTTTTTTTTCTTTTTAATGTTTGTTACCTTATAACTCGTTACTGGGTGGACCGATTTTTAAGATTATTTTGACCTTTGGAAGCTAGTGCTTGTCATGGGGTCCCATTTAAATTTTATCGACATCTGACAAGTAGTTTTTGAGTTATCCCTAATAATGCCTATTTAATTGACATTGATGATATCGTAATTTTATCACTTGTGTGTCTATAAGATCTTGAGGTATTTTCCTGAAAATTTTTATACTTAAAACACTAAAAAGCAGATTTTTTTTATTTAAATAAAAATAAAACCGCCTTCAAAACTAAAAACGGGAGGAATAAAAATTTTGTTTATAAAAATCTAAATGTTTTTTGAGGTCGGTGCCAACCTCAATATTTGTAATAAAAGTTGTCATTTGTATTATATTTGGGACCGACCTCAAAAAACATTTAGATTTTTATAAACAAAATTTTTATTCCTCCCGTTTTTAGTTTTGAAGGCGGTTTTTTGGAATAACAAACAGTTACACATTAAATATTTGTAACCAGTAATCCTCATAGGTACAATGTACAATGATAGGGTGAATGTGTAACCCACACCGTTATCCACTTATTACTACAACAAATTATTTTATTTTAGGGCGCTAACAATTTACATTTCCAAGTTTCTATTAGTTGAAAACAATAAAAAAAAACTGAAAAATACTCATGAGGTCTTATTAAAAGGCTATGTGAAATAAATCGCTTAACAGAGCTTTTTTATTTATTTATTTATTGATTTACCAACGTTTGCATACATCAAATCTTGTTAATTAACTTAAAGTATTATTTTAGTAACTAAATGTAACAAACTTTTAGTGGTAAATACCACATGCAAACATAACTTAATATTTAAAATTAATTTATGTTTGCATGTGGCAGAGTTAAAAAGTATAACAATCCAATGGATTTGATTGCATTGAACGCGGTAAGACCATCTCCTTGTTACAACGCATAATCTCTGATATCGAAGCAGTGTAAAAAGCTAATGACATATCAGGCAAAACTATTGCATTTTGGAATGTCTACATTAGAGATAAGTAGAAAAATGTTGAATCTAGTATGGCTAAAAAAACTGGTTCCAATAGCTGTCCAGAATTACTAAGCAAAGTTATGTTTAATGTACCTCATAATCTACCAAGAAAAAGTCGCACTAATCTAAATAAACATTATTTTTGGTCCAGAAGGTATTCGTTGTATATATAGGGAGCATGAAGCAGATAGTGACTTAAATGTTACACCAGGAACAGAGTTCTACTTGCTTTTAAATAATTACATTTTATTGTACGTTTATACTGTTTAGTTCTTATATTATTTGAGTTTGAGTTGAAACTTACTCACCCGTACGCATTATTGGCACATTCATTCAATAGTTCATTTATTTAGAAATTAATAGATCATTTACGTTCAAGGATTTATAATCTTTTATACTTTTATAAGCTCTTAGTCCCAAAGGGGCAGATCTGTACATAAAATTTGTTTCACTAAAAGCATTGCAGTATAGGCCACAGAGTACCCCAAAATAGTGACAGGTTACCAGTATGTCATCCACACAAAAGGTGCACCGAACCCAAAACCTTCAGTGAACTAACAAGGACAGATCTTACATTCTAAATTTCGCAGTCGAGAATTTGGTTCATAAGAAAATAAAAAAAATATAATTAGTAAATTTTCATGTCTCCACAACAAAAATGTCCAATTTGATAGTCTGAATAACATGCTAGAGCTGATGCATATAGTGATGAAAGGGTTCGAGGTTTTTAAGCTCTTTTAAAGGAACTCGACTCAACTCATACGGTTAAAAACTCAATGAGTCTGTCACGGTCTAAACCGTCTTCCAATATACTTACGTTGATTTTTAATAAAAAATCCATACAAAACAAAGCATCACATAACTATCAACTATAATAATTAAATATTCTGTACTAATGTTAACTTTCACTTGTTTTTAAAACAAATATAAACACCGCTAAGAAGGGTGCGTTTAGAAATCTATCGAGTTGAATAACTATTTTAATTTAATATGTTGTTAAAAAGTAAATACTAATTTCTACTTGAAATTAACTGTTCTTTCTTTAAATAGTATATAGTGACCACATGTTGACCTTTGCTCGACCTTTACATCTTATAATTTTTTTGATCACTTTGTCACCCTCGTAGTTCCTTTATTTACTTATTTTATTAAAACATTTCAATTGTAGCTTCGTCACTTTATACCCTAACCTTAGTCGGTCGACTTTAGCGAACACCTGTTCATATCTTTTTAAAAACAATTCCAGGGATCCTATCTACGGGCAGCCGCCTACCCTGCTGCTCCGCTGCTGTGCTTCGTGCCACCCTACCGGCCGAAGCTGAACCCACGCCGACCACGCTGGTAGTCGACGTGCCTGGTTCCTGCCGCTTCCTGCGCTAACCGCCGAAGCTAAGTCTCGCCTTCTTAAGTACGAGAACCCCAGAGCAGCCCAGTACCCACACCCTGGGCTAATAAATAGTGTTAAATTTAACCACTCTTTCATTTTTCTCTTTTCTGCACATCTGGCCGTGCTTCCCACGGTCAGAGCGTGTCAAGTCTTTAAACCCTGAACCCTAAGCCTTATTAGAGTCCAAGACTGGGATTGAAGGCCTATTTTAAGACTGAGTCATTTAAATGACTCTGAATTTAAACCACTCAGCCGCAACGAAAAGATTCGAACCCTTTTAAAACGACTCGGTTCGCGGGAGTCTTAAGTCGTGAGGGACGCTCATACTCGTATACTATAACTTAAAAAATAGCAATAATTTATAGTAATTTAATATATATATATAATAAATTGAAAAACTAGTCGGCGACTCAATTTCTTTTAAAAAAAAATTTTGTAATAATTTAGAATTACGATAATTATCTTTAAATTATAATGTTAAAAATATCAAGTGATGCATAAATAGAATACTTAATAATAATGCAATGACCACGTACTGAAGTTTATTATTTTATTATAATCTCATGCTAAACAGCTCAACTTTATAATAGGTTGGGGAAAAAGTTTCTTCGCATTTTTCCAGAAAATTCAAAACATTTTTTAATATAGTTTATTTACATTTAACTAAAGTATGTAGGTACCATTTTGTTCGATAACTTTTTGCCATCTTGTAGGTAGGGACATGATCCCATTGCTATAGAAATTTTGGGACTTCTGGTCAAAATACCGCGACAAGTGGTTTTGGCAGTCCTCTCGTGATGTTAACCTGACACTGCCTAAAGAATTCTGAAGAGACCGAAACAGGTGGAAATCTGAAGGTGCAAGGTCAGGACTATACGGCGGATGCATTAACACCTCCCAGCCAAACTCTCTTAATTTTTGCTGAGTGGCTAAAGATGTGTGAGGTCTAGCGTTATCATGATGAAAAACCACACCCCTTCTGTTGATTAATTCCGGCCGCTTTCTCTCAACTTCTTGCTTTAATCTCATCAGTTGTTCGCAGTAGAGTTCAGAATCGATGGTCCTGCCTGGTGGTAACAGCTCATAATGAATAATGCCCTTCCAATCCCACCACACACACAGCATCACCTTGTTGCGAGTTAACCCGGGTTTCGCCACAGTCTGTGAAGCCTGACCGGCCTTTGACCACGACCTTTTTCGCACGTTCTTGTCGTACGTGATCCACTTTTCATCACCAGTTATCAGCTTCTTCAAAAATGGTTCGGTTTCATTACGTCGTAATAAAGAATCACAAATGAGTACACGGTTCATTAGGTTTCTTTAGTGAGCTCGTGAGGTACCCAAATGTCGAGCTTTTTTGTGTACCCAGTTTTTTTCAAATGCGCCAAAACTGTTTTGTGATCAATTCCCAGTTCTTCAGCTACGTCGTAACTACTGACATGCCGATCTTGCTCCACTTTTTCAAAAATGGCATCCATTTTATCTGTAATAGGGCGACCAGAGCGACGTGCATCTTTGACATCAAAATTTCCGGATTGAAAACGCTTAAACCAAATTTGTGCTACTCTCACAGACACTGCACTAGGTCCATAAACATCGCAAATTTTTTTCGCGGCTTGCGTTGCATTTTTACCTTTTTTGTAGTAAAATTTTAAAATGTATCGAATTTCTTCATTAGATTCACTCATCTTGGCGGTACGAAAAACAAATGAAAATCACACATTTTCCTAATTCGAATTTGGAATTATGTTCTTTAAAATTTAAACTTTCAATGATACCAAAACCAGCCAGATACAAATAGTATAGCCAAAGAGATTTTATTACAAGTTTATACATACTATAATGCGAAAAGACTTTTTCCCCAACCTAAATTAAATGACTCGAGCTCCTTACTAAAAGGCTTGCGGCTAAGTCGTTATAACTCTTATTTAAAGACTCAAGTCGTTTTATTTCAGAGTTGATCTCTAATGACTAAATTAGTAAAAAGCCTCAAGTCGTATTTTTGAGTCAAGTCCTAAAAATTGAGGCGAGTTTTGATTTAAAAGGTTTAAAAACCTCGAGTCCTTTCATCACTAGATGCATATCGTTAACTTCAAAACTTAAAAATAAATGATGTACGAAAAATAACTATAAAATAAAGCAGAAATGCGGTACACGCACACACACACACACACACACACCAAGCTTTTCGTATAACAACTCAATTTAACTACGAATAACGGGACGCACCGTTTAGTTACCCTCTGAAGGAACAAACGTCAACGTAAATGAATTATGCCTGTTTTAAATAAGTCTTATCTCGAGATATTTGTAATAGTAACGTAATAATGGGCAAGCGAAATTGGAGTAGCCCAAAGTACAAAGGAAAATCTAAACAAAAGATATCGGGGAACATATTGTTAGGAGCAGTGTTTTGTTTTTATGTGTACCGTACATGTGGTCGCAGTTTTTGTGATCTAGATAGGACATCGGACAAGATTTGTGTGTGTCGAACAAAAAACAATACGTGTGTAACAACGGACTGGTAGTTTTTCTGGTATTCATTGGCATTCATTAGCATACGTGTTGTTGAGCAAACTGTGTTCAAGATAACATGGTTCTGTTTTATATTTGCAAACAGAAGGCTTTTAAAAAAATAGAGTAGAAAAGCTTTTGTTTTGAAGATGGTAGAGCGAGGCCGAACGATGCGTTGACGGTGCGGTGCGGCGCCGCCAAGTTTCGCTTTTATTTGGAAACTTATAGAAATTATACCATACTTAAACAATGCATAATATTGGTTATTTAAAAATATTTATAAGTTTTGTGTTTGATAAATTATCAAACACACTGTGTTTGATTAGTTAATACACCAGAGCACACCAGCATTGCGACACCGCACCGCGGAGAGTGGTTTTATCATAAAAGATTGGAAAAATGATTGTGGATGGTTAAATTTCATAGAAATCGTGCTAGGAATTTACAATATTATTACGCGAAATTCAACTTTTAACCAGTGTTCTTACAAATGAGACTGTGGTCACAAACATGTGATAGCGTCGCAAGCGCTTACGGCAAACCTTTGATTTGTGACCAAAAACCGACATCGATCGATCGGCCATAAGCAAACACTCTATCCACCCGTTTGAATTTATGACGGCTGGTTGAAGATTGGTCAGTGTGTGAAACTAGCATAAAATTTTAATATATCAGCAGTTCTGGAAATCCAACCAGTATGGATTCAGCTTAAAGTAATCTCCTTTCTATTTTCATCTCGCATAATGTGTGTTCAATATGCTTACAGAAAAATCGATTGCAAACGAGATTAAGCATATTAGCTACTCGCTTGTCCGCGACTAGTGGGGCTTAGTCATTAGTAGAATAATATTCAGGAGGTTTCAAGGAAAAATATAGTTAAGTACGCTTTTATTATCCAGAAAACGTTAACATAAGTTTATTTTGAGTAAACCTATAGCTTAAAAGCTCCAAGTTGTTTAATTTCATATTTTTTGTTTATGGCTTTTTTATATGTGTCAATGTAGGGGTCCACGTCCGGAAGCCTCCTGGTGGCGGACCCTGGTAACGTGGTGGGGAAACTTTCTCTGCGGGTGTGTGGCTTTTGATATCAAGTGTGTTCGCTTGGCATTCAAAGTCACATGCCATCGTCGAGTTGTTTTTGTTTTCCCACCACGGCTAGTTGCGGACGGCCCTTTTCAGGGCCACGCGCCCGAAGTCTCCTGGGTGCGGTCCGATGGCTTCTCCTGGTGTTCTCGTCAGGAGGACGTATCAGGTCGAGCAGCCGTCGGTGAAGAGGCGGCCTATAAGGCCCCTGCTGGCCATTAATCGGTGCACAAGGAGTGCCTAGACGGGCAGCGTTGGGATGGTATCGGTGCCGGTGACGAAGCTTCATAGCCCGAGCATCCACCCGATACGGCCCGACCACGATTCTGGTGTGTAGATGTGGTTAACCGTTAATGATCTTAGTCTAATAATAAAGTAATCCATATTGTAAGCTGTGGGAGTGTTACGGCGCTTCTTCTCCACCAAGATAATAATTCAAAGTCAAAGTCAAAATTTCTTTATTCATATAGGTACAATTTGTACACTTATGAAAGTCAATTTTGATGCCATCGGTTCAAGAGTCTACCAGGAGGCCTTGTTCTGAGAAGAAACTCAACAAGTTTTATCCTCCCGTTACAGTTTTCATAGTATTGATTTGGAAAGAGTCATAATTCACATTGTCAAGTCTTTAATAATTAATAATTTTGGGATTAATAATTCAAATATAATAAATATCATTTCGCATGAAGAGGCAGTGGGATTTAAAAGTACTTATGAAAGTCCATTTTAAATGAACAAATCAAAAGTTCTTTATTTAATAAAGAATTTCTTTATTTTGACTATGTTGGTAGTTGTGTTAATTTATTTTGGTCCATGATAAATATCTGCGGGGAATTTCAAGTTATCCATTTATTTCGAAAAAACCTTAAAATTAAAAGCGCTTTCACAAATTACACCATATTATACTAAAGCGCTTTTTCGCTATCCGGACATAAACGGCACTCTAACAAATAAGGTTATTACGAAATATTTTCGATTAGCAGAAATTTTCCGCTGTTGAGGTTGCCCCACAAGTTCCATAGCAACAATGAATACTCCTCAAAGTCCTGACATATTATCAAAGCTGAACTACAGCAATAAAGTCCATTATTATTAAAGCTCCGCACAAAATGTAACTGTAGCGTCAACAAAAAACAAAGTAAAGGGGCCGCTCGTAAAATTACCGAGCGCAGCGCCGGCAGGAGCCACGTTCAATACCCTCTCAAGAGGTATTACTAGTATTATGAGGGGTCACAAAGTGAGGACGGCGATATTGGCAGCCCTTACCAGGCAAGGTAAGAAGGTGTGGAAACTTCTCATAAAACGTAAGGAGGCAGGTGCATTCCATTTACCGGGCACCGAAATGTGCGAGTATTTCACGCACCGCCAGCCATTACTGTCGTTATAGCGTGTAAGCCCTAACAGAAGGAGTAGTGTAATAAAATATGTCGGCACTAGTGCTGATGTTTCGAAAATTGAACGTCAAACACTTGTGAGGACGTTAGTTTTTGAGGCTTTTTGTTAAGATTGCTTTTTTAATTATTTATTTATTTAACCAGTACATTTTTTTTGTTTTTCCGCGGAAAAGATTCAAAGGTTGATAAAAACCTTATATTTTGATGTCATACCTACATGCGTGTTAAATTTTGGTCACCCATCCGAGTACTGACCGCGAACTTGGTTGCTTAACTTTCGTGATCGACGGCTCAAAAGTTGATAGAAACCTTATATTTTGATGTCATACACGAATGTTAAATTTGGTTGCAATAAGTTAAAGCATGCTCGAGTTATCGTGCTAACGCACAGATACACAGACATAATTCCGAAAACGGTATTTTTGGACTCAGGGAGGTCCAAAACGTGTAAATCCGTCAAAATCTCGAGGTCGAATTTTTTGACGATTACAAGACTTCCTCTATGCTACGTATACGAGAAAGTAAAAACACATGTGGGTAGGCACTACATCGGAACATCGGATTAAACGTAGTGTATTATATTATATACTCTTTGCATCGGATACGCGAATAGGTTGGTAGGTAATTTGAAATGTGTACGGCAAGGAGCTTATATTTGTGTACGGGCACAAACCGCCCGTATCGTGCGCATGTGTGTGTGTGTACATGAGCCCCGATACTTACACAGTTACTTTTCGCGGTCTTTTGTTTCGTCAAATTGGTATCATGTTACATTAAGAGAACTGGGATTCGATCCACGGAAGATTCAAATTTGCACTCCAATTGGTTGGCGGTAGGGTTTTTTTTATGGTAATAGCTAGTATTAACATCGACATAAATTCGTCATAACATTAATGTACGGGGATGTATCACGCCTGGAGATTAGAGATGAATTGATACGATGGTGTTATAATAAAAAAGGCATAACGTAAAAACTTGATTTTACTAGAATGGGTACTGGTAAGGTTGCGTTACGTTTGCGAAGGAACTGAACAATTAATAATAATTTAAATGCACCTACATTTACCAAAGTACGTCGAAATTGAGCTGATATGACAACTAAGTATTTATACAATGGAAGCGCTTGTTCGTACAAATAGTGCTAACAATATTGTTTGTGTTTTGACATAAGACAGCTTGCCCAAAGCTTATCATTACTTAGCTACGGTAAGTTGTAGATCAAAAGCTTTCTCGTCAAGATAATAATAAGATCAAATTAATTCAGCAAATTTTAATGGCCTGCGAAAATTACAATTTAGAGAAACAATCAAAAAGTTTAGAAAACTGTAACCAGACTACGGAAAAAAAATGAAATGAAGTCAGGTAAAATATAGCTTACTCGAACTATATTAACGTATCGATTGATACCTTATTCATCAAAATCGAATTAATAGTTTAGGCGCTACGGAGAAACATACGTAAATACAAATCTTCTTTTTCTTCTTCTTCGTACGGGCAGTTTCTGCAACTCGACGGCTGGTGCCTCTTTTGCGTCGGAGGATGTGGGCCGGATCACTCAAGCCATCCCAGCTCTATCAGGAAGTCGCCTAGCGCCTTAAGATTGCCAAACAACTCCAGTAGCCCAATTCACGTATTAAAACCGTTGGGATATCGCAGCGATTTAGTCGTTTAAACACTTTTTCGTATTCACGTACGTCAAATGAACCGATTTTGAAGTAGCTCGATCGCAATGTCGTTGAACCATCGTCGAACCGTATTCAGCTAATAAATCGTTTTAAAATCGCACCTGAAATGTCAACTGAGAGGTATTCAGCTAAAATATTTCATATCACGTTCTATGTTAAATAACATCGATATTGTTTAATTTAATTTGATTAACTTATCGTAAATCACTGTATTTGAAGTATAAAGTATATTTGAACCTTTTAGTAGAAAATCAAATAATTTTACAGGCATCTTTTTTGTTTCATTGACAAGTCGTTCAGATGTGCTTTAGTTCCGATCCTATTGAGTTGTCGTCCTATCGAAATGTAGCTGAGTAATACGTGAATACCAAAATTGGATAGGACTACGATCGAACGATTTCTAAACTACAACGATTTTTAGATCGAATGTATTTACGTGAATTGGGCCACTGGCCGCTCCTCGGCGACCCGAGGAAGCGAGCCCGGTATTCTGCCACTCCTCTGCACTCCAGCAGGACGTGAGCGACTGTTTCTTTCTCCGCCATGCAGGCTCTGCACAGTGGGCTGTCTGTTATACCTATATTGAAAAGATGTTTGTTAAAATTGCTATATCCCGAGATTGCGCCTGTGATTAGACGTTAGTGGTATCTTTTTAGCTGTAATAATTTCTTAGAGAACGATGGGTCGATTAGCGGTAGAAGTAAATTCGCCTGTCGGCATGTCTCTAACGTGTTCCAATATCTATCATATACTAGGTAGGAGTGTTCTATAACCCTACCTTTGAAATACAAACATACATACATATCTGCTAAAATCATAGCCCTTCCTTTTAACTTCGCATAGTCAGGTAATAAAAAGGCTTTATAGACACTACTTGATGAAAATGATCATTGATCCTAACTAAAATGAGAAAATCCATTCAATAATTAACATCTCCACGATACACGGTCTGAAATAAATGATACAATAAATATTCATTACAATGATTTATTTAAATTGGATATCATACAATTTATTATATACAAAGCTGGCTGCCCCGTATCAAATTATGCATGATACAAATAAAACCTCTTCGAAACTCTTCCATAATATGCATTTTCAATATGTGGCGCTTTTCTTCCTAGCCTTTGAGCCCGTGGTCTTGTTTATTCACAGGCCAGAGCCAACGGAATAATATGAAAATGTACTGTATATTCAAACTAAGTCCCACAGAACGTATCGAGATATGGATTCGCTGCGAACTTATAAAGAATCACTATGAATACTTGTATAAATAAACCATTTCTTACATCTGAGCCGGCTTCATATAAAAACGTGAAAATAAAGGAACGGCGAGCCGCTATTTTATCCACATCTATGATTTACGGCTAAGGTGGATAGGTATCTGCTGTTATTTCCATGAGTTATTGGTACCATTTGGGGTGTACACGATAAACAAAGCTAGCAGCTGGACCTCAAATGTCTTACGTTTATGGTAAACAAACAAAAAAAATCCATTTTCATGACAGACATTGAAGGAAATTAATACTAACCTAAGTTGTCGTTAATAGTGTTCGGCGAGATGTGAACCTACCAAGTCTCTTCTTTTAATCCTTTCTTTTTCTCCTAATAATTTTATTGTAAAGCTACAGATCGACGTCAATTTATGGCGATGTATGAATCAACAAAACTTTGGTAAGCTTACTTTTATCTTTAGAGAATATAGAAACCGATCACTGAAAAAACATTGCGCTAACAAAAGACCTTTTTGGCTCGGTTACACTCATATCGGTAAGTTTTTACTAAGACTTAATTATAAATCTCTATGTAAACTTGGCATAGAGTACACTTGATGTATTTGTGTTTAGCTACAAACTTTGCAGGTGCTATATCGAAAAACATGCTGGGTTATTTTATACAGTATTTTATTTAATAGGGGTTAAAGAATGAAATCGCCGATTTTTTCCTCATTATTCATTAGTGTATAATTCCTTTAATACAATAGCTATGTCCTTTATTGTTTTTTTTATTTTAAACGTCATTACAAGGACTTACATTTATGTTTAAAATTTTATTCTTATTTTTATTTTTTTCACTAGAAATACATCTTCAAAAACAGCTCGTCCTAAGAGGAACCCGTCTCCGTTATAAAAATATGAATATTTTTTTACAGATATCAATTCACAATTTTTTTCTCTATGTATCCTATAGCTTAATGTTGTCTAAATATATCCACAAAATTACACAAAATTTGGATTTGTGTTTCCTTAATAAATCGCAAATATATTTGTATGGAAAAATTAATTTTCGTTAAATTCTCCATACAAAACGGCAATTTCATACTTAAACCCCTAATATAAACCTTACGTTATTTCAGTGGACCAATAATGGTATTTCGATCCATTATTCAATATCGACTTATCATACCACTGACAAGAATTGCCTATCGGCTATCATTACCTAACGTCATCAAAAATTGCTCGCACCACCGCATCCTCGTTTCAATACAAAATTCAGGCTATTCATCAGCCCAGCGTATAGTGGGATAACCGCTGTATAAATAATTCGCGAAATGAAGGTGCCTTCACGTCATAGAATAAAGATGAGCGATCATAGCCCGCGACGAAATCGATCCGACTTATACCCGTTAAATAGGAGCTTTACGATAATCGTAGTCCCAAGTTTGATATCGTAAATCTATATACATAAACGACGTTTACGAGCAACGAGCTACGTGGCTGCCACGAAATTAGAATAAATACTTATTCTTGAGCCAACTACGCGGGTAAGTTAATAATTGTTTTAATCAAGTTGCCGATAATTGAGATATTGTGAACTCAATGATTATTTTATATTGAGCATTAGAATTTGTTCATTTGTTATCTGAATATTACTCTCTGATGAGGACTTGTTTTTTTTATACGCAACATATTATGATGCCATTTGCAATGAAGAGGCGTAAAAACATATTTAAATAAAGGCGTTACTAGTGCGATACATAGTGTCAAAAGAAACGTATCTTTGTATTTGGATATTCTGAGATTATTCGTAGTCATTTGCTAGTCCTTGCTATGAAAAAAAAAACTATCTATCCCAAGCATGATGATGATTGTGAAGATTTTCAGTGAATTTTCTGGTGTCCGCAGACACGGCTTGCAGTGCAAGCCTGAACTTATTGATGGGCATATTATATCGATTGACGACGCATTCGACTCATTGGTCCCTTTCTCTGTATAAGAGTATCTGTCAAATCAGTTATTCGATATTTTATTTTGTCGATTGCATCGAATTTTGTTTCTCGAGTTATCAGTGCTGGGCTGATGAAACTTAGGGTCAAATATAACATGTTTTTTTGCGACTTTTTATTCCGAACCCTAATATTTCAAACGTGACACACGCAGAACTGTGTTCAAATCCTCGTACCTACCCCAGTGTTTGCCTTAGCGCCATATTTTATAAGAATGAGATTTCGTACCAAATTTGTCTTGGCAAGAGACAAACCTGTTACTACGTATCAGACACTGTCAATTTGTTACGGATTAAATAAAAAAAATATAATAATAATTTGCCATATGGTGTCGGCATAGTAGAACATCCTCACCCCATATCCTCCAATTTTTTTAAATAAAATTTAAATCAATTTTGTTCAACAGTAATTAGGCAATGCCGGTATTGCATTCCCTAATTATTCCGGGATCCCGCACGCCATGTGCAGGACTAATCCCGTTCGTAAAATTAACGGGATCCCGCGCGGGATTAGTGAGATTGAAGAGAAAATAAATTTAAATGTTAACGTAGCGCACAGCTGTGGGACACCCACACATCATCACGATTAGTACAAATTTAAGTATAACCTTGTTAATCTGCACATGCTTATAATTATCATGTAGATAACTATTAATGACCTAAGCTGTTGAAACTAGATTTAAGCACATGTATTAGATAAGGTTGTTGTATAAATAAATATTATATACTACGTGCGACAACTTGTAACGTGAAAATCCTGACGGCCTGAGGTAGTCCGACAGAATCTTCACATTACCTAGGGGGTATGGTGATTAGGTATGACACAACCCGTCAGTCGGTGGCATGAGACGAGGAAGGGTGTGTGTTTGGGTGTCGAGGGCCCAGAGGGTGGATCGGTGAAGAGTCACTACACGGCAACTGAATAAATTTATGTTGCAGTGGGCGCCTTTCCAGTCACCGTGTCGCAAACACCGATCCTACCTCAAAACAAACAGATGCCAGCACTTAATGAAACACCAAATCGTTTGTAAAAAAAAAGGAATATATTAAAATGAAGAACCAATTAGTATTTTAGACTTATCTTAGTGTGAATAATACATACAAGCGAAGAGGTTAACTAGATTTACATATTTTGAAGGTAACTTGGCATGACTTTCGTTGGTTTTAGAATTTAAAAAAATGTTTAAGTAAGTAAAGCTTCGTACCTTGAGGATATGGGATACTAACTAGGGCAATCCAGAGACTAGCATACGTTAGAACAGAAGAACGATGGCCTCCTAGATTCCACAGTAGAAATAGGTCGACTAACGCTGAGTAACTAGCGAAGGAGCAGGTTCCATTCGGCTACCCAGGGTCAGGAAAATAAGGCCGCCTCGGTCATGAGCACACGCCGAGTGGAGACTACTAAATTAGTAGGTAAATTGTAGGTAAAAAAAAAACCCTGTAACAAAAAGTCACAGTAAAAATCATGGTACTGAGGACAAAATACTACCACGTTCTTAATTTAAAAGATAAAAATATATTTAAGTTTACATACCATTAGGTCATAATGGGTCTTCTTTGCAACATATACGCGTGAGGTGTGATGACCACGTCAACGCATCATTGGTTAGGTTATGTTACAGTAATATTAGGTAGGAACATGCTGAAATAAATTAATAAATGGGTTACTACCGATGAAACTATACGACACACGAATGGAAGGTGGTGTCCAGAGCACTCCTACTTACGTATCAGTATGGAAAACAGAACACGTGTAAAACGTGGCGTCAGTTAGGACATTCTTGTGTCTTTACTCGTCATCCTAGGGCTGAAACACAATAGGAACGCTCACTAGATGTTCGATGTAATGTTGAATACAAACAATCACCTAACGGCGACGTAGAAATTACTTACAGAGTATCTCCAACATGGCACTTGAGGATGGGTGACCATGCACTCAAATACTCCCAAAGCAAATGGACGCTTAAGCCGGCCCGAATTACGTAGCAAAAATCCTTCGATGACAATCTGTCATGACGAAACACAAAAGCCGTGAAGAACGTTCCGATTCATGCATCAGTGACAATTTTAAAATGGATTTATTTATTTGGAACAAAAATCTTTTATTTTAATTGAAATATAACTAAGTATTTAACTTTCTTACTTTTATTAGATTATTACTTTCAAAACTAAAATACTGAATTTGGACTATTAAATTTATATTACTTGCCAAATGATGTGAAATAGATTAAAGTGCATTGCCACTATACACGATTCGGACAGAAACTATCAAGGGTGTTACCAGGAGAAAATAATACTTCACTTGAGTAGAATTAAAACAAATTTGGGGTTGCAAAAAAAACGGTGTTACAGTACAATTTTGGTTGGAAAAGAAAAATTTTATTTTAAAATTTAAAATTTTAAAATAAAATTTTTCGATATAAATTTATCGAACTGACTGTACCTGTATGCCCCCAAACAAAGAAAACAACACAACATCTGAATTAACAGTATGCTGCGCCTGAAACAAAAGGCACTTAAAGACTAGAGACGTTTCAAGGACAGGGATCTGAAATTAAAATTAAAACAAAATTGATAAGTTTAACACATGCAACTTAATCAAACCTAGAATAGAATTTATAACTAAACCAGTCTTCAAGACTGTTGAAGTTTCAGACTCTTTATTAAATGAGAGAAACTCAAAACACATGGTCTGCTACGTTAAAGAGTAACAAAGACCATGCAAGTACTATCTTGAACCAACAATGTTCAGCAGTAGGTCCACTTCACTACAAGTATTGGAAGTGTAAACCTAAAAGAAATTCCTGGAATAAGCTCGACATACGTTTCACCACCTTAAGTATGGGTGAACCGCGCCAGACTGAGCAGTAGAAAAGTAACTACTACTACAAGTCTACAACACAGGAACAGTACAAGGCGTAATCTCTAAATAATTACCACTTGAAAAACAAAAATGGCTACATTAATAAGTTAGCCATATTGAGTTAAGTACTAAAATACTAAAAAACCTAAATTTATTTCCTAAAACACAAGGACCTAAGCAAAAAAATATTAGGCCATAAACACAACCTATCACAAAAACTAAGTGTTATCAAAAACTAAGGGCATCCTAAACCTAGGGTTTCTTACAACTAGGGGCATCCTAAGACTAGGGTTTCCTACAACTAGGGTTTCTTACAACTAGGGGCATCCTTGGCATCACTTGTGCTCCACCGCAGTAGAACACAAATGCATCGAGGCCTACGGAAAAGTTTACACTCTATCCCAAACTAGGGGGAAATAAAGAAAGTGAAACTTTCTCAAAATACATAAAAACAAAAGTTAATTTTAAAAAAAAACAAGAACCGACTTCAAGACTATATACATGTATCTACAAACTTAAACTAAAAAGTAGAAAATAATGGTTTTAGTTCTTCAAAGCAAAGAGAATTAAAAGACAATCAACGAAATTATTGATACTTATTACCTATTTAGAACTTAAAATAATACGTCATTTTTAAGTCGGTGCCAGCCAAGGAGGATTTAATCCTGCCTTTCCAATTTCAAACTTTCGAACGCCATGAAGCAGCGCACATACCTTAGTGAAGTACCCGAACACGGGCAGACGCGTGAGGGCAGACGTGATTGACGGTTGTCTCTAAATGCAAAAACAATTTGAAGCTTCTTTGCAATTAACATTTGTCGTTTGATTTCATTCATTTCTAATTTTCATTTCGCATTCATATATTATTAGTTGTTAGGTATCCGTTAAGGTTATTTTTGTTTCGGCTGGCACCGACTCCAAAAATAACGTATTATTTTAAGTTCTAAATAGGTAATAAGTATCAATAATTTCGTTGATTGTCTTTTAATTCTCTTTGCTTTGAAGAACTAAAACCATTATTTTCTACTTTTTAGTTTAAGTTTGTAGATACATGTATATAGTCTTGAAGTCGGTTCTTGTTTTTTTTTTTAAATTAACTTTATTTTTCAATTTTTAGTGTAAAGTAAGTGTATTTTGTGTTTAATATGGGTAGGCCTACTAAAAAAGCTGCCAAAATGAGACAGCGCCGTTTGGAAGAAAGTAGGGACGAGAGAGAAGATCGTTTAAAGAAAATTACGGAAAGAAATACTAAAAAACATGCAAATGAAAGTGATGAGCAGCGGGCCTATAGACTTGCTCAGATGAGGGCATACACGAACTTATCAAGACTTAATGAAAGTCCAGAAAGTCATGCTCAGCGTCTATTATTGATTCACGAACGTTTATCAAACGAAAGTAAAGAACAACATTCTCATCGACTTGGCTTGATTCACGAACGCTTATCAAGCGAGACCGAGGAACAACGTTCTCATCGTCTTGGGTTGATTCACGAACGTTTATCAAACGAAACCGAGGAGCAACGTTCTCATCGTCTTGGGTTGATTCACGAACGTTTATCAAACGAAACCGAGGAGCAACGTTCTCATCGTCTTGGGTTGATTCACGAACGTTTATCAAACGAAACCGAGGAGCAACGTTCTTATCGTCTTGGGTTGATTCACGAACGTTTATCAATCGAGACCGAGGAGCAACGGTCTCATCGTCTTGGCTTGATTCACGAACGTTTATCAAACGAGACGGAGGAGCAACGTTCTCGTCGTATTGGCTTGATTCACGAACGCTTATCAAGCGAGACCGAGGAACAACGTTCTCATCGTCTTGGGTTGATTCACGAACGTTTATCAAACGAGACGGAGGAGCAACGTTCTCGTCGTATTGGCTTGATTCACGAACGTTTATCAAACGAGACTGAGGAGCAACGTTCTCATCGTCGTGGGTTGCAACACGAGCGTTTATGAAATGAATCTACTGAATCTAGATCGACCCGATTAGATGCTATGAGACTAGCTAGTCGCAACCGCAGGGACGTAACTTCTGCAAATGATTTTGAACAGGCTATAAATATTTTTGCAGACATTTCATGTACCATATGTAATAAAGCGTTATATCCACCCCAGCGTTTTAATTTACGTACTGCTATGTACCGTGCATTATTACCCGAGGAATTGGTTTCTCAGGATAGTATCATAACATGCTCTCGCTGTCAAAACAATATTAGGAAACGGAAAATTCCACCAGCAGCTTTCTGGAACAAAATGACAGTCGCGGCCGTACCTCGAGAACTAGCTAATTTAACAAAACTTGAAGAAAAGTTTTTATGCCGTGTTGTACCGTTTCTTAAAATAATGAAGCTACACAACCGTTTCTGCCAAGATTGGTGCAAGGGACAAGTAACTTTATTTGCAAAAGACGTTGTTGAAATTGCTGAACAACTGCCACTTGTGCCAAACCAAGTAGGAATAATTCTGGTGGTAGAAAGTCTTGAGAACTTGCAACGCTCCCAAGAGTTTGTTGTGGATATGAACAGGTTATATCAAGCTCTAAGCTGGTTAATGTCTCACAACATACTCTATAGAGATATAACACCCCATTTCGAGAATATTATCGATATTACCGAAATAGTTCAAGTTTCTGAAGGGCCCGCAGATAGCGGTGTCCTTATGGAAGTACAATCTACTCCTCAAAACAACTATATTAATATAAATGAAGGCATTTCTATTCTACTTGGATCATTTCATCAAGCTGATTTGAGATTTGATGTACAATCTCGTGGTAAACAATGCACTGCTGTAGCAGCTGTAGCGTGTGCAGCATTTTGTACAGACGAGCCATGTCAATGGTCAAAAAGTGACATTGATTATATAGTTATACTCGGAGACAAGCTCTACCGTGAATCCATTGCTTCTAGAGAGAACCCCGCTATTGGAGAAATTAATCCTGATTATCTTGCCGCTACTGATCTTGCCCAACAAATATTATATAACAGGAAGAAAATTAATATCTCAGTTGCTGAAACTAATTATAATGGTCATTTAGATACAGATCGAAGTACTGACGGTTTCCCTAACTTAAAAAATGCTTTAGATTTATTTTTTAGAGAAGACTGTTGCGGGCTTCTCACTGCGAATTCTATGACTGTGGCTGTACATTGTAAAGCTGAAAATAATGAATATAAATATTGGATGTTCGATTCACATGCACGTGGGTCAAAGGGAGCTATAGCTCCAAGGCATGGTACTGCTTGTTGCATGAAATTTAAAAATATAGCTCATTTATATGACATACTGCGGCGAAATTTGTTTACACCGCCGAAGAAAGTGCTGGAACAAGATTGCTTTCTCAACGTGTACTCATTAACCTCTTTAATCATAACATCAGACAACCAGGCAGAGGTGCGCAGAGAAATGTCAAGGAATCAACAGTTAAATACTCAGGAACACTTAAGAGTAGTACAGTCAGAGAGTCCTACATATACCATACCTACATTTGAAAACAAAGACACTCCTCAACAAATGATTCAAGCAAGTCAAGGAACCTTGAGAATGTCAGAGAGCCAGTCAGAGAGTCCTACATACACAATTCCAGTACTAGAAAATAGCCTCACTTCTCAACGAAAATCTCGACCGCTCTCAGCTCTAGAAGAAGAACGACCACTATCTCAAATAGAACCAATTGTGAATATAATTGAAACAACTAGTATGTTGCGTAGTGTAGACGAAGCGGTCCCTAATATAGAAAATGTTATTTCTTTAAATCCCAAACTAACTACGTCCAATGACGAGATTAGATTAGCTGAGATTACAAGAAAAACAGGGCCACCATTAAATGTGGATCGAGAGCAACGAACGGAAGAGCTTGCATGGTATTTTCTTTTTCCTGATGGCAAAAATGGATTTGGAGAGGAAAGAGATGTTCAAATTACTCCTTTGGATTATTTTCAAAGTCGCGTTATGAGCCTGGACAAGCGTTTTAATCGAAATGATTATTTGTTTTTTGCACTTTCCATGGTTGAATATTATAGAGTTAAATCCAGTGTTTCTATATCATGCCGGATGCGTCAGGGTCAGGGCGAGCACACACCTCAAGGTCTCATAGATAACATGCATCTTACTATGAGGAATATCAGAGGTTCAGCGTCTTATTGGCAGAAATGTTGCTCTGAGCTTACTGCAATGGTCAGAACTTTAGGGCCTCCTACGTGGTTCATGACGTTTTCTTGCAATGATCTTAATTGGTTAGACATGACCAAAGCTTTACTTATCGCAGATGGTCGTAATGTTAATGAAGCAGAGAGCCTGTCTTTTCCTGAGCGTTTGCAGTTGGTACAAAAACATCCCGTGACTGTCTCTCGACAATTTACGGTTCGCGTGAATGCTCTGATGCGATTTCTTAAACGGGATCCAAACTGCTTAGGTGGTCCAGTTGTGGACTTTTGGTATAGAATAGAGTTTCAAAATCGCGGAAGTCCACACATTCATATGTTGGTGTGGTGTGACAATATCCCAGATTTCTCGACTCCTGAGGGTATAGAAGTTATCGAAAAGGTTGTTTCATGCTCGTTAATGCCCGATGATCTTGTATTGCAGAAATTAATAGAAGACGTGCAAATACACAAACACACGGCCACGTGCTACAAAAACCGCAACGATAGCTATTGTCGTTTTGGTTTCCCGAGGCCCGTATATGAGACTACAATTTGCTTAGGTCCTGATGAAGTATTAGGTAACAATGGAAAGTTTTGTTGTTTGAAACGAACTGCAGACGAATGTATGGTGAACAATTACAATCCTACTCTATTGAGTCTATGGAAAGGAAACATTGATGTGCAGCCATGCGGTAGCGTAACAGCAGTCGCATATTATGTAGCTAAATATGCAAGTAAGTGTGAGCCCCATGACACAGGCGAAGTTGTACGAGAAGCCATTGCGAAGGCCAAGAGGCAAGGTGGTCCTCTGTGGAATCAGTTATTCGCAGTCTCAATGGCTATTTTGTCTCAACGTCTTGTAAGTGCTCCGGAATGTGCATATAGATTGTGTCATTTACCTTTAAAAATGTGTTCCCGTAAAACAGTATTCATAAATAACTGTAAGCCAAGTGAACGTTTCAGACTTTTACGATTTGACGGTGATGATACATCCATTCACAACAATATTTTTGACCGGTATGTATTACGCCCAGATGAAATAGAAGAATTAACTCTCGCTGAATTCGCTGTGCGCTTTGAAACTATGTCTAATTCAACATGGAATGAAGATGATGGTGATGTAGAATTAAGGGGTGAGGATGATGCGCCAGCAAGATTTATACGGCTGAGAGATAACACGCGGATGCGTATAAGGAATAGATCTGCAGTATTGCGCACACGATACTTTACAATAAACAGCGACAAAGAAGCATACTACTACGGCTTATTGGTATGTCATATACCATTTCGCGATGAAAGTGAACTTTTACTCGAAGAGGAAACCGCTGAGGAGTGTTTCATTAGGAGGCACAGAGAACTTCGACCATTACATGGCAACGTAAGCGCAGAAGAGTTTGCTCACGCAGAACAAATGATACAACAGGCTCTTGCCCAAGCAGTTGCACTCAACGCTGCTCGAGACCCTCGTGATGTTGATGCTCCCATGATTTATGGTGGTGAAGAAATCGTAAATAATGATGACAATTATTGTGAAGATGTATGTGAAATTTCCACAATGCCAGATGAAATCTTTTTGGGTAATATTCGAGGTCTAAACGCCCAACAGAGAGATCTTTTCCAAAAAGTTTCTGCGGCTGTGGAAAATGATTTGCTAGGACAAGAAAGCCAATTATTGTTATTCATCACTGGTGGTGCAGGAAGTGGAAAGTCCTTTGTCTTAAAATTACTCGTGGAACATATCAAACGGTGTTATGCACCTACAGTTGATATATTGCTCAAGCCCAAATTTGTTGAGGTGGGATCCCTAACAGGAGTAGCCGCACGTCAAATATTTGGCAAAACATTGCACTCAATATTCTCACTTCCGGTTGAAAAAGGACATACCATGACGTACAAAAAAATTACTGGACAAAGGCTTGAGAATGAAAGACGTAAATGGCGCCATATAAACTGGTTAATTGTGGATGAAATTTCTATGGTATCATATGAAAATTTGCGAAATATACACCTGCGTCTTCAAGAATACAAGAATAATGACAAATTATTCGGTGGGATACATATATTGCTTTTTGGTGATATACTTCAACTCCCACCGGTAAAAGGTCATTGGTGTTTTATTCAACCTCCATGGTTTTCCGCCGAAGTCAACTTGTGGCAGCAGTTCTCCTTTTGTGAACTTTCTATAAATATGCGTCAGCGAAATGACAGTGAGTTCATCGACCTTTTGAACAGCTTGCGAGTTGGCGAATTGACGACAGCTCACCTGGGGGCTCTTTGTGAGCGGCGACACGTACCTTTATCAGGAGATTTTGCTGATGGGGTGGCTGTCCGTATATTCCCAACCGTTAGACAAGTTGACACATACAATAAAAAAATGACCACTGAAAATGCTAGAGCCCATCGCATGTATACTATTAATGCTGTAGATGAGTCACGCGAGCCGGCAACCTATGGTAGAAAGCCACCAGATAATGTTATTCCTAAAGATGTGAATAACTGCGGTGGTTTTTTACTAACTATAAAACTGGGTATCGAATCGCGAGTCATGTTGAGGCGTAATATTGCTGTATCCGATGGGCTCGTGAATGGTGCCATGGGTATTGTTCAAAAAATAAAATGGCCTGCTCTCCGAAGAGACCAATTGGTGGAACGCGAGTTGCCTGAATCGGTCCTTATAAAATTTGATGACGTGACTGTAGGTCTTAGGCTAAAAGATGATGATGGTTGTGTAGCCATCTCACCTGTTTGCACAACATTCCAAGCGCAAAGAGGATATGGAGATGTCGAACGAAGAATGTTACCTCTCATATTAAGTTGGGCCGTAACTGTCCACAAACTTCAAGGTACAACCCTTAATAAAGCGGTGATCGATTTAGGAAAGAAGAACTTCGCAAAAGGACAGATTTATGTAGCCCTCAGTCGCGTCAAAACCTTAGAAGGCATTGCCTTATCTGATTTGGATGCAAATAAGCTTTTAATTCGACCCCATGATGATAAAGCTATAACAGAAATGACACGGTTGCGCAACCTTTCCAATAACTAGGTAGTTTTATTGAAGAACTAGCGACCCGTGCTGGCTTCGCACGGGTCCTTGCCTTGTCAAGTCCTATTATAAAAAGTACTCAAAAAATATTTTCCTACCTTTTAGTTCAGTATAGTCCGGTTTGTGTATTTTTCTGCTATTTTATTTTTATTTTTAGCGTAAATTAAGTGTACCTACCCAAAAAAAAATATCAAAATCGAGTTATAATTGATAGAGTAATCAGGAACAAACATACAAAAAAAACAGTAAAATAGAGAACCTCCTCCTTTTTTGAAGTCGGTTAATAATTATTATAGCACCGCAGCCCTGTAGCTCGACACAAGTACATACAATCTTAATACAAAAAAAAATTAAAGTCTTCATAAACTTGAAGACAACCTACTTATTTATTTATCGTAAGTTCGAAAAATAATTCGTCATAGTTTATGTGTTGACTTTAAAATCGGGTCGTAATAATCGTAATTGACGGAGTAATCAGGTAACAAACACAAAAAACCAGTCGGATAGAGAACTTCCTCTTTTTTTTAAGTCGGTTAACAAATAATATCACGTCTCAGACCTATAGCTCATTACAAATGCCTGCCATTCAAAGTGAATGGTAAGTTAATGTACTATGAACCTAGTTATTTAACTTAAGTTCATAAAATAATTTGTCATAGTTTATGTGTTGACTATTGGACCTACTAACCAAAATTTTACTATTGCATATTAGGTAATGGCAAGTTCAAAAAAAAATTTGTCATTATTTTTGTGTTCGTGGACGATATCATTATTTCATTCCCAATGAAATTATCATTTCAACAAAAAAGTACTGAACCAATTTCGGTAAAATTTATACGGGACCACCTTTGAGTTATGACCTTTCTAACGAAAAAAGAATCATTAATATCGATTCACAATTGACAGAGTAATCGCGGAACAAACATACAAAAAAAAAAAAAAAAAAAAAAAAACATACAGTCGAATAGAGAACCTCCTCCTTTTTTGAAGTCGGTTGAAAAGGGAACATCCCCTCAGTATGCAATAAACATACTGGTGTAAAAAAATAAAGTAACCTAACCTAATGTCACTAACAGACAGCCTGTTGACGAATTCCATACCGATACCATGTGGTGGATACTTCCGTGAAATAAATATAAGCCCCCAAGGGTTTACCATCCAATGACTTTAAATTGTAAACTAATTTACCTTGCTTCCTGTCAACCACACACTTTTCAAACCTTGGAGCAAGTTTGGCTGAAAAGTGTTTGGGTGCGCTAGATAAAGGAAAGCATCTTTTATAAATGATTTGACCTTCCTTCAATTCCAGAGGACGCTTACGCAAGTTATAATATTTAGCAGCATGTTGATGTGCTTTTTTAAGATGACACTCAACTTTTTTAAATATATCATTTAATTTAGGCAAGTTAGACGCGAAAGGCTCGGTATTAATTTGAATTTGAGATTCACCAAGTGGTCTATCAGAGTTGTAAGTAGCTCCATCTTTTATCATCTCTCTGCCGTGATTAAGGAAGAACGCAGAAAATTTGGTACCTTCGTGAACAGAAGTGTTAAGGGCACATTGTATCTCAGGAATGTTCTGATCCCATTGCCGATGATCAGAACGCACATATGAGGCAATGGCTCTCACTAAATCTCTGTTAACCCGTTCAGTTTGGTTACATTGGGGATGATAACGCGGATTATAAAATATATGAGGGACACCAAAATAAGAAAGGAGATCCCTAAACTCTTTTGAAATGAACTGAGGTCCATTGTCAGTGTACAAAATACGACAAGTTCCATGAACTAGAAACACCTGCTTAGCTAGGCATTTAACAATAGTTTTAGCTGTGGCATTACGCATAGGAAATAAAAGTACGTATTTACTAAAGTAATCAGAGACAACAAACAGATATTGGTTCCTTGTATACGATGGAGGAAATGGACCTAGAATGTCGCAAGAGATAGCCTCCCATGGTCGAGTTACTTGTCGAGGGCTACCCATAAGACCAGGTCGAGCAGTATTGACCGGCTTATAGGAGAGACATGCTTCACAAGAATCGATGTAGTTCTTTACATCTTTGAATAACGAGGGCCAAAAGTATATAGAACTGATACGTTTATGGGTCTTAGCTACACCAAAGTGTCCCGATGACGGATCATCGTGGTATTTTTTCAGGATTTCAGACCTTTTTTCTATAGGAATCACAATTCTCCAGTCATGTTGTGAGGTAAGACTATATTTATTTTTAGAGAGTCTGTAAAGTTTCCCATCTATAATATTAAAATTTGGATATTTACGAGGGTTATTAGAACAATTTTGAAAGAGATCAATATACCAAGGATCACATATGTTATGAGGATTTATTTCTATTGAACTAACTTTAATGCGTGACAAAGTGTCAGGAATTACATGTTCTTTTCCCTTTCGGTGTATAATTTCAAAGTTAAATTGACTGAGGCGACATGCCCATCTGTTAAGTCTTCCAGTAGGATTTTTGAGGTTGTGAAACCACTGAAGAGAAGCATGATCGGTGACTATGTAGCAGGTTTTCCCCTCTACGTAGGAACGATACTGTTCTAAGGCATAAATAACGGCAAGAAGTTCACGTTCAGTAGCTGTATAATTACATTCCTGAGCTGACAAAGTACGACTACAAAAGGCTATGGGATGGTCAACATCATCAACTTTTTGAGTTAGGACACCGCCAATAGCGAAGGAAGAGGCGTCTGTATGTAAATAGAATGGTTGAGTGAAATCAGGGCACCTTAAGATTGGGGCCGAGACAAGAGCTGATTTCAGAAGGTTAAAGGCTTCTTCTGTTTCAGAGGTCCAAGAAAAAGTGACCTTTTTACTTGTAAGGCGAGTTAGAGGTCTGGCTACTCGGGAAAAATCTTTAATAAAACGTCGGTACCAACCGGCCATACCGAGAAATCGTTTAACTTCCCTAGAATCTTTAGGAGTTGGGAAATTCATTATGACTTCAACCTTAGAAGGGTCAGTGCGAAGGCCATACTGATCAACTACATAACCTAGATATTTAAGTTCAGGTCTACAAAAAAGGGATTTTTTCATGTTTACTGTAAGATTTGCAGATTTTAGTATACTATGTACTTCTTTAAGTATTTTAACATGCTCTCTGTGCGAATTCGTACAGATAATCACGTCATCAACATAGCAGAAGACTTTGTTATCAAATTTAGCTGCAAAGAGGTTATCCATTAGTCTTTGCATCGTAGCTGATGCGCCGACGAGTCCGAAGCACATTACGTTATAATGGAAGAGTCCCCGACCAGGAACGGTGAAAGCAGTCTTCTCTTTCGAGGGTTTAGTCAAGGGTATTTGATGATAAGCAGCACTAAGATCTAAAGAGGTTAGATACTTAGCATCTCTAAGATTATCTAATATGTAATTGATATACGGTAAGGGATAAGCATCAGTCTTTGAAACGGAGTTCAGTTTCCTGCTATCTAAACAAAGTCTTACATCTCCGTTGGCCTGGACCATAGTAACAGGAGAGTTCCAAGGAGAGTGTGAAGGTTCTACTATATCAAGTTTTAACATACGGTCTAACTCAGAATTAAGTAACTTGAGTTTTTCAGGACTAAGTCGATAATATTTCTGTTTAATAGGACGAGCGTCACCGGTGTCAATATCATGTTCCATGAGGTGAGTACGACCTAAGCCGACTTTATCGGTATCAATAGTTTCAAAAAGTTGTTTAATTTTATCTATTTCTCGCCGTTGATCAACAGTCAGAGAGTCAAAACTACACAGACCAGTGCTTTCAATATTGTCCAAGTTAAGATCATCATTATTTAAGTTTATTTTAGGTAAGCAAGCTAAAATGTCTGGTGCTAAGTTGAAAGCTTTCCAGAAGTTTATTCCAAAATGGATAGGTAATTTGATTTCAGATTGAACATGAAAGCAGATAACTTTGACTTGATCATTATATTTGATAGGAATGTTCATAAAATGGTGACAGTATACTTCGTTACCATTGGCAACTCTTAAAATACGAGGATATTTAAAATTATGTAAAGGTATGTTTAATTTAAGAAAAAGTGTGTAAGCGTCTTTGCCCAATATGGAACAAGCTGCACCACAATCTAAGAGACCGGATATTTTTACATCAAAAATACTTACAGTTAAGTAAGGTCTGTAATCATCAACAGAAGGTTCAAAGTGGGTCTCTCTGCAAGCTACGTCAGAACTCAGAGAGACAGAGCAATTTAGTTTTTTGGAATCGAGCAAGTAGGACAGTCAGGTGTTTTAACACCCTTTTTACCACATTTGAAACAAACGATGTCACGTGAAACACGGCACCGACTCGTAGGATGGCTGGTTTCACCACAACGAAAACATTTTCTTAGAGGCTCATTTGTAAATGGGTTAGTACCTTTTACAATTGAGGAAAGGTTACGGGGCTTAACACTAGAGGTCACCCTACTACTTTGGATATCGGTAACTACCGAATCTTTATGTAAGACAGGTTCAGAAAAATTTTGTGTTTTGATTTTCATAAGTTCTAATTTTTTTCCTAATTTTTGAAGTTGCGGAATTGAGGTTACGTCTATAAGAGCAAGTTCGCGACTGTATTCGGGTCGGATATTACGCAACAGAATATCAAGTTGTTCTTGTTCGCTGAGCTGATTTGAGAGGCGAGACATCATTCCTAACATAAGAGAGAGGTAGACGACTATAGTTTCATCTCGAGCCTGCGTGCGAGCTTTAATTTCTTCCAATAATCGGTGATCATAATCGGGAAGGTCAAAATCATCTTTTAATGCACCTATCAGTTGAGCGTAATTATTAAACTTAGACTTATGCGCGCGATACCAAAACAAGGCAGGACCATCTAACAAATCTACGAAACCATAAAAAATTAATTTATTAGAAAAAATTCTATCTGAACAAAGTTCTTCTAACCGAGTAACAAATGCACGGACGCATGAGTCACCTTTAAATTTTAAATTCAAAGAATTCAAGTTCACCTTTGGGTCAGGTTTAAATATGACTGACTGTACTTTAGGTGTTGGAGCACGATCCTCCTCCGAATCTGAGGACAGTTCAGACAGAAGGTCGAGTTCACTAAGAAGTTGCAAAAGCGTTGATCTAAGATCATCAATCTCTGGAGCAGTAGTAGTGATGCGCGACAGACGACAAAGCAGATAATTCAAGCGGCCAATCAAACGCGAGCGAGCAGAATCAGACAAATCACCCTTAGCCACTTCACTGGTGATGTCACCTACTTTGGTGGTAAGCGTGGGCAATTCTTCTTCTATATTTTCAGCCGGAAAAGCAGAAGGCAATTTTATACTACCGCGTCGTGAAAGTTTACATGTCGACCGTAATAATTTTCGCAAGTCATCGCGTTTAGCACTAGGTTTAAAAGATATATTGCGGATGTTAAGCTCATGGGATAACTCATCCTTAGATAAGAAAGCAATATCGCA
Organism: Elophila nymphaeata; assembly: GCA_955850985.1. NCBI lineage: Eukaryota > Metazoa > Arthropoda > Insecta > Lepidoptera > Crambidae > Elophila > Elophila nymphaeata. The sequence continues at coordinate 20,667,792 of OY039072.1, forward strand.
ACCAACGTCAGCCATGTTGAACAAATAAATTTTAAAACTTAAAAAGTAAAATAAATTATTAGATACCTAATTTATTTAGTCAACTGTACAGCAAAATGTTTTGTCAATACACAACATTAGTTTAAACAGTAAAATTTCGTTAACATATTTATGTAGTTGACTGTACCACAAATGTTTTAGTTTTAAGTACCCAAAAGTAATTCAAAAATTAAAATTAATTAATTAATATAAGTAGTTGACTGTAGAACAAAATGTTTTGTTTCAATTACACAAAAGTTATACACTAAGTAAAAAAAGGTTAGGCTACTGACAAGTGTCAATCACTGTATTGTATAGTTAAATTATTATTTCTAAGCAAAACTATCCTATAATGTAACCATTATATACCAAAGCATAGAAAAAGCAGTAATGGTTACAGCACAACTCAGTTGGACTTATATCATAACCTAAAAGTAATAGTTCAACCCTCAGGAGTGAATAGTGTAACCTAATAGTATGTTGAGTAAATGCAATTCACTCAAAATCTAAATTATGAATAAGCTTAGGGCTTCATATAAGTTATAAAAGTCTTTTTATACCTACACTGTTTATTAATAAAGTATAAACAGTGAAGCTACAAAACAAAATTATTACAAGTAAACATTATATTAAATATTAAGTACAAACAGGCAGCTATATTATTGTTGTTGCAATAATCACTGTAATTAACCAACAAAAGGTAACAAACAAAAGAAACTTCAGTACATGCCAAGTTATTTTTGAAAAACAATTTCAACAAAATAATAAAAATTAATAAATTTACTTTTCTACTAATATAACAACTCAGGCATCTGCTTTACTGGGCCACACGTTGGGTACGCCACTTTGTAACGTGAAAATCCTGACGGCCTGAGGTAGTCCGACAGAATCTTCACATTACCTAGGGGGTATGGTGATTAGGTATGACACAACCCGTCAGTCGGTGGCATGAGACGAGGAAGGGTGTGTGTTTGGGTGTCGAGGGCCCAGAGGGTGGATCGGTGAAGAGTCACTACACGGCAACTGAATAAATTTATGTTGCAGTGGGCGCCTTTCCAGTCACCGTGTCGCAAACACCGATCCTACCTCAAAACAAACAGTTGCCAGCACTTAATGAAACACCAAATCGTTTGTAAAAAAAAAGGAATATATTAAAATGAAGAACCACATACACTATCAATTAGTATTTTAGACTTATCTTAGTGTGAATAATACATACAAGCGAAGAGGTTAACTAGATTTACATATTTTGAAGGTAACTTGGCATGACTTTCGTTGGTTTTAGAATTTAAAAAAATGTTTAAGTAAGTAAAGCTTCGTACCTTGAGGATATGGGATACTAACTAGGGCAATCCAGAGACTAGCATACGTTAGAACAGAAGAACGATGGCCTCCTAGATTCCACAGTAGAAATAGGTCGACTAACGCTGAGTAACTAGCGAAGGAGCAGGTTCCATTCGGCTACCCAGGGTCAGGAAAATAAGGCCGCCTCGGTCATGAGCACACGCCGAGTGGAGACTACTAAATTAGTAGGTAAATTGTAGGTAAAAAAAAAACCCTGTAACAAAAAGTCACAGTAAAAATCATGGTACTGAGGACAAAATACTACCACGTTCTTAATTTAAAAGATAAAAATATATTTAAGTTTACATACCATTAGGTCATAATGGGTCTTCTTTGCAACATATACGCGTGAGGTGTGATGACCACGTCAACGCATCATTGGTTAGGTTATGTTACAGTAATATTAGGTAGGAACATGCTGAAATAAATTAATAAATGGGTTACTACCGATGAAACTATACGACACACGAATGGAAGGTGGTGTCCAGAGCACTCCTACTTACGTATCAGTATGGAAAACAGAACACGTGTAAAACGTGGCGTCAGTTAGGACATTCTTGTGTCTTTACTCGTCATCCTAGGGCTGAAACACAATAGGAACGCTCACTAGATGTTCGATGTAATGTTGAATACAAACAATCACCTAACGGCGACGTAGAAATTACTTACAGAGTATCTCCAACATGGCACTTGAGGATGGGTGACCATGCACTCAAATACTCCCAAAGCAAATGGACGCTTAAGCCGGCCCGAATTACGTAGCAAAAATCCTTCGATGACAATCTGTCATGACGAAACACAAAAGCCGTGAAGAACGTTCCGATTCATGCATCAGTGACAATTTTAAAATGGATTTATTTATTTGGAACAAAAATCTTTTATTTTAATTGAAATATAACTAAGTATTTAACTTTCTTACTTTTATTAGATTATTACTTTCAAAACTAAAATACTGAATTTGGACTATTAAATTTATATTACTTGCCAAATGATGTGAAATAGATTAAAGTGCATTGCCACTATACACGATTCGGACAGAAACTATCAAGGGTGTTACCAGGAGAAAATAATACTTCACTTGAGTAGAATTAAAACAAATTTGGGGTTGCAAAAAAAACGGTGTTACAGTACAATTTTGGTTGGAAAAGAAAAATTTTATTTTAAAATTTAAAATTTTAAAATAAAATTTTTCGATATAAATTTATCGAACTGACTGTACCTGTATGCCCCCAAACAAAGAAAACAACACAACATCTGAATTAACAGTATGCTGCGCCTGAAACAAAAGGCACTTAAAGACTAGAGACGTTTCAAGGACAGGGATCTGAAATTAAAATTAAAACAAAATTGATAAGTTTAACACATGCAACTTAATCAAACCTAGAATAGAATTTATAACTAAACCAGTCTTCAAGACTGTTGAAGTTTCAGACTCTTTATTAAATGAGAGAAACTCAAAACACATGGTCTGCTACGTTAAAGAGTAACAAAGACCATGCAAGTACTATCTTGAACCAACAATGTTCAGCAGTAGGTCCACTTCACTACAAGTATTGGAAGTGTAAACCTAAAAGAAATTCCTGGAATAAGCTCGACATACGTTTCACCACCTTAAGTATGGGTGAACCGCGCCAGACTGAGCAGTAGAAAAGTAACTACTACTACAAGTCTACAACACAGGAACAGTACAAGGCGTAATCTCTAAATAATTACCACTTGAAAAACAAAAATGGCTACATTAATAAGTTAGCCATATTGAGTTAAGTACTAAAATACTAAAAAACCTAAATTTATTTCCTAAAACACAAGGACCTAAGCAAAAAAATATTAGGCCATAAACACAACCTATCACAAAAACTAAGTGTTATCAAAAACTAAGGGCATCCTAAACCTAGGGTTTCTTACAACTAGGGGCATCCTAAGACTAGGGTTTCCTACAACTAGGGTTTCTTACAACTAGGGGCATCCTTGGCATCACTTGTGCTCCACCGCAGTAGAACACAAATGCATCGAGGCCTACGGAAAAGTTTACACTCTATCCCAAACTAGGGGGAAATAAAGAAAGTGAAACTTTCTCAAAATACATAAAAACAAAAGTTAATTTTAAAAAAAAACAAGAACCGACTTCAAGACTATATACATGTATCTACAAACTTAAACTAAAAAGTAGAAAATAATGGTTTTAGTTCTTCAAAGCAAAGAGAATTAAAAGACAATCAACGAAATTATTGATACTTATTACCTATTTAGAACTTAAAATAATACGTCATTTTTAAGTCGGTGCCAGCCAAGGAGGATTTAATCCTGCCTTTCCAATTTCAAACTTTCGAACGCCATGAAGCAGCGCACATACCTTAGTGAAGTACCCGAACACGGGCAGACGCGTGAGGGCAGACGTGATTGACGGTTGTCTCTAAATGCAAAAACAATTTGAAGCTTCTTTGCAATTAACATTTGTCGTTTGATTTCATTCATTTCTAATTTTCATTTCGCATTCATATATTATTAGTTGTTAGGTATCCGTTAAGGTTATTTTTGTTTCGGCTGGCACCGACTCCAAAAATAACGTATTATTTTAAGTTCTAAATAGGTAATAAGTATCAATAATTTCGTTGATTGTCTTTTAATTCTCTTTGCTTTGAAGAACTAAAACCATTATTTTCTACTTTTTAGTTTAAGTTTGTAGATACATGTATATAGTCTTGAAGTCGGTTCTTGTTTTTTTTTTTAAATTAACTTTATTTTTCAATTTTTAGTGTAAAGTAAGTGTATTTTGTGTTTAATATGGGTAGGCCTACTAAAAAAGCTGCCAAAATGAGACAGCGCCGTTTGGAAGAAAGTAGGGACGAGAGAGAAGATCGTTTAAAGAAAATTACGGAAAGAAATACTAAAAAACATGCAAATGAAAGTGATGAGCAGCGGGCCTATAGACTTGCTCAGATGAGGGCATACACGAACTTATCAAGACTTAATGAAAGTCCAGAAAGTCATGCTCAGCGTCTATTATTGATTCACGAACGTTTATCAAACGAAAGTAAAGAACAACATTCTCATCGACTTGGCTTGATTCACGAACGCTTATCAAGCGAGACCGAGGAACAACGTTCTCATCGTCTTGGGTTGATTCACGAACGTTTATCAAACGAAACCGAGGAGCAACGTTCTCATCGTCTTGGGTTGATTCACGAACGTTTATCAAACGAAACCGAGGAGCAACGTTCTCATCGTCTTGGGTTGATTCACGAACGTTTATCAAACGAAACCGAGGAGCAACGTTCTTATCGTCTTGGGTTGATTCACGAACGTTTATCAATCGAGACCGAGGAGCAACGGTCTCATCGTCTTGGCTTGATTCACGAACGTTTATCAAACGAGACGGAGGAGCAACGTTCTCGTCGTATTGGCTTGATTCACGAACGCTTATCAAGCGAGACCGAGGAACAACGTTCTCATCGTCTTGGGTTGATTCACGAACGTTTATCAAACGAGACGGAGGAGCAACGTTCTCGTCGTATTGGCTTGATTCACGAACGTTTATCAAACGAGACTGAGGAGCAACGTTCTCATCGTCGTGGGTTGCAACACGAGCGTTTATGAAATGAATCTACTGAATCTAGATCGACCCGATTAGATGCTATGAGACTAGCTAGTCGCAACCGCAGGGACGTAACTTCTGCAAATGATTTTGAACAGGCTATAAATATTTTTGCAGACATTTCATGTACCATATGTAATAAAGCGTTATATCCACCCCAGCGTTTTAATTTACGTACTGCTATGTACCGTGCATTATTACCCGAGGAATTGGTTTCTCAGGATAGTATCATAACATGCTCTCGCTGTCAAAACAATATTAGGAAACGGAAAATTCCACCAGCAGCTTTCTGGAACAAAATGACAGTCGCGGCCGTACCTCGAGAACTAGCTAATTTAACAAAACTTGAAGAAAAGTTTTTATGCCGTGTTGTACCGTTTCTTAAAATAATGAAGCTACACAACCGTTTCTGCCAAGATTGGTGCAAGGGACAAGTAACTTTATTTGCAAAAGACGTTGTTGAAATTGCTGAACAACTGCCACTTGTGCCAAACCAAGTAGGAATAATTCTGGTGGTAGAAAGTCTTGAGAACTTGCAACGCTCCCAAGAGTTTGTTGTGGATATGAACAGGTTATATCAAGCTCTAAGCTGGTTAATGTCTCACAACATACTCTATAGAGATATAACACCCCATTTCGAGAATATTATCGATATTACCGAAATAGTTCAAGTTTCTGAAGGGCCCGCAGATAGCGGTGTCCTTATGGAAGTACAATCTACTCCTCAAAACAACTATATTAATATAAATGAAGGCATTTCTATTCTACTTGGATCATTTCATCAAGCTGATTTGAGATTTGATGTACAATCTCGTGGTAAACAATGCACTGCTGTAGCAGCTGTAGCGTGTGCAGCATTTTGTACAGACGAGCCATGTCAATGGTCAAAAAGTGACATTGATTATATAGTTATACTCGGAGACAAGCTCTACCGTGAATCCATTGCTTCTAGAGAGAACCCCGCTATTGGAGAAATTAATCCTGATTATCTTGCCGCTACTGATCTTGCCCAACAAATATTATATAACAGGAAGAAAATTAATATCTCAGTTGCTGAAACTAATTATAATGGTCATTTAGATACAGATCGAAGTACTGACGGTTTCCCTAACTTAAAAAATGCTTTAGATTTATTTTTTAGAGAAGACTGTTGCGGGCTTCTCACTGCGAATTCTATGACTGTGGCTGTACATTGTAAAGCTGAAAATAATGAATATAAATATTGGATGTTCGATTCACATGCACGTGGGTCAAAGGGAGCTATAGCTCCAAGGCATGGTACTGCTTGTTGCATGAAATTTAAAAATATAGCTCATTTATATGACATACTGCGGCGAAATTTGTTTACACCGCCGAAGAAAGTGCTGGAACAAGATTGCTTTCTCAACGTGTACTCATTAACCTCTTTAATCATAACATCAGACAACCAGGCAGAGGTGCGCAGAGAAATGTCAAGGAATCAACAGTTAAATACTCAGGAACACTTAAGAGTAGTACAGTCAGAGAGTCCTACATATACCATACCTACATTTGAAAACAAAGACACTCCTCAACAAATGATTCAAGCAAGTCAAGGAACCTTGAGAATGTCAGAGAGCCAGTCAGAGAGTCCTACATACACAATTCCAGTACTAGAAAATAGCCTCACTTCTCAACGAAAATCTCGACCGCTCTCAGCTCTAGAAGAAGAACGACCACTATCTCAAATAGAACCAATTGTGAATATAATTGAAACAACTAGTATGTTGCGTAGTGTAGACGAAGCGGTCCCTAATATAGAAAATGTTATTTCTTTAAATCCCAAACTAACTACGTCCAATGACGAGATTAGATTAGCTGAGATTACAAGAAAAACAGGGCCACCATTAAATGTGGATCGAGAGCAACGAACGGAAGAGCTTGCATGGTATTTTCTTTTTCCTGATGGCAAAAATGGATTTGGAGAGGAAAGAGATGTTCAAATTACTCCTTTGGATTATTTTCAAAGTCGCGTTATGAGCCTGGACAAGCGTTTTAATCGAAATGATTATTTGTTTTTTGCACTTTCCATGGTTGAATATTATAGAGTTAAATCCAGTGTTTCTATATCATGCCGGATGCGTCAGGGTCAGGGCGAGCACACACCTCAAGGTCTCATAGATAACATGCATCTTACTATGAGGAATATCAGAGGTTCAGCGTCTTATTGGCAGAAATGTTGCTCTGAGCTTACTGCAATGGTCAGAACTTTAGGGCCTCCTACGTGGTTCATGACGTTTTCTTGCAATGATCTTAATTGGTTAGACATGACCAAAGCTTTACTTATCGCAGATGGTCGTAATGTTAATGAAGCAGAGAGCCTGTCTTTTCCTGAGCGTTTGCAGTTGGTACAAAAACATCCCGTGACTGTCTCTCGACAATTTACGGTTCGCGTGAATGCTCTGATGCGATTTCTTAAACGGGATCCAAACTGCTTAGGTGGTCCAGTTGTGGACTTTTGGTATAGAATAGAGTTTCAAAATCGCGGAAGTCCACACATTCATATGTTGGTGTGGTGTGACAATATCCCAGATTTCTCGACTCCTGAGGGTATAGAAGTTATCGAAAAGGTTGTTTCATGCTCGTTAATGCCCGATGATCTTGTATTGCAGAAATTAATAGAAGACGTGCAAATACACAAACACACGGCCACGTGCTACAAAAACCGCAACGATAGCTATTGTCGTTTTGGTTTCCCGAGGCCCGTATATGAGACTACAATTTGCTTAGGTCCTGATGAAGTATTAGGTAACAATGGAAAGTTTTGTTGTTTGAAACGAACTGCAGACGAATGTATGGTGAACAATTACAATCCTACTCTATTGAGTCTATGGAAAGGAAACATTGATGTGCAGCCATGCGGTAGCGTAACAGCAGTCGCATATTATGTAGCTAAATATGCAAGTAAGTGTGAGCCCCATGACACAGGCGAAGTTGTACGAGAAGCCATTGCGAAGGCCAAGAGGCAAGGTGGTCCTCTGTGGAATCAGTTATTCGCAGTCTCAATGGCTATTTTGTCTCAACGTCTTGTAAGTGCTCCGGAATGTGCATATAGATTGTGTCATTTACCTTTAAAAATGTGTTCCCGTAAAACAGTATTCATAAATAACTGTAAGCCAAGTGAACGTTTCAGACTTTTACGATTTGACGGTGATGATACATCCATTCACAACAATATTTTTGACCGGTATGTATTACGCCCAGATGAAATAGAAGAATTAACTCTCGCTGAATTCGCTGTGCGCTTTGAAACTATGTCTAATTCAACATGGAATGAAGATGATGGTGATGTAGAATTAAGGGGTGAGGATGATGCGCCAGCAAGATTTATACGGCTGAGAGATAACACGCGGATGCGTATAAGGAATAGATCTGCAGTATTGCGCACACGATACTTTACAATAAACAGCGACAAAGAAGCATACTACTACGGCTTATTGGTATGTCATATACCATTTCGCGATGAAAGTGAACTTTTACTCGAAGAGGAAACCGCTGAGGAGTGTTTCATTAGGAGGCACAGAGAACTTCGACCATTACATGGCAACGTAAGCGCAGAAGAGTTTGCTCACGCAGAACAAATGATACAACAGGCTCTTGCCCAAGCAGTTGCACTCAACGCTGCTCGAGACCCTCGTGATGTTGATGCTCCCATGATTTATGGTGGTGAAGAAATCGTAAATAATGATGACAATTATTGTGAAGATGTATGTGAAATTTCCACAATGCCAGATGAAATCTTTTTGGGTAATATTCGAGGTCTAAACGCCCAACAGAGAGATCTTTTCCAAAAAGTTTCTGCGGCTGTGGAAAATGATTTGCTAGGACAAGAAAGCCAATTATTGTTATTCATCACTGGTGGTGCAGGAAGTGGAAAGTCCTTTGTCTTAAAATTACTCGTGGAACATATCAAACGGTGTTATGCACCTACAGTTGATATATTGCTCAAGCCCAAATTTGTTGAGGTGGGATCCCTAACAGGAGTAGCCGCACGTCAAATATTTGGCAAAACATTGCACTCAATATTCTCACTTCCGGTTGAAAAAGGACATACCATGACGTACAAAAAAATTACTGGACAAAGGCTTGAGAATGAAAGACGTAAATGGCGCCATATAAACTGGTTAATTGTGGATGAAATTTCTATGGTATCATATGAAAATTTGCGAAATATACACCTGCGTCTTCAAGAATACAAGAATAATGACAAATTATTCGGTGGGATACATATATTGCTTTTTGGTGATATACTTCAACTCCCACCGGTAAAAGGTCATTGGTGTTTTATTCAACCTCCATGGTTTTCCGCCGAAGTCAACTTGTGGCAGCAGTTCTCCTTTTGTGAACTTTCTATAAATATGCGTCAGCGAAATGACAGTGAGTTCATCGACCTTTTGAACAGCTTGCGAGTTGGCGAATTGACGACAGCTCACCTGGGGGCTCTTTGTGAGCGGCGACACGTACCTTTATCAGGAGATTTTGCTGATGGGGTGGCTGTCCGTATATTCCCAACCGTTAGACAAGTTGACACATACAATAAAAAAATGACCACTGAAAATGCTAGAGCCCATCGCATGTATACTATTAATGCTGTAGATGAGTCACGCGAGCCGGCAACCTATGGTAGAAAGCCACCAGATAATGTTATTCCTAAAGATGTGAATAACTGCGGTGGTTTTTTACTAACTATAAAACTGGGTATCGAATCGCGAGTCATGTTGAGGCGTAATATTGCTGTATCCGATGGGCTCGTGAATGGTGCCATGGGTATTGTTCAAAAAATAAAATGGCCTGCTCTCCGAAGAGACCAATTGGTGGAACGCGAGTTGCCTGAATCGGTCCTTATAAAATTTGATGACGTGACTGTAGGTCTTAGGCTAAAAGATGATGATGGTTGTGTAGCCATCTCACCTGTTTGCACAACATTCCAAGCGCAAAGAGGATATGGAGATGTCGAACGAAGAATGTTACCTCTCATATTAAGTTGGGCCGTAACTGTCCACAAACTTCAAGGTACAACCCTTAATAAAGCGGTGATCGATTTAGGAAAGAAGAACTTCGCAAAAGGACAGATTTATGTAGCCCTCAGTCGCGTCAAAACCTTAGAAGGCATTGCCTTATCTGATTTGGATGCAAATAAGCTTTTAATTCGACCCCATGATGATAAAGCTATAACAGAAATGACACGGTTGCGCAACCTTTCCAATAACTAGGTAGTTTTATTGAAGAACTAGCGACCCGTGCTGGCTTCGCACGGGTCCTTGCCTTGTCAAGTCCTATTATAAAAAGTACTCAAAAAATATTTTCCTACCTTTTAGTTCAGTATAGTCCGGTTTGTGTATTTTTCTGCTATTTTATTTTTATTTTTAGCGTAAATTAAGTGTACCTACCCAAAAAAAAATATCAAAATCGAGTTATAATTGATAGAGTAATCAGGAACAAACATACAAAAAAAACAGTAAAATAGAGAACCTCCTCCTTTTTTGAAGTCGGTTAATAATTATTATAGCACCGCAGCCCTGTAGCTCGACACAAGTACATACAATCTTAATACAAAAAAAAATTAAAGTCTTCATAAACTTGAAGACAACCTACTTATTTATTTATCGTAAGTTCGAAAAATAATTCGTCATAGTTTATGTGTTGACTTTAAAATCGGGTCGTAATAATCGTAATTGACGGAGTAATCAGGTAACAAACACAAAAAACCAGTCGGATAGAGAACTTCCTCTTTTTTTTAAGTCGGTTAACAAATAATATCACGTCTCAGACCTATAGCTCATTACAAATGCCTGCCATTCAAAGTGAATGGTAAGTTAATGTACTATGAACCTAGTTATTTAACTTAAGTTCATAAAATAATTTGTCATAGTTTATGTGTTGACTATTGGACCTACTAACCAAAATTTTACTATTGCATATTAGGTAATGGCAAGTTCAAAAAAAAATTTGTCATTATTTTTGTGTTCGTGGACGATATCATTATTTCATTCCCAATGAAATTATCATTTCAACAAAAAAGTACTGAACCAATTTCGGTAAAATTTATACGGGACCACCTTTGAGTTATGACCTTTCTAACGAAAAAAGAATCATTAATATCGATTCACAATTGACAGAGTAATCGCGGAACAAACATACAAAAAAAAAAAAAAAAAAAAAAAAAACATACAGTCGAATAGAGAACCTCCTCCTTTTTTGAAGTCGGTTGAAAAGGGAACATCCCCTCAGTATGCAATAAACATACTGGTGTAAAAAAATAAAGTAACCTAACCTAATGTCACTAACAGACAGCCTGTTGACGAATTCCATACCGATACCATGTGGTGGATACTTCCGTGAAATAAATATAAGCCCCCAAGGGTTTACCATCCAATGACTTTAAATTGTAAACTAATTTACCTTGCTTCCTGTCAACCACACACTTTTCAAACCTTGGAGCAAGTTTGGCTGAAAAGTGTTTGGGTGCGCTAGATAAAGTAAAGCATCTTTTATAAATGATTTGACCTTCCTTCAATTCCAGAGGACGCTTACGCAAGTTATAATATTTAGCAGCATGTTGATGTGCTTTTTTAAGATGACACTCAACTTTTTTAAATATATCATTTAATTTAGGCAAGTTAGACGCGAAAGGCTCGGTATTAATTTGAATTTGAGATTCACCAAGTGGTCTATCAGAGTTGTAAGTAGCTCCATCTTTTATCATCTCTCTGCCGTGATTAAGGAAGAACGCAGAAAATTTGGTACCTTCGTGAACAGAAGTGTTAAGGGCACATTGTATCTCAGGAATGTTCTGATCCCATTGCCGATGATCAGAACGCACATATGAGGCAATGGCTCTCACTAAATCTCTGTTAACCCGTTCAGTTTGGTTACATTGGGGATGATAACGCGGATTATAAAATATATGAGGGACACCAAAATAAGAAAGGAGATCCCTAAACTCTTTTGAAATGAACTGAGGTCCATTGTCAGTGTACAAAATACGACAAGTTCCATGAACTAGAAACACCTGCTTAGCTAGGCATTTAACAATAGTTTTAGCTGTGGCATTACGCATAGGAAATAAAAGTACGTATTTACTAAAGTAATCAGAGACAACAAACAGATATTGGTTCCTTGTATACGATGGAGGAAATGGACCTAGAATGTCGCAAGAGATAGCCTCCCATGGTCGAGTTACTTGTCGAGGGCTACCCATAAGACCAGGTCGAGCAGTATTGACCGGCTTATAGGAGAGACATGCTTCACAAGAATCGATGTAGTTCTTTACATCTTTGAATAACGAGGGCCAAAAGTATATAGAACTGATACGTTTATGGGTCTTAGCTACACCAAAGTGTCCCGATGACGGATCATCGTGGTATTTTTTCAGGATTTCAGACCTTTTTTCTATAGGAATCACAATTCTCCAGTCATGTTGTGAGGTAAGACTATATTTATTTTTAGAGAGTCTGTAAAGTTTCCCATCTATAATATTAAAATTTGGATATTTACGAGGGTTATTAGAACAATTTTGAAAGAGATCAATATACCAAGGATCACATATGTTATGAGGATTTATTTCTATTGAACTAACTTTAATGCGTGACAAAGTGTCAGGAATTACATGTTCTTTTCCCTTTCGGTGTATAATTTCAAAGTTAAATTGACTGAGGCGACATGCCCATCTGTTAAGTCTTCCAGTAGGATTTTTGAGGTTGTGAAACCACTGAAGAGAAGCATGATCGGTGACTATGTAGCAGGTTTTCCCCTCTACGTAGGAACGATACTGTTCTAAGGCATAAATAACGGCAAGAAGTTCACGTTCAGTAGCTGTATAATTACATTCCTGAGCTGACAAAGTACGACTACAAAAGGCTATGGGATGGTCAACATCATCAACTTTTTGAGTTAGGATACCGCCAATAGCGAAGGAAGAGGCGTCTGTATGTAAATAGAATGGTTGAGTGAAATCAGGGCACCTTAAGATTGGGGCCGAGACAAGAGCTGATTTCAGAAGGTTAAAGGCTTCTTCTGTTTCAGAGGTCCAAGAAAAAGTGACCTTTTTACTTGTAAGGCGAGTTAGAGGTCTGGCTACTCGGGAAAAATCTTTAATAAAACGTCGGTACCAACCGGCCATACCGAGAAATCGTTTAACTTCCCTAGAATCTTTAGGAGTTGGGAAATTCATTATGACTTCAACCTTAGAAGGGTCAGTGCGAAGGCCATACTGATCAACTACATAACCTAGATATTTAAGTTCAGGTCTACAAAAAAGGGATTTTTTCATGTTTACTGTAAGATTTGCAGATTTTAGTATACTATGTACTTCTTTAAGTATTTTAACATGCTCTCTGTGCGAATTCGTACAGATAATCACGTCATCAACATAGCAGAAGACTTTGTTATCAAATTTAGCTGCAAAGAGGTTATCCATTAGTCTTTGCATCGTAGCTGATGCGCCGACGAGTCCGAAGCACATTACGTTATAATGGAAGAGTCCCCGACCAGGAACGGTGAAAGCAGTCTTCTCTTTCGAGGGTTTAGTCAAGGGTATTTGATGATAAGCAGCACTAAGATCTAAAGAGGTTAGATACTTAGCATCTCTAAGATTATCTAATATGTAATTGATATACGGTAAGGGATAAGCATCAGTCTTTGAAACGGAGTTCAGTTTCCTGCTATCTAAACAAAGTCTTACATCTCCGTTGGCCTGGACCATAGTAACAGGAGAGTTCCAAGGAGAGTGTGAAGGTTCTACTATATCAAGTTTTAACATACGGTCTAACTCAGAATTAAGTAACTTGAGTTTTTCAGGACTAAGTCGATAATATTTCTGTTTAATAGGACGAGCGTCACCGGTGTCAATATCATGTTCCATGAGGTGAGTACGACCTAAGCCGACTTTATCGGTATCAATAGTTTCAAAAAGTTGTTTAATTTTATCTATTTCTCGCCGTTGATCAACAGTCAGAGAGTCAAAACTACACAGACCAGTGCTTTCAATATTGTCCAAGTTAAGATCATCATTATTTAAGTTTATTTTAGGTAAGCAAGCTAAAATGTCTGGTGCTAAGTTGAAAGCTTTCCAGAAGTTTATTCCAAAATGGATAGGTAATTTGATTTCAGATTGAACATGAAAGCAGATAACTTTGACTTGATCATTATATTTGATAGGAATGTTCATAAAATGGTGACAGTATACTTCGTTACCATTGGCAACTCTTAAAATACGAGGATATTTAAAATTATGTAAAGGTATGTTTAATTTAAGAAAAAGTGTGTAAGCGTCTTTGCCCAATATGGAACAAGCTGCACCACAATCTAAGAGACCGGATATTTTTACATCAAAAATACTTACAGTTAAGTAAGGTCTGTAATCATCAACAGAAGGTTCAAAGTGGGTCTCTCTGCAAGCTACGTCAGAACTCAGAGAGACAGAGCAATTTAGTTTTTTGGAATCGAGCAAGTAGGACAGTCAGGTGTTTTAACACCCTTTTTACCACATTTGAAACAAACGATGTCACGTGAAACACGGCACCGACTCGTAGGATGGCTGGTTTCACCACAACGAAAACATTTTCTTAGAGGCTCATTTGTAAATGGGTTAGTACCTTTTACAATTGAGGAAAGGTTACGGGGCTTAACACTAGAGGTCACCCTACTACTTTGGATATCGGTAACTACCGAATCTTTATGTAAGACAGGTTCAGAAAAATTTTGTGTTTTGATTTTCATAAGTTCTAATTTTTTTCCTAATTTTTGAAGTTGCGGAATTGAGGTTACGTCTATAAGAGCAAGTTCGCGACTGTATTCGGGTCGGATATTACGCAACAGAATATCAAGTTGTTCTTGTTCGCTGAGCTGATTTGAGAGGCGAGACATCATTCCTAACATAAGAGAGAGGTAGACGACTATAGTTTCATCTCGAGCCTGCGTGCGAGCTTTAATTTCTTCCAATAATCGGTGATCATAATCGGGAAGGTCAAAATCATCTTTTAATGCACCTATCAGTTGAGCGTAATTATTAAACTTAGACTTATGCGCGCGATACCAAAACAAGGCAGGACCATCTAACAAATCTACGAAACCATAAAAAATTAATTTATTAGAAAAAATTCTATCTGAACAAAGTTCTTCTAACCGAGTAACAAATGCACGGACGCATGAGTCACCTTTAAATTTTAAATTCAAAGAATTCAAGTTCACCTTTGGGTCAGGTTTAAATATGACTGACTGTACTTTAGGTGTTGGAGCACGATCCTCCTCCGAATCTGAGGACAGTTCAGACAGAAGGTCGAGTTCACTAAGAAGTTGCAAAAGCGTTGATCTAAGATCATCAATCTCTGGAGCAGTAGTAGTGATGCGCGACAGACGACAAAGCAGATAATTCAAGCGGCCAATCAAACGCGAGCGAGCAGAATCAGACAAATCACCCTTAGCCACTTCACTGGTGATGTCACCTACTTTGGTGGTAAGCGTGGGCAATTCTTCTTCTATATTTTCAGCCGGAAAAGCAGAAGGCAATTTTATACTACCGCGTCGTGAAAGTTTACATGTCGACCGTAATAATTTTCGCAAGTCATCGCGTTTAGCACTAGGTTTAAAAGATATATTGCGGATGTTAAGCTCATGGGATAACTCATCCTTAGATAAGAAAGCAATATCGCAACCAACGTCAGCCATGTTGAACAAATAAATTTTAAAACTTAAAAAGTAAAATAAATTATTAGATACCTAATTTATTTAGTCAACTGTACAGCAAAATGTTTTGTCAATACACAACATTAGTTTAAACAGTAAAATTTCGTTAACATATTTATGTAGTTGACTGTACCACAAATGTTTTAGTTTTAAGTACCCAAAAGTAATTCAAAAATTAAAATTAATTAATTAATATAAGTAGTTGACTGTAGAACAAAATGTTTTGTTTCAATTACACAAAAGTTATACACTAAGTAAAAAAAGGTTAGGCTACTGACAAGTGTCAATCACTGTATTGTATAGTTAAATTATTATTTCTAAGCAAAACTATCCTATAATGTAACCATTATATACCAAAGCATAGAAAAAGCAGTAATGGTTACAGCACAACTCAGTTGGACTTATATCATAACCTAAAAGTAATAGTTCAACCCTCAGGAGTGAATAGTGTAACCTAATAGTATGTTGAGTAAATGCAATTCACTCAAAATCTAAATTATGAATAAGCTTAGGGCTTCATATAAGTTATAAAAGTCTTTTTATACCTACACTGTTTATTAATAAAGTATAAACAGTGAAGCTACAAAACAAAATTATTACAAGTAAACATTATATTAAATATTAAGTACAAACAGGCAGCTATATTATTGTTGTTGCAATAATCACTGTAATTAACCAAC
This sequence comes from Elophila nymphaeata, assembly GCA_955850985.1. Lineage (NCBI taxonomy): Eukaryota > Metazoa > Arthropoda > Insecta > Lepidoptera > Crambidae > Elophila > Elophila nymphaeata. The sequence continues at coordinate 20,684,133 of OY039072.1, forward strand.
AAAAGGTAACAAACAAAAGAAACTTCAGTACATGCCAAGTTATTTTTGAAAAACAATTTCAACAAAATAATAAAAATTAATAAATTTACTTTTCTACTAATATAACAACTCAGGCATCTGCTTTACTGGGCCACACGTTGGGTACGCCACTTTGTAACGTGAAAATCCTGACGGCCTGAGGTAGTCCGACAGAATCTTCACATTACCTAGGGGGTATGGTGATTAGGTATGACACAACCCGTCAGTCGGTGGCATGAGACGAGGAAGGGTGTGTGTTTGGGTGTCGAGGGCCCAGAGGGTGGATCGGTGAAGAGTCACTACACGGCAACTGAATAAATTTATGTTGCAGTGGGCGCCTTTCCAGTCACCGTGTCGCAAACACCGATCCTACCTCAAAACAAACAGTTGCCAGCACTTAATGAAACACCAAATCGTTTGTAAAAAAAAAGGAATATATTAAAATGAAGAACCACATACACTATCAATTAGTATTTTAGACTTATCTTAGTGTGAATAATACATACAAGCGAAGAGGTTAACTAGATTTACATATTTTGAAGGTAACTTGGCATGACTTTCGTTGGTTTTAGAATTTAAAAAAATGTTTAAGTAAGTAAAGCTTCGTACCTTGAGGATATGGGATACTAACTAGGGCAATCCAGAGACTAGCATACGTTAGAACAGAAGAACGATGGCCTCCTAGATTCCACAGTAGAAATAGGTCGACTAACGCTGAGTAACTAGCGAAGGAGCAGGTTCCATTCGGCTACCCAGGGTCAGGAAAATAAGGCCGCCTCGGTCATGAGCACACGCCGAGTGGAGACTACTAAATTAGTAGGTAAATTGTAGGTAAAAAAAAAAACCCTGTAACAAAAAGTCACAGTAAAAATCATGGTACTGAGGACAAAATACTACCACGTTCTTAATTTAAAAGATAAAAATATATTTAAGTTTACATACCATTAGGTCATAATGGGTCTTCTTTGCAACATATACGCGTGAGGTGTGATGACCACGTCAACGCATCATTGGTTAGGTTATGTTACAGTAATATTAGGTAGGAACATGCTGAAATAAATTAATAAATGGGTTACTACCGATGAAACTATACGACACACGAATGGAAGGTGGTGTCCAGAGCACTCCTACTTACGTATCAGTATGGAAAACAGAACACGTGTAAAACGTGGCGTCAGTTAGGACATTCTTGTGTCTTTACTCGTCATCCTAGGGCTGAAACACAATAGGAACGCTCACTAGATGTTCGATGTAATGTTGAATACAAACAATCACCTAACGGCGACGTAGAAATTACTTACAGAGTATCTCCAACATGGCACTTGAGGATGGGTGACCATGCACTCAAATACTCCCAAAGCAAATGGACGCTTAAGCCGGCCCGAATTACGTAGCAAAAATCCTTCGATGACAATCTGTCATGACGAAACACAAAAGCCGTGAAGAACGTTCCGATTCATGCATCAGTGACAATTTTAAAATGGATTTATTTATTTGGAACAAAAATCTTTTATTTTAATTGAAATATAACTAAGTATTTAACTTTCTTACTTTTATTAGATTATTACTTTCAAAACTAAAATACTGAATTTGGACTATTAAATTTATATTACTTGCCAAATGATGTGAAATAGATTAAAGTGCATTGCCACTATACACGATTCGGACAGAAACTATCAAGGGTGTTATCAGGAGAAAATAATACTTCACTTGAGTAGAATTAAAACAAGTTTGGTTGCAAAAAAAACGGTGTTACAAACTGACGATCGATTTGGTTGTTTGCTTGCACTCAGTAACACTGGGGCGCGAGAGGGCGACAACACGGGAGAACACCCAAACGAATAATTATTCGATTTTTGCTTTTTATTTGCGAAGTTTTATTAATCACGCGGGAACCCGCAAAAATCCTAGATGCCGCGGGATCGAAAATGTCTAGTCCCGTAAATATCGGGATTGAGAATTTGCTAAGCGATTGTAATCCTTAACTATAATAGCAACATATTTAGACACCGTCGTGGTGGAGTATGGTAACAGTAATAAGTAACACAAGTTCTAAATTATACTTGATTTGGGCTAGCTGGATAATGGGTCTGAACGTGCAGATGTAATATATTTTTATTATTAGTTAATGTAGCATTATATTTTATCCTGATTGTAAAAATATCTGGGATCCCCAACGAAACAATTTGCGACCTAACAAAAACGGCAATTAGTAATTACTCCATATGAAACAAACAAATCCGAACTAATTGATGGAATTAAACATTAATATGTGCCACACCCACATCACCCTGTATAATAAATTAGGCGAGCTTTAAATGTATTTGTTCATTACGTACTAACCCAAACAACGCATTTGCTTAATAAAGTCTACTCTGATAATTAATGCAAGTGCAATGATAAAATTATGCCCATTAATTATGAAACGGTGCCACTAATAGCTAGGAATTTAATAAAAATAATCCTGGAGCAAAACAAGGGTTTGACTTAATTAAGGTAATGGTTTTGTTACGGTATCTACATTTAGCCTTCCAATTGAATTAACAAAGCAAAACGTATGGATGTTCTGTTTTTGTTAACTTGCATGTGAATTAGTCTGCATAATTAATAGATTTTCATTTCAATTGAGGTTATCTAAACTCAAAGTTTATGTGAATTAGATCCACAAAATGCACACGTTTAAAAAGTACTGTACCTTAGGTACCTAAGTCTCTTTAGCGGTGAAAGCGAAAGCTTTGGATCACGGGTCGCTGTTGTAGTGTGCCTGGGCACGATACCCGGAAGGGATGTTTCGTGGGTAGTGGAGAGAATGTTTTTACCTCTGAGTGCCAAATTATCCGTAAAAAAGGTGCCAGTCCGACTCCATTCAAATCAAAATGCTACATAATATTTCTTCTGTGCTTCTGAAGATAGTCAGCAAAGACAGAAAAACAAATCACTATAAGTAGAGTCTAGACATAGCGATTTCTACAATTCTAATACGAAGCCAAGCTAAACCAAGAAGACCACATAACAAAAATTGGCCATTTTAGAATATTCTTCAAAGCAAGTCAACATAGCAAATTTTAGTATAGCTATTTAAGATAATGTGAATATGCATACCAATTTCACAAATATCCGTTATTTAATAAAAATGGATTTGCAAGCATATTGGAAAACAAAATTACTTTCAAAGGTGCAAGCATAGCTATCGCTTGCAACGCTGAATACACAAGGGAAACTAGCGATTCTCTTTTTTCAATTACATTAACTCTTATTTGACATTGTTGCGAAGTGTTTCCAATTCCCGGAGAAACTAAAAGCAAAATCCAATTTTCTCCCAACTAACTTGAATGGCACCTGTCAAATAAAATGCGTTTCATCTATCAGCGAAGACGGCGAGTCTAATTTTCAAAGGCTCTGTGCACCCGACCAAATGTTTTATAATGATCTGTTCATGAGGAAATATTTTTTTGTCCAATATCGTTAGACGTACATTGTCGCAAACATCTTAATGGGCGTTTCTATACCAACGCTGACTGAAAGTCAATTTTGAAAGGTGTAAACGATGTAAATAAGCGCGCATTTCTTTTATTAACAATAATGTAGCTAATTGTGTATCATTATTTATTTCTCTGCAGATACTGCTTTACGAATTTTCAGAAAAAAATGTTTGTTGGGACGTTGACGCTCTGATAAAAGGAAGACAGCAATTAAAAACAAATGTTCACTGCTCTCACAAAGAGAATAAAAATCCAAAAGCAGGTGAAATGCAGGACCGAAATTCTACTCATTACAGAGCAGACAAAAAAATGAAGAACATCCTTTCATCAGTGATAGAATGCAGACATATATGACGGTGAAAAGCAAAAGTTCTGTGATGTGAGTTTATGACTTAAACACAGATAAATAAAAAATCATAAAAAGGCGAGTAAATATTAGCTTGCAGCATTTGCCCTTACCATAAAAAAGTATTTAAATGTAGGTTAGGGATACATAAACTGTAAATATAACTAAGAAAACAATATTGTCTTGAGAATCGTTTGTCATTTTCTATAAAGCACAAAGTGATAGAGGCGTACGACGGTCAGTACGGCGTTGATTCTTGATACTCATTCTATAATGCCAGCCTAAGTTTTGTAAATATAACTAATGTTAAGGAGAAGGAAGCGGAATATCCTGACAAAATAATTGTTGAACTTGTATCTATTCTTCGAAATTTTGAGCACTAATTAAGCAATATTGTAAAATTTGTTTCTGAATAAACATTATTTTTTTATTTTACTTTAATAGAACACCATACAAACACAAGTCTTTGAATTTAAAAAACAGCTGACTGTCACATTTCCTCAAATTGCTTAGTCTGCACTTTATAAGTCGTGGATAGGAGACATTCTGTCGAGCATACAAGTCATAAAGCAATGAAACTACCGTCCATGCCACCTTTGATAGGTGAGACTATTATTATTAAAGCTCTGCAGCCAATATAACTTAGCCGAAGTTCGTGATAAAATATTTATTTCTACTTAAGGCGGTCTTATTGATAGCACGTTATAAACTTTATGAAGTTGTTAACTTTATAAGAACCATATCAGACGTTGTTCAGTCCCACTTGTTATAAGTGTAACAATAAACTAGGAAAGAAAGTTGCGACTTTGTTGCCAGCTAAACATGTAACAATTTTTGTTACCTCCGGTTAGTTCAGGGCATCGCACAAGACTCAATCTATTAAATTACTTTTTACCCAGGGCGCCTTTATTTTTAATTAGATTCAGTATTCTAGGGATGTCTAAAGAAAACTACTTATGACACACTATATAGTAGATATTTTATTCAATTAACAATATATATCTATTTAAAGAAACCTTAAAAATCTAACACTTGATATTAATCTATGTAAAGTACTAAAGTTAAGATACACTGTTTGAATACCAATACTATAAAACTTTTATTTGAATGATAAACACTATAATTACTGATACGAATTTCATCTACTGTTTTATACATTAGTTTGCTTCTTCAAGGTTACATTCAGATCATTTATATCTTAGTAAACATTTGTGATTAAGGAGTAATATTAATAAAGATACATTCTCTAGACTTTGTATTGTCTTTTTAAAAGTTTTATTAAGAAATGATTTAATTCTCAATTCAAATTCTAACAAAAAGTATTTAGGGAATGCAATGAGTAAGCAGGGGCATAAATTTATGGGAGGATTACTTAACTTCAAGACTTGGTAGCAGAAAGTCTCCCTTGCTATCTTTTGTCCTGGTGACCTCGGAAGTTTTCCTTCTGACTTTCCTTATTGATTCCTCAAGATCAGAATGGATGATAGTTCAGGATGTCATCACATTCAATCATACTCCCCTAGCTTCTCAGTCTTACAACAGGTATATAAATATTGTCTAGTGAAGAACCGACCACAATAGGACCACAGTCCAAGGAACCCTAGAAATGTAATACATAACCTAAGAATTTGTAAACTTTATACAACATCTATACCTATCCAACTGATTAAAATCTACTTTACTTACCCTTTTAAAGCAGGGGAAATCACTCTTTATTAACTTTTTATTTTAACAACTTAGTTACTGGTTGGAGCCAATTACTTATAAATATTTTTTCAAGAAATACATCAATACCTAGATGGTATTCAAGAAGTCAAGTACACAAATGCATGATCTCCACGCCTCAAGTACTGATATTTATAGGCTCCCTCCCTACTTCTAAGCTTGCGATTCGAACTCCAAATCACTACCATATTTGGTAATAAATTTGCTAACGGAAGTTTTAATTATTAATTACACTTTAGGAATATTCTAGAACAAGAAAAAAAGCGACAAAACAATTGGGTGGTGAGTAGCCAAACTAACTGAATCGACCACTTCTATATAACTAGCGACCTCTATCCTACTTCCATGAATCTTCATTATTTATGTCACCCGTGCTATGCTACAATAAGTAATATCTATTTAGCAACAACCATCCTACTTGGTGTGACATGTTAACGATAGATGGCTCCACCCCTCTATTATCAAACTTATAGATGATAATTTTGATTTATTTTGACTACACAAAAAAATGATGTTACACAACACCCCCCTTAAGTCAAAAAATTTTTGTTACCTAGAACAAAACATTTTTTTATTTTAATTTCACAAGTATCCCTATCGATTTGATATCTAACGATTTCCTAATTACTCTCTCTTCTACCTAAACTAGTATACACTAAGTTATCTTAAACAATAAAGAATATGAAACAAAGTTATTCTCAGTGCAATCTTACGGGATGTGAAGTTTACTTATCTATACGTTAAAAAAATATAAAAGTTTAAAACAAAGTTATTTTACATGATGTATTTTAATCTTAACTTAACGTAAAGTTTTCTAAACTAAAACAATATTGAAAGTTAAATATTTTCAAATATATACACTACTTGTATCCAAATTACAACATGTAAATACCTTGTTTGGATTCAATGTCCATTGGTATCACATTGTTTACCCTAACAGGGTAGCACAAAATAAAAGTTATGATAACTTCACTATCGGCGGATATAAGTTAAAACAAAGTGCAAAAACATCACTTACCAAATACTAAGTGTCAATTGTTATTTAGTAAGTAAATACTGACACACAAAATCAAGTTAAAAATTAAGTTTAATTTAAGTAGAAAATACTATCTAAGTATTACTTAAGTGATCAAGTTAAGTGCTTTAATCAAGTCAATATGAAAATTGTTGATTAAAGAAATTATTTTTAATCAATAAACCGATCTTTATTGTTTAACTAAATGTATACCAACACCTATCTATACATATCTCTTTCATACTTCGCACACTATCATACTTGTGTGTTAAAAATAGTTACGCGCGTTGAATTTAAAAAATACCTTTCATACCACTCGTACATACCTTACATTCGTCCACGCATACCAGTGAGTATGGCACATTAGTTATCCAAGTTCAAGTATTGTTATGGTTTATTAGTTTTTAATTTTAATTAATATATTTAAGAATATCCTTAATATGATAATTACCAAGACATTTACCACTAAGATCTGACAAAGTATAAACCAGTGGTGATAATTTAGCTGTAACCACACATTTAAGAAATTTAGGTGCTAATTTAGCAGAGAAGTTTTTTGATTTGTTTGATAAATAGAAAGTACGTTTGTACACTATCTGTCCTATTTTTAATTCAATGTGTCTTTTTCTAAGATTATATTGTTTTTCATTCCGTTGGTGAGCAACTATTAAATGTTTCCTCACCTTTTGGAAAACAGCATGAAGTTCTTGCATTTTTTTACCATATTCTTGTGTATTATCGGACGTTAATTGATCTAATGAACATGGAGGCATTGAACTATTATAAACAGCACCATCACCAATGTATTCTCTACCATGGACTAAAAAATATGGCGAAAATTTAGTTGCTTCATTTGTAGCACTATTAAGAGCACATTGTATTTCTATTAAATGTTCATCCCACCTTTTATGTTCAGATTTTACATAACAGGCAATAGCGTGTACTATGTTTCTATTCGCCCTTTCTGCCTGATTAGTTTGGGGATGATATCTAGGATTGTCAAAGTCAAAGTCAAAGTTCTTTATTGCACCATGTTGTTGTACAGATGTTAATAATAAAAGGAGAATCAAAACATGACCCTGCAAGGGCACAGCAATTTCTTATATTCTAATATAGATACTTAATTAAATTAAAATACTATCATTATCAAATTATCAATGTCAAAATTACATTTAAATATTACAAGGTACTGTCAAATAATCAATATAAATTAAAAAATATATATATATATAATATCAATTATCAATATAATAAAAATATTAGGTAGGTAAGTATTATCATTAAATTATATAATTATTAAGTATTTATTAATTGTATTCATTTAAAAACTCTTGCAGCGAATAGTAACATTTTTGAATTAGATATTCCTTTAACATTTGCTTAAATTTATTTAATTTATTTTCGTCTTTAATTTTGCTGGGTAATCTATTATAAATTTTCACACACATTGACAGGGGGCCACTTCGAGACATTTTCAATTTGCATGTTGGTTGGGCTAATTTATTTTGTGGTCTAAGATTTAGCGGACGTTGGTGACACGGAAAGAAGTCGGGGTGCTTTCTAACAAACTCGCAAACGGCAGATATGTATAGGGATGATAAGGTTAAAATATTGAATTTGGTAAAGTATGGTTTACAGCTATCCATAATATATATATTTGCAAGTATTCTTATGCATCTTTTCTGCAGTCGGAAAAGTTTATCCACTTCTGTACTGTTTCCCCATAACAATATGCCATATGACAGCCATGAATGTGCATAGGCATAGTAAGCATTTTTTGCTGATTCAAAATCCGTTAATTTTTTAAGTTCTCTTAATGCGTATGAAAATCTTGACAGCTTAAGTGCAACTTTATCTATATGTTCTTTCCAATTTGTGTTTGAATCTATGCTTATTCCTAGGAGGGGGTAATTATAGACTTGTTCTATTTTCACGTCGTCAAATTTAAAAAGTATATCTAATGGTTTTCTTTGGAAAGGTCGGAATTCTATTAATTTTGTTTTCTTAAAGTTAATCTGTAAGTTATGCTCATATAACCATCCATTTACTTTTGATAATGTGCTATGTATTGTGTTGTTTATATAATGATTATGGTCACTTTCAATGGGAATCACTATAGATATATCATCTGCAAACAAAGAGCAAGGGACATTGATTACATTAGGTAGATCATTAATGTAAATTAAAAACAAAACACACCCGAGCACACTTCCCTGTGGAATTGACATTTTCATTTCTGCTTTTTGAGAGCGGAAGGTTGTTGTGACACCTGATTTACTGTCGTTATTTACTATTTCCACATACTGACTTCTGTTGTTTAGATATGAAGCAAACCATTTATTAGCTATACCTCTCACGCCTATCCCTTGCAATTTAGAAAGCAGTATATCATATTTAACCCTATCATATGCCTTGCTCATATCGAGTAATAAGCCAATCGCGCGTTTTTTTTCATTAATAATTGAAAGGACGCTTTGAATGTAATTATATACAGCAAGTGTTGTTGATTTGTTTTTTCTAAACCCATTTTGTCTGTCATTAAATATTTTATACTTTTCACAGTATGAGTAAAGACGGTTAGACATCGCGGTTTCAAATACTTTGGATATGGTAGATAATAGCGCTATGGGCCGATAATTTGCAAGGTCATATTGATCGTCTTTTTTAAACAGGGGCTTAACCAATGAAATTTTTAGGGAATCAGGAAATACACCGTTTCTAAACGACTGATTTATTAAAACCGCTAACGGTAAAGCTAATTCGTTAGAGCATTTTTTTACAAGCACAGGAGGCAGTTCATCGTGTCCAAAACTATTTTTATTTTTTAACTGACGGATAATATCGCAGACTTCTTTAGCGTCAACCGGTGATAAGAACATGGAATTAGTAGATGGGTTGAGGACGGGACGGCCAGCAGGCGGCGGTGGCGGTGAGCCGCACGTGTTGTCGGCGCTCCCTATCGATGAGAAGTAGTTGTTAAATGAGTCGGCGATAACAGACGGATCCTCTATTAAAATATTATTTATTCTTAACTTTATATTATTATTTGGTTTACGTTTAATTTTATTTGTACATTCATTTACAATTTGCCATGTAGTTTTAGTTATATTATTAGAATTTTTTATCCGTTTGATGTATTGTATTTTTTTTGATTTCTCTACAATTCTTTTTAGCGTTTTTTCGTATTGTTTATAATAATTATGTAATATAGGGTTACTATTTTTGCCTAAAAATGACTTTAATAAACGTTTATTTCTACACGATGTTTTTATTCCAGAAGATAACCAGGATTTCTTACTTTTATTTTTATATTTAATTTTAACAATAGGTATACAATTATTTAAAATGCAATGTAAACAGTTTTGAAATTTATAATAATTATCATTTACATTATCCGAGGTCAATATTTTGTTCCATTGAATTTTTGTTAGTTCTAATTTAAATTTATTGATATTCTGCTCGCTAAAAAGTCTTTTATTTATAAATTTACGGTTTTTTCCCGTTTGGAACGTTTTAGAGCCTGGTAGAGTTATAGATACTCCTTTATGATCGGATAACCCGTACTCACGGACATTTGTGTTCAGGTTTTTCTCGTGAAAATTGCTAAATATTAAATCTATACAAGTTGCACTGGTGGCGGTTATTCGAGTGGGCTCCCTTATATGCTGGTGATAATTATAACTTTTCATAAGTTCCAAAAGTTTTACTGTTAAAGTAGATTTTTCAAAAACATTTATATTGAAATCCCCCCCAATTATTATTCTTTTATGATTATATTTTAAAAGTAATAGCTGCAAAAGCTTTTCTAAATAATTAAAAAACAACTCTGGCATTCTTTTCCTATCTGGCCAATACATAGTAACAATGATAAGACAAGATTCTGGAATTTCTATAGCACATAATTCAAACAGATATTCAATAGACAGCGCATTTATCTCTGAAAGTTCTTTATAATTAATATTTTCATTTATTAAGATGCACACCCCGCCACCCTCGTACATTGAACGATAGAAACATGATGCAAGCTTCATCCCATCTATTCGTATTAAGTCCATTTTCGAGTTTGTTATCCATGTTTCTATAAGACAAATGACTTGTAATTCACTGTAATCTTCAATTACTGCATCGATTAAGTGACGTTTGTTCATTATACTGCATATATTTTGGAATAGTATACCATAGTCAGCGACGAAAATTATTATTTTTAGATGTAGTTGGGTCTGTTGCAGGTAGTTTCGGGGTAGCTTGCTTAGCAGTATGACAGGTGTAGTCCGAACTCATAATTGTTCGATTTGGAGTGGAATTTGTGTTCACGGCGGCAGTATTTCTTGATTGCGATTCGTTATTTGCTTGAAGTTTCTGAGTATACTCTTTGCCATCAATAAACAGTTTATTGTTAATGATGTTTGCACGGGAACCATTTTTACGAGCTTCAATAAGAATACTAATTAATACTTTCCTTTCTTTTAATGATCTGTCGTCCAAAAAGCTGTTTACAGCTAATCCGGTATTTTTAAACATGTGTCTATTTTTAAGTATGTGTTCAGTCATCCTTTTGCTCAACAAATCGATTACTAATGGTCTTCTTCGTCCTGTTTTGCCCATCCTTGCTATGCATTCTATGTATCCTGTTAGGTTCATTTTGAGAATATCATGGAAAACATCAACAACTCGATTGTATAACTCGCTCTCCGATTCCATTGGATTTTCATTTAAACCATAAACAACAAATTTCTTTCTATTTTCTATTTCAGTTACAATTTGTGCTGTGGAGGTTACGTTTTCTGAGTTGAATGGGCGTATATTAACTTGAGTATTCATCATACTTCCATTCAAAATTTGTAGCTCAGACTGTAATTTAATGTTCTCATTTTCAAGGTGCATTATTTTTGTGTTCATGTGTTGAATTTGTTTTTCTAATTTTTCTTGTGTCAGATATAGAGAGTCTGTTTCCTGCTTCATTTCAAATTTAAGAGTTGTTATGGTCTTTGTTAATTCAGATAATAACGAAGATTTTAATTCTGATATAAGTGATTGCTTGACACCTTCAAGTTTTTTATCTAACAGATTCTCTAATTGGTAGTAAGATATCGAAATAATCTCCTTTTTTGATGTTTCTATGTTTGAACTGTCAAGTTTGGTAGTATCTCCCAAGTCGCTTAGATCATTTTCAGAGTCTGACATGTCATTTTTAGGTATAGCAGATACTTTTCTTATTGTTACGTTCGCATTGTCAATATTATAGGAATAAGTACTAGTTGACTGATTAGTAGGACGAATTGGAGTGTTGCTATTGTCTCCCTTTGGCTTTTTGCAAAAACATGATTGACAAATCCAAGATTGTTTGTGTTCATTTGTCATGGTATTGTGAAATCTTTGCCAACTAACATTTGCGCATTCCAAATCATATTTATCACAACAGCTGGAACATATAAGATATTCTCTATTTGGTATGGTGGTTAAGCAACCTGCACAACACGATTCCATTTTCGTTCAAATTTATTTTTGCGAATCAATGTCGAAGATATTGCTCTTCAGCGCAAAGGAACGGCGACCGTGGAGACAATACAATTATAGCATGCTGTTCTAGACTTGCTTTTTAAGGTGCTTTCTATTCATTACAAAAAGCATACTACTTTAGCTATGCTTTTAATTAAGTTGTTTTGCTACTTCTCAATAGGTGTCACTAGTAGACACACAAAATGTTTATGATATTGGAGGTAACACACAAAATGTTTATGATATTGGAGGTAATTTTGAAATAGATTTTTATGCACACTAAATTATATCCACAAAGGTTTAGAACACTGGTTTTAAACTTGTATTTTAGTATTTGTTATTAGTTTTAAAAGGGTTTTAACTGTTTTTATGCACTTGTTGGTTGGTTTTGTTATACACTTTTTAGTTAATTTTATTATTCACTTTCACTGCGTATTCTAGGCACTTTTGTCACTTTTTTTTTCAACTGTATTATTACTGTTTCATTTATAGTTCAACTTAGATAACATTTGTGCGGATTAATTGTTACTCGAACTTTACGATTAGCCACTTTTACTTTGTCAACACTGCTTATTTATATTATTTTGATATAAAATACACGGAGCTGTTATTGTTATCGGAAACCTGCACACACCTATGAAGAAATTATTAGGTTGTGTGTCATATTTTATATATATTGTAGTACACATTAGGCACATTATATTTAGTTAACAATTGTCTAAACTGGTTACTAACATATTGCGGACCGTTATCTATAAAAATGGTTTTACAAACACCATGAACTAGGAATATGTGTTTTTCCATATAATTAGCTACAGAAATGCCTGTTGCTGACCTTATAGGATGCAACATAACATATTTACTGAAGTAATCCGAAACAACAATTAAGTATGTATTCCTATTTCTAGAATTTGGGAAAGGTCCCAACAAATCACAGCTAATGGCTTCAAAAGGTTTAGATACTTTTTTAGGACTTCCCATGAGACCTGGGCGAGCGGTGTTGACTGGTTTGTATGCCTTACATGTTTCACAATCACTCACATACTTTTTCACATCTTCATATAGGTAAGGCCAATAATAGTGTAGGGCTATTCTTTTGTGAGTTTTCATTACACCTGTATGTGCACTAGTGGGATCATCATGGTATTTTTTTAGAATTGCTAATCTATCCTCTTTAGGCACTACCAATTTCCAATCAAATTCACTAGTAAGGTTATACTTATTTTTTGAATATCTGTATAATTTATCGTCTTTTTCCATGAAGTTTGGATAATGACGTGGATTATTTTTAACTGAGTTAAACATATGCATGTACCAACTATCAGTTGACATGTCAAAATCTATATTTTCAATCCTAATTCGTGACAAGGTATCTGGGAGAACGTGTTCCTTACCCTTTCGATGTTCTATTTTAAAATTAAATTGACTAAGTCGCATACTCCATCGTGCTAAACGACCTGTGGGATTTTTTAACTTATGAAACCACAATAAGGAAGCATGGTCTGTGACCACTGTACATTCCTGTCCCTCAACATATTGTCGAAACTGCTCAAGTGCAAATATGACAGCTAATAATTCTCTCTCCGTTGTACTGTAATTAACCTCATTTTTATTAAGGGTACGACTACAATAGGCAATTGGATGTTCTACATTTTCATATGTTTGTGTAAGCACAGCAGCTACTGAGTAAGCGGACGCGTCTGTTAAAATACGAAACGGGCGTGAATAGTCTGGCATTTTTAGGATAGGAGCTGAAACAAGTGCAGTTTTAAGTAAGTTAAATGATTCCTGTGCCTCAGAGTTCCATACAAAATCACTATTTTTTCGGGTAAGTTTACACAATGGCTTACTAATTTTAGAGAAATTTTCTACAAATCTTCTATACCATCCGGCCATGCCAAGAAATCTTTTTACTTCCTTGGTAGTAGTGGGTGTTGGATAATTAAGAATCACATCCACTTTGCCAGGGTCAGTTCTTAAACCGTGTTTATCGATATAATATCCTAAGTATTTAAGTTCCTTACGACAGAATTTTGACTTTTTCATATTAATTGTCAAACCTGCCTCTTTAAGACGTTGATATACTCTTTCCAAGAGTTCAATATGTTCTTTAAAACTACTACTAATACAAATTATATCATCTTGAAAAGCAAACACTTTATTCTCAAATTCTGGTCCAAATAATCTATCCATTAAACGTTGCATAGTAGCGGACGCTCCTACTAAGCCAAAGCTCATTACATTAAATTGAAATAAACCTCTACGCGGAACAGTGAAAGCAGTTTTTTCAGCGGACTCAGGTGAGTCATACGGAATTTGCCAGTAGGCAGCACTGAGATCAATTGAGGATAGATATCTTGCATTATTAAGTTGATTTAAAATTTGGTTAATGTATGGTAAAGGATATGCATCCGGCTTAGAGATATGATTAAGTTTACGAGAGTCTAAACATAGTCTGATGTCACCATTCGGTTTCTCAACCAATACTACCGGTGAATTCCAAGCTGATTGTGATGGAGAAACAACACCTAATGCTAACATTCTATCTAATTCTTTCTCCAAAACCAATTGTTTACTAGGCGATAAAGGATAATACCTTTGTTTGATGGGATTATGATTGCCAGTGTCAATTTTATGGTGTTCTAATGTAGTCCTGCCAAGACCTATCTTCTCAGTATTTATCAAATCAAATTTTTTAATTAAATTATCTATTATTACTTTCTGTTCAAGTGCTAAGTTTTCATAGTCTTCTAATCCATTTTTTACAATTAAAGAATTAACTGAGTGTTCTGAGTTCACAGAATCACCTTTAAAATGTGATGATATTAAATTTTTTGTCAATCCAAACAAATGCCAAAAGTCTATGCCTAATATGATGGATGTTGTTATCTCAGGTACAACATAAAATGTAACTACTTTAAATATTGATTTATATTCAATTGGCAATGACATATAACCTATACAGGATAGTTCTGTACTATTTGCTGTGTTAACTTTACATTCTTTATTAAAAGTATTGATTTTAAAGCCTAATTCCTCAAACTTTGTATGTGAATTCATTCCTAGTATTGAGCATGATGCTCCAGAGTCAGCAAGTCCAAGTACATTTAAGTGTAATACTTTAAATTGCAAATAAGGTCTATTATCAAAAAAACTTTTTTTTTAAAGAGAACTTCACACTTATCTAAGTTTGAATGTGAACTTTTCTTTTTAACTTTAAAAGTGGAGTTCTCAAAAATTAGTTTTTTGAAAAATTAAATGAATTACATTGTGGGCATTCAGGTCTTCTTACGCCTTTTTTACCACACTTAAAACAGATTATTTCTCTCGAATTTCTACACTCTCGAGTGTAATGCTCATCACTATTACATCTCATACACTTTGTGTTACTCATAAAATTATTAGAGGACGTAACAGTTGAGACATGTTTAATTGAGTTCTTAAAATTTTTAATATTACGTGACTGAAGGTCATTAGATACTTGTAACTTATGTAAGTTTGGTTCTACAAATTTTTCAGAACGTACTTGAGCTAACTCTAATCGTTTTCCTAATAACTTTAACATCTCAATGGAGTCAACATTATGGAGAGCTAATTCTTTCATGTACTCCGGTCTAATATTATGCATTAAAATTTCTAACTGCTCATCTACTGACATTTTGGTAGATAGTCTAGCAAACATTCCTTGCATGGTAGAAATATAACTTACTATGGTCTCTTGTTTAGCTTGTGTACGCTGTCTAATTTCATTCTTAAGGCGATAGTCTAAGTCTGGTATATCAAAGTCTTCTCTCAGACGAATTAATAAATCTGAGTAGGAATTAAAACTAGTTTTGTTACATCTAAACCACGCTAATGCTGAGTCATCCAAGAGGTCTGAAAAAGCATTTAGCATACGGGATTTAGGAATCTCGCGTGCCAATCGAAGTTCTTCTAATCTTTCAATAAAACTTCTAACACAAGTTGATCCATTATATTTTAAATTAAGCGAGTTTAGGTTAAGGGGTTTTTCTCTAATTACTACCACTTCCTCTCTTTCTTCTTTTTTTTAAATAGTCATTCCACTTTCATCACTCTCCTGCGCATTCTCTTCCATGACATTCGTTCTCTTATACATAGGAGTTGCCTCTTTCTCAACTAATTCCTCAGAACTACCATCATCTTCAGGTTCTACCTGAGCTAAAATTCGGATGAGTCTGTGGCGTAAATCCACTAGAGAAGAATTCTCAACACCCAAACGAGCTAGTCTATCGATAAGATAATTTGCCCTACTCGCTATTCGTAAGAACAAATTTTTCTCCCTAACGACTTCACCTGAGTTAAGTAATTCCTCCAGCTCGGTCACCTTTGGCGTGCAAATCGCAATCTCGTTTGCCGGGCGTGCAGACAGTACCGGTGCGCTCTTTATGCTACCACGTCTCGATAACTTGAAGACCTGCCGCAACTGCTTCCTTAATGCATCCACCGATGTTTCAGGAGCTGTGGAAATGCCAAGAATATCCAGTTCATATCTGATCTCATCCTTTCTTAAGTAGTTTACATATTTTTGTATAGAGGCCATTTTTAAACAAAATTAAAACAAAACTAAGTTAAAGTATCAAATTATTAAATGATATAGTTACCCTATTAGGTAAATATTAATTATTTTATCAAACTAAATTACTCAAAAGTTAAGACTATTAATAAAAATTTATAAATAAAGTGAGGGTACTTTTATATTAAACAGTTTTTACTTACTATTTTCTTTAAATTGAATAAAAGATCTTATCAAAGTTTTAATTCTAGTGTGTCTTTCAGATTAGTTGGGGAATTAAACCTTACGGTTACCACCAAACTACTTTTTCATCATGTGGACACACCAGAAAATCCCACGAATACTGAATGCTTAAAATTTTTTTTGTCGAGCCCTTAAGTTGGTCGCCAATTTGTAACAATTTTTGTTACCTCCGGTTAGTTCAGGGCATCGCACAAGACTCAATCTATTAAATTACTTTTTACCCAGGGCGCCTTTATTTTTAATTAGATTCAGTATTCTAGGGATGTCTAAAGAAAACTACTTATGACACACTATATAGTAGATATTTTATTCAATTAACAATATATATCTATTTAAAGAAAACTTAAAAATCTAACACTTGATATTAATCTATGTAAAGTACTAAAGTTAAGATACACTGTTTGAATACCAATACTATAAAACTTTTATTTGAATGATAAACACTATAATTACTGATACGAATTTCATCTACTGTTTTATACATTAGTTTGCTTCTTCAAGGTTACATTCAGATCATTTATATCTTAGTAAACATTTGTGATTAAGGAGTAATATTAATAAAGATACATTCTCTAGACTTTGTATTGTCTTTTTAAAAGTTTTATTAAGAAATGATTTAATTCTCAATTCAAATTCTAACAAAAAGTATTTAGGGAATGCAATGAGTAAGCAGGGGCATAAATTTATGGGAGGATTACTTAACTTCAAGACTTGGTAGCAGAAAGTCTCCCTTGATATCTTTTGTCCTGGTGACCTCGGAAGTTTTCCTTCTGACTTTCCTTATTGATTCCTCAAGATCAGAATGGATGATAGTTCAGGATGTCATCACATTCAATCATACTCCCCTAGCTTCTCAGTCTTACAACAGGTATATAAATATTGTCTAGTGAAGAACCGACCACAATAGGACCACAGTCCAAGGAACCCTAGAAATGTAATACATAACCTAAGAATTTGTAAACTTTATACAACATCTATACCTATCCAACTGATTAAAATCTACTTTACTTACCCTTTTAAAGCAGGGGAAATCACTCTTTATTAACTTTTTATTTTAACAACTTAGTTACTGGTTGGAGCCAATTACTTATAAATATTTTTTCAAGAAATACATCAATACCTAGATGGTATTCAAGAAGTCAAGTACACAAATGCATAATCTCCACGCCTCAAGTACTGATATTTATAGGCTCCCTCCCTACTTCTAAGCTTGCGATTCGAACTCCAAATCACTACCATATTTGGTAATAAATTTGCTAACGGAAGTTTTAATTATTAATTACACTTTAGGAATATTCTAGAACAAGAAATAAAGCGACAAAACAATTGGGTGGTGAGTAGCCAAACTAACTGAATCGACCACTTCTATATAACTAGCGACCTCTATCCTACTTCCATGAATCTTCATTATTTATGTCACCCGTGCTATGCTACAATAAGCAATATCTATTTAGCAACAACCATCCTACTTGGTGTGACATGTTAACGATAGATGGCTCCACCCCTCTATTATCAAACTTATAGATGATAATTTTGATTTATTTTGACTACACAAAAAAATGATGTTACAAACACAATACAATGTAACTTCTAGTGATGCTTAAAAATAGTGTAACTTTGTTACTTAATTTGTGCTGTGAATAAAACACGTGCGGATATTCCAAATTCTTTAAATAGAATAATTAAACAGAATAATCTTTACAATAAAATGTCCTTCATCGCGATCACGAAAGCTCAGCTACCAAGTGCGTGGTCGGTATTGGAATGGGTGACCGAACATTTTTCAACTCGATTTTCCACCGTGCTTCGGAAGGTACGTTAAGCTGGTGGTCACGGCTGCTGTCGAAAGATATCAGTCGTCCTTTGGATTGAAAGACAAATAAATGGAGAAAGCCGCCGGTGTACTATACAATACTCTAATTTTAAAGGTAACATACTGTACATTTTACCACAACAATATTTAGATATATTGCTAAATATTTGTGAGTATCTAGTTTATGAGTTACATTCTCTCGGTATTTACCAAGATAGTAAAAGAAGAAAACTGCTTTCGATGATTTTTAAAAATATATTTCAAAATTCTAAATCAAATTGGCAGCCAAAAAATAACAAACTGTACTATAATAATGAATCAATCGACTGGATTCATCATAAGACATAAATCTCAATTGTTAGAAACTTGGTAAGTATCTAAAAGTAGAAATGGACAATAGATTGCAAGACCATCTGAGGCCACGAATTTTCTTACTCTGTGCCAATAGAAGCTTTACAAATTTATTCTTTTGTTAAATACGGTTTAATTTAAGTATCATCATCATTAACAGCTCATACAATGTCCCCACTGAGGGGTTTGAGCCTACCCCACATTAGGGCCAATTAGGCCTTAGTCAACCACGCTGGCCGAGTGCGGGTTGTTCGACTTCACACACAACCTAAGAATTTCTTCATATATGTGTGCAGGTTTCCTCACGATGTTTTTACTTCACCGTAATCAAAATTTGAAAACACATTGGTACGTGGCGGGGTTCGAACCGGTGCCTCCCGGGTTGGAAACAACGCCTTTACAAACATCGCCACCAACGCTTCGAATGTAAGTATACTGCACTTAAATTAAGGGATCAACATTTTACAAAGAAATCAACTCCAGATTTACAGCCAACATAAAAATGCCCGATTAAGCCGTTCCAATTCTAGCAATATATTCTTGTGGTTTTGGAAAAAGTATATTTTGCTGTAATAAATTTGAGCTACCCACATTAGCTATTTATCGGGCAGCCAGCTGAATACACCTCAGTGTATCGGTATCGTTTGAAAATCGACAAACATAAATCCCATTGGGTACTCTTATCGGAGGCGGCCGTGATATATTATTAGTTGTCGACTTCACCTTCCCACCCTAGCATTGTTATACAGCTATAACGAGCCTAATTTATTGTGCCTGCCGCGTATAATTCCTTCCCGCGTCGAATTACGTGTACGACAAAATCAAAGAATTCCTATAAACATTTATGAGAAGCTCGCTACAAAAGCTTGCTGCAGAAGCGCAATCATCGAAATTATACTGTACGCATTATTCAGTCTCCCGTATAAATCGTACCTCATGCATTAAACATTCAGGACCTCTTAAATAATAAGAAAAGTTTCGCCTTCTCGAAGGTACTATTGTTTATTCTATTCTTTCGAGGTTCAGATTGGAAAGCCTTTTTACACCCACCCCATTTACTGGGCCTAGAGAATACATTCTCTGTATTAAGACGAAAGGAAAAATAGAAGCGCTTTGTCTTCAAACGTTCGTTATTTTCTTGAAAGGCACTATAAAAAATATACGTAAAACATTTACGCACCATAAAGTTAAACATTCGAGGTTATGTGTCCATTAATAAAATTACTCAATCAAAAAAATCTCGTATGAAAATCTGCGAGAGAGCTTAATAAAAAACTCAATTTAGATTAACTAATATATTAGATTATTTGAGTTAGAGGGAATGTAAAGAAAAGAGCGTTTAATTTCATGGGTGAATAAATTCAGATGGTGATGAAGCCTTTGGGCCGATATTCTAAAGAGCCGATGGCAGCTATCTTTTACGATAATTAACTGCTTCTGGGAGGGACTTCGACGTCCTCACTCTTCGGGCACATGTTGAACATGACATAATTTATGCATGAGTTTTTCTTTTAAGCCCAAGAGAACTTAAAACATTCTGTGAGTACACTTTCGTTTAATATACTCTTACATATTATAAACACATAT
This sequence comes from Elophila nymphaeata, assembly GCA_955850985.1. NCBI lineage: Eukaryota > Metazoa > Arthropoda > Insecta > Lepidoptera > Crambidae > Elophila > Elophila nymphaeata. Next base: position 20,704,746 of record OY039072.1, read on the forward strand.
TTCTAAGCTAACGCGCGCATACACACACACATACACGAACAGTAATACTCTTATTTTACTATCTAAATTGTTATATAAGTAATCAAAAAACACATATTTTTTATGCTACACCTGATTGGAACAGTACCTATTATTCCCTCTAATTGAAAGGAGAAAGTTGATCTTTTCTTTGATCTAAATTTGCGGGACGAAAAGTTGTATGAAAATCCATTTCTAGCGTGTTTTGGTGGGAAGAAAAGTTGTATGAAAATCCATTTCTAACGCGGTCCATGCAAACCCACCATAACTCGTGCTGTATTTTGCCGCAGAGTCAATTAATTATCACGACCCTTTAACCTTCTACGAGCGCGGCGGTTATATGCTCTGTCTGTCCCACCACAAAAATCAGAAGTGTTAGACCAACGTAGCATGAGTGCGCTACCGCCCTTATTGCCTCAAATGTCGAATACTAATATAAATCTTCGTTACAAAACTGTATCGTTTAATTTTACTATAAAAATAGTAATTTAGTCATAACTTGCTCCAACAATGCGGCCTTAAATTTTGCATTAGTTCCATAAATGTAATAATCTCTGTATAATTCTATTAAACTGCTTATTTCAATTAAACCAGTCTTTAAATTTAATATTTAATTTTCCCAAGTAATAATAAGCGGTTACTATTTTTATCTGGTTTCATGTCTTTTGAGGTAGAAAACACAAGACAAATAAATAAAAGCAAATAAATAAATTTTCGCAAGTTATTCCGTGAAGTTTTATTGAGCATTGTTGGATGTTGGGCCAAAGAATCTTTGTCTAAAAGAAAATTTTACTTAATAACTTAACTACTTAAACATAAAAAGGCATTTTATGCAGCCTATAAAAGACAAAACGACAAACTTTGCGAGCATGAGAAGCGAAAAATAAAATTTAGTAAAAGGAACCCTGAAAAACGTGACATTAGTGTGAATGTGCCTCATTTAAGTATTTTCCAACGCAAGCGATAACCAGGAGCGATTTATAACCGATAAGAATCAACCGCACCTTTGAGACCGAGCTGGCATAATCTACTACAATTTGAAATTTTGTAACGTCAAGAATAGGGTGATTTTTTTGCGTTTAATGTTATATTCTTCTTGGCTACGTCATGGTGTCAATATCACCGTTTATTATAGATAAAATATTTTAACTTTATTTATTCGGTATACCAACGATTAATGTGAGTAAAAACGGGAATTAAAGCGATTAAATTTACCTTTTAAATGCCTGACGTTTCAGCCGGGTTACACCGACCGTGGTCACAGTGATAAAAGTGGTAAAAGTGATTATACCAACGATTGTTACAACAAAACTAAATCTTATGTTATATAAATAAGAGCTAATTGTATATTCAATTATAGGTCTACACCGCATGCAGAATGCTTAGCAATAATTACCACTTATTGTTTCTGCTATAATATTTTATGAGTAACAAAGAAGATTCAAGACAGCAGTGTTTATTTTTATACTATTACAAATAGAATATTTCTTTTCCTTATATCATTTATGTACCAATCTATTAATAACGGTCTATCCCAAACAATTCAATAACAGAATCCAATTCAAGTCTTACGATGATTGCGTAAAGAAACCCACAGCAATTTCCTCTTTTATATCAGCAGAACCAATAAGTGCATAACATAAAATTCCGTGAAACCACTAGAATTAAGTCGTTAATCCACACAGAAGGCGAGCAATACGTATCTTATTATACATCTAAATTACGATTACACTTTACGAACAAGAAAAAAGGGTAAACACAAATTAATCTAACGCAAGTCTCCATAAAGAGGACTATTAAAAAGGGTTCAAAATAAAAAACAAACCCCGGCCGTAAACATCTGCCTGGGGGACTACGCACATAAAGACGAGACGAAAGAAGAATGCTGCTTGAGTGCTCTCCTTATAGGCGTATAGATTCATTCATTAGTAAAGTTTGGTACCTAGAAGTTGAGCACTTCCCTGCGGCTATCGTATGGCACTTTCCTTTTCAGCGAGAAAGCCTCCTCATAAGTACGCCGCCGTGGTGGAGTGGTCAGTATAGCTGGCTACACATCAAGCGGTCCGGGTTCGAATCCTGGTAGCGGCATATGTTTGTGTGACGAACACGAATGTTTGTTTGCGAGTCATGGTTGTTTATATATTTATTTAAGTTTATTTATAAAAAAAATATCTAAAATTATTATGTATATTAAAAAAAAAATGTCCGTTATCTAGTATCCGTAACACAAGTTCTTAATGATACTTACTTCGGGCTAGATAATTGGTGTGAGCGTGAAAATATATTATATTATATTATATTATAAGTTTGTTTTCGGTGGTATTGTAAAAAGCGACAAATACTATTGCGACAGGTAAGTCGCAAGGAATCAAAATATTATTTGTTGATTTCTATTTTGATATTTAGATGAACTGAAAAATGAATTTGGAATTAAAAAACATAACATAAACATGGGACAATTTTTAGGGTTTCGTACCCAAAGGGTAAAACGGGACCCTGTTACTAAGACTCCGCTGTCCGTCCGTCAATCCGTCTGTCACCAGGCTGTATCTCAGGAACCGTGATAGTTAGACAGTTGAAATTTTCACAGATGATGTAGTTCTGTTGCCGCTTTAACAATAAATAGAATAAAATAAATATCTAAGGGGGTTCCCACACAACAAATGTGATTTTTTTTTGCTTATTTTTGCTCGTAATTAATAACATCATCAGGTAGACGCTTGAAATATTCACAGAATATTTAGTTATATATTCACTTTAAAAATAAATTAATTAATTAAAATAAAAAAAACACATTTAAGGGGGGTACTCATATAACAAACGTGAATTTTTATCGGTTTTCTCGATATTTATAACGGCAACAGATAGACGTTTGAAATATTTATAGAATATTGAGTTAGAAAGAAGAGGAAAACATAATATTAGGTTTATAATCGCACTGATGATTTAACATGCTTACAGAATAAATATTAGAAAGAGTCTTCATTATCTACATCAATCAGGGACTCAGATAATTCATAAGTCAAATTTATTTAAGATATGTATTTTTCATATTACTAGTACTACACCCGACTAAATATGGATGCATTTTAAGTCAAATTGCATTGACATCTGTAAATATTTTATTTTAATAAATTAATATTTTATTTGCTATCCACTTGTTACCAACTTGGCAGAACAAACGTCTTAAGCTTGATATAGGTATGCCTAACTTAAAATATACAAATTAATTACTTTATTACATTTGTCGCCGTCATGGTGGAGTGGTCAGTAACGTTGCCTATACACCGGGCGGTCCGGGTTCGATTCCTTTTTGACAAATATTAATGTGATGAACACGAATATTTGTTCATGAGTCATGATTTATTATATATTTATTTAAGTTTATTTATAAATGATCTAGATTATTACGTATATTTGTCCTTTATCTAGTATCCATAACACAAGTTCTTAAATAATTGGTGTGAGCGTAGAAATATATTATTATTATTATTATTAATTACATCTTCAACATCTGAAAGTAGGTTTAAAACATATAAAAGTCAAACAAACTTCGTTGAATTTTAGTGGGCCACCTGATGAGATATTAACTAATATTTCTTTCGAATTCTTAAAGAATTCACTTCTAAAATGATTATAATATTTTAATAACACACTACCGACAGCTGCTCTCTTATTCTATTTTGCCAGGGGCACACAGTTCATGTATGTATAATTGTATATGTACTCATTCCATACTGCTTCTAATTTAGACTAGAATGAACATTCTCGCTTCCATACTAGAAACGAGTTAGCAAATTAAAGGAATCTACAAGTAAAAGACGGCAATCCTCTTGTGCAGTTCTCTCTAGGTAGGCACTTCGTGATATGGCAAATAATATATAAAATATTTCCACGCTCACACCAATTGTCTAGCCCAAATAAAGTATCATTAATAACTTTTTACTGATACTAGATAGCAGACAAATAAACAGAAATTAAAAATTTTGAAAAATCAATTATCCTAGCCAGGAATCGAAACCAAAGATTTTGACAAAAATAAACACATCGTGTATTATTACACTATTCGATAGTGTGGTTAATTAGTATCGATTTTTGGGAAATAATGATATACGGGAAACTAATGGAAAACGTTAAATTTTAATAATATATTTCTTGTTCCACCTTTGTTGAAGCGATAACCAAAGCGATGTTATTATTTTATCAATCAATCCAATGATATGACATTTTATGCACGCGTTTGGATTCAGGGTCCCTGTTAATTTATCATAACAGTTCTAATTCACTTTTAAGGAATTTATGGCCATTCAGTTTGAGTTATTACTATTTTTAAATAATATTCCTATATGTTAGTCTCATTTAGTTTAGAAGATTAAAAAAAACGGGTCCTCGATCCAGATGCACACGTGAGATAAAGACAGAAGGCATGTGTGTAGACTGAATAATAATAATAATAATAATAGAGGTATTACGAATTTGGAAGCAGCGTGAAGTAATAATTGTGCCGCTGGTTCTTTCCACTACAGGCGTAATACCGTACCATTTACATGATTCTCTTAAAATTTTAGATCTTCCACCCACGACATTTTATAGTATGCAAAAGGCCAGTATATTAAACACGTGTAGGTTGACAAGGAAATTCTTAGACATTAATTATGATTAAGTCACACTTGGTACTCGCCCGTGTGAACTTAAAACTACCAGGTCTCTGACCTGAGAATTATGGTGACATAAAAATGAAAATAATAATAATAATAATATCATTTATTTGCATAGAACACAGTTTACAAGATGTTTAAAAATTATGGAAGTACATATGTATTCAACCTGCATGCAGGTGTGCAAATATTTTAGTCGTCAAGAATTCTATTCCTGTCCATATACTCTTTTACACTATGATAGCATCTTGTCTGCAACCATTTAGTCAATTTCGTTTTAAACAGTGAACTATTTTTCAATTTAAGACAATCTGGTAGGTTATTGTAGATACACACACACATATTAAATACATTTTTCTTATATACATACTTGCGACAAGGAGGTTGATAGAGTAAGTTCTTATATTGGGCTCTTGTATGTCTAGAGCTACCTTCCACACGTTTTTTGAAGTACTGCATATGATCTTTTACAAAGACACAAGCTTCTCTGATGTAGCTACAGGGCAATGGAAGTATGTTGTATTTTTTGAACAAAGGTATGCAGCTATCAAGATACCACGCATTATCAATCATTCGTACACATTTTTTTTGCATTCTAAAGGCTCTGTCAATGTCAACTGAATTACCCCAGAGCAGCAATCCATAGTTAAGCACCGAGGAAACATAACCATGATAAGCCACCAGCGCTGCTTCTGTGGAAACCGTTTGTCTTAGCCGTTTTAGAGCGAAAACGAATTTATCGATCTTCTTACACGTAACCTCTATATGACACTTCCAGTTTAAATGCTTGTCAACATTGATTCCTAAAAAATTAAAGAACTCTACTGTTTCCAGGAGTTCATCCCCTTGACAAATTTTAATTGAGATGGCCTAGTATTATAAGAGAGGAATTCCATAATTTTAGTTTTTTGTACGTTGATATGCAGATTGTTAGATTCTAACCATCCAATAGCTTCAGACAATGCTTCGCTTATATTTGTTTCAAAAGTTTGTATCATATCATTTTTTATAGTTATAGTAATGTCATCAGCAAAAAGAACACATTCATTGCCAATTGCTTTAGGAAAATCATTTACAAAGAGAATGAACAGCAATGGGCCTAGAATGCTGCCCTGTAGTACTCCTGACTTATTCACTAAAAATTTCGACCTATAAGTTCCCTTGTATAAAACACCTTTAGACTCCTGCACAACTTTTTTAATTTCCGTACATTGCATTCTATTTTTGAGATAGCTGTCAATCCATTTGCAAGCCTGACCTCGGATACCATACAGTTCCAGTTTCCTCAAAAGTATTGTGTGATCAACGAAATCGAAAGCTCTACTCATATCTAAAAATATTGACATTACCTCCTCATTACTATTTAAACTCTCCGAAATACCTTTAACTAGTTTAAAACAGGCAAGAGTAGTGGACCTCCTTTTTCGAAACCCACATTGTTCCTCTGTTAAGATAGCATGCTTTTCTAAAAAAATCACTCAATCTGCAGAGCATAGCTTTCTCGAATATCTTAGATAATATCGGAATTATGGTGATTGGCCTATAATTTTTAGGGTCTTCCCTGTTTCCTTTTTTAAAAAGCGGCTTAATGATTGAAATCTTTAGTTCCTCTGGAAAGACTCCTTCACTTAGAGATAAGTTTATTATATGGGAGAGAGGACGGCAAATAAACTTACAACATGATTTCAAGACCTTCGTGACAATTTCATCATAGCCACTAGCCTTACTATTATTAAGAGACATTATAATTTTATGTATTTCATGTTCATCAGTTGGTTTAAGGTACTCGTATATTGTGTACGGATTATTTGATATACAATTTAAATTTAATTTACAAGAAGTTTTTTGGCTGGTATTTGTTATTTTCATAAGGTAATTATTAAATAAATTCGAAATGTCTAAGGGATCACAATAGTGTTGTTCGTCAAAAATTAACATGTCAATATCGTCAGCAAGTAGATTATTATTTAAGGTACTTGAAATAGTATTCCAAGTTGCTTTGCATTTATTTTTATTACTAATAATATACTTATGATTAGTTAGTTTCTGCGCTTTTTGCATGCATGCTTTAAATATTTTTTTTTATTTTATATAATTGTTTTTATTTTGTTTCTTATTGTTACCTAAGGTTCTATATTTTATAAATAATTTTCTTTTTGTTATACTTGATTTTTTTAACCCTTTTGTTATCCATTTAGTTTTACAAGGGCGATTGTTAATTTTTATTCTAATTACGGGAAAACATAAATTGTAAATAAGAACGAAATACTCATAAAACTTACTAAAAGCGTATGCAGAACATTCAGAATCAAAGACTTCTAAAAAAGAAAATGCTGCAATGCTGTCACAAAATTTGCGCATATTGTCATAGGTATAGTCCCTCCTATGTTCATACCAGGTTGTGTGAGCTTTAACCTTTTTGGCTTTTATATTTATCATTTGTGCCGTTTCGTGATCAGAAAGTCCCAAAAAGAGTAATTCAGATTGCACATATTTAATGTTACTAGCAATTTGGTCTAAGCATGAACTTAATCTAGTTGGCGCCCTTATGTGAGCTTCAAAATTATACGACTTTAAAACACTTAACAGATCATGTGTATAGACTGTTTGTTTCAAAATATCTACATTCCAATCCCCACAGATAACAATCTTTTTCCTTTTGTATTTTTCCGTGAGATATTGAAGTAATTTGTCCATTTTGTGCAAAAAAATGCCTACATGACTTTTGTTTTGTTCTGGAATCCTATATATACAAATCACGAACATATTGAGACCCGACAATTCAATACCGCAACATTCAAAGTATAGTTTTGTGGCTATACCTGATGGGATGGTAAGAGTTTTAGCATTCAAATATGAATATTATGATCCCATTAAATTACAAGATCCAATAAACAGACCAGAAATATAATTCCGAGTTAATGGTTTTCTATTTTATAGCATTATAAGGACTAAGGTGGACTTTACAAAACCTATCTCCAAATTTTGTCCTTTTACCTATACATGGCCAAAGGCAACCCTAAATTTGACATGTTATTATCTTAATTGAGATCCACCATAGAATATAATAAAGTCAACTTTATCGTGTCATACAGTTCCAAAATAATTAGGGTTCCAAAACCTCCCTTCTCTTTTTGTAAATTTAAACCAGGTTCAGGTAATTTCAGGAAAATGTTTTCATTATGACTGAACCTAGATTATTTAAATATTCCTAAAACATTGTTTGAAATTTATTTTACGGTATGCTGAAGTACGGAAACAGTTATGAACGGTTTAACTTTTATCGTACGATGAATATGTGACTTCATGGTATGAAGGAAAATGATACTTGGTTCAGCAGAAGCTTTTTTGGAGCTGCGTAGTTATAAAACTTCGTACAGTTATTTATACATAAAATGATGAATGATGGAATGGAAACTGTCACCTGGTATGAAACACTCCAAATCCTTCTTAGGTGAATGCCCAAGAGGATGGAGTAAATCCATATTTGGAGGCAACAGACAACAGGCCCGCCTAATCTTAGGTGGACTCACAGGGCACTACGCCACAAACCACATGCTCAACAAAATTTAAATTTCGACAACACCAAATTGCAGAGCATGTGGGCATAACCAGGAATCCATGGAACACCTACTATGTGACTGTGATTCCATAGCCAGGACTAGACTAAATATACTGGGATTGGCTTACCCAAAGCCAGAAGACTACAGGCTCTTCAAGCCCATGGATATAGTTAGACTAATGGCTTGCTTATTCAAGGAACGACAAGAGTGAACGAGACTGGGGAGACACAAAAGATCCCATTGGGTCGAAGTGCACCGTGGGGAAACTCACGGCCCCTACATAAGATAAGATAAGATATACATAAAATACATTCAGATGAACTAAGAACTTCCTTTTTGGAAGTCGGTTAAAAATAGTAAGTGACACTAAATTTTAGTTTTAGTATAAGGATAAAGGTTTTATTATTCTGGTCTGCTTCATTTAAAAAAGTATTTTAGGAAGTGAGAAAGAAATATTTGGATTGATTTGTCAAAGACAGTAATTTGGAAAACTATTCCGACGTCTGAAACCAAATAACTTCCAAGAAATCTTCTTTATTTACTCTCTCAAGGTTGAAGAAATCTCGTAACAGTTCGTCACGTACTTCGATTTTATTGGTCACTTTCATTGTCATTGTCTGCCGCGTGACCTTGACTTTTCTATTACACTGTTGAAGTAAAAAACTGTTTGACAAAAATCAGCTACTGGATATTATATTGTTAACATGACATTGAATTCAGTTTACACTCTCGTCTTATTTTTTATTTTCAAGCAAGTATTGAATTTATCAGTACTAAAAGTGTTAGTTTAGAAACACGGTTTGTCCGGAAAGACCTACGAACTAGCTCCAAGCATTCGTGAACAAAACTCATCTAAGGCATATAGGTATTTCTTATTTATTTATTTACATTATAATTAAATATCATTTGGCCTAACACAATCACGAACCCTGAACTCTTGAGCAAATTTCATCTTATATAGTAAACTGGTTGCTATATAAGATGAAATTTGCCTCCGTAAATGTCGTTGAACTGGTTACATCCTAAGGAGACCCGAGAACGTCACGAAGAGTGTTTACCTGATGTGTCACTGTCAAATGAAAGAGAAGCGTCCTAAGAAGACCAGGCAGTGCACAGTTCACCGCAAACTATGAGCTCTCGGCATGTCAGTATTGGAATAAGTATGCGAATGAGTGTGCATTACGGCACAAGACCAAAAGGTATAGAAAACTGTCATTGAATCCCTACATCCTAGTAGGGAAAAATAAGTAAAGAAGATTTAAGTTGTCGAAGTATTGAGTAATTACAGGAATTACAATAGCAGGTAAAGGAAGAAGGTTTTATTGATAATATTTGGAGTTTTCTACTTTTTTCTTTGTTGTAAAGAAGTATTACTTAGCCTTAGTTAAATCCAGAAAAGAGTAAATAATATAATATAGGTAGTAGATTAGGAACTATGTTTAATGATTAACTTGCAAATCAGTTTTCTATAATGGCTTTTCTCCTGTAGTTTTATTTTAATCGCATCAGTGTTTGAGTAAAGCAACTTTTACTGCTTTGAATGTATTACAACCAATTCAAAATTATCTATTATAAAAATATATTGATAGTGAAAATTATTTCAACCTGTCATACAGTTAATTTGTATTAATTTCTTTTAATTAAGTAAGTTGCGTCAACCCTTTGGTTGCGTTATTCTAGTTTTCGCCTATTTTTTAATGGAAAATATTATTTTTGTGATTTTAATTTTAACTTTAATAAATTACTTTGTATACAAGTTGTAGATATAGCTTAGTAGCATGAATAGGTATTTTAATCAAAAAGGTTATTTTTTAATTATTTTTTTATTAAGAAAGTATGAACATATATAACAACTATAGACCGTAGCTTAAGATATCACATTTACTGCATAGTAGTAAAAAGAATTTCTAAAATCAGTTAAAGACGCGTAACAAGTTTGAACAACAAACCACTTAACTGATTCTAGACTATTCTCTTCTATCAGTCTTTCCATAGCATATAAAAGTAAACAAAAATGAGGTCCCGAGATCCATAGAGTAGGATACTAACAACATTGTTTAGAAAATCATTAACATTAGTCAACGACTTTCTTCACAAATCTGTAACAGAAGTAAGAAATTAAAGTAAATTGCAAGAAGTCAAGTAACAAGTGCAAATCGTGAAACGCTAACTCCTTAGTGACCCTTTTTGTGGCCCCAGTGCTTATGATCCTCATGGCCTCCCTTCTTGCCATGATCATGATGGTGATGCCAGTGGTCGTGATGACCTCCTTCTCCGTGATGACCTTTATGGTGGTGGTGATGTCCTCCTTTATGGTGATGACCTTTCTTGCCATGGTGATGTTCGTGATGTCCGCCATGTTTATGTCCGTGATGGTGATGGCCGCCCTTCTTGTAGCCGCCTTCGTGGTGATGACCTCCGTGGTGCTCGTGATGGCCCTTCTCGCCGTGATGATCGTGGAAATGCTTGTCTTTTTTGAATTCGTCGTGTTTGTCAACTTCATGGTGTCCTTTTGTGTCATGACCTTTATGCCAGTGACCATGTTCGTCATGTCCGTGGCCATGTTCACCTTTTTCGCCATGATGGTGGTGGTGATGGTAGCCTTCGTCGTGGTGATGATGCTTCTTGTGGCCTCCGTGTTCACCGTGGTGTCCTTTGTGCCCTTCGTGGTGATGGTGTCCCTTTTTGCCGTGGTGATGCTCATGGTGGCCGTGGTGACCTTTGTGTCCTTTATGGCCATGGTCGTGATGATGATGGCCGTGATGCTCGTGACCGCCGCCCTTGTCCCAATGGTGTCCGTGATGGGACGCCGCTGGCTCTAAGTCAGCATCGGACTTCTCTCGAAGATCCTTCGCTGAAGCTAACGCTGCCAAGGCGACAACGCCGAAGACCACCAAGAGGCAACACCTCATGATTGGAGGAGTTGTTTGATAATGATACTAACTGCCGGTAACTTAGATTTTATATAGTAAAATATCCAACGTTGTTTTGCAAGATATCTGCGAGAGTGTCAAGGTTTCGGCCGACGGAAGAGATTTACAGTTTCTACTTCCACGTAATTATAACAAAAAACGATTGATTTCCCAATTTTATTAGTGTTTTGATAGTTGACTATAGTAATTTTTATCTTATGAACGTAGGTGATCCCTGATTGTGTGTTCTCGTTGCCTTGTGTGTAAGATGTATGAATTAGATATAACATAAGTTATAAACATATACACTATGTAACTTAATTGTGAACGTATTTAATGATTGTTTATTGAGAATATAGTCAGTATTTACTCAGCAGTTTTGGCTTTCATTCCTCTGTGGGAAAGTATTAGTGCCGGCAATGACAGTCTAAAAAATACTATACCTTTAGTTATTGCTAAACTTTATTAGATTATAGTAACGTTTGAGTTAACTTTATCTATTAAACTATATCTATTTCCTGTATTGATATTCATTAGGTAGAAGTAAGATTACTATCTTCCTTAATAAGTCCAGGTAAGTCACAGGGATAGAAAAAAATAAGTAATTGGTTGTCTGTAAAGTCGGTTTACTGACGATAGTTGAACGTGACAACGTCTTAAGAAAATACTGATGGAATGGTAGCATTTTTCAAAAGAAAAATTTAATTTCATTTGTTTAATAGATTTCGCATTATAGTATGAATAAACTTGTAATAAAATCTCTTTGGCTATACTATTTGTATCTGGCTGGTTTTGGTATCATTGAAAGTTTAAATTTTAAAGAACATAATTCCAAATTCAAATTAGAGAATTAGATTCAGAGCGAGGTAACGCCGCATGACGTCATGTTTTTTCGTGCGTGCAGCCGGCTCTATCGAATTATAAGACGTTGTCACGTCAAAAAAAAAGTCATAAAGTCAAATGACTCTAAAACATCTCCACAGTCCGGGAAAACTCTACGTACTATTTTATTTTGTATTATATTAATTTTTTTATCTCTTAATTACTTTTATCTACAGTCATGATTTAATATTCGAGTTATGGTCTTAAAGGTAAGCATTTATAATGACACACTTTTCAACACAGTTAATTAAAATTAAATTAAAACAAAACCTGTTACATAATGACCATATAACACCGACTAGGCTCATTATCAGGTATATTAGCTAAGTTCATTATGATAGAGTTATTTTTCTTAAAAAATAACAAACTTATGGCACTAGTAGGTATTCAAGACAGCCAAATTGAGTAATAAGTTGACACATTTTTTTAATTTCTTCTTCCTACGGGAAGGCAAAGGCAATCTAACACATATACAAAATTTAACCCGGCTAGATATTTTGCAAACAGCCACTCAGTCATCAAATAGTTTCTTGACAGAAAAAAATTAAAAAAGTATAATTAAAAAAAAATGTTATGAAGGTTTCATCGAATGAAAAATTTAAATAAGCACTCTTGGAGAATGTAATTTTAGCCTATTTTGTTTTATATGAATGTATTCGTGAATGTATGAGTGTATGTAACTGCACATTACTTGGTATTAAAACACTCGCAGATACTACTAAAAAACTAGCCTAAGCGCGTTTTTTAAACTCCCGCTCATGTTTTGATAAACCCTATTATCTGAGAGTTACATATTTTTTTTTATTTTATTTCCGTTTAGGTATCGAAGAGAAACTATCCCTTCTTGCCTCAACACAGCATGATACATTTTAATTTACATGTTTGCCGGCTAAGGCGCGACAAGACATATTCATGTCTAAAACACCTCGGATTTTGTCGACCCTTTTCTTAAGACACGGGAAAACCCACAGAACCCTACCCTTAATTCGGATTGACGTGCAAATCGCTTGGTTCATGCATAAACAACAGACGAAGGTGAGATTTATTCACGAACTTAAGTTTGAGGTTAAAATTAGAAACGGTTGACATCGTGTAGATTCTTTAATTGATGTGTAACATGTGCTTAAACATTCATTTTTGATGGAGTATGGAATGAAGTTTAGGTATATGTTATTAGTATATATATGTAGTAAGAACATTACCAACCATTTTGGTTTCATAATGTATCTTATCATAACTCATTACTGGGGAGTCACCTGACGGTGCACTTCCACCAATCGGGATATTTGTGTCTCCCATCTAGTCCTGGCGCTCCTTGAATATGTAAGCCTAACTATATCCTTGTCCTGACCTTGGTAGCACAGCCATCGGTGACCAACGACATGAGTTCACAAGCTTTTTCATACATTTTGTATAGACCATTTACATTCTTAGTGACAGCCAAGCGGCACTTAAAGCCTTAACTACCTACAAAGTTAAGGCTTTAAGTGCCGCTTCTTTTTAAGTACTTCAAAACTAGTTTTGAATGCGATACACACACTAAATAATCTAGGCAAACACAACCTAGTCAAACTAGTGTGGGTGTTGGGACATGTAGGTAATGAAAATTCTGACAAACTAGCAAGGAAAGGATCGGCTCAAAACATCAATGGGCCCGAGCCTTTTGTAGGATTATCTAGAAGTACCATAAAAATGGCACTAAAGGAGTATTGTCAAAAGAGGCACCTCAGGGAATGGTTGTCCACTCCCCGACTGACACACTTAAAGAAATTTTTAGGATCCTCACACATAGGCTACCTTAAAGGAATGGGAAGAATCAGCAGAACCATAATCCGTTCCCCTCATAGGTGCTCTCACTGGCCACTTTGCCACTAGAAGACACCTGTGCACAATAGGCAAAGCTGATGACCCTATCTGTAGAATGTGTGGTGAGGAGGAAGAAAGCATGGAGCACATACTATGTGACTGCGATGCACTAGCCAACAGGCGACTAAGGGTCCTAGGTTTAGCTTACCCTAAACCAGAGGACTTTATAGACCTTATTCCCGCCAACATCGTGAAACTCATACAAAATGTTTTCGATGTTGGCGGGGATGGGTGATCGGGGATGGGGGGCGGGGAAAGGGGAAGCACAAAAGATCCCATAGGGTTGAAGTGCTCTGAGATACGGCCTCAGCCCCTTATTTAAGAATAAGAAAAGACTTGTGGCAGCACACATTTATTTAATAACATGACTAATAAAAACTTATTTAATGGCTGTATACATTTCTTTGTCCTCCTTTAAAAATTATTAAATTTACTAATACGACTAAAAAGCATAAATCTCAAAAAAAAAACAAACCAATAATAAAAGTGTACAAAATTATCTTAGCAGGATAATTTAAAAACATCTAAAAACTCTCACAAGCGAATACTTAAATTTTACCTTTTTCTCAACATCAAAGCTGGGTGAAATAGGTACCTAATAAGACAATCAAGTGCCGGCGATCCCAGAAATTAATTAAAAACATTTTACAGCGTATTTTTCTTTCAATCTTCTGAGTAAAAATAATTTCGGAACATCCGGATCCGTTTCCTATCGCCGGTAGACGTTCGAAGGCTAGCGCGATAAAAGCAACTTAAAAGATAAGCCATAATTGAAACGTCAAGACCATTCTGTTGAAAGGTTTTAAAAGGCAACAAAGTTTATATGTCAGTGAATACATTTTTCTGTTGTTCAAATTGTATTTAAAATGTTGTATGTGATATTCTTATCGTTATTAACTATTCTAAACATCCCACAGGATATGAGGAGGTACATTATTACTATATTTTTATAGCTTAAAGTAGAAAAATGAGTTAAATGAGTTAATAAGTTCTTTATTTCGTGTAGTTGTCAGTCATCATCGAGACAGTGTTATGGGTGGCAGTGCTATCAGTTGTCTTAAAAATAATTAAAGCATACGTAAGAAACAATCGACCTTGTGCAATTACCAGTGAGATCTTATTAGCTTGGCAACCTAACAGAGAAGATTGTGAAATAGTGATACTTTTTCCTATTGCCATCCCAGTCTCGCGTAGCACGTAACGTTCGTGATAGCGCGGGGGCATCCTCCTCACCGCCACAACAAAAGACAGCTGACATTTTTTATCCCAGTCGCACCTACACAGTTTAATAACTTATTACATGATGTCACTCCAACGTACCCCTCCTAAGTTCTCTTCGGATAGTAACATTCCAGAATCTTTAGAAAAAGATAATGAAGATACCTACATAAATATGAGAAAAAGGAAACAGCCTGATGATGATCTCGAGCAGAGAATGAGATACTTGGAGGATAAATTTAACAAACAGATGAGTATATGGGATGAAAAAATCACCAACTGTATTACAAACAGCGTAACTGCTGCAGTTACTTCAGCGTTGCCTAGTAGCCTGTCTGAGATTTCTTCTTCACTGGATAATATTAACACTAATATCGCAAAATTAACAGCAAATTGTAATAATCTCAACAAATCTCTGAGTGAAATGGAGAAAACCCTACGCTTCATCATCGAAAGACAAGATGAGTTTGACACTCGTTTGAAAAAAGTTGAAGATAACATGTCTCGAGCTACTACTTCGATAAATAAAATTCAGTTATTAGAACATAAAATAGAGGCTATGGACCAACAAGCTCGTCAGTGCAACGTTGAAATATCCAACATTCCGGACAGACGAGGGGAAAATCTAGTAAACGTAGTGGATTGTTTGGGGAGCGCGATTAAGAATCCTATACGTGAATCTGACATTGTAGCTGTACATCGCGTCCCACATGCCGATCAAAACGACCGAAGACCGAAAAACATAATTGTAAAGTTCACTAATAGAATGCTACGAGATAACGTAATCGCTGCCTGCCGAGCGACAAAAGGTTTGGACTCATCAAAGCTGTTAATACCTGGATCACCTATGCCCATTTACGTGAACGAGCATCTTACCCTATGCAACAAACAGCTATTTCGTCAGTGCCGGGAGACTGCCAAGAAGCAGGCATACAAGTACGTGTGGATCAAACATGGCACTATCCTGGCCCGGAAATCGGATACCTCTCCGGCTGTCGCGATCAGGTCACCCCTTGACTTGGCAAAAATTAAGTGAAATTCCTTCTACCAGCAGTTTATTAACTTTCGGTATTTTATTAGTCTTAAGGTATTTATATCATTTGTTACAGTTGGAAATCAGTTTACATTCTATAACAAACAATCTAAATAATATGCGGGTGTATTATAATAATAAACAGATTAACAGTTTACTATTAAAAAACTTTAAAATTACGGTTGAAGTCTATTGTTGGCACAATCCTTATGTAATTAATGGGAGATATAGGTTTTTTAATAATATAAAAAAGCAGGAAATTTAAAGTAATAATATAAAGTTAGTCTTAGTTTTTTTGAGTACACTAAAGAATAATGTTTTATTTTTATATTCTACAACACTTTTAATGTTTGTAATTATATGTAAATCCAATCGGGCACAGTTAAAAATAACTTTTATGCACAGAGCTAATTTTTTATTTGATTATTTAAAGGTGAATTACAAGGTACAATGCATGGTCTCATGTGAATCCATACATTTATCTATACTTGAACACTACCTAATACATAATCATTCTGATATTTTAAACACCCTTTCATGAATAGTTACAACCTTACAGTATTCTATCAAAACTGTAGAGGATTAAGAACTAAGCTACATACTCTTTATATGAATATTCTATCACATGACTATGACATCATTGTTTTAACGGAAACCTGGTTGCATGGTGACATTTTTGATAATGAGTTGGTCGATTCACGGTATCAAGTTTTTCGCTGTGACCGGGACCGCATGAGGAGCGGCCGGTGCGATGGCGGGGGTGTACTGGTGGCGGTACGGCGCGGGCTGTGCGCGGGCGTTCGTGCGGTGCCGGTGGCTGCGTCTGCGCCCGTCCGCGCTGCCTCGGGCCTGTCCGCGGCGCCTACTTCTATTTCTCCGCTAGTTGACCATGTACTCATTGAGTTACGTATGCGCAGGTATTGTTGTGTTGTTAGCGCTGTTTATGTACCACCTAACTTGGGTTGGGATATATACACACCATACTTCGAACTAATGGCTTCTGAGCTTATCACAATGCATACAAATAATTTCATCATAGTTGGCGACTTTAATTTACCGACGATCGAGTGGCAAAACTGTGGCACACATTTCGAACCCATAATACGTAGCAATTATTGTTTGCCTAATAAATTATTAATTAATTTTTTAAACGTTATCAATGGTTTTCAAATAAATAGATATAAAAACTTAAAAGATAGATTATTGGACCTATTCATAACTAACATAACAGGCAGCGTATCCACTCTTGCGTCGGAACCACTGGTACCACCTGACGAGAATCACCCCCCCTTCTTCACTCTTCTACCAATTAATAATGGTTTTGTACCTGTTACCACTAAACCTAGAATAGAGTTTAATTATATTAAAGCAGATTATTCTTTGATAAATAACGATATTTTAGAGACAAATTGGGATGAGCTGTTTGCAAATAGTAAAACGGAAAGTGTCGTTAGCATATTCTACGAGAAAATATATTCCATTATAAAAACACATGTACCGACTAAAGTTATTAAATGTTCACAGTATCCAGTCTGGTTTTCACCTGCCTTTAATGGAAGAAATATAAAAACATCTCTGATTATCAGACATTTTCTATGTACAGGGATCGTTTTAAGACGGAATCTCATAATTGCTATAAAAAGTACATGTGTTCAGTAGAAAATGGTATTCATGAAAATATTAAATATTTTTGGTCTTATGTAAGTAACTTGAAAAATGGGTCTGATGTTCCTAATAGTATTATATACAAAGATTCACAAGCTAATAACACAAATGATATATGCAATCTATTCTCTACTTTTTTTCAGTCTGTCTTTGAGCCCTGTAGTATTCCAGATGATTATGACATAAATAATATCTCTGATACTAATCATAACTCTGATCTTATAATTAGTAATATAACATTGTCAAAAAATGCCATTTTTAAGGAACTACGTGCATTAGACACAACCAAGGGATCTGGATTAGATAACATTCCTCCAAGCTTCCTAAGATCAACTGCCGCTACGATATGTCAGCCCTTACAACATATATATAACTTATGTATACAAGAAGGCATCTTCCCATCGGTCTGGAAATCAGCACGTATTGTGCCTGTTTTCAAAGGAGGAGATAAATCTAATGTAGAGAATTACCGCCCAATTTCAATTCTGTCTACTCTGTCAAAGCTCTTCGAAAGGCTTGTGCACAACAATGTATATCCAGCAATACATAACATAATCATAACACAACAACATGGCTTCGTAAAACGCAGATCCACTACTACTAATTTATTGGAATACACAACGTTCCTTTTCGAGGGTATAGATAATAACAAACAAACAGATAGTGTATACACAGACTTTCGAAAGGCATTTGACAGAGTAGATCATAAGATTCTTTTAGATAAGCTTGCCTATAACGGAATACGTGGTAACTTATGGCGGTGGTTTAAGTCGTATGTTTTAAACCGCACACAGAAGGTAGTTTTAAAAGGTTACGAGTCAGAGCCTGTACACATAAGCTCAGGCGTGCCGCAGGGGTCTATATTGGGGCCCCTTCTTTTTATTATCTTTATCAACGATATATGCGAGTGTTTTAATTTTTGCAATTTCTTATTGTATGCAGACGATTTAAAAATATTTCACATAATTAATAATTTTGATGATCATGTTAACTTTCAAAGTGACTTGGACCGGTTTTCAATTTACTGTGACAATAATAAGTTAAGTCTTAGCATTAGTAAATGTAAGGCAATCACGTTTACGAAGAAAAAGCAAATAAGCAGATATTCGTATAGGTTATGTGGTGAGAGACTTGATGCCGTTGAGTCCATCAAAGATCTAGGAGTGACACTAGATAGTAAGCTACATCTTGATTTACACATAGATAACATAATAAGTAAAGCATTTAAAATGTATGGTTTTGTTATGAGATCAGGCGAAAAATTTGCGAGACCTTCTACATTTCTCCACCTTTATAAATCTCTAGTCCGCTCACAATTAGAATATGCTGTGTCCATTTGGAATCCCTTCTATTCAAAATATATTGTAGCTATTGAAAGAGTCCAAAAGAAATTTTTACGCAGTGTACATTACAAATGTTATCATAATAGTTTACCTTATGAGCAACTTCTAAAAAAATTCAATTTAATTTCATTAGATTCGAGACGTAAACAACTAGAAGCAAAATTACTCTATGATCTGTGCCATAATAGATACGATTGTACTCCCTTAATTAATAAAATTTGTTATAGAATACCCACTAGAATACATTGCCGTAACCCGTGTCATTTATTTGCTACCATGCGATGTCGTACCAACGCTGGTAAACGCTCTCCACTGTACCGTATAGTTAATGCTTTTAATGTAAACTTTCACTCCATTGATATTGCAGCAACATGCCCTAGTCTATTTAAGAAAAATGTCTTGGATATTCTGATAGAATAGCTCTGGCACTGCCAACCTTACTCTGTTTTTTTTAATGTGAAGTATATTTAAGCAATTCGTGGTAAACGGTGTTGGTGACATAGCTATTAAGTTACTATAATAGTATTCTTAGAGTAATGTATGTTATGCCACTGTTTGTTTGCCCCAATAAATCAAAAAAAAAAAAAAAAAGTAGGCCTGTACATAAAATAATGAAATTTATCAACCATTTTGTTGGCTAGTTGACAATTAACAAGCACTCCATACTCATATCACTTGACACGCAGGGGAACAATAATGTAGATTGAATTTTGCATTACAATCTCTGTTACCTTTTATACAGTGGCAAATATTCAACAGTCGTTGTTCAACCAAGTACATTACTGGAGAGGGGAATATCACATGAATTAGAAATCTTTTTGTTCCAAAAATAGCTGGGCTGCGACACGGCTTAGCACGTGCTTGAAATAAGTTAACAGATACGTTTTGGGATTGCATTAGCAGAATCGAAATCTCTTTAAGTTTTGCGCCTTTTCCCAATTCAATATGAATACGTTAGTAACTATATTACCTGGCCATCAGTCGTCTATACATAGTCGTAAATACAATTTGCAATGTAGAGAAAACGGGTACCTACGTGTATGATGCAAGAAGGGAAGGTTCTATAGAAAAAAATATATATAGGGGTGAATCATGACTATTTGCTAACTTTTTTTGACAGTTGAAAGTGATCATCACTGAATGAATTACATATCCATTGCTGTTTTTACACGAGAAGTGCTATAATAGCGTGTCATGTAAAACAGTAATGAATATGTAATCCACTTAGTGATGATCACTTTCAACTGTCAAAAAAGTTAGCGAATAGCCCCCCAGGCCGGCGGCGGTGGCTAGAGATGCTGGTCGTGTTAGCAACTCTTGCCACCGCCGCGGTCTCTGACGACTTAAGTAGCTTGTGGTCAAGCTGCCGGCTCATTTCACCGGACTGTGTGCATTCAACATAATCGATAATATCTTCGTTCGAAACAAAACCTAACACCAAACAAATGTTACACTCAAAATCAGCAGTCAGTAATTTTTTAATTCTTCTCTAAAATTAATAATGTTTATTTATTAAGAGTCACGAAGATTTAATTTCAACCCATAGAGTAATGGCTTCCTTCGCCAAAGAATAAAAATAAAATTGTCCATTCCCTGAATTTCCTGTTTATCCGCGATACTGTGCGGACGAAATATGATCGAACGGGAACCTATCGTATTTATTTGTCTTGTTAGTGCAAATCTATTGGAAAAATGACAACGCCGCTGTATGTCCAAGGGAAACGTAAACAGACGAGCATTGTTGTTTATTAAAGTGATTTATCGAAGTGACGAAGTGTTTTCTAAAGTCGGTTGAAGATGACTTTATTGGATTGTACTTGTAATCGGTGCGCTTAAGCTGTTAGACGAAGTAACTTTGTCAGATACGAGGACTTTAAGTGAAATGTTTTTTACAAACACGCTTGTATTAGTTACACCTGTATATTTGTAACTCCTGTATGTAACTGCCTCGTTTGATCTCGATTTTGATCCACTTTAAACGGTCAGATTTTATTTAAACTTTATAGACTTATCAAAGACCTTTCAAGAACTTTTCAAGAACTAATGTTATTGAGCACCCCACGCTCTTCTCTGCATAATATTATACTTTTCCTTCATCATTTAGTTTCTATACTAAAAAGTTATTTTTCACTTTTTAGTCCGATTTAATTTAAAGGCGTGTTTTTTAGTTTTATTTAAACTATTATTTTTGCTGTCAGAAGTTTACACTTGTAAGTTTGTTGTTCGTAAGATAAGGAGTGATGAAAGTGGATGAAGTGACAAGTGGTCTCGGCCTACCCCTATGGAAAAAGGGCGTGACTTTTTTATGTTGAATAGGCTGACCACAACCGTTTGACCACAACCACACTGATGGAAGGCAATTAGGTCTAAGTTGGTACACGCTCACCTTGATGATGCTTGTTCACACAGGCCTAAAAAATGTCCAGGATTCTTGCAGACATTATGGCTAAACGTTTGACGCCGCTTTGTAGAACGCATCGCTATCAAAATCCGGCTGAACTTTAGTTAGCACATTACATAACGGCGACGTCTGTGGATGACGCTGCCCGTCTAGGCACTCCCTGTGCACCAATTGGTGGCCAGCAGCCCACAAGGGCTACCGACTAACGCCAGCCCCTGTGGGCCATTTGCCGACGCCGGCCTTGTAGGCCGCCTCCTCACCGATGGCTGCTCGACCTGGCGCGTCCTCCTAACGAGGACACCGGAAGCAGCCATCGGACTTCGGGTGCGGTCGTGGCCCTGAAATGGGCCGTCCGGAACTAGCTTTACAATCCAGCGCGCCTTTTTGTAATACGATATGGTGTGCTATACGTGTTATACGATATGGCTGCGACATAAATATTAGTAATAGTAGTATTGGTATTTATAATTACAGTTTTTAACTATATAAAGAAACCTATATTTTATGTCCTAAATTTTTCATTTTCTACTCATTACTATATTGTAACCGCTAAGTAACATGGAATATGCTAGTCAATAAGAAAATATACAAACACGAGTAAAAGGAATTATAGGAAACGATACCCAATGTTATTATTTGCTTGACTGGGTTCATATTAAGCCATTACTTATACTTACGATAAAGGGTATAGAACGAAAATACATTGCGTCCTACTGTGTATCTCAAGGACCAGTGCTATACCTAAGTACCTACTTACACTTAAAATTGAAAAGATGAAATTATTTTTACATTTTTAATGTTCGATAGGACTTCGTAGTAATTGGTGATAAATCAATTTCAGCAAAAGCTTTCTGCGTCAGTACAATTTCTATTGATAATTAATAGACGCTATTTAATACGAAACTCAGTGAGTTAGAACTGACTTTATTGAAGTCAACGGAATTGATGACGCTTTACTTAGCGCTCCGGGCATGTTTCTTTACGACTGCTTTCAATGAAATAACTTCGAATATTTTACAATTTATACAAATGAAGGGAAGAATAATATAGACTTATTTATTTTTACCAAAAATTTTAATATCTTAGGTAAAAGAAAATTATGATGTAGGTATATTGAGCTACAGAGCTGCACCGTCAATCATAAGTTAAAAATAATATACTATTTAAAGAAATCACAACTAATTATCCACTTCGAACTATCAATCGTTAAGTATACTACAATGACGACACACTCACGAGAAATAATATGTAACCACTTTTGATAATAATAAGAATCTCAAACGGTCGAAAAAGGTAATATCAAAACTGTAATGAAAATTAAGATACTTTTTTTTTGTTTTCACCAAAGACTAAATACTCTGAGATACTAACTATGTCAAGATGTCAGTTCCGCGCTGCCAATCACAACACCACCCCTACCCCCTGGAGCTCCCGCGAAAATTGAAAATAAACATACCTAGCAGCGAACATATAATTAAATTCAACTTTACTAAAAATTATTAAGATTTTTTTTTACCCAGAGCAATGTTGTGATAATTTATTAATTAAACCTGCGCTTGACAGATTTATACTAAAAAGTAAAAATGTATGTTAAATTAATTCCAACTACAAAATAAATGTACATTAAAACACAAAATTGATGGAAAAAGAAATATGATATGTTTTTTTACATCCTCTTAAAAAAGTAAATAATTTACAAAACGCTATGTTTAATGTTTACATAGGTAAGCATTTGTTAAAATTGTGAAAAAAAAAATACTAGAACCCGTTTTACCTATAGCTATTGTTTTTATAATTATTTTTTGACCAGGTCTAGTAATTGATAATTTAAATTCAGTTTTAATTGTAGAAGAACACTTGCATATCTAAATATATATAACTCAAAGTTGACTGACTGACTCACATAGTGATCTATCAACGCACAGCCTAAACTACTGGACGGATCGGGCTGAAATTTGGCATGCAGGTAGACGTTATGACGTAGGCATCCGCTAAGAAAGGATTTTTGGAAATTCCACCCCGAAGTCGCGGGCGGAAGCTAGTTAATGTATAATAGTGGTAAGGTCTAGACTCTATCAAAGCAGAGATGTGCGGAGATGTTCGAAGCGCAGACGAGAAGAGATGTTTTTCAACAAAGGTGTATCCACAAAAGCTGAGCGGAGATGCGTACTGACTAGACTGTAGCGGAGATGTATGCGGTGTTTATCAAGATTGCAGTTCAGTTCGATCTGACACGAAAGGCGTCGCTAGAGCGCCGCTCTCTACACGCCGGTCACATCTCTTCTCGTCTCCGCTGCGTTCAGGCGGCCGGCGCTAGCTTGTGAAGCACAGCTCACATCTAAGCTAGCTCGATCGCGACATACAAATATGAACAATCTCCGCTCGGTGGTATCCACTGAAGCTAACCGCAGACGAAATGTTTGAGTGTGAATAACGAATTTCTATTGGTTGTTTAAAACACAGTTTCTCTGTTCTAGTCTCGTCTCCGCTTTGGAGGAGTCCGGGCCTTACTGTCGAAGTTTTATAAGCCAACTTACATAGAAAACAGAACTAAACCGCATAATGCTTTTCTAAAATCGATTTCGCCATATCGCGATGTTGATTCATTGAGCCTGTTTTATAGTCTATACCATGAGAGTATGATGAGCATTTCTACCTTTTAAGGACTATGCATGCTGGCTCACGTAGCTTACGGTGCCACCTACAAACTGTTGCTACCAGCAATGCGGGCTAATAAATGTAGCAATTTATTTCTGTGTCGCAGAGTCAATAAATAGAATTTACTGCCAACACACGTGTTCCTTCCTTCTGTAAGAAGGATCCTTGATCATTCAAAAGAGGCGTGAAGAAGCACCATGCAGATGGACTCCTCTTCTGTTTATCATCAGGTCTAATGGAATTATTTGCTTGAAGGCGAAATGAGTGAAGATTTTTTTACATTATCTATTAGATGCAAACAAATTTGCGCCCTACCTGGTTTTAAGTAATTACCATCGCCTATAGATACTTGCAATATTAAGGATAAATCACTTAACACTGCAAATGCGTTTCCATACTAGGGACTAAGTTGATATGCCTTTCATGCCCAGTAATTACACTGGCTAACATTCCCTTCAATCCGAAACACAGCGAACTGCTTCACGGCAGAAATAAGAAAGGCCCGGTATCTACCCAGACGTTCCTACATAAGGGTTTACCACCTAGTGAACTTGAAAGTACATTTTGTCATTTTAATATCGACATTGAACATAAATCATAATATAAACATACAAATACTTATTCAATAGAAGTTGCCTACCTATTTATTACGTCGAAACAAAATATCAAATGCGACATGAAAAGCGAAAGCATTCATGTGAAACGTATATCATTCGACAGCACTTTCCTGGAGATACCCGCGTAATTGTCGTATCACTTACAAACATTATATTTCCATTATACGTAAAAACGTCCATTTTATATCTAGAACATTCGATACCAACAGCTTTACTGATATTCGATTCCGTAAACACTAGCTGACACCGTAACAAAACTGCTAAATTTATTCCCGATAAGTTGGGGGAAACAAGGAGGTAAACACCCTATCTTTATTCGGAATGACATCTCTATGAAAATTGTCGGACTCGAAGGGCGAATGTCGGCCAAGTTACATGTTGACTCGGGGTGATCGTATCTCGCAGATATTGTAGACATCGGGTCTTATCTGAAGAGTGCTACGGACACTGGCAGAGTTTCTGTTACAGTACAATGAGATCAATTTTAGTTCTGCCAAGTTTGTTCCTCTTTTATTTTTCAATAAAAAAGCAACGTTTTACGTTATTGACCGTTATAATACGATTCAAGGAATCATGGAAGTTTAGGTCAGATTAGAAAATAGATTGATATATTAATTTATCGGGTGAATATAATTATTATATTAGGCATTTATTTCAGTTTAAAATTTATTAAATAGGTACATTCATCTGTGTGTTTATTACTAAACATCTTTTGATGTAATGAAAATTAATGAATATGTTATTGCTAAATCCATTAAATTATAGTAATTTAATCTGCTCTGTAATCTTACCTTTCTTTGACTGTGCTTCTGATCTGAGTATGTTCTGTGACTGAAACTGTCATGACTGGAAGCGATCACGATACTGATACTCTAAGGAGTCCACTTTCTGACCAATGATTGCATGAAAGCCATCTGTGTGGAACTATAAAACATAGAGAAAATTAGGAAGTCGATAGACTCGAGTCAATTACTGAGCCCAATCTTTTATTCACATACAATTTATAGAATTGTGAAACCACGTAAACTGTATTTTTTCATTTAAGAACTAGAATAATTGTATATACCATAAACTAAACATATTCTCGCAGAACTCAATAAACCAAGAGCCCAGACGACACAATATTGTGACATTTTTACAGTGGTACTCATCTGGTTTTTTATTCATAGTATTATTTGGTAGTAAGCCGTGTTTAAAAAATGGGATCAAAGACTGGGATCCAACATAAATGTTTCGTAATGCATATTAGCTTTTTGTCATAGGTCCTTATGTTGAATAATTTCTTTTCTATTCTGAAATAATCCAATATAGTGAAGATGCGGCCGTAAGCTCTCATATTTTGTTTCTTCTTTGTGTGTTAAAATTATACCAGTACCTACATTGGATCCCATACGAGAAGCAAAAGTCAGTGATAAGTAAGACAATAATAATAATCTTATTTTATTTTTAATCACTATTTCAGAATACATTTTGCAATGGAAGAACTTGGAAGAGGAATTTAATAAAATAACACCGTATTTTCCATCTATATACTCCCGTTTGCAAGTAACGTAATACTAAGCTATGCTAAGGCAGGGACGGAGAGCAAACCAATTCCATTAGGACATTATCTACTTTCCTCTCCCTGGAGTGAGTTTTTTGATCCCTTCGTCGGGACACGCTGCATTTTGCGAATGCATTGGCTATCTATCAGGATTATGTTATCAGTGAAATATTGGAAATGTAGAGGAGGCGTCTCCCGTTTCATGTTTATTTATTCCCGGATTGCTATTGACTCTGCGATAGAATATCATTTTAATATTCAGAAGCGTCTTTCGACATAAATGTGAAGATGTAAAATAATAAAATTTGAAAGAAAACTTTCGAAAAAATGTCTGAAGGAAAATATTTTTTGACTAGTCAAAGAGCATTTCATATAAAGGGGTATAACATTATTTTATAGCCCGTGGTAATATTAGGTGGATAATAACATAACAAGCGTCGGCATTGTTAAATGCGGAGTTCTTTGATGTGATTCTTGACGGACGGCTGTTCAAGTTCAAGGTTGAATCCCCTCTAGGTACTACGCTGTTGGAACATTGTTTAATGTATTTTATAATTATTAAATTAATCACCATAGGCATTTTTCTAGATTTTACATTTCATAATGTCTATAAATTTAGTAAGTCAAATAGTCAATACAAATCTGCTATTATTCAAGGATAAATATCTATCTTTCATAATTCTAAGCAGCGTGACTGCCAAGAAGGTTGTCAAAATGTCATTAGGGCTATGAAATTTTATGAAAAACCACTAATTAACTATTTCTATGTAGTAACAATTGACAACATATTAGTTTTCACTCTCTTTCATTCCTCCAAAAACAAAAGATGACAAATTTCAGTTTTCATGATTACAACGATTATAATACAAATATATTTTTTTTAATCACACCAACCGCACAACCATCTGTCATGGTATTGATAACTACCGAGAATAATCGACCTGAATAATTTAACGAACAATCGAGCAAAAAAATTGGCTAACAAAAACTGAATGCCAAAGAAAACGGAACGAGAGGAAACTACGAAGCCTAGCGGCGAAAAAACCTCGAGTCGTGGTCCGATTGGTTGTTTATCACGTCTAGCTTAGTGATGGGGCGTTGGGCAAATACCTGGGGATTCGTAGACTAGTGTTTGGTCTTAGGCTCTGCGCAGACTACACGCTTGCCTGTAAATAGTTTTTTGACCGACAGAAATTGAATGCACAAAAAAAATATCTTCAGCGTTTTTATTAGGAAGAATTAAATACAGATCATCATCAACAGCTGATATAATGTCCCCGAGGGGCTCGAGCCTACCCCACATTAGGGGCGATTAGGTCTTAGTCAACCACGCTGGCCAAGTGCGGGTTGGTCGACTTCACACACAATCTAAGAATTTCTTCATAGGTGTGTGCAGGTTTCCTCACGATATTTCCTTCACCGTAAAAGCGTCGATTAAACGTACATATGAATTCAAAATTTGAAAACACATTGGTACGTGGCGGGGATCGAACCAGTGCCTCCCGAGTGGGAGACGACGCTCTTACGGACTACGCCACCGACGGTTCTCACAAAAAAATACAGATATGTTTAAAATACTTTTAAAACTTAACTGAGTACATCGTTTTACGTGTATCACCAGAAATATACAGGGACAGATTGAAAATATTTAAAAATATAGTTAATGTAGATATAATATCCGCCGTTATCATAATATGACGGCTACATTATTGTTATTTTTTCAATTAGTTTAATAATGAATGATAATGAAATTTGTCAAAACAACAAGCCCGTTGATTATTTTAATTTAGTAATCTATATATAAAAAATTCAAAGTCCTGACTAATTGACTGAGATATCATCAACGCACAGCCCAAACCACTGAATCTAGAGACTTGAAATTTTGCACATAGATACCTTATACCGTGTAGGCATCCAGTAAGAAAGGATCCAGTAGGAAAGGACGAAGTTGCGGGCGGAAGCTAGTTAAGTAATATATTTTGAAACTGAAACGCTTCAAAATTTATGTCAGCTTACTGAGCCATACGTTAATTTATAAAATTATCTCGATTAATCTATGAAATTTTTTATCATAAATTGGTAAATACAAGTAGAGATCGTCTAATCTAAAACTGAACTTTAAATTAAATGCAGACGGCACTTTTGTGCGTGATCGAAGCGTGCTGAATCAACTGAAAGACCAATGACTATAGCAAACTTGAGTGTTTGCATATCTGCACACATAAGAAACACATGCTACTAATATTATAAACATGAAAGCTTGTTTGTTTGTTAGTCTTTCACGCAAAAACTACTGAACGGATTTTAATGAAACTTTATTATAGCTCATACATCAGAATAACATTTAGGCCATAATTTATACTAATCCTGCGCAGACGAAGTCTACGGCAGATGCTAGTAGATTTTAAATATTAAATATGGTAAAATAAATATCAAAATCAACTCTCGAGTCACGCATAGGCATCCCTACAGTTTCTGCGTCGGTTTTCGGCGGAACAAAGAAACAAATAAACCAACTTCTTGATTTATGTTCGAATAGTTGGGATGAATATTAATTTACAATGTTTGTTTGTTAAGCTTTATTCTTTGCAATGCTTTAATTATTACTTTTGATCATCGTAAAACTCTGTTTCAGTACAGTTTTTTTATACAAATTACCATGTATTTCGATGATTGTGTTAATAAAATAATAATGTTTGAGGCGCTACAGATTTCTTTTAAAAATACGCTTAAGCTAGTGGACGCATGCGGCTTCGCTCGCAACGTCGGTTATCGCGACAATAATGTTTTCGAAATCGATACCACAATGTGAAACCATAAGTTCTTGGTAGATATACACCACCACCGAACACCACACACCACAACGCAAGACGAATATGCGCGGCGAAGGCTTTCACCCTTATGTTGTGGATATACCTCCTATCCGCACGAAGCGATTTGCTTCCGATTTGATTCGCATTCATTATGCGAACAGCTAAGGAGTGGAATTCGTCGCTAAGGTCTGTTTTCCCGGATCGGTATAATCTGGGCATCTTTAAGAACAGGAAATCATCTTCTAGGGGAGTGTGTACCGCCTTATCATCGCTTTCCATCTGTGTGATTATGGTCAAACGCCCAGCCTATTGAACATAAAAACATGCACACAGTCTCTGTGTGGGTCATAGCCGGCACTGAGTGCTCCCGCACTACTAAATAAGCAGTCATGACTCACACGCGCTCGTGAAATAAAATACTATAAAGCCCGGCGCCGACTACAGCAGAAACGCACTATCCGATTTCGAGCGCCAATGCTCCGATCCTACCGAGTAGTTCTCAGAATATCACTACACCCTCAAGCACTGGTACTTGAACCGGTCTACACACGTGCCGCTATACCCGGTACAGACATGTACCGGGGCACTTCTCCCTACCTCCACCACGACGCAATGTGCTCGAGCCGAGGTCCGAGCCCTTAAAAGAACCCTCGGCATGTCGCTACCTTCCGATTCGGACGCCCTAGGGACGCTAGGTGGTCGAGAGACTCCCGAGAGGGCAATGGTCGGTCGCCCAGTAATCCCCTAGGAACGTTTGACTTACAGCTTTGAGGATCCCCCAAAGTCTTCTTAAAAACCCGGTGATAATGAAATTACCTACAAGATGAACAATTTTACTTCAATAGTTCCAGTAGTCCCAGAGCTACCTATATAACTTTTTTATTTTGGTAAGACCAATTTTCAAGATTTTTTTTGTTGGTTTGTTGTGTAAGTAGTCTAGTTTCACACTTACATTTTTTCAAAATTCACGTTCCTTTGGTTAACCCGTGATGATCGTCCGAAAATCGGTAAAAATTGCGTGTTTTACTTATCGTCGTCTTAAATATAAACAAAAAATCTGATCCTTAAAGGTTTTTGTTCCCCTTTCGCTGTAGACGGAGCCCTATATAGTCAGCGGCTCAGGCCGCCTCCAATACACTCCGCACACAAATCTCGCGGCGAAGTTGACTTTAACGGAATACCGAACGGTGTTTCGGGATCGTGTTTTCGGAATTATTTCCGTTGGCTGTTCGCTTCGGATGTGATTTTGATAAACGGTACACTGTACTGTTCATTCGAACGCGAAATTATTATTTGCTCCCGATATAGTTGACGTAGAAATTTTCTTAGCCCATGCTGTGGTAGAGACAGTAGACTTTTGTTCTTAATGCACAGGTAAGACTATAACTCTTCAACATTTTGTACTCCTTATCATTAACAGCATTAAATAATTATATGGATAACTTTACTTAAATATTGAGCACTTCCCAAAGTAACATACACTCCCATAAATAAACCACTTTCAAAGAAAACATGAGGTCGTTGTTCTGAAATAATCTCGGTACGTGTTGATTGAAAGCTGTAATAGCCTGTTCTGGCCCATACTTCTAGGTTAGGAATAAAGAAAAATCACGCAGTGTGACGATTTGACTGAGAGCGACATAACTCTGAGCTCCTTTTTACACGCCAAAAGTGTTTGCGCCATGTTTACAGCAGCCATCGAAGAATTGTCATCATGCAAGAGAATATCACAGAAGTAAGATATGGATATGCACCACTCCAACTGAACAAAAACGACAATTATTTTTTACATCACGCTTTTCATTCGTATCATATTAGGCTAGTTGAATTGCTCTTGACTCTTACGCAATTCTTTTTCAAACTGTTATCGTAAAACCGTGTCTCACAATAACAAATTTCAATTTGAAAGTCCGTGATCATAAAGATATCTCGTATTGATTGGTATACATTTTATACCAATCAATACGAGATACATTTTGTATATCGATACATACTCTCAACTCTTATAATTAAACTAAAGCTATTGGATGGAGTATTTAACGGGTGGCTGGCGTTGGCAGATCCAAGTCCAAAGCGGGATAAGGTTTTTTTTTTTAAATTCCTATTTTTGTCACCAGATCTCAAGTAAGAAGATTATTATTAATTCTCAGTTATTTTATTTTGCATGTGTAAATACTATAAAAGAGCAAAGAAATAGGGATCCATATTTTTTTATATTAACATTTTCTGGTATTGTATATTTTTTTTCTTTCTTGTAAATATTTTCTATGAAAATTATTATGTTTTATTTATATTTAAATTAGGTAATTAAGTTTTTTCTGTTTATGTAACTAGGTAAACTAAATAAAGCTGTGTAAATATTCCAGTTTGTGTTCTGTTTCATTTGAAGCGTAACTTGTATAAATTTTATACCAATCAATACGAGATATCTTTATGTTCCAAGTCTTTATGCTTTTACCTATTTTTGTAATGTCCTTTTTCCAACTGCAGCTTGACTTTCTTAATACAGTCATATATCTATTTAATTGTTTCACACGCCTACACAATTTCCCGTGAGTGGTTTTTATCCATCTTGTGGTAACGTGAAAAAAGTTATGATAAAAACCATTAATAACCTTCGCGACCGTAATGGAAGCTAAAGCCAAAGAAACAGGAAACATTGTTAACATAACAGCAACCATTGTTCCCAAGGAGTGTAAATGTGATTGGATAAGATACTTCTGTGGACAAATGGCTATAGACGCTTTAGAGGATTAGATAATTAATGTAATGAACATTTTGTGGGTCATTGAATCTACTGTCTAACCGACAATAATCTGAAAGAGACTGTTTTTTTTTGTCCCAGTCACGATGCGTTGAGGTGCGGACTCAGTTTTCGTGTGTAGTTTATAATTTATTTATTCTTTGAGTTTTTGCATATCGTAGCTGTATTTCAAGTAACTTCAAACTTGTAAAAGGTTGAAAATTAAAACCAATAATGGTATTAACAATTTCGATAACAACTGGGGCCAGTAATTTAACTTCTCGACGATGCTTGAGATTTCGAAGAAGTCTATAATATTTTTAAACTAATTGTACTGAGATATTTACAAAAACAATTTTATTTTACTGCTAAGTGCTTACGTAAAATTCTCCGCAGGCAAGATTTTACAACCCACTTCTGTACGCACTAAATTCCACGACTTAATTGAAATGTAATACTGCCATCTCTTTTTCACCCGTCTCACTTCAAAGAGTCAGCGAAGTGAGATAATTATGTCGAATTTGTTTACTATATCGAAACGAAATCCCTTTGAATACCTACGACTTTGATGTTAGGAAAATATATAAATATTAGAAGATTGACTCGTGCATGTTGTGCTGTATTATAACGTTAATATGATTCTATTTCGTTCTTAGAAATATTTTCAAATATGCAAGTCTATCAGAAAGCAATTGGTGTTCTTCTTACATTTGAAAGCAATTTCTGAAATTGTACGTGTAGCAGATGTACTTTCTGTATAATAAAAACTTAAAATTTACTTACAATGAATTCTGTTTTCATTCTGTCGTCTAGAACACCAGTCATTCATTGGTTCTCCTTGATGCTAACACTTTTTGGATGTCATTCCTCAAACAAACATTATATTTTTCAACATGATGGTTACGATTTTGTACGTTAAGAGTTACAGTGGTCCTTGCTCTTAAGTAGGTACAGTATGTCCTGGTCATCGCTTATGATTCTGTTATTAGCATTATGTTAGATACCATGTCCACAATATTCAGTTCGATTTCATCATGGAACTGATTCATTTCTTATACTGTAACGGTTCTGTGAGTTTTTACCAGTAGCCTCCAAATATAAATGCCATGGTATTTTGATTTGTGTGTTAATATCCCACAGAATATTTCATGTTACACTTCTTAATTTTTATTTCCCGCCTTAGCGAGTTCATCGGGCTTTTCGTTTAATTTGATGATAGAATGCTAATAAAACAATTAACCCGATGGGATGCTTTGCGCTTCTCCTTTGTTTACTCATCATGTTTTGTAAAGATCGCCATCAGCATTACTTGGTATTGGTATATTGAAAAACCTTTATGCCTTAAGACGTACACGAACATAGCGAACACAAACATCAAATTTGAACATTTGGTTCGCACGTATGAACGGCATCGAACACGAATGCGAATAGTTCGATTGAGTTCGCGCACAACAGTCGTGAACTTTATCTTAATAGCCATGGGGCGGCGCCGTTGGAAGTGGTTGATTGTGCGGTAGCGGAATTTTTTTTTGTGTTCGCAGTAGTTCACGAAATATCGTGTCCATAAGCGGATCCTAGATGGTGGGAAACAGTTAGGTGCAAACAACGAAATCAAAATACATTACAATTAGACAAAACGAATAGTTTCGTTACGTAAATTTATTAAAACACTTCGAACACCGTCAAAACAGAACATACTAATAGGATCGCCGCAAACACATCTGACGAACAGAGTGTTCGTTGTTCGTTAGTGGTACGCACGTGCTAGCCAAGTTGTTGCGTATCATACAACGCAACAAATATGTTCGTACGTGCGTACACGGCTTTAGATATGCCATTACCAAGAAGCATATTAAGATGTCAAGTTTTCAATTCTGATGCTAGAACGATCTTTGGAGTCCATGAACATTTTTATGCCTTTAAGAATATTTCACATATTTTATTTGTTCCGAGGCTTTTCTGGCAACGTCGAGAATCAGAGCATCGTAAAACAAATGCCCCATTCTAGCTCTCATGACAAACGAACTACTTTTTATCCCGTATAAAATCCGAAAAACGTGTGTTCATCAATCATGGCCCGTTCGCATTCATCGGATCGCTTCATTCACAGAATTTCTTTGTAAGCGAAATGATTTCGTTGTTTTTGGAAATTTTAGTACGCAAATACTCTTGCTTCGGCTAAAGCAATTGTTGTAGTTTCCCTTTGCCTAAATCATCTTGAACATGATTACAAGCGATTGGACTTTTTTTATTAGTCTTTTACTTTTTCAAAATCTGTTTGCCTGCGTCATTTTGATAACTAACAGTTTCCCTGTCCTCATACAACACAGAAAAATATTAAAATAATATATAAATGCCCCATACTAAAAACGCCCTATATCTTGCTACGTCTAACTAAAATAAATAAGCAAATAACCTTTAATTTTATTCACATTGATTCATGAACTTGTCAGGGTTGGTAAAAAAAAGTGTAACTATGATTCATATGACTCGGAACCTGCTAGTTAGTAACACAAGTATAATAAAATTTGGCGGTACATCGAAGATAATGTATGCTAAGAATGAGTGAGAAATGAGTACATTCAAGGAAATTTTAAAGAAACACCAGTGACAGAAATATTTCGCAGCAACAGATTATCATGGCGAGTACGAAAAAAGACAAAAAAAAATGATAGGGCAGAGGAAAAGAAGAAAACTGGTTCGAGTAGACAAGTAGAACAAAATTTGTTTTGTAGCATCCAAATAAAATTGGAATTGGATTAGAGCACGGTACACTCGATCGCCTAATTCACATTGCCCTTAATCTTTAAATCCACCGTGTACTAACTCTTCTGCATAAGCTTTGCGAAACCGCGTACTGCCAACTTTAGAAGGCAAAATTTTACCTCAATCTCTATATTGAAGGATGTAGCGAGGTACCGTTCGAACCCCGTAATTACAGAACCTTTGAAATGTTGCTACTACTAAAATCAATCAAGTCAATCACTTTTATAGCCCATAAAATTTATTTTAGTGATTGACATTATTTAATTTTATTTACATTAAAGGATCACTATTTACGCTATGGAGTATATAGGTACATACCTAATCAATTAATCGTAAACATTTATAGCATCATTTGATGAACACCAACCTTTGTTCGAAGATCTCGGTTGTTTATTAAGCTTAGTTATAAAAACAATTGTCATATTTATTAATGTATGTTTGAACGTTATCTGATATCCTTTGAACAAACTCTTTACGACTAAATTTGGATGTAGTCCATTTACGGACCATACCGCACGCTGGCTGGGCGCACGGCGTGTGCGAGACCCACCGGCGCGGAACAGCGCCGGTCCTACTCCGCTTAAACCCACCGGTATTCCTAAGCCCTTTGGGTGCGCTCTGGGATCGGCGTACTTTACGTGCGCCTTGTCACTTCTTCAAGAGCGACAAAAAACTTTTAGGGTTTTTTTTGTGTACTGTGGGTTTATTATTATTTTTTAATATATATTTTTTTTATTATCATTATTATAACTTAGATTCTATATATCTTCTATATAAATATATATATTTGTGTATTTGCTGTTCAGCTCAGAAACTACTAGACTGATTTCAAAAAATCTTTCATCATTAGAATGTCACTTTTATAAAATTTATTTGTGTTTTTTCATATAAGGATACTGATATGAAGTTCTAATAACATACGTGCCTATATATCCTCGAGGGTATCAATAGGCAGGTATGTTATTAGAACAGGGTAATGAAAGTGATTGCCGATGCATAATACGGAGACCTACAAGACACTCCCAGACACTGCTCCTGACTCCTTTCTGCAACACGATGGACACATCACGGTAAATCCATAGAATGCTTAGTGTTTTCGTCTATGCCTTCTAAGCAAATAGGTATGCAATATAATTTATAAAGGTGTCTGTATGTATGTTTTTATACGCTGCTCTCGTTTTAATTTTAAAATGTAAGTATATTAAATAATATTAAATTTTCAGCATTCATAAATTACACATTTGAAGTTAATCCTTTCCCAAAGGTCAACAAGAAGTTTTAATTAAATGATTAGTAGGATGAATCATACGTGTTCGTGCCGTGAAATATTGCACGGCTTTCGTATTCGGCCGCCACCGCAAATTAGGACGGGCCTGACTTTAGGTCGACCGCAAAAGTGAAAGTTTAAAATGTTATTTCGAAGCCACCGTACATTATCGGATTAGGTAAACGTGCCCTTAAGCCGCATCTGTTCAGGCCGGGTTCGAATTGTTACCTCCTAATGTTGGGCTATTAATTATAAAGTTCTAAACTTTTGCTTTTTAGGTGACACAACTAGTAAGCTTCTATAAAACCTCGTCACATTAACTGCCTCTGTCTAGTGACTCGCTTACCAGAATTAGAACCCTGGTTAGATTCCTATGAAGGAGAGTACAAACCCTTTCCTTGGTTTGGTTGACCTTGATTTGCCTAGTTATCAGTCTTTTGCCATAGCAATAGCACTAATGCTATTCTATTTATATTCTTAATTAATGCCGTCGTGTCGCATTAAGCGTACGCATTTTGCCAATGTCAAGTGAAAATGTAACTAAAGTAACAAAAATTGGACGGTTGATTGAGGTTAAAAATGGAGTCTTTCAACACGTGTTTTTACAACAAGAACTCGGGAGAAACTCAGCACTAATGCTATTGTTAATGCTAAAAATAATTCCGACCGTCAGTGATAATATAGCCTGATGACATCAGTGATGAGATGTTCCGGATGAAGTTTGCCTCCTCCACCTCATCATCACTTAACATTAGGCGAGAAGAAGGCTAAAAGCTAGAATTGTGTAATCTGTTTTAATGTAATATTTTTATATGTCTTAATTAATTTAGAATTTATTATATTGACATTTTTATTTTTATTTCTAATTATTTTAGAATTATATATAACCAATAGAATAAAAAT
The DNA here is from genome assembly GCA_955850985.1 of Elophila nymphaeata. Classification (NCBI taxonomy): domain Eukaryota; kingdom Metazoa; phylum Arthropoda; class Insecta; order Lepidoptera; family Crambidae; genus Elophila; species Elophila nymphaeata. Next base: position 20,741,615 of record OY039072.1, read on the forward strand.
TACCAAGATATGTCATTGTCTGTTATGTATGAAATAAATACATTTAATTCATTATGTTAATTTTTTTAAATGTAATTAGCTTACAATTTAATGTTATTATCTTAGATTCTAAGGTAATTGTAAAATTGTAGTGCCCTTACAGGGTTCATGTCGATCTTAAATAATTTATGTGACACCTTAAAAAACAACATGAAGCAATAAAGATTTTGAGTGAGTTAGAAGTTCTCCGTCAGGTATATAAAATACAGGTAAAACCATCTTATGTCAAAGTTTTTATTCTAAAATAACGTTCTGAATATAACATTGTCTCTTCTTTATTGTAGAACATGAACTGCCTTAATGAACTGACGAGAAACTTTAATTTTAATAACTAACTAAGCAAAAGATTTTGTACAATTACGTTAAAGTTACATTTCATTCTAACTCACAACTTTGTCTACTTCTAAATTACGTATAGTAATTTATGGCAATATTCACACGGCGTTTTTAAACGAGCAGAATTATTTGCTGTAGTTTTGGAAAGTGCTTCGTGCTTTCTCGATACGACTTTATTTATCGTTACAAATCATTCAAATGTTCGTGCTTGTGCTGGAGTACTGGCACTATTGCATACAGAACAACAGTGTATGTACAGACAGAAAACACACAAATCGGGTTACAACAACCTGTAAAAAATTTCCAATCAATTTTGTCATCATCAATATAACAGCCTTTATAATTCGACCCACTGCTGGGACACAAGGCCTCTCCTTGTCATCGAAGAAGGTTTAGCAGTAGTCCACCACGCTTGGTTGTGGTGGACTACTGCTAAACCGTACCCAGTGCCGATTGGTGGACGGAATATTAAGGTGACCAACACCCCTTTGCTGATCCATTAGTAGCCTTCTACGACACCCATTGGAGGATATGGGGTGATGCTATTCTTTTCTGCCAGCATCACATGGCTAAGTCAATTTTGTACTTTACATCAAATACCTACATTGACCCGTACACGCGTCCGCACCATTAGGGTGTTTACATAGAGAAACAGGTTACCGGTCCGACAATTCTGTGCGGGTCGGTACCAAACTGGATTGGCCTAGTATAATCCACGATTTACATCAAATAACCCTGGATCGAGGATCATGGGATCGCCGATCCAAAATAGATCGTCCGGGGACCCAGCTTATGAAATTCATACACCATGAAACAAGTACGTAGGAGAGCTCATCGCGGTTACCCGCTTAACCCTTGGCATGCCTGGTGAATAAAACTCACGGCATATGCCTGGTAGGTCTGACGGTCCCATTATTTAAAAAATATGTTTTGAGTAAAGATAGATTGTTAGAGGATTTTTATTATTTTTTATTGGTTTATTACGTTATGTTTTATGTTAAATTATATTAAAAATAAATGGTAATAAATCTTCAGTCCTTATTAATAAAACAAATAAACCTCTCGCAAATTGAAACACAAATTTAACATTTACTTTTAATATTCATAATCTTTTGGGAATTATTTTTGGACATACTAACAACAAATAGGAACTTTAAGGTTTGATCATCAGTGTTTTCATGGTCCTCCTCTGCGATACAATTTCTGGACACAAAATTAGCATGTCTAGACAAATGTGATTATTACAAGAGAAATTGGTATATTTTGAATTCCGATCTTTCTTGACGGGAAATCGATTGAACCGTTTTGTAAGGCATAATGTGCTGTTGACTGTACATTTACACAAACAATCATAACATAACAACCATGGTTCGTGAGATAATTTGCGTCTGTCATGAAGATACAATATAAAGTTTGTACCGAACGAAACTATATTATAACTTTAAAAAAAAACTATAATAGTTTTTAAAACAGCCACTGTCGCATCTAATTTAAACGCAAGAGGCAGAAGTAAGCTTGCTGTCCCAACTTTCAGACTTCATAGGATAAGTCGCACTTTTATTGTTTTTCAATTTTGTTTTATTTTCTTTTTCCTCGAGTTGTTTGTCCGCTTTTGTACTGTTTCTGCTAAAATGTTTTATTGCTTTACAACTTTATAAAAGTTTAAATAGGAATAATAAGTTCTCTCACCTCACTATTAAGCTAATGGAGGAACGGAAGGATATGATTCTGCAGTCTTTTGATGACACTTAACCCAGATGTTACTGAAACTATTTTTTGTTTCCGATCTTGGTGATATTCGGAAATGATAGTTAAAATTACTCGTAATAACTGGGAAAAATAGTAAAAAAAATAACATATTTCCAGAAAAGCCTGGAAAAGGTGGGCTTTTAAAAGTCCCGTCGTAGTATGGGGGTTGTTTACATGTATGTGGCGGTCTAAAAATAATAAAACAAATTGTTATAATATCAGTTTTTAATTAATAAATCTAATAATAATTATACACAATAATTATAGAAAATGATATAATATCACAATAAAACAACAGTACTTGGTGAACATTGCTGAGTTTTAGTGTGATATTTGAGGAAACAGTTCTTAGGATGTAAATGATTTTTACACTTTTGGCAAATACAAAAAGGACTTTTAACTAAGTTGGGGCTAGTATGCTACGATAGGGGGTTGCTTCAAGTAAAACAACCAACCCCAGTAGACAAAAATTATTTAAAAGAACGTGTTCAGGGGTCGCAAGGTCTACCGCCGGTTGCACTACACTCCACTACTTCCAAATTAGTCAGGTCGGTTGAGTACTGCCCTGAGATGGTGGATCAATGGTGGTGATCGGGAGGGTCTGTAGTCTGCCAGGAACAGCTAGGGTCGGTGAAGGTGGCCCAGTACTCTCTCTCCTCTTCAACTCTCCAGCCTGGCCGCGACAAAAAGGCGGGGCCCGGTTTTTTCACCCGTAAATTGCGACAGACAAAAATAGTATTATATTATATGTGGTTGGTTTCGGGGAACTGTCGGCTGAAACGTAGAACTAGTTGACACACCTGAAGTAGTGGGAGATGCAGTGGGACTAGAAGGTACGGCATCAGTATCCTGAAGTCAAATCCGTCGTGCGCCTTCTTTTAGACAAACTTGACAAAGATTCATCGTCTTCTTCATCGGAACTCAGATGAAACGTAACCTCGGCTTAGTTGAGAGCATAAAAAGATATAAATATTGCATCCATATAAGCAAAACAAGATAGAGGAGTGAAGAAGAGGCCGTGGACGACCACCAATGACCTGGTTGGCGACTGTTCAGAATGACATAAAATACACAAATGCAGATGAAACGACAACACACAACCGTACGGTGTGGCGCAGTAGTACTAGGAGGGCTGACCCCAAATAAAAATGGGACCAAAGCCAGGAGAAAGAAGAAGATAAGCAGAACAAGATATAATCATTGATACATAGTTATATCAACCAGAAAACAATTATTTACCTGGTAAATTTTGCAATGCCACAAATTATTCATCTCCAGAATCTTCATCTGTGACGTCGGCATTATCATTCTCAGGTGGAAAAATTGTAATTTGAGTTGACAACAAATCAGAATCCTCATATCGCTCTAATTCATCAACTATTTCGTTGAGATTGAGTGCTCTCAAAGGTCTGGTGCTAAAAAGAAAACAATCATATTATCAACCCCCATATTGCGACGGGGCGTTTAAAAGGCCATCAATTTGAAACGTGAAAAGGGAATAAGTTTTTGTTGCACTAAAACAAATTGATAACCTGATATTTTAGATAACATATCTAAAATTAAATATTGAAATGAATTAGCTACAACATCCACATATATAAATGAGAAAAGCTTACCTTTGTCCAGACATCATGAAACAGATACTCCTAAATCTTCAAAGACACAAAAACTTTAAATAAACAAGTGTCTAGTTGTAAACGTAGCCGCATCAAATAATACACGGATAGGTACTCAGTAACCTGACAGTGCAAATATCTTTGAGAATTCATTTTAACTACTCGAAAATTGAGGGTATTTTAAATACTTTTTTCGGGCCTTTTAAAAGCCCCGTCGCAGTATCTGGGTTAAATGTCTGCAGCTCAATAAACAAATCTCAATGTCATTGAAACGCGATATTCGCCAATTTAATAAAAATTATATTACAGAGGCTATTTAGCGAAATAGGTTATCATCATCAACAGCTCATATAATGTCCCCACCGAGGGGCTCGAACACCCTACCCCACATTAGGGGCGATTAGGCTTTAGTCAACAACGCTGGCCAAGTGCGGGTTGATCGACTTCACACACAGCATAAGAACATATTCATAGGTGTGTGCAGTTTTCCTCACGATGTTTTTCTTCACCGTAAAAGCGTCGATTAAACGTACATATTATGAATTCAAAATTTGAAAACACATTGATACATGGCGGGGTTCGAACCGGTGCCTCCCGGGAGACAACGCCCTTATGCATTACACCATCGACGCTTCCAGTTGGACAGTTACACACGTCTACAAAATTACCTGTCACAGATCTGGTGGCAGATTCAAGGGCCAAATTAACCCGGCACCATAGAAGAACTACCCGTCGTCAGTTTGTATGAGATTAATATGGCTCTCAAACAGCATAAAAACAACAAGGCACCAGGTGATGACGGAATTACGGCAGAGCTTCTGAAAGCAGGCGGAAAACTGAAATATAAAATAAAGTATAATTAACAGTGATGTCATCGTTACGCCTTTCTCATACTTTCTTTATAACTGAAATATGTATTTCAATCAAATTATTTTGCACCACAGCAGGCGAAATAAATTCGAAATTAATCCTCAAATTAATTCTTTTGTGATGATTGTACTTCATCTTCAAGACATTCTGAAACAAAGACGATATTCCCGCCTGTATTTGCGTAGTCGCCGTATTATCCCTACATTTCTTAATTCACTGAGCCGAGCGTACAATATGCTACTAAATTTATAATTCATTAGAAGAGAATAACCAACGCTTAGGTATTTTGAATTTTTTATCTCCTTCCATTCACCGACGGAATACAAAATGAGACATTTGTAACTAACCACGATTCACACGTATCGAGATTGTCGATAAACATTTTTCTTTGCGTTCGCAAAATCAGTCAACAACTCGAATTGTTGAGATAGCTCGGGTCCTTGGACCCTCGTCTGTCACCTGATTGCGGAACGCAAATCGAGCCCACGGGAGATTCGTTTCAAATAGTCTGAAAATAAAGTCTGTTATCCCGTGATGGGGAAGCGGTTTTGCCTAGAAACCGTAACCGGGACGTGAGTAGCTGAAGTAGTTCTGAATAGTTTATATAACACAGTTTGCTTGCGTGTATCTATTATTTAGCGAAACTTTTGTCTTATTAGACGGAATACAAACGGATAACCAAACTTTTCCTTCTTGGGTTGAGATACCCCTGTTGGACCCCAACGAAACATACTTATTTTTGCATGAAAATATTGCAGTGTTTCAATAAAACATCATCATCATTACAGCTTTTATAATTCGACCCACTGCTGAGATACGAGGCCTCTCCTTGTCATTGAAGGAGGTTTAGGCAGTAGTCCACCACGCTTGCCCATTGCGGATTGGTAGACGGAGTATAAGGTGATCAATACCCCTTTGCTGATTCATTAGAAAGCCTTCTATAATACCCATTGGAGAATATGGGGTGATGCTATTCTACTATACCGGCATCACATGGCAACGAAATGAAATATTAAGAGACTCTTAAATGTAAAGTTACTAGTTCACAAAATGTAGTATTCTTTTACATACTTATGTATAGTTCATAACCCCAAAAATCCATTTGAGATTAGCCTTGGTCTTAATATGGGCTATAAAGTGCATGAAAAAAGTAACAAGTTTTTAGCCTATATAATAAGGGCATCAAACAAAGTAAACCTTCAGCAAAACCAACAAAAGTGAAAAACAAACATTACACTCTAAATATGAGCAGTCTCAGGTCTTCGATACGATAATCAGAAAATGTAGTAGGTACCTATGGGATTATTAACCCACATGAGAATTTCAAGGCTCGGACGACTGCAAGTCAGGTTAGTATAGTAGGAAAAACTGTGTAATTTCGTTCGTCGTTTCGGGAAAAACCTATTTTAAAGTTTTGGGAATATAAAAATAGACTTTTTCCATACTCATAAAGTTTGAAGGACTTTTTTTTGTTGACGGGGAGGTCAAATGCGTTTACGCATCGTCCCTGCAGGATGGTGCCAACCGCAGGGGATATGTGGGACTCGAGGTAAAGGCGTTCCCTCCATTCCCGGGGGACTTCGGGCGCGGTCGTGACCCTGAAAAGGGCCGTCCGTAACTAGCCGTGGTGGGATAACAAAAACAACTCGACGATGGCATGTGACTTCGAATTCCAAGCGTGTCCCTTGACATCAAACGCCACACACCCGCCGAGAAAGTTTCCCCACTATGTTACCAAGGTCCGCCACGAGGAGGCTTCCGGACGTTGACCCCAGAGTTTTAAGTACCTACCTATTTTGACCAAAAACAGAATCACATTCCCAGTAGTAGATCTGAAATGTATCATCGTCCTTGCATCTTATTCTATAATGTTGAGCGTCTTGACCTCCCTTCTGCACCATTTTATCGCGTACGGTCTTTCAGGAACAGCTTTTTGTCTCCGGTGGTGTAAACGGCGTTGTGAACTGTGGAGTCAAGAACAGTGTGGTCGGATCACCGCATTGGACTGCGTCCACAAGGCCTTTTCTCATCTTCTTTGCCGGTTACGATGAGCTTTTCGAGGTTTTCACCGTCTTTCCTTGCAATGTGATCGAAATATTAGAGGATTCTGCGTAGACACTCGAATGACAGCCGCCAGAAGACTTTGAGTTCTCGCACTATTGGAGACGTTATCCGAAATGCTGTCCAAGAGAAACAAAGCATCTTTCTCTAACTCCATTTCTCAAAGGCGTCAATGCGTTTGCGGTCTGCAACTTTTAATGTCCAAGTCTCAGCGCTGTAGGAAAAGATCGAGAAGACTAGAGTCCGTTCCAGTTTGGGTTGGTTTGGTTTTTACGGAAATATTGCGGTCTCTCCAGATTTTTTCAAGCTGAGACATGGCGCTTTTAGTCATGTTAATTTTCCTGCGCACTTCCATAACGCACGCAACGTGTGTTCTATTGAGCAAATAGTCTTCTGACCCATGGTAGAACCTATACACTGTGGTAAAACTGGGTAGAACCTTGTCTTAATCAAACTGATTTTTATTGATTTGACAAAGACAGCAAATATGTAATTTCTTTTACTATGATAAGGTACCTACCATGGTTTAGGATGAGCCATTTGAAAAACAATTTCCGATTTTATCATTCCTTCATCTGCTGATATGATTTTCTACGACTTGAGAACATTTTAGCTGCTGCAAGTAACGCGTGCTAGTACACAGAGCCTATCTCGTAATAGGTCCGTTACCCCAACACAATATCAAACAGAGAATACACAAAGCGCACTGCTCACAGCTCAACACTCTTCAGTTTTCATGTTGAAAACGTTCCATTTCGTTGCGAAAGGAGATAAAACCGTACAATGCTTGAAAAGATACGGTTATGTCGAAAGAACGTTTCTTAAAATAGAAAAATGCTCGGTGCAAACTTGCAGATGTTCAGTGTAATGCGACGCTTAGAGGTTTTGCTACGAAATAATGATACCAGACTCCCTTCAAAGAAACGCGGGGTTATCGACCTTTCTTTTTACTGATTGAAGCTTTTATGCGCCACTGAGTCGACCCTCGTTATCTCTTTATTTAATATCTAATGAATCATAAAAGTGGATGGAATCCAAGTTCCAACTAGAAAATAGTATTAGCTCAAGGATAAACGTAAATGAGGCACTCAGAACTTTGAACTCTTCAAAAGTACTCGTTAAGAGTCATTTCTACAACTGATTTAAGTTGGAGATAATAATAAAACTTATGATGAAAATGTGTATTTTATTCGTTTATTTAGTGTCTTGTACATCTTTAATAATTATTATTCTAATACAGAGGTGTCTATAGTCGAGGTGTCACAAAAAGATAGCTTCTGTCCTATCTCAAGGTCTAGTCTTTTTTTTGAGACAAATATCATCAAAATCAGTTCAAGTGCAAGGCACAAAAGCGTGATTTTGTTTGGACTTCCTTACGACCTTTCATCCCCTATTTCATCCCCACGTGGGTAAATATTTCAAAAACGCTAGAACAAATATTTATTTATTTCTAAGTGCCTAAATTCAAAGTTTCATGTTTTTATTTTCAACAATGACAAACTACCATACAAACTTTCATCCCCTATTTCAACCCTCTCAAATATTTGCTATAAAAAGTAGCCTATGTCCTTCCCCGAGCTCTAATCTACATTTGTACCAAATTTCATCAAAATCGGTTCATATCAATCGGGTATCATTCCTAACAGACTGACTAAGTTACATTCGCATTTATAATATTAGTAGGGATGTATTTAATTTTATATAGGTTTATATAATATGTTATACGCGTGTATGTCTATTCTGTGTTTGTTGTGTATAATTGGGTATGTATTACTGTCTTTGTATAGATTCTTTTATTATTCTGCTATTATATTGATAACATTGTGTATGTAGTATGTGTATTGTGTAGGTACTAATATTTATATAGTATATGCATTTAATTGTATTTAGGTTTATACATGTATGTATGTCTAGTCTATTCTATGTTTGTTGTGTATCATTGGGTATGTACCTATTACTGTCTTTAATGAAAAAAATTATGTTGTGTCAACTTCCGTTACTTGCTCCATGCTGATCCTGTCCATACTAAGGCTCATTGTACCAATTTGTGCATGTCTTTTATTATGTTATTTTAGTGTTTGTTAGTATAGTGAAGCGTTGGTGGCGTAGTGCGTAAACCCCGCCACGTACCAATGTGTTTTCAAATTTTGTATTCAATTATGTACGTTTAATCGACGCTTTTACGGTGAAGGAAAACATCGTGAGGAAACCTGCACACACCTATGAAGAAATTCTTAGGTTGTGTGTGAAGTCGACCAACCCACACTTGGCCAGAGTGGTTGACTAAGACCTAATTGCTCCTAATGAGGGGTAGGCTCGTGCCCCTCGGTGGGGACATTATATGAGCTGTTGATGCTGATACAATAAATAAACATACATAGAGGTATAAGACCGGCAACTTGTTTTCTCATAATATACATCACAACAGCCTTTTTAATTCGATCCACTGCTGGAACACAAGGCCTCTCCATATTATCGAAGGAGGCATAAGCAGTAGTCCACCACGCTTGCCAAATGCGGATTGGTAGACGAAGTATAAGGTCATCAATACCCCTTTGCTGATCAATTAGTTGCCTTCTACGACATCCATTGGAGGATATGGGGTGATGCTATTCTACTCTGCCGGCATCACACGGCCTAAGGTCTCAATAATAACAATGTAAAATAGATTTAATGTAAATATACTCGTATTAATAACTTACTAAGCAACAGCTGAGAGTTCAGTATGACCAAAATGTATGACCCCATAAAATGTTATGGAGTGGTAAATTATGGTCATTTATCGTGTTGAATGGAGAGGGTGTGCTCGGAGTGCTCGGAGTTTCTTCGCGCGATCATATCAGAAATGATGAGATCCGCAGGAGAACCAAGGTCACCGACATATCCCAAAGAATTTTGAACCTTAAGTGGCATTGGGCAGGGTACATTGCTAGGAGGACTGATGGCCATTTGGGGTTGAAGATGTTTGGGATAGACCTATATCCAACAGTAGGCGTCTCTCTGGTGATGATGATCTTGTTGAATATAGGAAGTTTGATGGCGAAACAGGTTCACTAAGTAACTGTCTCACAAGGTAGAAGTTTCTGTAAGACAGCCCCAAAGGTGGATTCACACTTTAGTGCCTTTTCTTAATAACATATTGACTTCGACACTTCACGGTTTCCTTAAAAGCCTCTTACGTCCTTATACACTAAGTACCGTGACACATTAAGTGACAAAAAAGTTCAGTATCTTTGTCAATACATTTTTATATATTATGTATATAGAAATAAATCTCAGCACAGCCGGTAAAATGTCTTATTCATACTTAAGCTCTATTTTACAGTTTAAAAAGGTAACATCTCGTACTCTCAAACAATTGACGAACAGGCTCGTGACGTCATCAGTTTTAAATTAAGAACTAAGTAAGTATTAAATTAAATGTTGTCATTATTTCCTTCAGAGGCAAAATTAATTGGCAATAAAGCGAACACGGTCCCTTTACCTGTTAAAAAGTGAAAATGAACCCAAAACTTATTAATTTGAGGTAGAACGGTAGAGGTCCATTGTCACCCGAAACTTAGTGAGAGTGGTCTCAAGAATAGATAATTATACAACGTCTTCTCCATTAAGGGCGACGTCAATTTTAAAGGACAAGGGTGACCTCAAAAAGGGTGGGATATCCGCACGACCTCAGAGGGTACATGATTTCATTAAATTGGGGCCTGGATCTGTCAAAAGCAATGTAATATGATCGGCTATATTTTCTGTACTACGTATTTTTGCGGTAATTTAGTTTGGTGGAGTCATTCAAAAATTTAGATTTTTCATACCAAGGCTTTAAGTATAATAATTAAATTATACCCTAATAACATCGCTCTTAATGTAACACTTCGTGAATGTACACTTGTTAATGTTACATTTTTGTCTTGTGGTGGGCCGAAGTTCCCAAAACAGACCAGACGCACATTGGCTATCTCAGACTTCTAGATCATACGTCTTCATTTCCTTCATAATTATGTTCAATTACTCCGCAATTTATTTCCCACTATCACAACCCAGAATAGTTTAAAAGTTTTAGCACTAATATTTAATTTCTGTGTTCCGCACGCCCCGCCGAGACACACTACATCATTCCTGCTACACGCCCAATGCGACAGCCAGTGAGAACTTATCGCGATTTAATTTGGTCCACACACAAAATCCGTAGTGAACCTGTCGCAATTTCATTTCGTCCCTGCAAACATGCCATTGTTATTTCTCAGATGTTTTCGTATGCCGTTAGGCAAGATCCGCCGAAGGGCATATTGATAAACGAGCGCTTAGGCCGCACGACACGCATACAAATATATTGCCGAGAATATTTCATGTTTAACGTCTGCCTTACGCGATATGTGTAAGCTGGAGCGCTGATTTCAGCCATGAGAGATTTTGTCTGAATTCTTGGAGAAATAGATTCTACTGTCTCACGGTACAAATATAGAAGAATGATTTACGAGCGCACGTCTCTCTGCTGGCGTTCTTTTATGAAATACATCCCTTAAAATAGAATACTTAGGCATTAGGTAATTCTTTGATATGAATAGGACGGCGCGCTGTTATTGAATGTCAACATCCACCAACCTCTTTTATTGTTGCTTCGTACATAAGGTTGTCAGAATTTCTGAAGGAAGCCACGCAGTACCTATTTACTCCGTCGCCTGTGAAAGATGCTTTTAAGTAAATGTTGTAAGGAAACTTTATTTGTGGACTGGTCGTTGTTTGCCACCATTTTCTAAAGAACAAAACTGTATTCTTGTTTAACAATGCCTTTTTATTTTCACAGTTGCTTTCCTCAAGTTACAAGTAGGACCCTTTTAGTGACATCGCCGCTGCTTGTACATTAATTTATTCCGAATTGTTGGTGGATAATTAAAATAATATTTAATTTGATTTTCTTCAGAAGCTTCGCAAGTTGGTGATCGTTGAATACAAGTCATGTCGGGTGTCTAAAATAACACGACACTGACACGACACTCGACAAGATATAAGGTAAGGAGTTTCTCATGAGTTCTTGCTGTAAAAACACGTGTTGAGAGACTCCACTTTTAACCTCAATCTACGGTACAATTGTCTGCTACTTAAAAGCACATTTTCACTTGATATTGGCGAAGTGCGTTACATATCGCGAACGCCATTTAATTAAAGAAGAAGAAGAAGACACTCGACAACCGACACTCCCGCACGTGAGTGCAACTACACCGAGACCGTCCCAACGCTGCCCGTCTAGGCACTCCTTGTGCACCAATTGGTGGCCAGCAGCCCACAGGGGCTACCGACTAACGCCAGCCCCTGTGGGCCGCTGGCCGACGCCGGCCTTATAGGCCGCCTCCTCACCGACGGCTGCTCGACCCTGCGCGTCCTTCTGACGAGGACACCGGGAGTAACCGTCGGACCGCACTCGGGGGACTTCGGGCGTGGTCGTGGCCCCGAAAAGGGCCGTACGGAACTAGCCGTGGTGGGAAAACAAAAACAATTCGAATGCCAAGAGGACACACTTGACATCCGCCGAGAAAGTTTCCCCACCACGTTACCAGGGAGGTCGGACGTTCCTAGGGGATTACTGGGCCTCTAGGGCGTCCGATTCGGAAGCGAGCGACGCGCCCGAGGGTGCCGGTACGTATCTATACCGAGTATAGTGCAAAATGTGTAGACCGGGTCTTCACACTCTTCCTCCCTCAGACCTTCCGCGGCCTGTGTACAACACACTGCTGTTGCAACTTACAATCGTATTGCACGCATATTTTATTGAATTTGTAACTTTGAAACGCCGTAAGCGCGGCGTTGTCGCCTTACCGTAGCGAATAGCTGCTGATCATATTAAGTTACGTGCTTACATACAGTTGACGTCTGGTGGACGGTTCCATTCCGAGTTGATAATAGTACTGCAACATTCAACCATTCTTGGATCCGCTTGAATACAAACAAAAAATTTCATCAAAATCGGTCCAACCGTTTAGGAGGAGTTCAATTTCAAACACACGAACAGAAAAATTTATTTGTGAAGATATAAAAATAACCTACAAACTTAATTGATAGCCCAATAGAAAAACCCAATGACAAATCGCCCCGATAAATCAATTGGCGACATCTAGGCGTCTTCTTCGTGCAAAATATTATTGAAAAGGTAAAAACAAGTATAATTTTTATTAGAGAGTCACTCTAGGGAGTGCTACCGGCCACGCGATAATGTTCGATTTGAGTGGCCATAAAATATTTTACGACGACAGCCACTGTCGCGAGAACCGTGCACATCCCCTGCCAATTATTAAGGAGAGACGGGCGCTGAACTTACTCGCTGAGACATTGGGTGGACTTGCACTAGACGATACGACTCATACGAGACTTCTTTAGTGGACCCATAGGTTGTATTACGTTGCTGCGTCCCCATGTGACTATATTTATTTGTTTGATACCAACCCTTTCCAAAAGTTGTCTGAAAGAGAGCGCTATTATTAATAAGGCTGCCATTGTGCATTGTACTTTATGTCATTTTTTTGTCATTGTGAAATTAATTGTGATTCTATTCTATGTATATTAATATTACATTGCTGTCATTATACTCGTAGCATTGCATACATAGCTGGCGACTGGACAAATTTCACAATTTAATTTTTTCACGATTTCACACGTTGTATTGTAAAGTAAATAAGTCACAGTTAAACATACAATAGGTACTATGAACTTTTTGTACATAAAATTGCCATCGCCATTGCTTAAAATATATTGTATTTTTTGTTACAATTTTACTCGAACTAGCACGTAGAAATAAAATGCTTGGAGATTGTAATAAAATAAGGCATATTAAGTAATATTTCCCAATAATTAGGTACGCTATAAACTTAAGAAATAAATGACTTGTATAGAAAACAGTAGCGGGGGATTACAATTCCTCGATTTTGAAAAATATTGTCCGAATACTGTTGCTAACACTAGTTTATAAGTCATTAATTTGTTATTAACACTACTATGGATTAATGTTGGTCCGAAATAAATGAATTATTATTATTATTATAAAGAGTAAAAATAATTAAAATCTAATATTATTATCTGACTGTCAATAAAGGAGAATGCCCAAACCTGCCTACAATGCGCAATAACCAAACATACTTCAAAAATAATCTAAGGAATTATGGTTTCTTATTGCTTATTTTTTTTAACAAAGCAGTGTGTTGTTAAAAAGTAATATTTTTATTTTAATGCTGCACTGACTTCCTCCTAATATTATTTACCCTTTACTTGGAAGGCAAAAGAATTTACGTATACACAGCCGCATGCTTAGTTAGTTTCATTAAAAAACGATCTTGTTTAAATTATTGGCCAAACAGCTATGCAATTAAGCTTAATTATGTTTTTTTATCCTGGTGTCATCTCGCAAAAAGAACTTTTAAGTACAAAATTCAAGAAAAAAATACCGAAGGCGTGGCTGCATTGTGGCTGTATGGGCTAGTAGACCCCTTTGCCTTCTCTTGAGTAGGGAGACTTTAAAATCAAAAAACTACAGCTGTCATTCTGTCAATTATTTGAATATATTGTAAGAGTAATGTAACCTCGAAATGACTATTAACAATTATGATTTCTCAAAACTCCCCAAAAATAATTCAATGATACTTTCCCCACATAAGTTATAGATTTTTTCCCAGTCTTTGGCACTAATTTCATTAAAGCGCAATCATGGCCCAAGTCCCATAGTAAATTGGGCATTCTCCTTTAAAATAGCATTTATGAAAAATAGTTTAAAATATTTATTACCTATATTTGTTATTTCACTGCATTTTCTTTCAATAGTTTTACGGCTTATATAAAGTTAAAAAATAACTCGTAAAATGATCATAATTATATAAAATATATTCGTGATCGTCACAGAATCGAACGGTTTAAATCGTCCTTACCTGGGTTTTAATAGGTCAAAGTTACTCGACCATGAAGATTTATATTCGACTTTACTAAGCTCAGACGTAGACAGTAAAATGATACAGTGAAATAAAATAATTTTAGAGTTCACAAAGACAATTCACTCTTATTCATAAGTATCATTTCCAAACTCACCAAGTGAGCCTTTTTGATCGCTTGAGGGTGTGTTACTGTCATCTAGAGTCCAGAGCAGTGGTGGCGTAGAGAAAATTAAAACCCGGGTTTTAAAACTTGCATTGAAGGGCTGCCGCTTCAATGCAAGTTGGCGTCGTTACTAGGTACTAAATGTAGTACACTCGACTTCCGGCGACTTGTCACATTTTGTGGATGTTTTAGACCTTATTTTGAAGCGATGTGAACAGACTTTGCAAAGGAATTATATATTATACAAAGATTAATTCTTGATTCAAACCACTATAGAGAGATTATGTAAGTTACGCTAATAGTTTTGTAAAGTGAGGCATATATTCAGATACTGTCATACAAAAATAAAATGTATTTTATTTTTGTATGACAGTTAATATTTATAGAATTTCGTAATGCCACCTGAAGGGAAAGTACTCTTAATACTGTAGATAGAAAATTTTACTCAAAGGAAACATTCCTTTAGTTTTGAAAAGAAAGAAAACTGCTTTCAAAGGTTTTCTGAAATTCGCTTGCCACACCCGGGAGTCGAACCAACTAAAATCTGTAAAAATTACATACTGTACTTTTATTGCATCGATCGTTAGGGTCAATTATTAAGACGAAATCTCTGTATAAAACTTGATAAATTAAATGAAAGGAAAGCCATGAAACCCTTAATTATTTTATTTATTTACATAAAATGGTAAACTAACTAATAGTTGCTCGAAATGGGCTCCATTCTCTTGAATACACAAATTTATTCTTCTAACAAATTCATTCATTTTAATGTACTTATAAATGACGTCAATGATAATTATTAACTACTAACATGGATAGCAGAGGATCTTTGAGTAAAAGTGCTTTAACTTGACCCATTGAATTTATAAGTCCTTTTTCATGGCTTTCCTTTCATTTCAATTATTAAGTTTGTTGGAGAGATTTCGTCTTTATAAATGACCCTAACGATCGATGCAATAAAAGTACATAGTTTAATTTTTACAGATTTTAGTTGGTTCGATTCCCGGGTGTGGCAAGCGAATTCACGAAAATTTTTGAATGCAGTTTTCTTTCTTTTCAAAAATAAAGGAATATTTCCTTTGAGTAAAATTTTCTGTTTACAGTATTAAGAATACTTTCCCTTCAGGTGGCATTATAAAATTCCACCCGGTATATAAAACCTCAAAAATATAAACATATTAAAAAATATAAATATAGAATATATCAAAACTAGCCAGTTCGCAACAGGCCGCCCCCCGGTGCAGCAGGTAAATTGGCTTAAGGACTGGCTAAGGGTCGTTCCGACATATCCCTTCTTTCTTCCGCCACTCGGACGAAACCACATTGGCTGGCCAAACACTAAGACCTTTCTCCAATGGCCAAGGTAATCCGAGTAGACCCACCACTATCACCACATCTCCAGGTGCAGGTTGCTTCTTGGTCTTGGAGGTTGAATCTCTGGCATAAATGTTGCAGGTACTCCTTCGTCCATCTCTGCCAGTAATAATCTGCTAATCGGAGGCCCGTGTGAAAACTCGTGATGTATTTTTAGAGTTGGTGAAAAGATAGATCTGACAGAAATCAATGTAACATTTGTTTGAAAATAAAAAAAAACATAGAGCATAGCAAGTAATAACAAAAAAAGGTTGATCCTCAACAATAATGGCAGACAAAACTTTTCAAAAATTGTTTTTCCAATACATAATATACTATTATAAACTACTATAGAACCTAATTAAGTAAATAATGAGAAAACAGATTAAAAAAGGATACCAAAACAATTTATAAATTGGTAAATTTTAATGACAATTTTTAAAATGTATTTAAAATAAACTCACTGAATATACTTATTATATTAAAAAACATACAATGCTAGACATAAAAATGATATTATAACATTGTTAAATGCACTATATATCTATTTTTAATATTTTTTATTAATATAGACGATATTTTTAACAATTATTGGAAAAATGGTCTAAGTCCGAGCTCACGGCCATTTTCTGATCGTACACCCCACCTTCCCTCCCAGCTAGTGAACTTATCGCTCTGCGAGCAATATCTATATGTGTATGGGGTCACATAGACACGTGTATCTCACAACAATACAGCAAAAAAAAACTATTGGTACTTCGATGAATCCACGCTCTTAACTTTGTCACCCCTTTCGGTGCTGTCGTTATAACCCCTTGGTCCTTGGCACCACTCACCATACCGCCGTTCGTGAGCTTGTCCCGAGGCCATCCGATGATGTTACATTGCTGATTACTGTGCGGTACAGTATGGAGTTTCGTACAAAGAATACTAAACGATTTTTATCCGTTTCCGACCTGATAAATGTGCTACCTCATGCCTGTGAGACGCACATTCCTAGAGTATTTCTGGTCGACGAGTTTCCTCCGGCTGGGTGTCTGTCTGTCGACCACAGATCTTCGACATCACGTATTCGAGCCGGAATATTGATGCTTAGAGCATAAGAAGGCTCCTGCTAATTATAGGAAGTGCTCCTACATGAGAGCGTTCTGACCTTGACGCCGTCGTGGAGTGGTCAGTTATAGCTGCCTGCACGTCAAGCGATGGCTTATTCCCAGAAGTCCACGAGTCTATGTTTAAAAAATAAATAACTTTTATTCCCAAACGAGCGATATTTGTGTGATCAACAGGAATATTTTTTAATGGTGGTAATAGTCTGATTGTTTATATTTGTTTAAGTTTATTAATAAAAATATCAAAAATTATTATGTATAATAAAATGTCCGTTATCTAGTATCCATAACGCAAGTTCTTAATGATACTTTGGGCTACATTTTAGTATATTTATCTTGAGAATTTCATTCAATTCAAACGTTCATTCAAACGTTCATATTTTTTGGAATATTTTTAATTTAAGTTACAATAACAGCTATTGGTCATAAAAAAATCGAGGCGTTTTATGAAAAAGCATTAAACATGCCCGAACCCATTTTTACCCTTTATGAATTTATCAAAAATTGTAATATTTTAAATATACTTTTTGAAAGGAACCCGCCTTTACGTATTCTCAATTAGATTCTGTTTCTATATTACCTCGGGCACATAAAATACAAAACCACCAAAATTATTTCAAAGAACAAAGACTGCTATTTAACATTTTAAAACAAAAACGGTTTGAACAGATAATTTTAAGGGCCACCTGGTCTTCAAATGGATTCGTATTTAGTGTATTATTTATTACTCTCAAATAAGGCACGTATAATTCGTTAAATAATAATTTTATTTTATATACTGTTCTTCGTTGTAAAATTTGCTTTTGCTATAAGTGGCTACTTTTGGTTTAACCTACATATTTAAACACGAGTTAACAATAATTCAATAAATTTAGGACGTATTCTATGCAAATGTGGAATTTTAACATACATACATACAATCACGCTCACAATCCCAACAGGGGTCGAGCAAAGCTTCAAGTAACATACGGTTACACACAAAGCCACATCAGTACCCCCAAAATAGGGACAGGTTGCCAGCCTGTCGCTTACAGAAAAGGGGCATTAACCCAAAAACTTAACAATCCACCAACTAAATCTTCACAGCAGTCCGGTGGGAGTTTTAAAAATTTTAAATTGATAAGATTTAGAAATCTGGGATTAAATCTAGATATTAGTTGCGTCAATGTGGCCGCGTGATGCCAGCAGAGTAGAATAGCATCACCCCATATCCTCCAATGGGTGTCGTAGAAGGCGACTGATGGGTCAGCAAAGGGGTATCGATTACCTCATACTCCGTTCACCAATCCGCATTGGGCAAGCGTGGTGGACTACTGCCTATACCTCCACCGTTGAAAAGGAGAGGCCTTGTGTCCTAGCAGTGATTCGAATTATAAAGGCTTTGATGATGATGATGATGATGATTAGTTGCGTTAGACCATGATGATTACATAATAAATATAAACGGCAATGCGAAAGCTAAATTTAAATAGAAAATGATAGTTATAACAAAACCAAATAATGTAAAAGGCCACATATAAATTGAAAAGAATTAAATATTGCAATAAGTTTAAATTACAACCTCAAAGAGACTTGCAATAAATTTCAACATCAAAGACGTAGCATTCATTCTGTATACGACTGGCTGAGCAGTCAACTGTTTGGATGGCTCTTTTTAGTATCAAATTAAACGTTTTATTGCCGTCAGGTGGAGGCACTGAAGTAATATTCTGTCTATAGAGTCGGTTTAAACAAACTAGTTCACTGAGTAAGCACAGCATTTCATAGACAATTTGTAGAGTATTTCGCTACATATTTTATTTGCAGCTTTTGGGATTACTTCGTTTGCTAGCTCTAACTGAATTGAAAGCACTTGTACTTCTGTAATAAGGAACGTAACTCTGCTAACACCAACTTTTTGGTTTGTAAAGTTAGTTCTACTTTCATTTGTACCAACGAAGGACAACAAGCATTTGGCACAAGTAGTAAAGAATAATAATAGTCATAACAAAATTAAACTCAAAGACAAATTTTGTGGTATCAACTAGTTTCCGCCCGCGACTTCGTCAGCGTGGACATTTTACCCTCTTAGGGGTGGAATTTCCAAACATCCTTTCTTAGTGGGTGCCTACACTGTATAAGGTATCTATTTGCAAAATTTCAAGTTTCTAGGTTCAGCGGTTTGCGCTGTGCGTTGAAATCTCAGTCAGGACTTTGAATTTTATATATATAGAAGATTTGGGATAGTCGCCTTTGAATCTAAGAGTCACAATTGCGAGTACCCAATCATGCATCTTGAATGCAGTCCCAAATCTTAGTCGACAAATAAATCGTATCCATGCGATCGGCCTCTCACAAAACTTGCTGGTCTTATTCGTAATTATCTAGAAAATAGAATCAATCGTAGAACTTGGTCACTGTAAAGGAAATGATATATTGGTTGTCTTTGTCAAACCAATAAAAGTCTGTTTGAATAAGACACGGTTCTAGTTTGGGTATATTATTTGCTTGACCGTGCATAAATCAACATTGAACTCTTTTCCATTTTAGTTAGATAAAAGTTTAACACACATTTTACGATGTAGATTGACGTTACATGCTTACAAATATTCCCGTAGTTGCTCGCGAAAAAATTAAACTGATTTTAAGCGTTGTAAGTCGAGCAGCATGAAAGTTCTTCGCTTTAGACGATGTTTGATGAACTGTGCATGAAAATAAAAATATAAGTACCATCCGAAAGCATAAAGAATAATAATATATACGTATAGCAAAAAGAATTCTATTAATTCAACTAACGAAAATAGATCCAGAAGTTCCTGGTTTGATGTTCAGAGAAGTTCAAATTTATGAAAGGTTTGGTTGTTGAAACGGCTTGTTTAAGTCCGCCTAGGAGAAACTGCATACATAAAACGATAAATATAGTGATGTAACTAACTAAAAGTATCAAAACCGGTAAGCATTAATAGTTTGACAAATAATAATATATATTATAATAATAATGTATTTGCTGGCTCACCGCACGCTAGCTACCATCATCTTTACAAAGTTTGTCCCCATAACAACAGTGGTTATAAGATATTAGTTAAGTTATAAGTCCCTCAGTCCCTCTGTGCTTGAGGGTTTCGGCTAAAGCTCGCTACCAACTTCACGGCCTTATTGCGATCAATCCCAAGAAATCCGACTAATAAAAAAGTGCAATTACATATAATAAGCAAACAAATATCATATCGTAGAGTGGCAAAAATGGGTCGGGAGGCTTAGTGGCCCGGGACCACGGGCCCCAAGGCCAACTTTCATTTTTAAATTCACTTAGAGGTAGGCTTTGTGGCCCGCATGCAAGTAAAAATATTGTACTGTTAGCAGAAATGAAGAATGAATCGACGTCACCACAACGCCGCCATAAAAGCAATCGCTAGTTCGCTCTCAGCCCATTTGCTTGTCGGACGTTGTAGAGTGAGGTTGGTTGAAGTGGTGATCGATGTGATTTGCAGTTAGTCATTTGTTTCATCCTTATTATTCGGTTACTGTGTAAAAAGTTGTTTTCTGTGCAATCGCTTGTTACTTGTTGTGAAAATCTAATTGAAAGTAAAATTGTTTTAAGTTACGATGATAATTCTTTATTTTTATTTTATTCCATTCCTGATTCCTAAAAGTACAATATTATAAGAAAGTACAGATACTGAAACAAGTTGAATCAACAGTACAACATCTGTTAAATTATGCACCCATATGACCATATGATGATGATGTTGTGGTCTATTCCTCTAGAATTCACGTATATTTCGAACCTGAAGTACCAGGCTACCATGATTAAGTAGGATATAAATATGTAGGGTTTAAAAATACTTTAATTTGCCTACCTCGAAGTCAATTTTTAAATGAAAGATGGCCTTGTGGCCTGCGGTCCCAGGCCACTAAGGACCGTATTACAGAACAACACTCAGAAATCATTCATGTCTTGAGAATCTTTTGTCCTTTTCTATAAATCACAAAGTGATAGAGACGTATGAAGCTCAAGTCGGCGTTGAACCTTGAGACTCATTATATAATACGTGCCTAAGCCTCAATAAAGGCGTCGGTGGCGTAGTGCTTAAGAGCGTCATCTCCAACCCGGGAGACACTGGTTCGATCCCCGCCACGTACCAATGTGTTTTCAAATTTTGAATTCATATGTACTGTTAGCGACGCGCTCTGATCTTTGTTAGTTTATAAATTAGTGTAAGGTAGAATTTAAATGTTATTATTAATTGCTATGTGTCACCGCGGCAGTCTGCGACTATCCGCCTAACTGTAACCGTGTTTTTCTATGTCCTGTCGAATTAGTGCGATTTTCGTAATAAACCGTTGTATTTCACCACGACGTTGTTCTCATTATTACTGCGTGACCTGCATAGTGTACAAAAGTGGTCCTTCGAGCCGGATTTAATGTTCCATACGCCGCCGACAAAGATGGTTAATACGCGCAGTACCATACGTCGCGAACGCGAAGTGGTGAACTTACGTGACCAGCAACAAAATATGCTACAAAATGAGGAACTCGACACACATATTGAAGAAACCCCTAGTGTTGGAATGTCTAGATTGCCAGGTTCAAGTGTCAAGTGTGAAAACCTGATGCCGTCAGCTACATATTATCCCGCCAAAAGTGTGTCAAGGTCGAGAAGGTCTTCTGCTGCGTCGTCCCTGCTGGCAAGGAAAAAACGACTGGAGCTAGAAGCAGCAAGACAAAAAGCTAAAATTGAAATGGAGCTCATAGACAAGCAGCTGGAAGCGGATATAGCAGAACTCAACGACGATGTATACAGTTCACAACATGAAGACGAGCCCATTACACGAGACGTAGAACAGTGGCTGGAAAAAAGCTGTCAGCAATCAGAAAGGATTGCCCCCGAAAAGGATATATCCTCGGGCGACCCTTGTACATCTGCGCCACATCAAGGTCAAATGTTAGCTTTACAGAAGGAGGCTGACGCCGGCGACACCGTACACTTGCTTGCTACAGCACTGAAAGACTTGGCCACTGCTTCAACTGCTAAAGAGCACGACGGTAATTTGTTAAGCCGTTTATGTACACCCAGAGATCTACCGGAGTACTCTGGTGAGCCCATAGAATGGTTGTACTTTAAGGAAGCATATTATGAGTCAACAGAAGTATGTAAATTCAGCTCTAAAGAAAACCTATGGAGACTCCGTAAGTGTTTACGAGGTGCTGCTAAAGAAGCTGTTGCCGCCTTGCTAATCAGCGCGACATCTCCAGATAAAATAATGTCCACCCTGGAGCTTAGATTTGGTAACAGTGACCTCATTATATCAAAGATATTGCAAGAAATTAAAAGGTTGCAACCTCTACAGAACGATTATCAAAAGGATATAATA
The DNA here is from genome assembly GCA_955850985.1 of Elophila nymphaeata. Taxonomy (NCBI): domain Eukaryota; kingdom Metazoa; phylum Arthropoda; class Insecta; order Lepidoptera; family Crambidae; genus Elophila; species Elophila nymphaeata. Next base: position 20,764,182 of record OY039072.1, read on the forward strand.
ACATTCTCCGTGAAAGTGCAGAACATGATAGAAGCTATTAAATCTTTAAAACGTGAAGAATATTTAGAAGGAATGAACATAGTTTCTATTATTATTTCTAAGTTGCCCGCAATATTGATATCAAAATGGTCTGACTTTAGTTATCCGTTGATAACAAAAGGAATAAAGTCACGTTTGGGAATTTTATCAGATTTTCTCAACGAAGAGGCAATTAAAATATCTACAACTTCAAATGTTCACTTTATGATACAACGGAATGAAGTAAACAGTAAATATAAACAGTTAGAACACACTTCTAATCTTGCGCACACTGTTTTAGTACAGACGGATTATGATGAAAACAGCAAGTGTCAATTTTGTCGCAATTCAATACATAGTTTACCAGAATGTAAACAATTTAAGAAGGCTTTGCGCAAAGTAAGGTGGGAGCATGCGAAACGTCACCGAGTGTGCTACAGATGTTTATCTTCGCGCCATAACAGAGAAACATGCACCGCGCCGCTATGTGACATCGACAACTGTGGCCAGGCACATCATAAGTTACTACATTATCCCACTTCAAACAGACAGAGTGTCCCAACGCAACCGCAATGTTCCGAGAGATGGATGCGTCTACGGCTGCTACGGACACTCGATTCGCTTCTACGAACGGCTATTATTATAATGAACTTCAATTACATGTGTTTAGTGATGCTTCTTCCAAAGCAATGTGCGCCGTAGCTTATTGGCATTGGGTCGATAATGGCAAAATAAAAGTCTCGTTTATAGCTAGCAAATGCCGCGTGTTACCAGTGAAACCTATAACTATACCGCGCGCGGAACTTCAAGCAGCGTTGTTAGCCGCTAGATTAGCCGATACCATTGTAAAGGAGCATCGCTTAATTCCAGCAAAACGTCATTTCTGGTGTGATTCTACAACCGTCATTCACTGGATAAGGAATAACACGCGTAGATACAAAGCCTTCGAGGCAAATCGACTAGGAGAAATTGACGAGCTTACGTGCATAAATGAATGGCGTTATATTAGTACTAAATTAAACACAGCAGACTTAGCAACACGTGAAAATTTTGATCTTGATTTATTTTACAATGATTGTTTTTTGGGACCAAAGTTTTTATACGAAGGTGAGTCTTTATGGCCTATGGACATTGTTCAGCCTGAATTAAGCGACGTTGAATCAGCCTACGTGATGGTTATTCAAACTACTTCGGTTTCGTTACCTATACCTGACCCAACTCGCTTTTCATCATGGCTTCGTTTATTAAGAGCGACCACCATGGTATTAAAATTTATTAATAAATGTCAAAAACGTACCGGAGAAGTTGACTGCAGTTTGATTCAACGAGCTGAACGTTTGTTGATAATGCAAGCGCAGGCGGAATCCTTTTCTGAAGACATAGACTGTTTAAAAAATGGTAGCTGTGTAAAAAGAACAAGCAGGCTACTTACATTATCTCCCTTTATGGACGAACATGGATTGTTACGTGTTGGTGGCCGCATCGATGCTGCTGTTGATGTTGCCCCTGAAATGAAGCGCCCCGTGATCCTCGATGGCCGACATCCCGTTGCTTGCCTTATTGTAAGGCACTACCACGTTAAGTTTGCACACGGAAATAACGAAACTGTAGTGAATGAGATGAAACAAAGATATTGGTTATTGAGATTGAGGCCCACGGTTAAAAACATTGCTTCGAAATGTATGTATTGTAGGATACAGAAGAGTAAACCACAAATCCCGAGGATGGGAGACTTACCGTCAGCTCGCCTTGCACATCATCAGCGCCCATTTACTTTCTGCGGCTTGGACTTGTTCGGACCTATGGAGGTTACCGTTGGCCGTCGGCGAGAAAAACGGTACGGCGCACTTTTTACATGTTTGACTGTGCGGGCCATACATGTAGAAATTGTGTCTTCACTGACAAGCGACTCCCTTATCATGGCCATACGTCGCATGGCTGCGAGGCGTGGGTGGCCCCGTAAGTTATTTTCCGATAACGGTACGAATCTTAGAGGAGCAGATAGGGAATTGCGTGAAGCTATGTACCCTTTAGATTTGGAAAAATTAAAGGCGGAAGGTATGAAAAATGAGATGGAATTTAATTTTATTCCACCTCTTAGCCCTCACTGGGGTGGGGCATGGGAGCGTTTAATTCGTAGTGTTAAGACGTCCCTTCGAGTTACCTTAAAAGAACGCGCTCCAAAGGATGAAGTTTTAAGTACACTCATGCTTGATGTTGAAAATATTGTCAACAGTCGGCCTTTAATGCATGTCTCAGTTGAACCTGGAAACATCGAGTCCTTGACACCAAACCATTTTCTCTTAGGTTCATCATCTAACCTTCCTATTGTAGGTGTTTTCGACCCTTCAGATTTTTACCTTAGGAAACAGTGGCGTATATCTCAGAGATTGGCAGATATGTATTGGCGGAGATGGATCAAAGAAATACTACCGGACTTACTACCGAGAAGGAAATGGAATAGCGAGCAGAAGTCCGTACAAGTTGGCGATTTGGTTTTAATAGTTGATCCTGACTCTCCTCGCAATACGTGGCCGAAGGGTATTATTAGCCAGGTGTATGCAGGCAAGGACGGTCGTGTCAGATTAGTTGACGTCAAAACCAAGACTGGGACATGGCGTCGGTCAGTGGCACGCGTCGCTCCGATCAACTTAGTAGATGAGTGTTGAGCCCAACACTGGGGTGGGGGATGTTAGCGACGCGCTCTGATCTTTGTTAGTTTATAAATTAGTGTAAGGTAGAATTTAAATGTTATTATTAATTGCTATGTGTCACCGCGGCAGTCTGCGACTATCCGCCTAACTGTAACCGTGTTTTTCTATGTCCTGTCGAATTAGTGCGATTTTCGTAATAAACCGTTGTATTTCACCACGACGTTGTTCTCATTATTACTGCGTGACCTGCATAGTGTACATGTACGTTTAATCGACGCTTTTGCGGTGGAGGAAAACATCGTGAGGAAACCTGCACACACCTATGAAGAAAGTCGACCAGCCCGCACTTGGCCAGCGTAGTTGACTAAGGCCTAATCGCCCCTAATGTGGGTTAAGCTCGAGCCCCTCTGTGGGTACATTATATTAGCTGTTGATGATGATAAGGCTTTGCTTCCTCTTTCATTATGCGCACAGCTAAGGAGTGGAACTCGTTGCCAAGGTCTGTTTTCCCGGATCAATATAATCTGGATATCGGCCAGAGTGAACAAGCATCTTCTAGGCGAGCGTGTACCATCTTAGGCCACATCTTCGCTTCACATCAGGTGGGATTGTGGCCAAACGCTCAGCCTATCAAATATATAAAAATCAAATAAGCCTCATAATACTGTCCAGCAGCGGCTCCTGAAATGATTTTTTAAATAAATTCACTAACCACTTTTTTCGTTAAAAGTGCGGATATTCATAAATGGGCCAGCATAAAGGATTACATTCTAAAAACGATAACAAAGTGTGTTGCATGCTACGATATGAATGATGATCCCACATTTAACAGATCAGCTGTAAAGCAATGATTGTAGCGATTGTAAAAAGTGTTTGCGGCGAAAGTTTACGACCCAGCCCCCGTTTGAATAAACATGAATCATAAACATTTACTGCGGTGAACACCATCGGGAGTGCTTTTATGATTTAACAGAATCGATGACTCGCGAATTATAGCGGAAACGTAGATAAAGCCTGTTTTATTTGTCTCGTGCCATAACCAGACAAGTGACAACTGTTTATCGATCAGAAACAATTGACTGTTGCCAAGAAATAAAATTTGACGGTTTTTTTAGATGCTCTTTCACGCGTCGCGTCGGTCGTTTTTCTTGCAACCGGTAGATCAGATCAAAGTTCTATAACGGTATACATCAAAATTTTTCTATATATTTGAAAACAATTATTTATTATGTTTTTGCCCAGATATTTATTTCAAAATGTGAAGTTTAAAATGTCTGGTTCAGATTTTTTTTTATTATCTTATAAGGTACGCGCTGGACTATTAATGGTTCATATTGATAAAAACCTATGTAATGTACGTGCGCTTTCAAAAATAGCAGGACAGATATTGTTGCTGGTACATATTACGCTCACAATGTTATTACTATATTCAAGTCTATAGTCCCTTAGAGCTGTAAAAAAAAATTCTAAGTTAACGCAAAAAAGATACAGTCGTAAAAAAATACAAATTTGTACGGAACCCTCGGTGGGCGAGTCCGACTCGCAATTTGCCCGTTTTTTGTATAGGATATCTGTCTAATCTAGTAAGCAAAAGGGTAATTTTTTTTTATTTCGTAAATTCGAGGCTTTTTGCGTCACTGCGACCTACAAAGATCTATTGTGACTAGCCTCCAAGTAAGTCCTATTGAGGCTTACATGTACTTACATGTACTCCTTTAGCTGGGCACTATCAAAAAATGAAAAGATATTCCCAGCTTGGATTGTTTTGATATCGTTTGGGTCGAGAAAGTGTCTTCCCAAATGTCGGCTTCTTTTGTGAATAAGAGCTTCACAAGAGCACTGGAGGTGCATTGGTGTTTCACGCTCCTGTTCACAGAATCTGCAAGCATCAGTATCTTATAGTCTCTTGAGCTTCAGTAGCTCGTCAGTGGGCTTTCGAGAGTATGGTTCGATTAATGCTTTTGAATGTGTTAACCCAGGCATTCTTTGCTAGTCCACTTTTGCCTCTTGAAGGAGGTGAGTTTTTAAATATTGTAATTTTTAAAAGTGTACATAGATTAGTTATTGAATCCGGCCATTAGCCGTAACTTCTTTGTTCCTTGATTTGACTAACGGTGATAAATTCGCTAATGGAAATACCTAACGCTGGTTAGAGGGCAAGAGTGTGCAGGTTTCGACCATCGCCAGGCCTTGTCGAAATCGGGAGTAAGTTTACTAAAACTTCCCGATGCCCCCTAGAACTAAGTCAGGGTCTAACGAAGCCACAATTCATTGAACCGGAAGATTTTAACGCGTATGTTATACTTAGGCTAGCTCTACGAAGCTTGTTCTTAACTTGTTGAGAAATGGATGCTAGACAAAGCTCCGTTTCAGTCATCCATCATTGAAGTTAAGTCTCGTTATTGATGTTGACAATGAGTGAACAAACAGATATAATCCCGGGAGGGTGTATGTATTTAGCGCTATGTGATTGTTTACGGAATTGGTAGCAGTGAAGCGCGTCTATGTTTACCGAAACACTCGGGAGGTGTAGCACGACGCCGAATATCAATGAGAACAGAAACAAACAACATTGACACAAGATTTTTGTAAACAATATCGGGCCGACACTAATACCTACGTGATGTCGAACTGTTTTGTTTGGGCAAAGTAGAAAAGATTTTCAAAAGAAATTTATCTTCATTCGTTTAACTTAGCTCCCTAAATCCTGGTAAAGGTGCAATTTACAGCTCACACTTTACACATTTTTTAAATTAAATTCATTATAAGTACAGTGTAACTATAGACAACATTTAATTTAAATAACCAACATCCTGAATACAGATGGGTTGGGATCGGCTTCTGAGTTGATTTCAAATTTTTTTTTATAAAAAAACGTTTTTTTTAAAAAAAAAACAATAAGTACCCAGAAAATATTGTAATATATTCTGATTTTTTTTTAAAAAAAATTGTTTTTTTTTTAATTTGTTTTTGATAACAACTCAGAAGCCTATCTATCTCAGCCCACCTGTATTTAGGATGTTGGTTATTTTAATTACATGTTGTATAGGTACAGGAGGAGGTCAATGGCTCGATCACGAAAGTTAAGCAACCAACTGCCTACCTAATGGTATTTCTACTTTATTTCCATAAAAAAGGTCAAGCAAATAACTCCATTCCACTTGATGGCAAGTTAGAATTGCAGTCCAAATGTGAAGATAGCTAGTACGAGAAACAAACCGCCGCGCTAAACCTCTACTTGCCGACCTCTCTTCTTTACGCCTCTTTTGAATGACCTAGGATTGTACTTAGTATATATGGGTGACCAATGTCTATAGACATACCAAGATGATCAAGTCCCTTGTCCGGACGAAAATTGGTTAAATGAGCAATATCTTAACTAAGTTTAATTTAATTCCATGATTAATGTGAGCGGTAAAATACATTAATATTTTACGTAATATTATTTCTCGAACATCATTGTAAATGCCAACCGTTTCTGTCACTTTTAGTTAAAGGACCACAGTGTAAACATCAAATAAAGGAAAAATCTTCCTTGGATGTTTTCCAAATAAAACCAATTCCCTCCAAGTATCTATCTTTTCATATACACAGTTTTCCTTCCGTCAATCTTTCATTACATTCCATGGCGTTCCAACTGAAGCACTACAAATGAGAAAATAAATTCGAAAAGCCATCGACAAGGGCTTATCAGATCGATTCTATACATTTTACATTAGGCCGAAACAAAACCACATTTGTAACACGGAAGTGTTACGTAAGAACCGTTTTCCTTTTATATTGACATAAAAACTATTTTTCTATCAATATCTTGTTGAGAATAAGAGAATTTCTTCCTTTTCGTTTGTTTATTTGTAATTGAAAATGATAAAACCATCTATTAAATATGGATGTTATGGTAATGACTTATGAATAATTTATGTAAATAAATAAGGTTGTTATTTTTGTATATGGAAATTCGTGACGTACACAAAATAAGAGTACTAAATTTATATTGGAGTTCTCGTTCTTGGGATGGATCCTTAACCGTTGGACGGATTTTCATGATCTTTTTTTTATTTTTAAGTGAACTCTAAAAGCAATTTGATCCGTTAGAAAAAATACAATTGTACAATTTCGGGATTTAAATCGGGATTTAAACACGACATCGTCCTTCGAATCAGTTAGTATTTTATACTATACGATTAACTGATGATATTACGGGAATTATCCCACTGAAAACAAACGCTACTACAACCAAACCTTATAGCTTTATAATCACAAATGTACAGGTTTGCATCTTACAGAAGTTAATTACGCCGAGAGTCCTGTGGCATCAACCGCTCCCCGGGACAGTTTTCGCGTGGTTGACCACACTATAGGAACATATTCCTCTCTCGACCCTGATTCTATTAACGCAGCTATTCCTCCAATCTCATACAATTGTCTTATTTTAGGTCCCCACATTCCTGTTTATATAAAGGCTTGGTCGAGTTAATTAATTTATTCATGTCAGCTTCTATTATTTAGTACGCCGTTCGCACTCAGTGAACAGAATATTAAATTAATTTTCTACTTAGAAAATACTCTTCATTGAGGTGCCATAGATTATTAAAGAAAAGGCAGAATATTTTAATTCCATGTCGTAGGTTTTGTCTAGACTGTTGTCTGCTTAAATGACATTAAAATTATTAAAACTCCTTTCTTTATGAAAACCAGTACCACAATACTAAAAATAATCGAAGTTTAAAGTTTTGGATTACCTACATTTGCCGGATTTCTCAGTGATCAGGCAGTCACAGTATTATGGAATAATTTTATTTTTGCGTTTACAAACGCGTAAATATTAATACTAGAAAAATGCACTGGAAAAAATCGAAAGAAAAAAGCCAGTGCTTTTTTCTTTCTATTTTTTTCTAGTCACAGTTTTGCAAGTAATATCTGGAATATTCGTTATTTTCGCATGGTTTTGTTTTAATATCAATAGAATTTATTGACGCAAAAACATATCTTTTTAAAAGGAATATCGAACAATTACTATCACATAACATGCAGATATTCCATTGACTACCTCCCTTTTTAATTTTCATAGGCAACCTATCACTATTGTGAGGTAGGTACTACATGGTCCATACTGCCAGATGTGATTTTATGTGTAATAAAATAAAGGTTTACTCATTCATTCATTCAAATATTTCTTAAGGCTCTGCTCATCTCCTTGTGATTATGAGCGTGTTTGTGTGTTAATTTTCATAAATAAAAGACCGTAACCCCTTAAGTGGCACGCAGGCATATTATGTCTGCGTGTTAATATGATTGTTTATACTGCCCGCGGAGGGGCCCGCCACTCAACGCCATTTTGGTGTTTTGAGGGTGCCACCCAAAGCAATAAGGTATCAAACTATTTATACAACAAAGCGATGTTTTAAAATATATGTATATATACGTAGCTGTATATTAACGTATACTATTAATCCAATACAGACAGCAAAACTTCGCAATACAGCATCAATATTGATAATTGCATTGTTTCGCTCCGACTAAACAACAGGCCACAAATCCACCAATTTACAGTTCAAGCAAACAGTGAATGGTTAAATCATATTCGTTAAAGTTCGTAAATGTAGGCAATCACGAGTTTCACTGTCTCTCGGGAGCATGGGAGTTCGACAAAGAGCTCGGAACGCGCGTGATTCGAATTTCCCAGTGATAACGCTCATCGACTAAGATTTGAATATGAAGAGAATATTAATGAAAAACTTGCCCCCACCCTCCGACCTATCTACACAGTTGTAGTAGGGCGATGTAAAGCGGATACTATCGCAACTGTTATTACTTTACGTTCAGCATTAATTGAACCTTTCATTCCCTATTTCATCCCCACGCGGGTGTCAAAAATTCAAAAATGGTACACCAATTGTTTTAACTTCTTATCACGTGTTTAAATACAAAGTTTCGTGGTTTTAGCTTCGAAAATGAATCCCATACAAATTTTCATCCCTTATTTCAACCCATTCATCCCATTTTAACACAAAATTTAGCTTATATTCTATCGAAAGGTCTAGTCTATTTTTGTACCTTTCATCAAAATCGGTTCGGGTGTTAGGCGTGAAAGCGTGACTTTGTTTGGACTTCTTTACGCTCTTTCAACCCCTATTCCATCCCCACACGGGACAAATTTCAAAAACGCTAGAAGAGATATTTATTTACTTCTTATCAAGCGCCTAAATACAAAGTTTCATGGATTTATCTTCGATAATAAGGAATTCCGTACAAACTTTCATCCCTTAGTTCCAACCCTTCATGCCCTTTTTTCAAAATAAAATATATATTATGTATAGGACATAATATATATTTTATTTTGTAAAAAGGGATAGTCTATTTTTTACCAAATTACATCAAAATCGGTTCGGCTGTTAGGCGTGAAAGCGTCTTCTTTAGGACCTTTCATCCCCTATTACTTTCCCATACGCGTCAAATTTTCAAAAATGCTAGCACTAATATTTATTTCCTTTTTATCAAGTGCCATTATACAAAGTTTCGTGGTATTATCTTCGATATTAGTTCGATATTAGAAACGCATACAAACGTTCATCCCTTATTTCAACCCCTTTAGTCCCTTATGCTCTTTTACAAAAACGGTAGCTTATGTCCTATCTCAAAGATCTCAAGGTCTAGTCTATTTTTGTGACAAATTTCATCAAAATCGGTTCAAGTGTTAGGCGCGAAAGCGTGACTTTTTTTGGACTTTCTTCCGACTTTTCATCCCTTATTTCATTCCCACATAAGTAAATATTTCAAAAACGCGAAAACAAATAATCATTTATTTCGTATGAAGTGCCTAAATTCAAAGTTTCATGGTTATATCTTTAACAATGACGAACTTCCATACAAACTTTCATCTCCTATTTCACCCCCACACATGTCAAAATTTCTAAAGTCGTAGAACAAATATTTATTTCTCTCTTACTAAGTGCCTAAATTCTAAATTTCATGGTTTTATCTTCAACAATGACGAACTTCATACAAACTTTCATCGCATATTTCAACCCTTTGTCCAAAAGTACCCTTGTCCTTCCCCGAGCTCAAGTCTATATTTGTACCAAATTATATAAAAATCGGTTTAGTGGTTTAGACGCGAAAGCTTGACAGACAGACAATAGAGTTATTTTCGCCTTTATAATATTAATTTATATTATTTTTATTAAGCATTTATATTATTAGTAAGATGTAGTGTTAATCAACCGATAATAACAATGATTTTACGTCAATTCCTTGTATCTTGTTTCAAAGTTTCGTAGAATTGCAACATAAACATCTTTTTAAAGACCATAGTTGTGTAATAAATTTCTCAGCCTTGGTATGAATTTAAAAAGTCGACCGCTTGACTTTGAGCAATTGCTATACTTTATGGTAAGCCTCGTTTTTAATTACTACTGAGCTCTCTTAAGCTTCTGAGTAACTTGAACTGTGAGGTTTTTCGTGTTTCAAAATAGCTCTCAAGAAAACTATTCGTTTTAACGACTATTTGCCGTTTAAATGGCTTAGCGAAACTAATTCTTTCTCTAACAAGTTTAGTTTTGCTCACTCAGTTCCTTGAGTTTCCTTTGAACATTACTTTGTTGCTAATATAGGAACAACATGAAAATCCGTTGAACTTTTTGTACCTGTATGAAACTTACATAGATAAATCGACACTCCTATAAAATTATTTATCGCAAGAATGAATCTCGTATACCAGGCGTGTTACCCACCAGTGATTATTTTTCACTATTTTTATCTGTTCCTAGTTTTTTTTTTATTTATTTATTACTATTTCGCTTGTACTATTTAGTATGTACCGCCATTTTATTTCCACAATATGACATAAGTATCGAGATTTATTGTAACTTTTTAGTAGGTACCTAATAAAAGAAAGAAATGTCTTTTTTTATTTTTGAAACTAAAAGTACTAGAAATAGTACTTACATTTATTAACTAGGCCAGTAAAATAAAGAATGTCTCAAATCGCAGGTATTTGATCTGAGGCTATTTCTTTACCGCCCGAGGAAAGTACAAAATTTATTTCATAAATAATTTCTTAAAAGGTTTGGTTTTTTTAAAAATCCTAACAAGTGCTTCAATTTTTTAAATCAAATACAGCCTACGTTATTCAGTTTACACTTGTAATAAAAAATGCTAATAAACTTATTTTATGCACCCCTATTCAGTCGCAACAAGTTTCAATATAAGCAAATAAAGCTTTGTAGTTCTATGTAAGGCCTTAAATGGTCTACAATTTCTCTCCCGTCTTTAACACCTGTAAAGTCTAGTAATGATGTAGTTAACACGAAGTTCGCAAGTTCTTAAGTGCTATCGTTTCTCATACGATAAAACTAAATTGAAGTAACTGCGTCAACAGCGTGTACTTCTTGTTCTTCTTTTAAATTAATGGCGTTCTCGATACATAAAAATTACGCACTTCGCCCAAGTCAAGTGAAAATGTACTTATAGTAATAGCACATGAGTAGATAATCATGTGGTAATAGACAATTATATAGTAGATTGAGTTAAAAATGGAGTCTGTCAACACGTGTTTTTACAACAAGTAGAGAAACTCCAACAGCGTGTTACATCTTAAAATATTACTTCGAATTTATCCTACCAATATTATCAACATAAAAGTTTGTATGGATATATAGATGTATGTGTTTGTTACTCTTTCACGCAAAAACTACTGAATTTTCTGAAACTTTACAGTAATATACATCGAAATAACATAAAGGTAGGTTATAAGTTATCCGACATTAACTGCTTTATACATACATACTTATAATTACGCTCGTAATCCCGAGCAGAGCTTTAGATAATATTTCGTTACACACAAAGCCACATTTGGGCCATGCAGTGCGCAAAAAGCGTCGGTGGCGTAGTGCGTAAGAGCGTCGTCTCCCACCCGGGAGGCACTGGTTCGATCCCCGCCACGTACCAATGTGTTTTCAAATTTTGAATTCATATGTTCGTTTAATCGACGCTTTTACGGTGAAGGAAAAACATCGTGAGGAAACCTGCACACACCTATGAAGAAATTCTTAGGTTGTGTGTGACGTCGACCAACCCGCAGTTGGCCAGCGTGGTTGACTAAGGCCTAATCGCCCCTAATGTGGGGTAGGCTCGAGCCCCTCGGTGGGGACATTATATGAGCTGTTGATGTGATGTGTGCCTCCAATACCGGCAAGTTGCCAGCCTGTCGCCTACATAAAAGGGGACACCAAGCCCAAAAAGTAACAATCCTTCAACAACAAAGCCAACAACCAGGACAAATGTTACAGTCCAAATAAACTCAGCCGTCCGGCTACCAAATTATTATGTTACTTATTAATTAAAGAGAAAAATTTTGTCATAACTATTTCTGTAGCAGATTTCTCATCCAATTAGAATTGCATGAAGCGTCGCTCCCTGCTCTTGGCTCCACGCCACATGAACATAAGCTTTATTGTTATTATTCTAAAATATTAATAAGTTTTATTTGCGACTGTATTGTGTACGGTTCCACGATCGTCTGAATGTGTAATTGAAAAGCAAAACGAGCTTTTGCGTTGTTTTATTTCAAATTTATTTTTTATTTCGCTGTACTAAAAAGGTTTCAGTGTTTTTTTTTTCGCCTAATATTTCTTATCTAAAAGAGTATTATTTTTAATATTCTCTACAGCTTTTAATTTAAAACGTATCTAATTTATTTCTTGCCTAACATCAGAGCTGGCCATGAACTAAGATTTTCACTAAAATATCAATTTATCTAGTCACAATTAAACATCAAAACCTGTCCTATACTCCTAGATAAACTGACAACCGTCTTAACAAGTTATATAGTTTTTTTTTATAATTAACACGTGTACTATCCATGACCCATATGTGGGTCATTTTATGGTTGAAAAAGACGTCCATGACATGTATGCGGGTCACTGCTCTAAACTAGTAGAAAGGGCTCTAATTTCGTGTACGTTACTGATAACAACTAACAATGTGACTGAACGTGTGGTCTAAAAAATGAGTTAAAAACATCATGACTCTAACATACATAACCTATTTAGTTATTGTTGTTTTGCAATGATTTGGTTGTCGCTTTGTAGCAAATATCCTTCTTTATCCTTGCATTGAAAAAGAAATGTACTTTATTGTGCTAGTTTTTTTTTTGTATTTAGGAATAATAATAAAAAGAATACTTTTTTGACTAAACCGAATAAAAAAAATCATAACTATTTAAACATAGTTATTATTTTAAAAGATGGTAATTATCTTTCAAACGACATTTTTTTCGTAGTCGTAAGACCTTTACGCCCAGTGAAATCGACAGTTTTAACAGAGGTGCTTAAAACCAAATAAAAATCATTTAAAAGAAGAGTGAGATTTTACCCCCAATATAGGTATTTTTTTCGATAAACTTATGTATTTTTGATGCCCGTAAATTATCGCCAACTCATGAGCAGACACGCCCTATATGTCGTATGAGAATAATTAGTAAATGAATTAATAAGTAAAAGTCATAATGATTATCTCGACAAATTTTATATGTACTACTGTAACGTAACTTTTTAGGTGGTAGTTAGTATCCAAGGGAAAGTTCAAAAATAATATCAAAGAACGCAAAGTTTTTAATTAACAATGTATTTAGGATAATAATTTTTCTTAATGTTCTAAATCCTTAATTAATTATGTAGACATTATTAAATGCTAAATAAGTAGCTGATTAAACAATTACCTACATAAGAACAAATTATAGTATCCAGGGATCATGGAGGTCTACTTGATCGATATTGGCAAACAGGTATGATTTTATATAAAACAAGTTAATGATAACTGAACCAAAAATTGAGTAATGCTGCAGGGTTAGTTTGGGTTCTCCTATGATACCTCAAACAAGGGAAACGGTTGGTGACGGCTCTTAAGGCAGGCTGGTTTGCCGCAGTTGCTGCAACCTGGTAGCGCCTGGTGTTGTCTCCTCTCCGTCAAGTTTATTCCTCAACTAGTTCTTGGTTTGGATGGGTTTAAGCCCAAACTTAGATGCCCTGAAGTTCACATTAACAAGGGGTAAGCAAAATAAGGTAGGTAATAAAACATGTGGTTGGGGAAGGGACATGTGATTTTCTTTAGTTTATTACAAGTTAATTACTGATTTAATTTTTAATATAATGAATGGAAAATCAAGCGAAAGAGGTATAATTTAGATATAGGTTGACCCGAACATGCCAGAAGGGCGGTGACCCTTAGTTATTAACAAATTGTCCAAAGCAGGTAGATACAAAATAACAAGTTACCATGTGTTTCCCAATTTTGTAATTTCTGCAATTTTACATGAGTAATATTAGACTTTAACCGGTTGACGGTGATGGTTATAGTCTTCTGGAGTGTTCCATGACCTAAAGTCTACCCTACCTTCTGGTGTGTCTCACCAAATAAATATTTTACATTTAAGTTAGCTAATAATTGCAGATTTAAGTTACTAGGAAAGGTGGAATGTTTGGATAACAATTATAGTAAAAGATGATTACCTGTTGGGCGTAGAATGTAAGGTTTATAAGGGTCTGGCACGTCTCTCTGCAGACCAGAGAATATTATATCCACCGAGTGGAAAACTTATTTACGGTGTTTTAACGGCTGTCGGATCGAAGCTCCGAGAATTAGTTCCCCACGGTTCAATTCCGATGGTTAACCACGAAGAAAGATAAGTATTTCATAAATGCAACTTGAATTCAAAACGATCTCGACTGACCGATCAATATAAAATAAAAAATTTTACAAAATTTTCTAAGTCTCGATGACATTTGGCATGACAGATAATATATTTTTAAATTCAAGGAAGGCAAAGGAAACAACTTGTACAACCAACCAATTTGACTGTTTGTTACTTGAAAAGGAATATGGAAATATCCATGTGAATTAAAAAAAACATAATTGTCATCTTTAGTAACCAAACAAATAAATTTTGGAGTTTCTTGATTCCAACAACAAGCTTTATATCGTGTTCTGTAAAATTCACGATTCCGAAAGTGTTTGATTCAAGAGGTGTTCTGAGTCCAAGAATTTTGGAAAAAATGGTGTTAGCTTGTGGAATACAACATGTATACAAAAAAAAACATTTTGCAAAAGCCCATCCTGTCAAAAGTCATGATTTTTGGAATTATCACTTAAGGTTAGAAAAATAATTATAGTTTTATTGTGAAAGACAACGTTACACTACCTACGTAAGTAATATTTTCTGTGACCGCTTTCCTACCCTCGCAAAGAAGTAACAAAATAAACTTCACTTTCCATTTTAATGAGAACCTTCCAACGAAATTTGTTACTTAATAACTGCGTTATTAAGTCTAAATTATTGTGTCGCCTTTTAAAAAGTCATCTCGGCAAAGTGTTGGGCTAACAGGCGTTAATCGGGTGCTCTTAGTGCGGCCCTGGTCTCCAAATATTTGGTCGGGCGAGTCGTTTATTACGTTGCCTCGGACGACGGCCCCTGCACAATTTAATTGTGCTATCCACCTGTGCGCGAATTCCCTAATACATACAAAGCAGCGTCTTCTGAACGTAGGTATTCCATTTCTCTTAATGACTACCGTTGGTCCCGCATTGCTTCTTCAATGTATTCGCTAGATTATAATTGTATGCAGAATTTCAACAGAATAGTAGTTGTGTTATGAGGATAGTACGTGAGCCCCGTCTGTATACAAACGGAAGAAAACCTTTTGCTGCTATTTCTTATCCGAATTTTATATTTTAGAATGTTTTTAATATAGTAAAAACTATGTCTGTACTTTTTCCTTTCATCAAAACTCAATTTTGTTTCCAAGAGAAAAAATCGGGAGTTGTCTCCTCTTGACTTTCTCGTATACCGGAAACGACTCAAAAGTTGATAAAAACCTTATATTTTTATGTCATACATGCATGTTGAATTTTGGTCACCCATCCGAGTACTGACCCCGCACTTGGTTGCTTATTCCGCCGTCGTCGGATGAGAAGGCGTCGGGTCGCTGCCAGACCACAGAACCAAGGGAACTCTTGCAGAAACTTCCACTACACGAATTTATGTATCTCTTCTTCTTCTGTTAAATTAATGGCTTTCGCGACACAAACATTAGGCATTTTGCCAATGTCACGTCTGGAAGCCTCTTCGTGGCGGATCCTGGTAACGTGGTGGGGAAACTTTCTCGGCCGGGTGTGGCTCTTGATGTCAAGTCCCCTTGGCATTCGAAGTCACATGCCATCGTCGAGTTCTTTTTGTTTTACCACCACGGCTAGTTGCGGGCGGCCCTTTTCAGGGCCATGACCGCACCCGAAGTCCCCCGGGTGCGGTCCGATGGCTGCTCCCGGTGTCCTCGTCAGGAAGACGCGCCAGGTCGAGCAGCCGTCGGTGTGGAGGCGGCCTATAAGGCCGGCGTCGGCCAGCGGCCCAGAGGGACTGGCGTTAGTCGATAGCCCCTGTGGGCTGCTGGCCACCAATTGGTGCATAAGGAGTGCCTAGACGGGCAGCGTTGGGACAGTTTCGGTGTAGTTGCGCTCACGTGCGCAGATCCCGAGCCGTCCCGCAATAGCGCACTGGAGGTAAGTCCGGGGAGGATGTTTAGTGGGTATGGAGGGAATGCCTTTACCTCGAGTCCCACATATCCCCTGCGGTTGGCACCACCCTGCAGGGATGATACGTAAATGCATTTGACCTCCCCGACAAAAAAAAGGCATTTTGCCAATGTCAAGTGAAAATGTACTTAGTGCAGACAAATTGTACTCGTACGTTAGATTGAGCTAAAAATGGAGTCTCTCAACACGTGTTTTAGAACAAGAACTCGGGAGAAACACCCATGTACCTACTTCACTCCCTTCACTTTTCCTCTTTCAAATATGCTTGTAACATACACTGACACTTTGTGATATGTTCTCCTATTCCAGTACTAAATTATACTACCTACATCTCGGCTGTACGGGCAATAAACTAAATAAATAAATAAACAACTAAAGAAATAAAAAATAAAAAAATCTATTTTCCAAGCACACAACTAAATTGCATTTCCTTCCAATGAACCCACCTGAACTCGCACAATACTGCATCTCAGAGTAGGTACGTAACGGAAAATCAATTTGTACCAGTAATATCTGCCCGAACCAATTGCTCAAAGTTGTCGTGGCTCTGAAACTAACATTAGAGGTGCTATTCTGATGCTTGCCTCGCATATTTTATTCAACATAAATACTTCGATAACGTTCGGAATATATCCTGTTGGTTTGACTGAAGTTTATGCTATAGCTATAGGTAATAATGGTTATTATTAGACAACAATGTTTCAGCATAAAACTGGATAATCATTATTAACACATACTATTACACACGTAGAAGAGAAAAATACACTAAGTTTGAGTGTATGCCACAAGTTTTGATAGAGAGGGAGAGAGAGAGAAAAGTGACGTTTGCTAGGTACAACATAATTTAAAAATATAATACATATTTATGAAATTCAATAATACCTATTTAAAACTTTTGTTAAATGTAAAATGAGGAAGCTGTAATAGCAATAAAACAAGTAAGATATGTATTTTCCTCCACAATTTGGAGTGACTCGACTGATGTAATACTTACCTCCAATAACCTGTCGCAAAAGCTCCTTAATGAGGCGTTTTATTGGCAATAGGGGTCCCGGTTGAATGTGCACCAATTTTCGAGAAACTAGTGTGTAGGTTGTTTTCACTGCAATTACAAAAAAAAACATATATTCATTATTCTTTTATTCTATGAACATATATTTTTCAGTAGGTCTTATTTTTTATTTTCATGTACGCGGAGATGAACGGAGCAGATGTTTTCTTGTCAAATAACAATCACCTCTATGTATTGGGAGTTAGAATGCCTTAGTGCGCCACGGCAACTGCTCTTTCATTTTTGCTCTTCCAGCCGTCTTCCTGCCAGCTCAAAAAGTTATTATAATACTCAAATACATGCTTAGAAATGACTCCGCTTGCTTCTGTACTGCTAAATAGAAGACACCCTAAACACCTCAGTAATGTGTTTCAATTTGGAACACAAAACAACGCAATTGTCATAATAATAGGTTAGCGTAAATGTATGATTTCTTGAAATTATACATTATGCTACCGTACTTGTACTACGTACTTCAAGGAAGGTATTATGAGAACTTTAGAATTCCAGAGCAGGCCTTGGCTCATGATGACACCTATATTTCCGTACCGAAAATAAGACATTAATCCAGATTTCAACGACAAATACGTACATAAGTTTAAGACTGATCTTTTGTTGGATTACTCAAGTCATTTTGCATTGTTAACAGTAAATTAATTGAAACTTTAAGACGAAAATTACTATGATTACATTTCATCAAATATTTAGTCAAATGTCTTGAAGCAATCTTCAACCTTACATTGAGAACATATAGTTCAAAATATTGAGCAAATATGTCACTTTAGTAGCCTTTAAAAAATATTATGATCTCATTGTCTTAACTAATCCAGATAATCAGTAGTGTCGTATTGTAGCAATAACAATAAATGAGGGTGTTTGAGAAACCAGATGGCGCCACTTATGCAAGAAAGAGGTCTTGGTATCGATAAGTCTTGGTTTTAGATAACCCCCGCTACCAAGATTGTTATACGATTATCAAAAGATTGATACTGGCATTAGCTGCATTAATGCACCCTGTCTGAAATCTTTTTTACATTGGAAAAAAATGATAATAAGAAACTATAAAAATGTGAGTATAATAAATGAGTAACCTAAGGGGTTAAATTGCATATTAATAATATTAATGTTGCAAGCATTATATAATGAAACGTATCCTTATTGGCACTTTTAGCGATGGCAGGAAGCACAACAGTCCAAGTTTCTCACACGAAAGTTGTTCGAATACGTCCCTACTCGCGATAGATGTCTACCGCTTTTAATATTTTTGTCGGGTCGACTCGACAACTCCCTCCACGTGAAGACGGCGCACGGTAATCAGGAAAATTATTTACTCATGTCTGCGGGTCTCTGAAAATACTGGCAGGGTTGTCACTGCGTCTGACGGCTTGTTTACCGAAGCGAGATTCTCTCAAAATAAATACGCGCCCTTTTTACCAGACTTATTATGTTCCACGTAATAATAACATTGAGTCGTATCTCGGAGTCTCACTTAAAACTTCTTAAGAAACGTAAATATGCTTTATTGATGTTTTCTCTTTGCCGGAAATTTATTATTAATGGTTGGTAAGTAATTTGAAGAGGTTTGAGATGTTCAAGGGTTGAAATGTAAATAAAGAAAATACATTTGGTACACAACATCAAGTAGCTGTATCTTTTTCTTTGCTTTTATTGCAATTTATATTATGTGAAGGGCACAGAAATTGACTCGGCTTAATAACAAGCTCTGACGATTATCGATTAACTGAAGTTAATAAATGATATTCAGCCAAATTGATATTTAGTGTCCGGAGAGATTTGGTTTCCTTAAGTGATATTCTATTACGTAACGAGGTGTGTTCCGTGAAACCATTAGACAGAACACCCATGCATCATAACTCCAATTCCATATACTCTTAGGTTATAGTTGTTTAGTTTTGGATGCCAAACCACTCAATTTACATTTGGCAATTCCATAATGTCTCCAAAATCATGGGGAGTTTAGGGCCGTCACCGCCGTGCTCAAAATATAAAACAGCAATATTTCTTCCCTCTTTATTATTTTCTCTATCGACGCGCCAATACATTGTAACCGTTTGAAAGGGCCTTTGTCTTGGCACAAAAAAATAACAATAGACAACCCTACGACATTTCGCAAGCAGAATGAGGAGCCAAGGGGAATACGCTCCAGGGACGCTTTGTAAATAGTCACCGCAATGGCTTCTTGCAGATTAATTTCAAGTGAGAGTGCATAGCAGGACGGTATTGAAAACGGGGCTGTATCATGCTTGGGAACTTTTAAATATGTCGTCAAAGGCGAACTCTTTGCGTGGGCTCGTGGTACTTTATTAATAATAACTTAAGAACATTGTAAGATTAAATTGCCAACTTATTTGCCGTAAATGTCTTTTTCAAGCAAATAGTTAGCTCTGACAACTGATTGAATAGCTCTTATTCATGATTTACAATTAAATTTAAAATAAAGAACTTTCAAATAATATGACGAGCCTCAATGTTAGCACACATAATGTATCTACACACGCTACACACGGACTATTATGTATACTAAGAAGGTAAAAATAAGCATTATCATAATTGGGGAAATAAAATTTTGGATACTTGAACTCCTTACTAAAATATGTCTTTAAATATAAAAGGGAACGTGGTTGAGTACAATATTAAAATTGTAATGGTTTCGAAATAAATCCGTTTTTTACGTTATTTCTTAGTAAGTACCATTATTTTATTTTACTCGTACATGAAAGTACACGAAATTGGATTGGATTGCCTAGATACTTTTACTTTTGATGAACTCAAACATAAATTGCGACTTTTTTAATGTATAGAAATCTTTACAGTGAAAATAGTACAATAACTCATTCCGTAGTTTTCCAGTTAAGCGCTGTCTTATTATTCTATGATATCTTTGATAGAGTTCATAATAACATTAAAATAGAAGATACAAAGATTTTAACCCAAACTAACTTTTAATTCCATCGGAATAAGATTTTATTTGTCCAAGTTTCGTAACAAATGGTCTTCTTAACTGAAGATTTTCAGGTCAGCAGACGATTGATCGCATAGTTCCTGTTTACAATAAACTTCTAGACACAACTTCCAGTTGGATCCTGGATTGGATCTCAAGTAAATGCAAATTCGCAGTCAGAATAGATGTTGTTTATTGGTTGGGAAATAGAGCTTAAAAATAATTAAATTATTAATATTCTAATGATTCTGAAAATGTGGTAAATTTACATTTAGAATGAAATTGTCAGTTTTATTTTAGCTAGAGTTAAGATTATTAAAGCAATACATAATAAATTCACAACGTTATTAGAAATCTTATTCGCTTGTTTATACAAATCAAATCGGATTAATGTCAACTTACGCATCGCATATTTCTATATTTATGTTTAGAGTATATTTCTAAATTAATATTTACGATTTCTAGGTTTAGTTATTTGAAATCTATTATTCAATATCTGTTGATGGAAACAAGAATGATTTCAGTATAGTGACGATTATTCTATGAATAATTTAAATTAATGAAAAAGATTGGAATAAAAATTTTATTAATGATTTTTATATACAGGTGAATTTTTCAAGTGTGCCTTTAGGAGCACATCCAAAATTATCGAAAAATGCTTAAAGGAGTCACGAGCCCGATTTTGATGAAAACAAAAATGCATCATTGGATTGATTGATAAAATAATGATCATCGCTTTGATTATCGCTTCTACCATGGTGAAACAAGAAATATTTTATTGAAATTTAATATTTTCCATTAGTTTTCCGTACATTATTACTTCCCAGAAATCGATCCTTATTAACAAAACTATCGAATGATCTAATAATACAGGCGGTATTTCTTTTTTCAATCATTGGGTTCGATTCCTGGCTAGGATTATTGATTTTTTCTAAAATCCAATGTTGCAGTTTTTGTTTTCATCAAATCAGGCTCCAGACTTCTTTGATCCTTTTTCGATATTGCTTATAGTTTAGAATTTGGTTCTGAAGACCCACTTGAAAAGTTCACTCTGTATAGGTAATAATGTTTATATAGTGGAGCTAGATGGCACCACGGTCGTGCCTTCTTTGTAACTATCATGGAAGCTAAGCTACCAAGTGCGGGTTCGGTATTTAGATGGGTGACCGAAAATTTGTCAACTCTATTTTTCTTCCGTACTTCAAAAATAGAGTGGAGAATAGAGAGTGGAAAATAGAGAAGCTGGAGATCCCGGGTGCTGTCGAAAGATAGCAGTAGTTCTCCACAGAGGGTTGGTGTCAATAAAGCAAAATCTTATGGCAGTATTGTCAATATCAAGACACACTACAGCGACCCAAAATTGGGATCAGGGTAAGGAAAAAGAAAAAGATCGTGAAAGGGTATGGCTTAAATATTTCCAAGGTAGAGGCATCAAATTCCTACTTTCAATTAAGATTCAAAGTCCAGATTATATTTTTTTCTGTAAAGGGTTAAATCTACCAGGCTTGATAACACCATGATACCTAAGTCCACCTCCATACATTTCAAATTATGTGTCCTGGCTGATAGCTACTGGTGGACTGTATTAAACTGCGATATGGAAATTTATGGAATGTAATGGAAACACGGTGATTTTACGACAATTATAGTTTATTTAATATAATACGCTATTAGCACAGACCTGTCAGCTTGACACACATTACCAAAGCCTCCTCAAAGACGTTATAGAAAAAAGTATCAAAAAGACAGAATAATTTATAAAAGAGTATAAAAAAGTTTGCGTATGAGCCAGTCGCCAACACTGGCTTTTGGACCTAAGATAGACAGTTGCACTTGCACATTCGGCCTTATGTTAAGAAAAGTTTAGATGAGATTGATGATGATGAGACTTGAGATGAATTTTAAGCATTTCTCGTTCGTAGAATAAGTAGGTATAAGTTAATAATCATTAAAAGTATTTCACCTTCCATACCGCATAAAGAACGTAACCTTTATCTAACTGAACAATATTATATAGTGATCCTAAAGGTAAAAGTGAATTTGCAAATCGTAACTTAACATAAAAGGTCTGTTGTGGCCTGTTCCAGAAACAAGCGCTCAGATTTTATTTGTACCGAGACCAATAAATGTTGATTTAGTTAGCTTTGAAGTTATGTACCTACTGCTTCGTAATATCCATTATTTTATTAAATACGCTTTGAATTATTTGGTTATTTGTTTGATTATTTTTATTTGTTTTTTATTAAAATTATCATTTGCAAGCCTAACAAAGTTAATTCCTTAAAACCTATCTAAATCAGTCGTAAATAAGTCGAAAGCTCTTGTACCGGTAAGGAAGGTTGATTATTACAGCCATCCTAATCACCCCAGCTCCTCAATATTGCCTAAGTCGTTATAGAGACTGGAAAACCCGGGTGCATTACGTTAAGACGTGCCCGTTTCTTTAGCTTGAACGTCTGCTCCACATAAAATTGACAAATCTAATAATTTGTAATTAAAAATTCATGGCGATCCAACTTTCTCTGGAAGAACGTTGCGTTGCAGGTGGTAACTTGTTCTCATAAACTTTATCATCATAATCATCGTCATCATTTCATACCCATAAAGAACGCCACAAAGACCGGTCCTGTGCTGCTCGAACCCAGGCATGGCCGGCATCCTTAATAAAGTCGTCAGTCCGCCTCATAGGAGGCCTGCCTACCTATTCTGCAACTTTCGGTGCCTGGTCGCCTCTAGAGAACTCTTCGGCCCCATCAACCATAATGTTCTCCGAGCACGGATACGTAAGTTTTATCAATCTTTAGGCTATGTCGTATTTTGACTCTTAAATTATTAAGTGTTTATAGCCCAAAATTCACAATTGTTATATTTGCATTACATTAATATGACAAGGTATATATACTGCCAGGTGTGGCTTTGTGTGTAACCGAATATTACCTGAAGCTGCTCGCCCCTTTTGGGATTGTGAGCGTGATTATATGTATTATGTATGTATGTAAGTTATATATAGTTTCTAACGCTAAGTGATACTGCATTATGCTATCAAGGAAAGAAATGCTTCGTCAGAAAGCTTTGTTGATCTTATTCAGCACAAACGGTACACAATAAGGATTCAGTTTTCCATTTGATGGCAGTCTCAGTTTCATATCAAGACAAGAGCTGTTGAAGAATCAATATTGAAAAAAGTGAAAATTTATTACAAAGGCATGGCATTACAATATTATGTAAAGAAAAAGCTTTTAACGGTGTCACTCAGTGTCCTATTAAGTCGTACAGTTTGGTTTCTTTTTCCAAAACAAACCACTATTACTTTTGATCGTTCAACAAAGACTACAAAAAAAAAATACCGCGAGACATATTAAAGCGCATTTAAGTCACGGTTCCCAAATATGACTGCCACTCTTTTTATACACCATTGTTGGGCTAGCGTGCAAATAAAACGGCTCTTAAATCCTCAGATGCAATTTTAAAATTTTTAATCCAAGTGTTATGTGTGGATAAGTCATACAACGACTTTAATACTCAAGCACTAAAAAATAGCCCCATAGCAGAACGTACAGTCCAGTGAGAAGTCGTTTGTCACTTTCAGTTTTGACCAAATCCATCTCGTGTTATCCTACGAATTAAAATTTTCTAGACTCCCAGTCTCCTTGGCACGAATACTAAAATTTATACGATTGCAAAGTGTTAGATTTACGGCGAACACCCCGTGCGTGGGGATTTTCTAAAACATCGTACATCTTCTTTATTTATGTTTACAGCTTATACAGGCCGCATCCATTTCCTATATAGTTTGAATCCGTTTATCGGATTTCGAACACGTTTCGGTCGAATCCCATATCGTTGGACTTGATATATTATAACCGTGGTCCGGTACCCTTGCAAAATTAATGCGCAGTGGAAGAATCAGAATGATACTGCGAAAAAATGAACAGAAACAAAATATCGGCGGCCGATCGACTGTACCCGCGGACCACATAAAGCTTGAAGCAATTACTTATGACGAAAATAAAATGTTGTTCTTTTGTGGCTAGTTTTACGAATATGGTATATGCTTCTTAGAATAGAATAGAATAGAATATGACTTTATTGTACATACATCAACCAGATTAACAATAGTATATTAATATATAAAAATAGTTGTACAAAGGGCGACCTTATCGCTAAAAGCGATCTCTTCCAGGTAACCTTAGGATGGACAGGATTGCAAAGTAAAAAGTAACTATGAGGGAAGATGGCGACGTAAATCTACTTATTACATACTAATTATAAATACCAAATAATAATTACATAAATATAAATACTTAAATATACATACTTAAATATTAATACACACATACATACAATATATAAAATATATACTGTAATAAAATAAAACATATACTGTCATATACTATAGATAGTAATGGATGATTATAGTGACAAATAATGAGCCTCTACTTGTTTCTTAAAAGTTCCTTGAGTTTGAGCTTTCCTTATATTTGCAGGTAAAGCATTCCACAACAAAACAGCTTGAACAGTAAAAGAATTGTTATAGAATTTTGAGAAATGTACCGGAGTCTCTAACCTCAAATTCTCTGATGATCTTAATACTCGTGAGTGAGTATTGTGGAGAAACTTAAAACGTTCCTTTAGATAAAGGGGAGTGTTGGGGTGAAATAGGATGGCATAAAGGAGGGAGAGAATATGGGCATTCCGGCGAAGGCGAATTGGCAACCACTTGAGCTTATGACGAAATTCTGAAACGTGGTCATATTTTCGTAAACCAAATATAAACCGTATGCAAAAATTTTGAAGTCGCTCAAGTTTATTTAGTTGCTCTTCGGTTAGATTAAGGAAACTGCAGTCAGCATAATCAAGGATCGGAAGAAGTAGGGACTTAGCAAGCGCAATTTTGGTAGTGGTTGGAAGAAAGTTACGAAGTCTTCTGAGATATCCCGCTGAAGCGAATAGCTTTCGACTAAGCTCCTGCAAATGATATGTCCAAGATAAGTTAGAGTCCATGTAAATGCCTAAGTTTTTCACAGTGCTGCTTAGGGTAATATGCGTTCCATCCAACATAACCTTGGGCATCGCCAACCAATCAATTTTGGAAGTCATGCGCGAACTACCTATTACAATTACCTGCGTTTTGGAAGGATTAACTTTAAGACCATAATAGGTACTCCACTGACAAATGCGATCTAAGTCCACGTTAATTACGTTAATCGCCTCTGGTAATCGATCTGGTGGTGTTTGAAAATAAATTTGTAAATCATCTGCGTAAAGGTGGTAGGAAGAAGTTAGTTGTTTAGAGATAGTATTTATAAAAATTGCAAAGAGTAAGGGAGATAAGACGCCACCCTGTGGAACTCCGGCCGATGTATGGCACCATGAAGACATAGTATCTACAATGCAAATTCTCTGCCGGCGTCCAAACAGGTAACTGTGAAACCAGTCAATTGCCGTTGGAGATATGTTAATAGATCGTAGAATGGCAAGAAGCACATCAAAATCTACGGTATTGAAGGCATTACTAAAGTCTAATAGACAAAGTACCGTTAGGGAGCCAGAATCCATGCCCCATCTAATATCGTCAGTAACTTTTATAAGTGTAGTGGTGGTGCTGTGACCTGAGCGGAAACCGGACTGGAAGGGAATAAGGAGCTGATTAAGGGATAGGAAAGAACTAAGTTGGTCGTAAACTAAACGTTCCAAAACTTTGGAAAGAAATGGAAGGATGGAAATAGGACGATAATCGGAAAAGGATATTGGGTTAGGTATCTTAGGTAAAGGAGTAATTTTCGCATCTTTCCAAGCTGTAGGAAAAACACCGCTTTGTGTTGAATAATTAAGAATATGGGAGATCACAGGAAGGATTTCATCAAGAATGGGTACTATCATTTTACGGCTTAACAAGTCACAGCCCACTGCAGACGATGTAATTGAGAGAATGCTCTTTTTAACATCACAATCCGACAATTGACGAAAGAAAAATGAAGGATGATTAGGGATGGGAGTCGTTGACAGAGAATTTAAAGTACAAGATTTTGTAGATATATCAAAATCAGAGGTTGCTGAGAAATGTACATTTAAAGCATTCAAATCGAGACTGCCAGGCGTAGTCACTTGGCGAGATTTCCCAATTCCCACAGATCGGAGAAATTTCCAGACTTTTGCTGGGTCTCCGTTTTCGACAGAATTATGGAAGTAGTGGCGCTGGGCATTCCTACACACCTTATTACAGTGATTTCTAATTGTGACATACTTATCCCAATTTACAGTAGTTGGACGATGCTTATATTTAGTTTTAGCAGCAGATTTTTTGTTTAACAGAAGCTTGATCTCTTCTGAAAGCCATGGAGAAGGTGCATGTTTCATTTTTATGTTACGAACTGGAGCATGTCTGTCATATAAATCGATTAGTTTGTTGGTAAATTCATCAATTTTCACATCAACTGATGCGCATGCAAGAATCGAAGACCAGTCAATGTTGTAAGCATCATCACGAAGTTTGTCGATGTCCATTCTACCAAAATTACGAAGCTGAAGGATTTTGGGTTTAATCTTAGGTGGGCGGATTTTATAGGACATGAATATCGCGTCATGATAGGAAAAGGAATCGGCCGGACATTGGCCATGGGAAGCAATATAGTCAAGAGATGAAACAAGAATCAAATCAAGGAGAGAAGGGATACAATTTGGAAAGTGATGGGTAGCATTCAAGGGAGGAATAAATAAGTTGGTGGATCGTAGAACGGAAAGGAAAGTTGAGGAGCGGGTGTCATTTTTCAGGAGGCAGGTATTGAAATCACCCATGATTATTGTATGACTGTAAGAAGGAGTGAGGTTTACAAGGTTTCTTAGTTCTTTTTTTATTGCTACGGTACGGGACAAAATTAAATTATGTTAAAATTTGCTTTGCCCTGAATTTCGGGAGCGATTGTGCACACAAATGACCACCTACACACTTAAAGGTGGCGTTTTTGTTGACATTTCGTAAATGTAGGTAAATCATATATAATCTCTCAGAACGAGATGGTAGACAGTTATTATTTTTATTCCAACTGCACCTTCATATTCAGAAGCCGCAGGATCACGTCTTAAATTCATACTCCGATTTCGAAGGTTTAATACCCTACATCCTTTTCTACCTCTTCCATGCTACCTTTTCCAACGTGAGTTTCCAATAAATTAATGTACCCCGAGATAAAAGTAACAACTATTTTACGATAATTGATCATTTGGCATGATGATGACATATGGTATAAAATAGTTTGAATTTTGTGAATTTTTTTCTATCTTTCAATAAATGTGCAACACCGAACATTTTTGCTATCAAGGAATCAATACACAAATTACCTACCCAAAGGTATCTTAGCTATCGTTTATAAACTGCGCCTGGAATTGAAGTTTCTGAGAATAGCTTTAAAGCCAGATAGTCTAGATCCCCATCTCTGACCGAGAATAGAAAATAAGATTTTCCACTGAAGACGACGTCTCAACAGCTAGTCCGATAATATTATGAGCTTTAATTAGATTTTCAACATACTTGCATAAAATGGAAACATTAAGACAATAATCGATGTACAATGACTAAGGATCATTTGAAGAAGTTACGATTCCTTGTCCAATTATCCTGTCCTAAAATAATATTAACCTAAGACATGTTTTGTTGAATGATAATTACTATTGGTCGGAGAGGTTTTTTACAGCGTTGCCAGAGATTTTTAAGAAGGCGAGGACATTAATGGTCTCTTTCTGAGGGCTAGTTTCTCGTTCTCTCTTCTAAAATGTCATAAGCGGATCAAGATACTGTTTTGGTAATCCTACTAATATAATAAACGTGAAAGTTTATATGGACGTATGGATGGATGTTTGTTTGTTACTCTTTGACGCAAAAACTACTAAACGGATGTGGATAAAACTTTGCCATAATATAGCTCATACATCAGAACAACAACATGTAGGCTATAAAATAACTGACATTGATGCGAGCGAAGCCGCAGGCCACTAGTACTTAATTATTTTCAACTTGTGGTACAATAAGGCTGCATTTCCACCCAGAAATGTGCGTGGTAGCTGAGCGGTGCAAGGCATCTCTCGCAGCAATCCCTCGCTTTACGTACATAAACCTCTCTCTACTAAACCGTTTCCACAAGAGCTGCGCTAAGCGAGGCTAGGTAAATAAAGCGATTCTATTGGTTTTTAACAAACGCATCCCTAGCTATGCATCTTCGCATATCTCTGGTGGAAACGCAACCTAAAGTTGTGTAGTATAAAAGCAATTCATTGAGTACTCTACAGCTAAGTAGGCTGAATATGCATAAAGGAACTTTTTTTTGCATTCCCAATCGTATTTATCAAATTGAAAATATACTCGTAACTTCTTCGTTCGTTTCCTTAAAACACGACAGGTATCTAACATAACTTTATCATGATAACATGATTGGAATAACATTTCCAACGAACTCTTGCTCAACGTAATCACTCTTGTTTTTTATTCCATCATAAAATATAACGCTTAGACCCAAGAAATAAATCCAGGGCTGCATCTGTTAAATAATTCTTCTCATTTATTTCGACACTTATAAAATTTTGAGTGTCTTTTAATAGTTTTTGTAAATCAAATTGCATTTTGCTTTTGACGCATAGAACAATAAACAGGTGTGGCAATTCATTTACGCGTATCTTTTCGTTATCTCGGCAAACATCGATAACCTAGCTGAGGCGCTTATCTCGAGATAAAAAATTAGTTGCGATTCGATCGAGAGTGCGAGTGGTTCAACCTATTTGTTTCGAAGTTGTTTTGTTAAGTGTTTTAGTGGTATTTTGAGTGATGGCTGGAGCTGGTAGAGGGGAAGGTCAAGGCCCAGCTGTGGGCAAGCTGGAGTCCCAAATCTATTGCATCAAATACACATTATTCTGTTTCAACGTAGTTCTATGGGTGAGTACTTTACCGAGTGATATCATCAATAGGGATGCCATTTTTTATCATTGTACTAATACAATATTGATTAATAATATGCATAGTTTTATCCACATTTTTTTTTCTATAATTTACAGTATGAAATCGCAAAGTAATTAAATAATCAATAGCATGTTTAGATTTTTAAGAATTGTCTGAAATGTATGTATATATAAAACAACTTAATATTACTTGACAAACTTTATGGATTGGGTGTACCTCTTAAACAATGTGCGGCCAAAATCATTACCAAAAGGCGGCAAACTACTGCAATTAAAATTGAACATATACTAACTATTGAAACAGCCAAAACAAATGTTCGATCATCGCAAATTATATTGTTAAAAATTATTGCCAGCCCTAGAATTACTATGAGTCATCAAGTGAAATAGTCGTGCCAATATTTTTACGTTTCGACTCAAAAACAGATTTTATTTTTTTTGGTTAGCGTTTAAAACGACTAGTATAGTATATGTATGAGCTATAAAATTCATTGTTCTCATTGAATACCTTATCTATAATACTGAAACCTAACCTCAAATAAATGGTGAAACATAAAGAATGTGTTATCAGCTACCTACTGATAATGAGTGTCCCGTATTCCGAGTAAGGTGTAATCATATAATGAATCATGTTAGTGTTTCAAATTAACGGTACCCTTGTTCATGATATAAACTTCCGTTTCGAAAGATCTAAATAGTCTTGCAATCAAGATGACTAATTCTTGTTGTTTTTCACATTTCTGATGATATTACAAATATCTATGAAAATGTTCGTTCATCTCGTAAACAAATAAACATTGAAACTAGAATAGGAAATATGTAGTGCATATGTAGATTTAAGTGTCTGTACTGGTACTTATATTAAAATTAGGTCTTTACTGAAATTCTGCAGGGTTTTTGTTTGTTTGTTTACCTTAACCAACCCAAATAAATGGGCATCAACCCATATATTTGGGTTGGTTAAGGTTGCTTAAGGAAGTGGGGGCCTGTGAGGCCAAGTGCTGTCCGCCGTGTGAACGTCTGCGCTAATGCGCTTACTCGTGCGGCAGACAATTAGCACATGAAGAGTACAGTAGGTTTTAGTGGGTAACTGGAGTCCGAACCTGGAGTCCCACATAACCCTATGGCGGCCCCATATCGCTATTGGGTATGCATAAAGCATTTCCTACTATAAAAAAAAAGGTTGCTTAAGGAGGTCGATAACGCCGCGTTCGTACGTTCTTAGTAACGATCACGAAAGTTAAGCAACGAAGTGCGCGGTCGGTGCTTGAATGGGTGGCCGAAAATTTTTCTAATCGATTTTCCTCCGTGCTGTGGAAGGCACTTTAAGCTGGTGATCCCGGGTTCTGTCGAAAGGTAGCAGTCGTCCCCAAGAATGATTGGTGTCAGGCAGGCACACAGCCGTAAAAATCTAATTTGTCGATATCAAGGCATACTTCACCGACCCCAAATACCTTATGAGCTGGGTAGGAAAATGATGATGACATTGGTCACTTAACCAAACGTTACTGAAGGCTCTGCCAAACCCATTTTTAGGAAAGGTAATTAATTATTTTATTTTTATAATATTCTTAATTTTAAATGGTGTACAATAAAGATTATTCCATTTTATTCCTAAAATTGTCATACAGATTATCGGCACCTTTTGTGTTGATCAAAATCCAATATTTTTTGTTGAAGCAGGAACTACAAGCCGTAGTTCACACAACTCCTCAAATTTAGTGCAAAATAATTAATTGCCCGTTGTCTTCACTGTACGCACATTCCAAAGACCAGCCTTACGGACACCGCATGTAGTTAATGTGAAACACTTGACAGTAAACTTGTGCCGTAATCTATAGCCCTCGTGGAGATGTCTGACTTCATGAACATTCGAAACTTGTCTATTGTAGGTCGTACTTACTTTCACATCCAGACGGTCTCTGTATCACACATAGTACGAGATAGATGACATTATAGTAAATATTTACTTGGCATGGACCTGGTCGATGGCGCCGGGGTCGTGCGTTTATTGTAACAATCACGAAAGTTCAGCTACCAAGTTCGCTGTTGGTGCTCGGATGGGTGACCGAAAATTTTTCAACTCGATTTTCTTCCGTGCTTCGGAAGGCACTCAAGCCGTTTGCTGTCGAAAGATAGCAGTCTTTCCCAATGACGGTTGGTGTCAGACAAGCGGCCGGCAGACACAGTGCACCGACCAGAAAATATATTGGGAGTGGGGTTGGAAAGAAAACTACAACTACTGCTATAACGCGTACGATGAGGGCTGTTGAATTTGTTCAATTGATAACCTTATTGCTGTGTGTTTGGTACGGTATTTGAATGAAACAGAATGATGTCCGCGCTGGCGCCGTGTCCATGCCTGACGTCAGATCAGTGTGCTTAGCACCTCACAGTCCGGTAAAATTCTTGCTTTCAGTATTCACAGTCCTGTTTAGCTCAGGCGAAAGCTTATCTGAGCTAGACAGGACTGTGAATCCAAGGACTTTGACTTACTCATGACAAGACCCGGGTTTATAAGTTAGGGCATTTTTTATGACACAGACTTATACTATTAGCTGACCCGGCAAACTTTGTTCTGCCGTATATATTATTTTTCGTTTAGCTGTATGAAATATACTTTACTAACTATTCTCATACCTATCAAATATGCAAGCCGTTTCATGGTTTCGGAGGAGTATGATCACAAACTCTCGTGATTGTAATTAATATTTAGCATAATTTAATGTGTTAGAAAATTTTTATGTTTTTAAAATAGTTAAGTAATCGGACTATTAAGGTGTTTTCTTCTCCACGTTTAATAACAACACAATTTTTGTACTTTTTTTCATGTTAGACCTTTACAACATTTATCTTGATAGGTGCATGCTAAATTAATGTAGGTACTTATTAATAAAAAAACATGTTTTTATTCAAATTACCATGACATATTCTATCAAAAAGATAAGTACCCAATATTTTTATACAAAAAAAAATCACTTTACCGAAGATTACTTGAAACAGCAGAAAGTACCTTCATAGAGTATTCTTTTAATTTATTAGTTATATGGAATGCTTAGAGTTTGTGGGTTCAGTAAAGATTTACTGCCGCTGCCACATGCAACTAATGTGTGCCACTTGACGTTAACTTTGGTGACATAATATATGGAGCTACCAAAAACCATAAGCGTACTAAGTTACTCAGATTTGAAAGAAATTTCTTGCCGGACTTGGGTTTTTATTGAAGGTAGGTTAAGTTTATCTTTTCATTTGTAGCTAAAAAATGGGTTAAATTTTTGCGCTTTGACAATATTTTTTTATTTTTATTTGGATGGAAAATAGACGTTAAATGACTCAAGACGTATTTTTATTTCCTTTATTTTGATTCTAAGTATTTTAAATTTTTTTTTAACGGTTTTGGGTCTAATGTCTTGGGTTCTGCAAAATAAAAAAAAAACATGACACACCATGAGTTTAAGTAGGCCATAAATTAAAAAGAGATGGATGGCAAAGATATTTTCTGTTAGTATTCCTACGCTGTCCATTTTTAGTATGTTTAGTTTTTGTTTTTTTTTTATCTCATAATTTCCGACCGCGTACTTGGTAGCTTAACTTGCCTGATCATTACGAAGAACGTACAAAAATAGCGCCATTGCTAAGATATGCCTCCGCCGCCGACCGGACCAGTGGGTTTGATGGCCGGACTTACAATTATAAATTATTGATGAGTTTTACATTACTAAATCAAACTATTATATAAACATGATCAGTCCATTGTGATCTTGTTTTGTTTATATTATCTTTTGAAACTTCCAAAGATACACACAAAGCCGATTATCTCAGATTATCTGTCTCTTGAAGATGTGTGGTTTCGGCCGCACACAAAATAAGGGCTCATTATAAACTTTGATTGAAATCTGATACTGTTGATACAGACATCGCTTGACATGCCACGCTAGGCATTAAACCAATAAATATGGGCCGTTTATTTCAAGCCTCGAACAATAGCTTGATCTGTGCAAACTGAAGGGTCGAGGTGGCGCCAAAAACTCGCTGACTTCGAGTGTCGTTCAGGTGCTGAACTCTCGTTAAGGTGCAGCTTAAATGAGGAGTAATTGCCGAAGCACCGGGCCGGGCCTCAATAATTGACTTTTGGATTTAAGCCAAAGCAATTACGGAGCTTGGTGACCTGTAGGCTTCGATTGCGGCTTCACAAATAGAACAAAATCGTGCATGAATATTCTATCAGTCGTCTTGAGCGTCATGTTGGTTGCAACTGCTTAAGAGGAAGTTATACATCAAATCAAAAATATTTTATTCAACGTAGACTTTTACAATTCCTTGTTGACGTCATACATTATGTAATTAATGTAAATTAAATTTATACTAAACATAAGCTAAAGCTGGTTCGGAAAACTGAGCCTAATGAGAAGAGCCAGCAAAAAAACTCAGTAAGCAGTAGTCTCTTAATATAGTTATTAAGGAAATAATTATAAAAACAATACACTTTATACAAATAGCAAAAACCCTAAAATATAACAATCCATAAGCTAATTCTTATTCTTATGCAAGGGGCTGAGGCCGTGTCTCAGAGCACTTCGACCCTATGGGATCTTTTGTGCTTCCCCTTTTCTTATCACCCATCCCCGCTAACATCGAAAACATTTTGCATGAGTTTCACGATGTTGGCGGGAGTAAGGTCTATAAAGTCCTCTGATTTAGGGTAACCTAATCCCAGGACCAGACCGCCTATTGGCTTGTGCATTGCAGTCACATAGAATGTGCTCCATGCTTTCTTCCTCCTCACCACATTCTGCAGATGGGGTCATCAGTTTTGCCTAATAGACACAGGTATCTTTTAGTGACAAAATGGCCAGTGAAAGCACCTACATAAGTTAAGAACATGAGAAAAAATCTTGCTTTTAGTCAGTAATAACTAGCTCAGAGAAATTTCATTTCCAACCGTTATCATCGGCAATGTAGTCATTTTTATCCTGTAATATGCTTTAAATATTAAAGTTTGCCTTATAAATGTCTTAAATTTGGTATCTGTTAGAGTTATCACTTCCTCAGGTATTTTATTATAGAACCTTATACGGTTACCTAAAAAAGATTTGTTACTTTTGGCAAGTCTGTATTTTGGCACAAGAATTTTATTTTTATTCGTAATGTTAAAACTATGTATATCTTTTCTCTTAGTGAATAGATGCAAGTTGTTTCGAGGTGGTTTCGAGCGTATAATAGTTTATCTTAAGCCAGGTCCAGATATGTATATGTATAATTTGCCCGATCCGATCAGCGTATCCGTATCGCCGACGCGTATCATGATCGCATATGTGGACGGGTGATGATACGCGTATCATGATACGCGATCTTGATACGCCATGATACGGCCCGTCCCATGTCATGTCAGTTTCATACGGTTGTCATACAGAGCAAATCGAGGCGTCCACAACTTGATACGTGATACGCTGATACGGATACGCTAATCGGATCGGGCAAATGATCATATCTGGACCCGCCTGAAGATGTATTGGGATGGCTACTAAGATTTGAAAGAATATATAAAGCGTAATTCTTCTTTTTTCCTATCCTGGTCTTTATGTTTAGGGTCCGTGCAATGTTACCTATAAACACTGCTATTGGTTTTAGCCAAGTTTAGAGCCAAACGCCTGCCTAATCCTAATACCCACACTCGTAGTGAATGCTCTTGAGTACTTGAAACCGCGCGAGTCACCTCTTGGTGCAATTGTCTTCACGGGGCTCAGTATTCATAATGACAGAAATAAAATTTCATACTTATTTGAAATAAAAATATTCCATTAGGAAATATTTTTTTATAAACGGCTACTTATGCTATAGGAGTATTGTATTGTGTTATGTAAGGTTAATAAAATAGAGTAGAATAGCTTATTTGTTTAGCACTGCCTGTATAGTCCCCTAAATTAATTTAATCACACACATTCATGGGTTGACTGGAAGAGATCTCTTTTAGAGATAAGTCTGCAAACATTGTTTTATTTTTAATATTGAAACATTTTTTATGTGTGTACATAGCTACAGAATTTCATTTTTTGGAAAGCTTCCAGCCTTATTGACAATATGTATACCTACAGATAATGATTTACTTTAAGCTAATTACCATCTTCCACATATTAGTTTTAATGTTGAATTAAGATTAATGATAATCTAGTATTAGAATAGATTCAACATTAACACTGATGTGTCACTCCTGATGCAGTGCCAACCTTAACCCTATACCCCTACACAGTGAAGTTACACACTGAGAAAAAACATCACTAAAAAAAGGTATTTGGATTATTGTCTTGTGTAAGGTTGAGGTACTTCTCTCCGGTTTCGAACGACTTACCTCTCTTAAGCTAGCTCAATTATTTATTTATCTTGTTATTATTTAAGGCTAGAACATAATAGAAGATCTAAAGCTGTATTCTAATCGATAGTCCATTGTAACTGTTCAAGTAACATCCCAACTTCGTGCTAAATGAACTTCCCCTTAATAGGACGCTTAGTTGAAGACTCAATCAGACGATCCAGCAACAAATTTAAGTTAGCTGCAAGCTATCGAAACTAAGCTATATAGTCCATTCTATTTGTATTGGGCTTTATCTATCATGTAGATGTGCCTCGGAATTTCTTGCTACCAAACTAGACTTTGTTGTAAGTGGGATATGTTTCAGAGTAACTTGAACTGAACTATTTTGTTCTTGATAATATCTTGTACACATTTTGTTGTTAATATTCTACCAATATATTGCGTAAACTTGCGATTGGGTGGGCTTTAATAATCTTTTCAAAATTGTTCTATAAGCAAGTTGCCCTGCTCATTTCATTTTAACTTTATTGACTTTATTTATAATATATGTCTCGATCACACAATGGTAATGAAAGAACAATAATCATAAAATATTATGATGATAATATACCAATATAAGTAATCAATTTTATTTGAAGTAATTGTAAATAATCTATTAATTTAAATGTAAAATAGTAAGTACCTAATAAATAGCTAAGTTTATTTTTTGCCAGACTTCACGAAGCCAAAAGGTTGGAATAAGATTTTAGCAGTCTATGTATTTACGTATGTTCGTCGAGGTGCTTTTAAACTATTTATCCGATTTTGATGAATAAGGTATCAATTCGTTATTATGGTTTGGGTTTAGGGTGACGCACTGGGGTGACGTATGCTACATTTTAATCGACTTTCAAGATAGGAGGAATCGATTTTACCATCTAAGCACCTATTTTAACCGATTTCATTCCTTTCTTTTCTTTTCTGTAATTCGGGTTATAGGTTTTTAAACATTTTTCTTTTCCGAAATGTTAATTTAAGGCATAAATTCTAAGTAATAACTATTTAAGGATTCCTTTTTGGATTAATATTTATAGTGGTTATTCAAGGCATTCCCTTTGAAATATTGTCGAGGCGCAAGCATAACATTATTTATTGACAAACTTGATGAAGTATTATCAGTTTCACGAACATCAACCTAAAGACGAAAATCAATTAACAGAGATTTTCGTCTAAACAATTTGGTGCTGTCAAGAATATTATAAAGGGTGTTAATTGAATTTAATTTCCATTCATTATAATATTTTGCTATCAAAGTGCATAATTAATTATTGTAAAAAAAAATGCTCAGCGCGTAAGTGAAATATCCTTTCTGTCAATGACTTAAGTTAGAATAATACAATTTATATATTGCAAATCCAATAGTGTACTAGTATATATAATCTTAATGAGATATATAAAAACGTAATTTTACTATTTAAATATTTCATAACTAAACAAAATTTTATTCGAAAAATAATTGGTCATGAAGTTTTTCTTTTTTAGTGTGAAAGTTCTTAAGGGTACATTGTCCACAAAACTAACAACCTCAAATCTATAAACTATTATTTACCTTCATCCTTACACGCACCTACGGATCATCTTGTACCTAATACGAAAAAGTTACATAGCAATATGATACACGGCGTAGTGTAAATAATAAATAAACAAGATCTTCAAAATGTAAGTAAACATACGAAAAAGATTGGTAATCAATCGGTCCTAGCTGAAGTGCCACTCAAAGAGGAAAAATAAAAAAGAATATTCCAAGAGTTGCCACAAAATTACATAAAATTAAAACCTATCAAAGAAACGGGGGACGAAATTAAAAACTTTTTCTCTGAACTCTCAACTCAACTTGGACATAAACGACTCGAGAGTTCTCTCCGTTGCACTTTCATTTAACTGATTTATACGGTTGATGGGTTCGTAAATGTTTGCTGTGATAAACTTTAGAATGTAAGTTGAGAAATTAATTAATTCATAAACATAAAACGTGTTTTGCTTTTTGTGTTGTTGTTGTCACTTGTTTTCATCAAATTTCTGATCACTTTGTGTATGGTTATTGTTAATTCTCATACATATTGGTGGCAACACACGATGAGAAATAAAGGTTTAGTGCTGCAACGTCTGGGAGACACTTAAGTATATCAATATACTCGCCAGTATATTGTTTGAAAGTTATATATCTAATACGAACACAAACACATAAAATCTGATGGTATCAGTCCAAATTTCACTTATAAGCTTGTAAAACGGTAACTCACTACCTCACCTCACGCGCGACCGTCGGTTTCTAGCGAAGTTTATCTCTTCACCCGCGATTTCTCAAGCAAGAGTGTCAATTGGAAGTTTTTTTTTTTAATTTTTCGAATTTTTTGACGATTACAAGACTTCCTCTGTATGCGAGAAAGTAATAAAATGGTGGCAGACCTCAAACAAGCCTATAGTGTTAGTAATATATACAGGCTGAGTTTTTTTTTCGGGTGATGAGGAAATTCTAAACTACAAGAGATAGAGAAAAACTCTCTTAGGAACGGTGATCTTAATTTTAGATAAATAAAAATGGCATTTAATTTTTTTTTTTAATCTTAATAGATTTGGAGATATCGGATTTTTTTAAAAAAAATTATACAAACCAAAAATTGTATGGTTACTAGAAGTTGTTGAAATTGCTTGAAATTAACATTTTATTAAAGATACATATTACTATCTAATTGATATTGATGACTGAAACAAAACTAAATCTGCCACTTGCCTTAATCCCACGAAACAAACTCTATCTTATAAATTGTTCAAAATGTCCTCCACTTTCGCCTAAGCACAGTCGACTTCGGCGAAGAACACCCCGAGTTGCATTTCTCAATGAAATGTCAGGTAATCGACAAAACCTTAATTTCAACAACTTCTAACAACTTTAGACCTATGGTCTCCATACAATTTTTGGTTTGTATAATGGTATACAATCTAAATAACAAAAATTTTTTTTTTCAAAAATTCCGATATCGAGTATTAATATTTACGCGTTTGTAAACGCAAACATATAATTATTGCATCTCAAAATCTATTAAGATTTAAAAAAAAATTAAATGCCATTTTTATTTTATCTAAAATTTATATCACGGTTCCTAAGAGAGTTTTTCTCTATCTCTTATTGTTTAGAATTTCCCCATACTGACCCGAAAAAAAAACTCACCGTGTATACATAAATGAGTAAAACAAACTCCAATCTTCTCATTCGTTGGCATTATTCGCTGTTACAAAATTTTATTTCGCTATAATTTACAAATATAGACAGAGCTACTAAGAAATATAGTCGTTCGCTCCGAAAAGGATTGCAAATGCGTCCATAAAATACATGAATTCAGAAATGATTTTAATGTTCCAAGAATTTTTATACAAAACGGAGCAGAGCAAAACATCGGTGAAAAAGAAATCTGTGTTGAAACAGTTCTGGATGATACGAAGAACAGTTTATTTGCAGAGTCGGGCTTCATTCCATTTACGAAATTTATTTCCCCACAATCTTCACGGTAAACGGGCTAGGTCGCGTGGTGTACCGTAAAGAACTCACCCCTACCCATGTGATTGCGATTTATATGAAATTGAAGTAACTCGCCAGCATTAAATTATGTTTTCAACTGCAGGAAATTCAAAATCCTTAAGCGATCGAGCTCGCTTCGAATTTAATATCTGCGTTTGAAATTGCCCTCATGTCGATTTTCTACGAATCGTATTAGCTCAGCTTAACTGGTAATAAGATATGTTCATAAGGATAACGTTTATTGACTTCGAGAGTTTCATTGTGGACATGACC
This sequence comes from Elophila nymphaeata, assembly GCA_955850985.1. Taxonomy (NCBI): domain Eukaryota; kingdom Metazoa; phylum Arthropoda; class Insecta; order Lepidoptera; family Crambidae; genus Elophila; species Elophila nymphaeata. The sequence goes on from OY039072.1 coordinate 20,803,548, forward strand.
AGGTACTGGGATGATAAAAATATAATGTAGCTTTTAAAATCAATATTTTAAAAAACAGTTCTTAGAAAATAAATTTAGGTTTTCTAACAACAGTTTTTTTCAATATTGACTTTGTTATCACGGCTTTACATTACAAATTGATTGATGATTGAAAAATTATGTTTAGTCCATTAGACAGAATACGACAATATGTTGTAAACATATTTTTCCTTTTATCACGTATCCAAATAATGATGTTATAGAGTGCATTCAAATGTCGTGTGACGTCACACATTCGTACACTTTGTACGAAACCGACACGCCACAAGCCCCCACGACTGAACTTAGATGCTGTCTTTTTAAATATTTACGGATTAGGTTAATTAGAAAACATTATTTTGTCTAATATTTTTTGGTAATCGGTAATGACGAGTAATGACGGACTTAATAGAATTATTATATTTTACCCAGTCATCGCTATATTCTTCTGCATCAGACGTCGCAGTTTTGACCTAAGTTCTTATGATTATCTAAAATACTTAATATGATTAATCTCTTCTCTTCTTCTCTTCAGTTTAAAACCACGTCGCTCTCTCTGTATCTCAAAACTACGCAATGGATGAATGTTGTTGGATAGTTTTAAGCTCATATGGTTTTCATCAATATGTAGAGTTGTTCAAGAGGAAAGTGTATATGGATATTTCGTTATGGTTAAAGTAAGCACTCTAAGTATGTACTATCCATGCGAAGCAGGGGTGGGTCGCTAGTTTCCTAGAAAGGTAAGCTTGAATAGGATTCGAGTCGATCCGATTCGATGATACACCTGATATACTTTATTTTTTTTTGACAAACGATTTTGTGATTTATCAAAAAGACCCTTGTTATGGTTTTAATCTTCCATTTTGTATTTTCAAGACCAACATGAGAGACAAAAAGGTTTTACTCTATAAGAAAAACAGATATTATAGGTACTCAAGAATGTTTAATATTGCGAATCAAATATTCCTCCGTGGTTGAAGGTTTTTTTTTATATTACGAGATGGCAAACAAGCTTGTGGCCCACCTGATGTTAAGTGGACTTGCAATATTAGGGTAAGTCATAAGCAGATATGCTTTCCATGCCTAGTAATTACACTGGCTACCTTTCCCTTCAATCCGAAACACAGCGAGCTGCTTCACGGCAAAAATAAGAAAGGCGGTTGCGGTAGTACCTTCCCAGATGACCCTACATATGAGTCTACTCTTGCTTTCACCTTGAGATTATTATCTCTTATGTCTTACTATTAGGTGACATGGCGATCGAGAGCTTAGAAAAGATAAAATAATACAATTATACGAAAAGCAAAATTTTCGATGTCATTTTAGACAGTAGTGACTGACATAAAATTTTGTTACGTATGTGAATACTTATTTTATTTACATTATATTTACGTCAGGGGTAAATAGGATACAACAGTTACTGGAAACCATTACAGATAAAGATTTATTCTCATTTACTTTTACTGAATGAAACTGACCGTCGTCAGATTTATTATGGTATATAGGTACATTTATGATATTCGCTGTTCCGACAATAAATAGAGAAATGACGTGAAAGGGCAAGTGAGTTTGTACTTATCGTATATTTCATATCTTTGTTATTTCACAATAAAATGATATGAAAGGCAGAATAAGAAATATTTTTTAATTCTTTCTTTTCAATGTTAATGTGAATTTTTTTATTGTTTCAACTTTGCTTCTGTTAACGACCATTTCTTGTATCCTAACTGGTATCCTATGGTCACATAGACATAGGGTACATTGTTTTCATCATCAATCAATATTTCAATCGAATATATGTATCAATGCTGATACATCTCTAAAATACTTCGAATGTTATTTGAATGTAATTACATGATTAACTAGAAGATAATCCTTCTAAAGATCCGTCCTTAAAAAGTAGGTAGGTACTAAACTATTGTGTATTTTCAAATGCAATAAAAATTAATATTCTAAACAAGGAAGGTTGGGTAAAAAACCAATTTGAAAAACTATGGCAGTATGTCAATAAGGTGATAACACTCACCGAACCCATATAAATTTGGAGGCGATTAGTATGAAGAAGAAAATGAACTATATTTTAAACTATTGACTATAAAAGAAGGATTTTTGTATGGGTACTTATTTTTTGGATACAAGTTTAATATCACATATGTAGGCAAAGCTAAGGGTCCCGTTTTCCAATTCAAATCGGATCTATAAAGAAGCTAACAACGGCCGTACAAATGTAAAATTGATGTTACATCTCCGATCCCATTTCCAATAAAAGCCTGTAATGCGTTAAGACAATACAACGACAACGTTTTAAATAAACAAACCCATCAATCAGCTTACGTTCAAACGTTCGGGGAATTGTTCCAAAACTCTGAACGCGGTACGAATTCAACCTGAGTTGCGTGGCATAGATAAAACCTTCCATATAAGATATTCAAATCCCTTAAGTGCAAGTTGCGGTTGAATTGCGAGAAAAAGTCCCATTTTGAAGCGTTGTAAAACTCTTTATTATTCCAGCTTCCAGGTGTCTCGGGATATACAATGGAGGGTTGACGTCTGCCGCGTAAAGGCAAAGAACCGGAATTATAGATTTTTTATTTTGATAAAAGAGTCAAGTTTTAAGGTTTCCCTTTATCGTTTTGCTTCTTAAAAAACTTTTTTATCAATTTGATGCTTCTGAAGATGGCAACAATGCTGATATTGATTTACATTTAGATTATAAAGGTAATTTATTAAAAGCACCAAAAATCCAATAAATCCACCAAACACCATCCACCAATTAATCCACTGGATCATCAAGCGGTCCTAGTTCGAATCCTGAGACAAATAATGTTTGCGTGATGACCACGAAAATTTGTTTATTAGTTACGGTTGTTTAATATTTATTTGATTATTTATAACTAAAGATAACACTTTCTGCACAATATATTGGGCTAATACGTACCATCCATTGTGCAATACAAATGATTTATTTTTAATTTTTTTGAGTTCTATCTTTGTGGCGATATAAAGATAGAACTTAATATAATAGGTTGGGGAAAAAGTTTCTTCGCATTTTTTAAGAAAATTCAAAACATTTTTTAATATAGTTTATTTACATTTAACTAAAGTATGTAGGTACCATTTTGTTCGATAACTTTTTGCCATCTTGTAGGTAGGGACATGATCCCATTGCTATAGAAATTTTGGGACTTCTGGTCAAAATACCGCGACAAGTGGTTTTGGCAGTCCTCTCGTGATGTTAACCTGACACTGCCTAAAGAATTCTGAAGAGACCGAAACAGGTGGAAATCTGAAGGTGCAAGGTCAGGACTATACGGCGGATGCATTAACACCTCCCAGCCAAACTCTCTTAATTTTTGCTGAGTGGCTAAAGATGTGTGAGGTCTAGCGTTATCATGATGAAAAACCACACCCTTTCTGTTGATTAATTCCGGCCGCTTTCTCTCAACTTCTTGCTTTAATCTCATCAGTTGTTCGCAGTAGAGTTCAGAATCGATGGTCCTGCCTGGTGGTAACAGCTCATAATGAATAATGCCCTTCCAATCCCACCACACACACAGCATCACCTGGTTGCGAGTTAAGTCGGGTTTCGCCACAGTCTGTGAAGCCTGACCGGCCTTTGACCACGACCTTTTTCGCACGTTCTTGTCGTACGTGATCCACTTTTCATCACCAGTTATCAGCTTCTTCAAAAATGGTTCGGTTTCATTACGTCGTAATAAAGAATCACAAATGAGTACACGGTTCATTAGGTTTCTTTCAGTGAGCTCGTGAGGTACCCAAATGTCGAGCTTTTTTGTGTACCCAGTTTTTTTCAAATGCGCCAAAACTGTTTTGTGGTCAATTCCCAGTTCTTCAGCTACGTCGTAACTACTGACATGCCGATCTTGCTCCACTATTTCAAAAATGGCATCCATTTTATCTGTAATAGGGCGACCAGAGCGACGTGCATCTTTGACATCAAAATTTCCGGATTGAAAACGCTTAAACCAAATTTGTGCTACTCTCACAGACACTGCACTAGGTCCATAAACATCGCAAATTTTTTTCGCGGCTTGCGTTGCATTTTTACCTTTTTTGTAGTAAAATTTTAAAATGTATCGAATTTCTTCATTAGATTCACTCATCTTGGCGGTACGAAAAACAAATGAAAATCACACATTTTCCTAATTTGAATTTGGAATTATGTTCTTTAAAATTTAAAGTTTCAATGATACCAAAACCAGCTAGATACAAATAGTATAGCCCAAGAGATTTTATTACAAGTTTATACATACTATAATGCGAAAAGACTTTTTCCCCGACCTAATACAATAAAGTTTATTTCTGTTAATTTATATTCTAGGTGTGTGCATGTGGATATATATGTAAATTACCTATAAATGACAGCATTTTTGTTCGGCGTGGTAATTTTGTTGTGCCAAATCTATCCAACGATGCATTTTTCCTTCATAAATATTAGATTTATTATCTACCTTCGTTAGTTATCGGTTAAGCTCTCATGTGCTATAGAGTAACAAACATCCGTCCATAAATATTCACACATTTATAAATTATAGTAGTTAGATAATTATAATTTATATATTATAACGTTATAATGAGGTTCCTATTCCACGATTGACCCTTTGTTTCATCAGCATCTTACAGATTTACTTCTCTAACTAGTCCGTGGTCAAATCATCAAAACATAAAGTAAAGTGTCAACATTCTATTTTTGAATATTTTTCTTTGAACTATTTAAGACAGAAAAATCGGTACTGGTCTCCCCTTGACTTTCTCGTATACCGGAAACGTCTCAAAAGTTGACTTAAACAAAGGTTTAAAAAATCAAAATATAAGAATTTTGATGCCATACATGCATGTTAAATTTTGGTCACCCATCCGAGCACCGACCGCGCACATGGTTGCTTAACTTTCATGATCGATTCAATAGTTGATAGAAACCTTATATTTTGTTGTCATACATGCGTGCTAAATTTGCTTGCAATAAGTTAAAGCATTCTCGAGTTATCGTGCTAACGCACAGACACAAGGACACACACACAGACATAATTCCAAAAAAGTTTTTTTTGGACTCAGGGAGGTCCAAAACGTGCCAATCCGTCAAAATCTCGAGGTCAAATTTTTGTACGATTTCAAGACTTCCTCTATACTTAGTATACGAAAAAGTACAAAGAACCATTTAAGTTTGTCAATATAATTTAATATTTGTTAGTTTATTATTAATTTAAGTAAATGCGATTTACAAGTAACACGGACTAAATTGTAAACAATGCCCATAACACTAACCATTCCTCATACAAATTGGTAGTACATCATCTGGTTTATAATGAAAGACTTGTCCCAGAAATTATTAAACTTCAGCTTTGTTATAATCTCGGGATATTTAAACTTTTTGGGACCTGCAATTATTTGTTAGCACGAAACTTTCCTTTCAATTTAGACGAACTACTGAGCGAATTAATCAATCAAGAAACTTCAGAGAAACAACGTTGCTTTTTACCAGGAATGAGAAAAAGAGTTATGATAAAAACCTCCCGTCTCCTTAAGAACTGTTAAGCTATGGAACTAGACACGGAGTGTAATATGGCATTCTTAGGGTTTTCAGCAGTTATTGAACATTACTTTGACATGAAGTTTGTCATGTTTATGTCATGAACACTAATGCTATTTCATCATCGACGTGAGTATAAGTTTCTCTCTCCTCAGTTCTTGTTGTAAAAACTCGTATTGAGAGACTCAATTTTTAACTCAATCTACCGTACAACTTATAATTACTAGATAGGTACATTTTAACTTGACATTAGCAAAATTCGTAATCTTTATATGTTGCGAGGTCATTAATTAACGAAAGAACGTAAGTATATACTCAAGTAAGTCTCCACTAACGACAATAAAAGTAGGATAGAAAAGATATGATGCAAGTCGTAACTAGACTTTTATTCGTCCGGTGCAAGCATCTCTTATTACGGTCTAAAAATGTTCTGATCTTGTATTTTCTTCTCCTCGATGATGCGCCCTGTGCCTGTTCACTACTCGCACCACACTAATTAGGCACTGCCTGTAACCATAATCAAAAGGTTGTATTTTGGAAAATGCTTATTTAAAGGAGAAAGGCAACTTTCTATGAAGCTTTTGTACACTCCCTTTTCTCGTGTTCAGTCACGAAACTTATGAAAAAAATAGTAATAATATAGAAATACAGTTTAAAAAATATCAGGCTTTTAGAAGAGACATCGAGACACTTTCGCGTTTGGACTGGCTAAAATGTCTTGAAATCAATTCTCGATGCTGACATTTCCGAACAAAAAGTTCTTGGCTAACTGGCGGGCCTTAATTAAATAATCTGATTAATTTCCATTAATACTTTACGCGGATTTGTTAAACAAATTGTTAAACGCATTAACAATTTTGTTCGTTATCCGTTTTCTCCAATCAAATTGGGATGGTAGGCTCAATGGGATTATTATCTTACAACGTAATCCCAATTCAGGTTGGTAGGTGTTAATGTCTGCTTAATATGAACCGAAGGCTTAACGTGTCTTCTGAAAATCGATTAGCTAAAATGGTACTCGCCTCAGCTACATTGCGTTTCAAAACATTCGTTCATTAGAGAAATATTGGTGGTTTCAATCAGTAACTTGAGGATTATAAAACTAATGCTATATAGCTTGAGAGCGTATTACCTACATGTTTTTGTTTAAGCTTCACAAACTACGGTTCGAAATAATACAGCTCAATAAGTGCGACTGTTTCGGTAGGTATGTAGAGAAAATTATGTCTGTCTTGCTTCGCACATTGTCTTTTGATCGCAAATGAGTAACTTTCATCTTCTTCTTGTAGAGTTAGCACATGTTAGGTAGGCCTAGTGTCAGAGATTTCAAAAGCAGCCATCTCTGACCTCTGTACGCGACTTTTTACAACTGCAATCTCCTGACAGCAGGTCAGCTTAACGTGCCTTCCAAAGCACCGACGAAAATAATATATTTCACCCATCCGACTACCACGAAGCACATACTTGCTCAACTTTTACGATCGTCAAGAAGAATGCATGAACGTGGTGCCAGGGGTAGGGTGCGTCCTCAACTCTCGCCTTGTTTCGTTCTGAATAGATAGTCAGAAAATTTCCTCCACTCATGATGCAAACGTTAAGCCATTGTTCCCGGTTGTTACAATTAATGATAATATCAATATAGCACATTAAAATTTGGACGTCAAACAAATCTCTGAGATTTAAATTACTGTAAGGAATTTAGCAAAGGAGCCTGATACCTGATACAGCATTTCATGACTAAGCGCCAGCATTGCACAGATTGGAATCCATATTTTAACTCTTACTCCGAGACAAACATTTTAATATTCTAAAGTATTTTCTCCACAATTGCTGGCAACAGCTGCACGACTTCGTTCAAAACAAAACCGATTGCGGGTTGACAAGGACAATGTATCTGTAAATTCTCTAGGTTAGTCAACTTCGCTCGCAGAGCACCCATTCATCATCAGGAGACCGTGTATCGGGGTGTAACCAACCATTAATGGCCGACCACAGAGTAGGAACTGGGCAATATATGATTTTTCCAACGCTGTATCAAGTTTCAGGTGAATTTCTGTACCCTTCCGCAAAGGGAACAAAGTCTAAAATTGCTTGCAGAAAGCTTTACTACGATTTGACCGTACGAATCAACTTTCCGCGTCATTTGGCGAAACACTAATGGATTACGGTGTTGTTGTCTCGAATGTTTTTACAAAACATAACGACGCCAGATATTATGCTCCAATTGTCGTAGGAATAATTCATATCGATAAAGGACAAAGGAAACCTCGTAGACTATTTGGCGTCTAATCTGACATATTACATATCAGATTTTGGTTGCGATTTGCTCTAGCTAAATAAATAATATTGTTACGGGGGTTGTACTTTGAATGACAATACTTATAAATTTCGTGAAAGGAATTTGCATGATAGGTCGCAAGAAACTACAAAATAAACTAAAATAAGTGGATTGAATATTCTGTGATTAAAAATGAAAGATTATTAAGTTGGGGGATCTGAAATGAAATGAATTCTAAATACAAAGCCATAAAATGGAGCCGACTTAATTACAGCAATAATAATTAAAATGAGAGGGAGAACGCTACCCAATTATAACTGAATCATTTTGATTTACTCCCGAATCTCGAAAACACACAGCTTTAGAGAACATTTCCTCCCTTGTGCTCGTTTTATTTTTATTTGGGTTCATATTACCTTGAAACAAAACTTCAACTATCAAATGTTTACTAGAAAAGTTTTGACATGAAGATAAATATAATTAGATAATATAAAGTAGCTGCATAATACCCGAATGTTGTTTACTTCCATTTCCCAGTGGACACATTCCATGCAATCCCCTGAGCTGACAAAACAAAAAGACTATTTCAAAGAGAAACGGCCATGAAAGGTTAAATATTGTTAAAGTTTGAATAAGAAACTGAAGTTTCCCTCGAAATATGTCCTATAATTTTTAATACGCCCTCGGCGAAGGTAGATAATGATGAGAAATTTGTTGAATCAAATTATTTGCGGTTTTAGTTCAATCAAATCAAATTTAAAATTCAGTATAATTGCCCCGATTTTGTAATAATTAAAAAAATCTGAATTTCAATATTAAACTTATTATGTAACCGATATAAATATTCTAAAACAATATATAATTTTAAGGGAAGGTAATTCTGATGTGAAATATCAAGTACATTTTTTTGCAAAACAAATAATATTTAAATGTATATTCATAGATACAGGTTTGTCATAAAAGCGAATGAACACAAGTCTTCTGATATTGAAAAAGAAGAAAGTTGTTAAAAATATGAGCCTAATGCGTTGTTCAAAAAATTGTTGTCAAATGCTGATTACTTGACATTAGCAAAATGCGTAATAAACTGCACTAAACAAATTTTGGTCAGAAAATCAAAATTGGATACTATTAAAAAATAAAAATAAATAGTTTCATTTACAAATCATTTATATATCATACTAGCGGACCCGACAGACTTCGTCCTGTCATTAGAAAACATTTGTATGGGTAAAAGAAAAGGGCTGTTTTTATGGTTTTTCCGGCAATTATTCGAATTGTTCTCGCCGTAAAAACCATCCTTGAAAATTCAACGAACATTTTAAAAAAAGAATTGGCCAAATTGGTCTAGGCGTTGTTGAATTATGCGCTTACCAACACATTTTGCCATTCATTTTTATATTATAGATTATTGCTATTATTTACTATTGTTTGTTAAGTATTCTAAAACATAGCTTAAGAAAGATTTAATAAGAACAAATGCGACAAAACGAATACCGATCTGTGTACAAACAAAAATTTAATTATTAGTCATACATTTTGCATCAAAATGTGTGCTACATTTGTTAAATATGTTAAGCTTAAAATAGTTATGATTCCGTTATTAGTTTGACCGCCTCTGTAGTCTAGTGTTTTGGCCACCACAACCCGGTTCGATTTCAGGGGAGGACAAATTTATTCTTGATTCAGTTGGTGTAGGCTACGCCTTGTTTAAAGTCCACCTGGCTAGCTATCAGCATCTTATCAAAGTCTGTTGCCATAATGATAGAGTTAACACTATTATTCTGTACTGTTATATCTACTGCACTTTCACAAAGAGCGATGCTTATGCTGAAATAATCGTCAACAATAATATTATAAGCAGAAAGTATCCTGTTTCAGAGGAATTGAATCTGCATTCTTCCTAAATTTATTTCGCTTGCGATTTTGTGAATGACTTTAGAGCCTTTTATATTTTGTAAGAATAAAACATTTGTATATTGAGTGGTAACTCCTGGCACAAGTTTTTCATTAAACTTAAAATGTGCTGTCCAAAAAGAAAATTGCTATTATTGAGTGAGAAGCTGAAATAAACATAGTTTTATTTGTTTTCTTTTTCCAGTTGTTCGGTCTGTCCATTTTCGCCCTCTGTCTATGGATCTGCATCGAGCCCGGCTTCAATGAGTGGATGACCATTTTGGAGCTCCGGAAGTACTTCATCGGAATCTACATCATCCTCATTGCGTCTCTCGTTATCATGGTAGTCGCATTTCTGGGATGTGGTTCGGCACTTATGGAGAATGTGTCGCTGTTATATGCTGTAAGTTTTTAGTGTCTGTTTGTCTGTGTAATAAACATTGATCATATATTATAGTATTTTAGAGACTACACACAACGAAACTTAGCTTAAAATAATCATAACTAAATCGTTCTTTAATATATTTGAATAAGTAAGATTCATCTTTAAAGTATCTACTGATTTCAATAAATAAATATATATCGATGTCTATATACAGCGGCAGATCAAACTACCCAAAACTCGAAGGATTTTTTTTTACATTTTGTGGTACCTTGGTGTGGACATTTAAAATAATACCTAAACAGCAAATAATTTATTACTTTCATGTGATCAACTATATTAAAACTTAACAATCGTATTCAGTTAAGTTCAACCAATATTTGAAAACAATTTAATTAGTAATTTAAGGAGTGCCTTCAGAAATTTATAATGTTAATCGTCTACAAAACCTATTAAACAGTTTGCCAATGGTCAGTAAGCGGCGATTACATTAATCACGATACCTGAAATAACTCAGCAAACCTATTGAACATTTATCATTTCTCGTAGAAATAGTAACGTTTATTTTTAGCAAGCTTAATTCACACTATTTTTATTTACAGTACGCGTTAACTCAAGTAGCAACATTCGTGTTTGGATTGGTGGGAGCCTCTGTTGTCTTGGATTTCTCGACATACGACTCCAGTATACAACCACTAATCAGAAATTCCATCATGAACCTTATGAACAATCCTCAACACGAAGGCAGCAGACAGATTTTAAGGATGGTGCAAGAAGGAGTAAGTCATAAAGCCCTTTGTAATGATAATAAAATCAAATTGCAGTAGTAGTGTAGCTACTGGGCTACCACGGCACTATATTTGAGTGGCAATTTGATCACTAGATCAAATAAAGGTCCATGGTCCCGCTCTGTGTCCGTAGACTACATTATTGCTTAACAGAAATGTGGACCTACTGCTAGCTTCAACAACAGTTAATATAATACTATACTAGTAATTCAACTCAATTTATACTTTTTGTAAGAAAAGAGACAGTTGTTTAATATAAAAATAATAATGAGATATGATTATTAATCATGGAATATCTTGATGGGACATGATTTGCGTTTGGTTATAATATACCAACAAGATACTTAACTAGTATGTACCTATGCAGTTGCCCAAAACAAAATTTTATTAATAGCTCCCCAAAGATCATTGTTATCTCTAATACAAGAAAGCAAGGAATACATTTCACAAGAAACAACTTAAAAAAAATTAACCAACCAGTCCAGATAAAGCTCTTGTCCTTCATCTCGCCTGTGATGATAAGGTTAAAGGAAGAACTGGACTGGTTATACGAATAATGCTTTGCCCATCTGTCGAAAAGGTAAACTTTCTCAGACGTGAATTTTCGAGAACTGGTAATGCTTTGATATCGTATTACACGTCCTGTGTTTTTCCGTCAAAGCCAGTGAACTACGTAACCATGTTAAGCTATACAAAGCCGACTTTTCGTTCGTCAAACTGCACGCGAAAAAAGGCAGACAAAATCGCCACTTCTAACGAAGCAAACACCAAAACGCATTTCAGAGGGAATGGCTGACGTCAGACGCGTAGACAGCATTAGGCTGGGGATACATTAAACAGGAATTGCGTTTGATTTTCAGTCTTTTATCAAACCTTTTATTAAACAAATAGATGGCCCACTGACTATGACTACAACGACCATAATCAGGGGAAAGAAGACATGGCACCACAGACACTTCACTTCTTCTTCTTAACGAATGATTAACCTGTAATCAGGTCTATGGATATAACTTACTTTTATTGGTATATTTTTATTTCATTCCATAATGAATATTTTCTAAAACTGCCAGTGACGAAAAGTTACAATATCAGTAACTTTATAACAATTCTTTTTGCCTAATACACAACCTGTGATTAAGTATATATCAATAAATGATAATAATAAAATCCGTAAAAACACGCAGAATCTATCTCCGTGTTACGCTAAGAGCTTGCTTTATACCTTTGAATATTAAATGTTTTGGTGAACATTCTCGAATGTTCCAGAACATTAAGTTTAGGAACTATAGGAATATAATTACATCTTCATTTTCATAGATCGGATGCTGCGGTGCTGATGGCCCTATCGACTACATCAACATGAACAAGCCCTTCCCCGCTGAATGCCGAGACTCGGTCACCGGCAACGCATACTTCCACGGCTGCGTCGATGAACTAACCTGGTATCTGGAAGGCAAGACTGGCTGGCTTGCTGGCATCGTTCTAGCGTCTTGCATGATTGCTGTAAGTTTAGAAGTTCAAATGAAAAAACATATTGAATATTTTAGAAAAGCAAGAACTCTTTTTCTCGCCAGTTTGTGTTGTCAATTTAGTGGTCTTTGGAAAAATTACATTAAATATTGCCCTAAAAAGATAAATGTAAATATTTATTCATTTGTTTATTTATTTTTATAGCTATTTCCAAAACGTCTGAAGTAGAGTCCACACGAAATTGAACTCCGTATTAATACGACATTAAAAGGGTCGAAATCGTCGCATCGTTGTAGATATGGATCCACAGCCACATGAATGTTGTTTCCATTTCAAAAACTAAACTGTGTAAAATAAATCTTCAAATATTATCAGTTTCAATAATAGGCCAGATACTTATCAAGGTAGTTATATAAGAAAATCTACAGACATTTCAATTTAGATGATCTGGAATATTCTATCTTGTTTATCTAAACACATTTCCAATAATTCCGTTTTCGGATCATGGAATGGAATAATATTTCCTCTGTTTCTTAGTAAATAGTTTTTGTCTTGAAGAGTTGAAGACTTGGAAAATATTTGCATAAAATTGGCAATATTTTATTAGATTTTACCATTAAATAACAAGGTTCCAAATGTTTGATATTGACAAAATTTCTCAATCTTGAAATGTTTAAGTCTTAGGTTTAAGTAAATTGTTTGGTGAATGGTGTTAAATTCTTGCTTATCTACATACCTCCTATTTGTGTTAATTTTCTTCAATATATTTCTTGACTTTAAATTTTAGCTATTGATTCTATTTAACAATAACATTTCTTATATCAATTGAGTATAATCAACACCATGATCATCCATCATAATCAACCTAATTCATTCCAGCCTAAAGGAATAAAATTCTATTTATATTATTTTACACTAGCTTCTGCCTGCGACTTCGTCTACGCTTGATGCGCAGTATCTATATAAATTATAGCCTATATGTTATTCTTATGTATGAGCTCAGACCAATAAAGACTTTTTAAGCTATTGCATAGCTTCTATCGCGGGCCTTGAGCGCGGGGACCGAATCCAGAAATTCCGTAACGAAAAAACCTTATGCTCCCCACTCTTTGTTTGTTTGTTTGGTTGAACCCTAAGATCTCTACTGACTCAAATTGAAAAATTATTTTTTCGTTGGATAGTCCATTTATCTAGGAAGGCTATAGGCTATATAACATCACGATACGTCCAATAGGAGCTGAGCATCAATGAATAATGTTGCAAAAACGGGAGAAAAATATTTCTTTTCAAAGCTTTCACTGCGTGCGCTGCGTAAACGGTTAAAGTTACGTAAAAATCATGTATGACGGAATTGGTCTCCATTAAATTATCTAAAAAAAAGTTCGCGACAGCATATGTCTATCTTTTATGGTTGGCTCACTATATCCTTTCTTTTTGGTAATCAAATTTGTTTTAAAATAATGTATTATCTGCGATGGTGTTTTTGTATGCATGATATTATTCCTTATCAAAATAAATACATTATTTATCACAAGTATTTAATTTTGCACAAAATTGTTCATGACTTCTTTTGATTTCAATGAATATCTTAAGAAATATCATAGTTTAAAATAAACGGAAAATAATAAATTTTGCTTTTCAGAGATTTCTTTGCGTGCGCTGCGTAAACGGTTAAAGTTACACAAAAATTATGTAGGACGGAATTATTCTCCTTTAAAAGTTATAAAAACAAGTTACAGACCGCATTTATCTATCTCTTAAGGTTGAATCGCTATAACCTATTTTTGTTAATAAATTTTGTTCTAAAATAATGCTTTAGATGCGAAGGTATTTTTGTAAACATGTTATTATTCCTTATCAAAATCATTATCATTATTCATCACAAGTATTTAATTTTGTACAAAAATGCAATTTTTATGCCATGCAATAGCTTTACCGCGGCAGTCCCCGAGTGCCACACGTAATTTTTTATTGGTCTGAGTGTATGAGCTATATTATTGTAAAGTTTCATTAAAATGCATTCTGTAGTTTTTAGGTGAATGAGTAACAAATACATCCTGACATCCATCCATACATCTATAGAACCTTTTGCGTTTATAATATTATTAGTATGATTAGGTATAGTATGTCTGCAAAAAGGAAATTATCGGTTAAAATAAAAAAAAGAGATCACGATAAGGTAGCCAACTGGCTATACTGTGTAAACTGTAAAATATATTTATTTTACTAATTTTCAACTGTTTCTTTCAGGTCATCAATGGAGTAATTTCTCTTATCCTTATCCACGCCGTAAAGAAAGAAGAGGATGAAGCGATAGCATATAAAAACTAATATACAGGAATACCGAAAATTTAGTTCTAAGTACGATAGGTTATTTTATTTACCTAAACAATATTTGTTATTTCTACTTTAGTACTTAATGTTACACTTGCAATATTTTGTAAACGAAATAAAGAACAAAATGCATGACATATACAAATGTTAATCTACCACCGTTTTGTAAATTAAGTTTATCAATAAATTAGCTTATAAAAATATTTTCACGTGCGTCATTTACCGCCAAATCACGAATTAATTAACCGGAATAAATAATTCACAGATGGTTAGGTAATTAATTCATTAGCTAATCTGTCTATACATCTTTTAATTGAAATAACATACCTTTGATATACCTATTTACCAAAGAGAAAAGTAATTTTCTTAAACAAATTTGTTCCTTTGAGAGCGGTCTGTTTATTTTGAATAATACCCAAAAAATTTGGTAACGGAGGTATAATAATAGTTAGGGTCTTGTACTGTATTTATGATATATTTATAAATTAAGGATAAGAAACAAAATAGCATCTGTCGACTGGGGGTAACAGATAACGATCCAGGGCTCCAGGGCCCGTAGACAACTCACTAAGGGCTGTGAGGGTACCGAGGGTTTTTAGTGGGTATTCACGGGAACCCCCGGGAGACTCCTGCACACGCCGCACTGTCTAACGAACAGTGCGGTACGGTCCGTAAAGGATTTTCCATCGAAAAAAAAAAACAAAAGGGCCCTTAGACAAAGTAACATAACAATGTTAACGAAGTTGGATAAAAACAAAATTAAGGAATATTTTTTGCGTTAACAAACGCGTAAATATTTATAATACTAGAAAAAGCACACTGAAAAAAAAATTCAGCGTATTTTTACTAGTAAAAACAAAGTTTTTTTTTGTTTTTTTTTATGTTACGAGATGGCAAACAAGCTTGCGGCCCAACTAATGTTAAGTGGTCACCGCCACCTATAGACACTTGCAATATTAAGTGTAAATCACTTAACACCGCAATTGCGTTTGCCGTCCTGGGGACTAAGATGATATGCCCTCCATGCCCAGTAATTACACTGGCTACCTTTCCCTTCAATCCGAAACACAGCAAACTGCTTCACGGCAGAAATAAGAAAGGCGGTGGTACCTACCCAGACGACCCTACATATGGGTCTACCACCTAGTGTTTGAGAATGACTTATGCTGGGGTTAAATCACGTGGCCAATCGTCGTCTCTAAGTTGGTAGAGCAAGCTAAGACGCTGATAGCAATACGCCGATAGCTTTTGATAACGAATTTCGATATATTATCGTTATGAAAAGATTGCCACTTGTCCAAGCCCCTGAGGTTATCGAAGTCAAAAGTGTTAAAGCTCATTGGTTGGTAGTTACGGGATAAGCTCGCTTCCATGGCCTTATTACTTTACATCAGGGGAGTCAACGGCCCAAGTGAAAAAATAAAAGTCAGTGTTACAATTTTGTAAGTCTTCAATGGTCTTCACTTCGACACCTTCCCTATTGTTGTAAGCGTCATCTAGAGTATCTACAGGGTTCGAATCGAAAGGGCAACTATACATTATAGTAATAGCATCAACAAAGACAAAGCTATTATGTTACCTTCGCAACCTTTAGGAAATGGTTATCTATTAAAAAAACAATGTGCCGAAAAATAACCTTGCCAAAGAACCAGGGGTGAATTAAAAACGTTTTATCGCGGTCAAACAACATTTCCTGGCCATTGTTCGGGCAAACATGAACTAACAGCGCATTTTCCCACCTCAGTGTTACAAAGAAGTAAAATAAATCAAGCAGGTAATCTTTGAACGATGCTATTAGTAGTCTGCGACATGAGAGTCATTTGCTGTAGATTTTGTGCAAATCTGATACATTCTTCCAGTTGGCCACTTGCGATGTGTATAACGAAATAATATAATACTAGGTTTAGCCCGCGGCTTCCGCGCTTGTCATTTTCCTATATATCAGTGAATTCAAACCACAGGAAAATACTAGCAGGATAAAAGTATCCTAGTGATCTCATTATATTATCATCATTTACAGTTCGATCCACTGGCTGGGACACAAGACCTCTCGTTTAGGTAGGAAGTTTAGGCAGAAGCCTCTCCGCTCGCCCATTCCGGATTGGTGGACGGATTACAAGGAGATCCATACCCTTTTGCTGATCCATTCTACGACGACCATTGGAGGATATGGGGTGATGCTATACTACTCTGCCGGCATCACATGGCAAATTGTTTCCAATTCCATTATCCCGTGAATGACGGCCTAATGCCCAAACAAAAACAAAGACTTCACATTTATTAGTAGGACAAGGAGGTATTGGCCGCGTGATGCCGGCAAAGTGGAATAGCATCATCCCATGTCCTCCGATAGGTGTCGTAGAAGGCGACTAATGGATCAGCAAAGGGGTATTGTTCACCTTATACTCCGTCCACCAATCCGCATTGGGCAAGCGTGGTGGACTACTGCCTATACCTCCTTCGTTGAAAAGGAGAGGCCCTGTGTCCCGACTGTGATGATGATGATAATGATAAGTAGGTATAACGATATGAAGTGGAACTTATTTATTATGACGAAAGACTTTGATAAGGATTTCTATCGAGAAGGCATTAAATCAAGCCTTACGTCCTTGTACTCAGGTAATCTTTGTTTTACTCCGATTGGAATGAAACCCGGATCCTCTGAATCTGATAGTGGAGGGAGAGCAACCCATTACACCAAGGGATTTTGTTCAAGAAAAAAAGTTTAAGTGACTGTAACGGGATTTACGAGGTGAAATCGACTCCTCCTATTCTTAAAGTTTAGCCTTTGTTACCCTGGCTATTATAACAAATCGATCTAGAATAGTTTAGGTGCTACGGAGGAACATACGTACATACATAGACTGTTAAAATCATAACCCTTCCTTTTAGCTTTGCTGTAGTCGGTTAAAAAAGTTATTTAAACGCATAAGTACTTTCATTTTGGAAAGAGAATTTTCAACCAATCATGTAGAAATGACCACTGTATTATATTAAGAAACAAACGCAACAAATACATAAACAATATTGACTCACCAATCAAAATAGAATGCAGTAACACACTCACAATATTCCTTTCAAAAACCAAAGCATTTTCTACTGTTAGTATAAATGGGTTTGGTATACCGACCAAAGCTATATCTGCTAACGTCGGTCGTCTAGATTCAATTCCGTTTTCTTCATAAAGAAAATAGTTTGCCAACGGTAATCTGTCTTTATGTACGTTGTTTACCAATCCGCCACAATGAAAACAACACGAACGGTGCGTCTTCACTTTGACTTTTCCGTTCTGGGCTGGGGTCCATTTCCTTGACATAACAACGCGAGGAGAAAGGCGCGACTGCTTTGTGTGTATTCTCCTATATTCGCAAGACCAGCTCAACAAGACCTTCTTCACCTCTCTCAAGCAATAGTACAACATACTGCGACAGGGAATTCAGTACGCTCGTCTACAGATCAACTTGTATGGTCAGGGTTATTAGGAACGTAAATCCGCTCTGTTATCGTTTCATTTATTCCGTAATAAGTTGTGATCCGTCGACGCTTGATAGATTATTTATTGTAGGAAATTAGAACGTCTCGATGTCGTCGCATTCTTCTACCAGTATAAATAAATTGGAAGGAAATCCATGATAAAAGCTATGTTAGCTTACGATGACTATGCTTCTGAGATAAGAACATCTTGTAATTTTTTTCTTCGTATCGAGTGTTTAACCTGATACTGGTTAACCGGGGGTCCAAGTTTTTTTACAAATTGCCATTTACCTGGCCTCTGACGTGACTACGACTCCCATCTTCCAATACCAGCTTAACGTACTTAGGGATCGTCTAATCTAAAATTGCGGAAGATGCGGGTTCAAGTCCCGGCAGAGTCAAGTCGATTTTTTTCAGTGCATTTTTCTAGGACTATAGCTAATTTGAGTATGTTACATCAGTACTCTGATTGTGCATATAAGAGTACGACCATGGAGGAGCGTTCAGTTTAAGAGTAGACGATCTCTACCTTCCGTAGCAAGAAGGAAAATAAGTTCAACTTTCTCGGTCACCTATCTGTGCAAAGCACGAACCGCGCACATAGTTGCTCAGCTCCCAATTCAGCGCCAGATCCTGATCCAGATCTCCAGAGCTCCGGATCTTATACTAAAATACCAATTGATAAAACTCATTTGCTAACGAATTTAGCAAGTTAATAAAATGAGATCAACATAAGTAACGATCATACCGGCCATCCTAAATCTATCATTTAGACTTATGTGTGAGGTGATGAAGATATCCATTACAGCGAGTGATAATTATTTTATTTTCGAACTAGGTACAACAGCTAGGCCCTCGCATAACATAGCATTATGTGACCTTTTAATTGATCCCATAAGAACATAATTAACTAGAATAATACTATATTCCATCCAGATATGTGCACAGTTTTCATTCAAATCCGTTGATTAAACCGTATCGCGCGATTGATGAACAAACATCCAACCAAACGTCTAACCGTCACCTTTCAAATTAATAATATTTGTAGGATTAAATTTTAAACTGGGATTCAAAAGTGGGATCCAACGAAAATAAATGCATATTTGTGTAGAAAGACAGAAGTAGACAAATGTCATATTATTATTATTTGCCTAGTACACTTTTTTGACTATGTATTAACCACAGAACACAGAAAGAGGTTTCTGTGTTCTGTGGTATTAACACACTGTATCTACCAGTGTTTTCCTGTAGCAGGTTTGTTGGCAGATATTTCGATAAAAATAACCAATACTCCGTTAATTGTATTGTACTGTTGTGGCAATTTTAAATGTGTACCTTCGGACAAATTGAAAATTTTCTTTAATAAATTTTCGACTCTATCCCCTAGCCATAGAGTTTAGAGACTATTGAGAAAGTTTTACAATTTATTTATTTATGAACTGCACATCAGGTTACCACTAACCTGATGCGCAGTACATACATAATTAAAGAAATTAAGTTATAAATCTGCAACTCAATATAACGCAAGGATCGCAAGTTATGACAGCTTAAATCCCATACATTGTTATAAAATATAAGCCCCCCTATACATCTCCGTTGTTAATGTCGGTCAGGAACACGTAATCCGATTTACCAAGGGTATTATTTCTTTCATGGATTATGTATATTTAGGTTTTTTGTAATAATAATTTGTTATCGGGGAAAGTAACCAGTATTGACTTGCTGTTGTAAAACGAGTGCAGTTGTGTAATTCCTGCCAAAATTATTATATTAAACGATTATTATATTCCAAAAAGAACACAAGGCCGTACTTTTTGAAAACGTCACTCTGCAACATTGTTCTGATACTCAAGTTTAACAGCGCAGCTCATTTCACTGAAAGAGGATCATGACTTAGATCACTACAAGGAATTGTTCGTGAATTCAATGAAATCTATCTGTAAAATGTGCTTAATTTTAAGCGGCTAACTGAACAACTGTAATAATAATCAACTATCAAGGCATAGAGGACAATTGATTAGTACTCTGACATGACATAAAACTATACTAGTAGTACAGCTACGCGTAAACTTTAAATAGATATAAATTTTCACCATTTAAAAATCCTTGTTATCGAAGGAGGTTTAGGCAGTAGTCCACCACGCTTGCTCAATGCGGATTGGTGGATGAAGTAAATGGTAATCAATACCCCTTTGCTGATCAATTAGTCGCCTTCTACGACAGCCGATGGAGGATATGGGGTGATGCTATTCTACTCTGCTGACATCACACGGCTAAAAGGATTGAAAGTAGTACTAGTAGTGAAAAGATTGATAGGTAAACAACTAACCTTGTGCCGGTGCATTAATGAGAAGAGATGGCAATCATGAAACAAAGAAGGTAATTAACATTATGTGGATGGGTATAGAGGTAAAGGAATACCGAAGAGAAGACCAATAGATTGTGTCAAAGATGATAAGACAAAGAAACGAGTTAATGAAATACGGGCTGATCGAGAAATATACCTAGAAGACGAAAACATATAGGTACGCCGATCCCATATAAACTTGGCAACCGGCAGCAAATGATGATCTGGGTACTATATATATGAACAGCACGTCCTAATTCCTATTGAGTTCCAAAAAAAATTCAAAGACTTGAAAAACACTAAATTATAATTATAAAATAAACTTCATTACGTAATTGAACTTATCTTTATTAATTAAACAAAATTCTCAGTAGTGTTCCAAAAACAAAGCAACACATTCTCACAATTCGATACAGCCGTATTAGCGGTAGGCATAGTACCTACAGTACACTCTTCCACACATCCGGACACCAGTTAATATCCGGCTAGGAATGTTTATGGCTGACAAACAACGACTTAGGGCAAACAGATCCGGAGCAAGGGTACTGTTCCCGGCCTAACTCCGCCTAATTGTTTGCGTGCAACTTTGTTACAAATGTTCCTGATATAGTTTTCTACTATTTTTTCGTGGATAGTAACGATTTTCGATTTACTGTCAACTTATCTTTCAGACTTTTCAACTAAACTATTTTTGGAAGGACTATACTCAGCAACCGGGAGCCATATTAAGCGATATCGTTATCGTTTCTATTTGTTACTATGTATTTTATTTGTGAACAAATCCTGTGAGTATATTTATAAGTGCAGGGTATTATAATGTTAATAGTTTTATCTGGAGAGCTAGAATCGATCCAGAGAGAACTTGCAATTAACCGTTTTGTACACTGACTAGGAAAAAATTAACATTTGAAAGTTCATGAGTCTTTAATGTATAAAATAGGAAATATTAGTGCTGGAGTGTGAAAAGTGTGCATGTTACTATATTGTTCGTGAGTGTACCAAATTATTGTATTTGTCCTCATAACCTAGCAACTTAAGTGGTGTTGTGTGTTATGTCATATCATAAATTAATTTTCCAAATTCGTTTAGGTTTCCATCTGGCTGGAATTCTCACATGATAATATTTTATTTTTCTTTTATTATCTTGACGCTTTTGGCCTTCATCTCACCTACTAAAAGTGATGATAAAACCGATAGAAGCGAGCAATCAAAATGATCAATGAATGAATGAATTAAAATGAAATTTACCAGGGATATACCTTAATTTGCATGAAGTATAATAAATAAATATTATATTTTATTAAAATATGATATTATAAATTATATTTTTTTCGCCATAAACAAATTCAATGAAATCAGTAGGGCATTACAAAGAAGCTCCGGATCACATAATTCAATTTATGGCGATCAAGTAATGGAGATCCGTATATTCGATAATACGGTAACAAGCGTAAAAAGGATAAGGGTCTTAGAGATGCGCTTCATTAAAAAAGACCCCAGAAATCCTTCGAGGGAATATTTCGAATCAATTACGTAGCTCAAAAACTCTCGAACCGCGAATTGATCTACCGATTTTATTGTAGCCAATCGGAATCAAATTACGGATGAGTTTACAAATTCTAAAGAATCGAACTGGCAGCTACAACGGCTGCCCTATTGAAATTAATACTGCGATTGAACCGATTACCATTCGATCCGTGATCCTTTTATAGAGTTTTAGAAAGAAAATAATGTTGACTCCCTTCGTTATAAATATCGTTCTAAGAGGGGAGGAAGATATACTACCACCTACGTTTTTAATTTCGTTTAAATAAATCAGAATTGATTTAGTGCTCAAATAACTTCTCTGGTATTTTCCTTGGCCAACATAAATTAAACTTAATGTTTTTGTGCAGGCTTTTGAGTATTTGCTCCGTGGAAACTAAGATACTTATTTGACAAATGGAGTGTCTATTAAATTGATGCTAGCATTATTTCTCTAGATTCTCTAGATAATGACATATGACATGAATTATTGAAAAAAAATCACTAATGCTGCTGCTGAAGATCTTCAAAAAATTTTAGGTATATTTCATAAGAAAAGACGACTTGGCATGAAATAAATAAAGATGATATAATATGCAAACTTATGCATGCAATTTTGCCAAGAAAAGTTCTTTAGCAGTTTCAACCAAAATTCCCATTCAATTAAAATTTTGCAAAGGCTTATTTGGGATATGTTTGGGATTTGATTACTAATTAACGTAATTTTAACTTTAGATACTATCAAGTAGGTAGATATTAATTTAAATACATTCACTTTTCAAAGTTACTATTTTCATTTTAAGGCAAGGACAAAACAACTCTTAACGACGAGTAAAGCGAATTATTGTTTTTGTTATAGAGTTTATTAATATTATTATTTTCGAGTACTTATTTTTAATAGTCATTATTTTTCGAAGTAATAACGACAGGTTCTCTTCGGCTTGCCTCAAAACAAGACTCCGGTTTAGTTTCAATCCCTAAGCTCTTCAGCTATATTACGCGACATTCCGTGTGTTATTATGCTATTGAGTGGTCACTGTATAACCCGGCTGCTATCCAATTAAGCAGGAGCATAGGAGTGTGGAGATGGCAATATCCGGTACAGAATGATGTGTAATGCGTGCCGGGAGAACAGCCCACTTACTCCGCAAACAGTTCAGTTGTTGGCTTAGGGATACGGATTCCACGTGTACCTATATTAGATGGAGAGATTCTACCCGTTACGAGTTTGTTAAGACGAGTTTTTTTTGATTCGAGAGTACGTTAAGATTCATATTTATAAAAAAAATACTGATATCTGGATGCTCACTAACAATATTCTTTAGCAATTGTTCTAGGAGCTAGCGTGGCGGTTTTTCTCGTACGTATCAGTGACATGAAGCCCCTTGCATGTTGAATACGACCGTGGTAGTTCGAGTAGTTTTCAAACGTTCCAACGTTTAACTATCGTACAGTAGCCACAATTTAAGGCTGTCTTAAAACATCAGCATAACATCATCCATTGTCATGTCACTTCTGGAAACACGTCTACTCGCTGCAAAAACTTGAAATGGACATGACCATGTAGCCCTCATTTTATCTCAATGGTCACCCTTTAGACCCTGGAACCGTTTTGTCACTATTAAAAAATAACGAAGTAACATCGCATTGATCTATTATCTCTACATAGATTAAGTAATAGTCTACGACTTTTATAGTCAGCATTTTTGCTAAAACTATGGGACTTAGAGAGCACTGTTTGAATTTACACCACCTGAGTTCTAAGGGAACGTTGACTTTGTCTACATCGATAAATTTTCCAAACGAACCCCATTCTTGTTCACAACAAATTAAAATTATTTCTATGATGGATTAGTTATACGAAATATTAATATCTCTTCGACTTTCAGAAAGTCATGTACCTAGTCGGTTATTATTAATTACTCAAACAAGATTCACAGATCTCTTCAAACCGAGCAATGTCTCCCTCGTAACGGCGTTGGCATTTCTGTCTTAAATTTATCTTCAGTAAAAGGCAAGGGATCGTTTTCAATTTACTTATTACTGAAGGAAAATATAAAAAATTCTGTATTGACATATTAGATAATTAGTTTTTCAAATGCACAGTTTTGTAATACGATTCAATTTATGCTTAACGTTCAACATTGGGAATCAATTCCGAAATTAAAGAAGACTAAAGATCTTTGCGAAATTAAACGAATGGATATCAATGTAAGTGGTTAAAAGGATCTTATCCAATTAGCCGAGGAGCAATGGAGAGCAGGGCGCACTGGCAATATCCGCCGCTGAATGATGTAATGCGTGCCAATTGGAGTGCCACTTAGCAAAGTAAATACGGCTGCTGATTGGTTGCTGCGTCCGAGCGCGCCTTCTGGGCCTTCCAACCCTCGACGTATTAGTAGAAAAAATTGTACTGATGTTTTCTTTTGCATTTAATTATTAGATTTCGCAAAGAGGTATCCTTAACGTTAAACATGAACTTAATTTCCCTGTCATTAAAAATATGTATGAAGATTAATTGGTCTTTCGAGTTGATATCTGCTCTATCAAAATACCTACATCTATCTCATCTACTACCTCCAAGTTGTCTATGACAAACTAGTCTATCTGTTTTTCTTTTGTAGGACAGAATTCTGATTTATTATTACAAGCACTCCAGAAACTTTATACAGTTCATGTTTCAACAATCCACATTATTTCATTATGCGAAGAACTAAGGTGTGGGTTTTTGAAACTAGAATGGCTGTTTCAAGGCACAACTGGACCATTGTAACCCACATCTTCACCTAAGATCGGATTTGTGATTTTAAGTCAATGCTTGTCTAGTCAAAATCCACACCTCACATATATCCACGTTATGCCCGAAATGTGCAAAAAGATACAAATTGCAATGACCAACCCCCGGTTGCTGCGAATCATTGTCTTGTAATTCATTTCAATTCATTTTTAATTAACAAAACAGGCAATGCACAATGCTACACATTATACAACTTAACAACAATAAGTGTTGGTTAGTTATAGCTTTCGGCAACATGTTATGCATTAATGTTAAAATGTATCTTCAAAGACACATATTTGATGATTATTGTTACTTTAAACAAAAAGCGAAATGGTATTCACATTGGACATTTTTAAGTTCAAGCTACAAGGCACAGTTCTTTGATGCAGCTCTATACTGAAAAAAAGTGTATTAGGAATTTCTTTCTTACTATCTTAAAACGGTAAATTATCCGATATACAGACACCAGCCCGTGAAAATTGATTTATTACAAATATCGTTATAACAGTTTATAAGATAATTTTCTCGGGAAAAATGTTAGCGTAGGCTATACACATTAATTACAACCCTATCAGCGTACGAGCGTTACGCGAGATTCTATTAAGGATCGTTACCCGTTTTCCTCCGGAGACTAGATAAATCGTTCCATTATAAACCAATAACATAGCACCGTATCTACTGCACATGCGAGCTTAGGTATTTCAGATTGTTTATCTATAGCCGTTATCTTGCCAGCTTAATTATCAAATTGATATTAGCTATCGCCTGGTTTTAGGTATTCCCATGAAACGTTTACAGTAGTTATATTAAAGCTATAACGAAACAAATAATCTATTTAGGTAATTGAATAGAATAATAGTCTTCATTAGTTCGCCTTTGGCGAATTTCTAGAACATGTCGTTCTTGTCTGTCGCTGAGAAATTAAAATGTGAAATGGCGTTGGGTAAAAATCTCATGCCTACAGTTTAGTCTCTATTTCACTGGATTTTAAGATGAAATCATCTTTTGTTTTCTGAACGTAATCTTAAGATCATACAGAATTACTAACCCTAAGTGGCAGTGGGCAGTGCACATTGCGAGGTCTGATGGCCGTTAGAGCGGAAAGCTCCTCAAGTGACGGCCGGGCAAAAGTCGCGGGAAGCGGCTGGCAATACGCAGTGAAGGACCGACGGGTTGGAGATCCTTGGAGGTACATGCCAAACAGGGATGTCTCTCGACTGAAATGATGAAACGGAGGAACGCTAGAATCAGAATTGACTTAGCTAGCTAGCTTAAAAAAACCCCTACCAACAACCAAACTAAGCACACTGTACTACTCTAAGGACCTCCCGCCAAGCTCAATTATTCAGACAGCACAGGCGATGTCGCGTCAGAAACTAGTACACAAAGAGCAAACTGAAACCATTTCTATATGTCACTGCAGGCATCTCCCGTCCTATGTGGTTGAAGCAAACGCGTTACACAGGATATTGAACAATTTCCTTGGCAGTACACGTAATTGCTTTAATTTTACGACTGTGTATGTAGGTAGGGTGGGTTAATCACCGTTCAGTAACGTACCGAAGCGAATGCATTTGCTGCAACTAGCAATAGGTCACTATGAATGTGGCCGTTATTTGTGGTCATTAATTACTATTTTTTTTTACTTTTTGAATCACCGCCAATATGAATGGTGGCTTTATAAAAATTACCATTGCATAGAACCGAAAATAGACGACAACTGCGAGTACTATCAGAGATAAAAAAGGCAAGAGCAAATCGTGTCAGGATCTCCAAAACGCGGAAAGCTACGGTAAAAATACGGTGCTGGTTTTTACAATTATAAAATTTTATACGCACGAGTATGTACTCATAGGAGCATAAAAATAAAACCTTTAGTTAATAAAACGTTACTTTAGTAATTACAAAAATTTAGAGTTAAAAATGAATTTGAGAAAATTTATTAGTTGAAAAGTCTTCCTTGCAACTAAATCAGATGTTCAGCTATAAACTATAAATAGCCTTCATATTTTATCCCATAACTTGGACACAAGGCCTCTCCTTGTCATCGAAGGAGGTTTAAGCACTGTAGTCCACCACGCTTGCTCAGTGAGGATTGGTGGATGGAGTATAACGGATCCATACCCCTTTGCTAGTCCATTAGTCGCCTTCTACGACACCCACTGGATGAAAGCGGTGATGCCATCCTACTCTGCTGCCATGAAATTGTCTAAAAAAAAAACTATGTTTGTACTGAAAGGAGTGAATGATAGAATTTAAATATCTGTATTATTGATATCAAACTACTTACTTGAATTATAAATGTACGCATTTTTAGACCTGGTTCCCAACTGTAGAATCAACTTGGCAAGTGGCGTATTGGTATAAATTGACAGTGAAACTCGATAGTGTCGAATTGAAAACACATTTGCAAACATTGAATGGTCGCAGAAAGTCAACAGTCAGGTATATTAAGCTGTAACAGTTTCAACTCTCACCTTTTCAAGAGAATTTAAAATTTACTATAAAGTCTTGATGGTCGTTAGGTAAACGTATCGTGTGATATCGTCAGTTCTCACTTTAAATAATAAGTTGTTTAGTGTACTGCACGTTATGTATTCTGAACTCTCTCTACGTGTGTGCGTGGTCGTTTACTACACCGACCAACTCATGAACAAATGTTCGTGTTCATCAGACAAACATTAGCCAAAAAAAATCTTCGTTCCAGAAAACCAGATAAAAATACGGTTTTCCACGAGGAAAAAATCCCATTTGACGGGTTAGCTAGGATGAATTAGTTTTCCTTACCTATATAAAACCAGATATCAAACCTGGTTATCAACGAGGAACAAAGCAAACGCATTTTGAGACTATGTCACATCGAAAAACGTCTATATAATATTCACTTAATCATAGTACATTATTTTGTGTTCTATAGTTTACTCACAAAACAGCTACAACCAAAAGTGACTAAACTTTTTTGGACGGGTTTATTGATATTTAAATGGTAATTACATCGAAGCAAATTAGAGCTTTGCCTTCTGTGCCGCCTTTATTCTGTAATCTTCCTCTACATAATATCCGCGGATGAAGCTATTATAACAGGAACATTTAATACTGGTTAAGACACAGACCGACAATTAAGTAGGGCACAATCAAGTTGTAATTGTTAGTAACTCAGAATTAGGTCAACCTGACTTGCATGGCAAGTGTCGTAAACTATATAACAAGTTCGTATTGAATCAACGATTTGACATTTGGTTTACTAAAGGGGACAGAGGAACTGCTCATTCATGTCGTTGAAAAGTTTTGAAATTTTTGCATATACTTTTCACATTTACAAGGTGCTTACGAACAATTTGAAGGAAGTCTTCTAAAATCATACTTGACTACAGTCAAACTCTTAGGATTGCTGACAGACATAGAGAATATAGGAATTGTATTGAGGTATCATTAAAAAAAAAACAAATAATTACTCAAGACTCAGCAGATCTAGGTAGGTACCAAAAATCCCAAGGTCCAGTGTTCTCCGTTTCTACTGATTTACAAAACAAATCTTTTCAATTTTACTTGACAGTACAGTGTAATGTAAAACTGAAAAGATTGAGGTATCAATAAAAAAAAGCAAATAATTACTCAAGACTAAGCAGATCTAGGTAGGTACCAAAAATCCCAAGGTCCAGTGTTCTCCGTTTCTACTGATTTACAAAACAAATCTTTTCAATTTTACTTGACAGTACAGTGTAATGTAAAACTGTCTATAACAGTATTATGTTGCCGTTGAGTGCAATAATATTTATTTACATTCAATTTATTTATTTACATTCATGAGCCGTGTGATGCCGACAGAATACAATAGCATCAGCCCATATCCTCCAATGGGTGTCGTAGAATGCACGACTAATGGATCAGCAAAGGGGTGTTGATCACCTTATACTCACTCATTCACCTTATACTATTATTCACCTTAGACTTATGACAAGGAGAGGCGTAGAGTCCCAGTAGTGGGTCGAATCTTATAGGCTGTTATGATGAAGCAAATGCTTAGACATCCATTTTAGGTGCCTTATCCCACCACGCTGGAACAGTGCGGATTGGTGGGTAGCGCCAGGGCCTCGTTTGTTATTCGGCAGGGTGCGTGCAGGTGAGGTTGACTCGGATCCCGTGAGATGTTATTTGGAACCTCTTACCGTCCAAAAAAAAGTCCTACCCCAACCAAACAAAGTACAAATTGGTACTCCCCTGGGATCTGGATCTATTTCCGGTGGGCGATCCATTGGACTACGGAGTCGGTTTTGTTATTAAACAAAACTCTCGCAACGTTTGGAGGTGAGACCATAAATCGCACGTTAACGTTACGACGCAATTAAAACAAAGGAAACGTAATGGTTGTCGCAATTGACCACTAAATTTTACGCCCCTCAATTCATAGGAGACGGCTGCAAGTGCTTTTGACTCGGTACGTATATTACTAGTAAGTACTTTGCAGCGAACATTGATGTTGGAACAAGAAATTGACACTTCGACTGTAGCAATGCGACGGGCGTATAGTGAGAAAGCAATTTATGTTGTACCTAGTAACAACACAGTACTACGATAGCTAACATAATTGTTCATAAGTAAACTACACAGTCATGCAGACACGCCCAGGAATAACACATCGAACACGCACACACTTAAAGGCACAAAATGCCTACAATATGACTAAAATTTTATTTCATAATTTTTAATGTGAATTTTATTTAGAACCAACTTTATATCCGTTCTATCTAGTTTATCTACCTAGTCAGCAATGATATAATATTTAAAAAGAGGTAGATAGGTTACCTTCATAATAATTTAAAGTCAAAAATGGTCCAAAATATCATCATGTTACACGGTCAAATTAACTCGGCACCTAAAGTCGTATGTGGCGATTTAACATGGTCGTATTGTAAGTTGTGAGTAAGACAACATGATATCTAACAATAGAGTAAACGAGAAAGATATATGCTAGAGTGTGCTAATTAGCTTACTTTTAGGGTGCCACTTTTGCAAGTAGCCTATCTACGTCTTTTTAAATATAATATCATTGCTAGTCAGTATATAATTTCTCAATGATAATTGATTTGCGCTAAATAATAGAAAATAGTCTTGCTGTGTGTTAACGAATGAGGTGAAGCTGTAGAGGTGGCGGATGATGGAAATACGAGCTAAAGTTTACTACAAATATAGTAATAATAAAAATACAACGATATATTTAAAACCAGACACTGACAAGCACTTGAACCGAATGACAAAAGTCTTCAGTCAAAAAATACAAATATCAATAACTTAACATAAGGAGTTTTCTAGCCAGTCGCCAACACTGTGTTTAGCAATGCTGAGCCCAGTGCGAGCGCTCAAAATTTGAGGGGCTAATTCGATGTGGCACAGCATACCAATGGATATACTTACCTATGGTTTTTCACAAAAGAAACGAAAAACCCAGCGTAATATCTATGTCCAATAACTCCAATTACTAAAATGAACCCCTTATCGCTATTTAAATCCAGACGGGAATATTTATTTTCTTCCTTACATTTACGCAAACTAAATTTACGCAAGATTTACTGAATACAATAGATTGAAATTTCACTCTCTATTAAAATACCTTACTAGATCCTCCAAGCTCTAACACAAAATAAGTGAGGGTACCACGAAAATTATAAGGGTTCGTAACAACCGACTTGATTAAAATAGGCCGGAATATTTTCTTTACTCTTCTTGATGACCAAGTCGGTACGATTTTGTTTAGGCACCGAAACCAAAACTCTATAGTTCTTTACTTTACTTACCAGGCAGATTGAAATGTTTATGGAGATCTTACGCACCTACCAGGGACAAACTCTTAATACCGCACCCAAACTGAGCCATTAAGAAGTGATTCTCATTAATTAATTTATACATATACAGACTTTGTACAAAAACGAAAACGCGCTGAACCGTTCAGGAAGAGGCCTAAGACGGTTATTAATGAAACCACGTTTTTAATTACCGTTGACAAATGAAAACATTCCACAGCGAACTTCTGAAATTTGTCTCCGAAAGTTTCCGAGAAGCCTTGAGGAGTAATAAGGTGGAAAATTTGCAAACTACCACAAACAATTATAATTAAATTAGTCTTATATTAAAGGAACGAGAAATTGTTGACTGAAAAAAGCTACCCGAGTAGGCTCAAATAGCGATGTTAATTTTTTTTTACAGCCGACAAATATAATAAGAACACGTTTTCAGCTTTGAAGATAATATGTATATAACACTTTTTACGAAAAATCGCGGAACATAATATGGAGAATTTTCGGATGGACAAAGGTGTGATGCATCCAAAAAAAATGGCACTATTTACCATATCGTATAAATGACAGCACAAAACGCCCACTTCCAGACATAGACCTCACCCAAGGATCTCCAACCTGATCGGTTTAATATAAATAATACAGTACTGTTTTAACAAGATGTAATAATAACTGTATTGTAGCAACAAAAAAGGCGCTAAAGTCGTAGAGTTGCATAACAATCTCGTACGAAGGAGAAAAAGGAGATTAATCTCTGTCCATAAAAAGATACAAGGCGAAGTAACGATAGTATATAATATGAACATCTGTGTACCAAGTACCGTTCTAGTCAAAAGTTTTAAACTGATATTTATAAAAATATATCGACAGTCACTTGTCTTACACCCTCTATTAGAAAACATTATACCCCGTTTTTTACAAAATACAAGAAGGCAGCGACGTGACGTATCTTAAATCTGTCGAAAGTCGGAACACACGCACTGTTAAATAAGGGCCTTCTCTCATTGTCGTGTTACCATTTAAATCAGTGGTTCTTAACTATTTAGTTCTGGGAGACCATTTAACAAAATTTCTGTCTGTCATGTCATCTTTCTGGCATTGATTTGTAGGTAATATTCAGTAAATACTAAACTGAGAAGAGACTGTGGCGTTGCCGTATATACTGTTCACTCTGTCACACGCATCGCAGGTGTTCTCCCTCGCATTCACGACTCACGCGCCTCGAGTCCACTCGAGCGAGTCGCAGTCGGACGTGTTACGCGCTCGCGTCATGTGGACTCTTATCACTTATTTATTGGCATGGCTCGCGGACCGCGTGAAATGCATCCAAGGACCACTAGTGGTCCGCGGACCACTGATTGAATTGAACTAGTTTAAGCAAAAAAAATATAATCAATAGCTCCCTATAGCCGTAATTACTATTCAATAGGTTTTTAACATGATAGATAAATACTACTGCATAGTAAAATCTTTTAGAAGTTTAAAGTGTGCCAACGTTGCGAAAAATTAAGTTATTTTCAATGTATTGTGAATATTGATAATAGTATACTACAATTTTTACTCAAACATAGAATCCTACTGAGTAATACAAGCTAAATCCAGGTGTACCTATTGACCTATGTACAAAAAATGTAATCCGTACTTAACTACTACTTACGGGTACTTAATTTGGTATTTGCGTAAAAGAGTACGGAATGGCTTTAAGTACTTGTTCTATTTATTTATTGAGATCACCAACAAGTTTGAATTGACACAGTTATTGAAAAAGACATCGAATATCACAGGTTACTAAATGCAAACTTAATTATAGGTGACAACTACATGCACTATACAACAGCAATGTACTTTAATCTAATTGTAAAGTAAAATATTACAAATAAAATGATTTTAAGTTTTTCTAAAAAATATGATTTTATATAAAAACAATAAATTGAAAAAGAACTCATGTAGGTATGTCAAACCTGCCTAGGCTTGGTTAGACATATTGACCGTAATATTCTAGCTATAAACTTGTAACAGTTAAGATGTTCAGGTGTTATATGTTATTTCAATATTTATTCATTTTAAAATTTATAATAGTAACATTTCCTACTTATATCACAAACGCGAAAATTTGTATCTGTGGATGTTTGTTATTGTTTCACTCAAATGCTAAGTGGATTTTTATTATAATTTAAAATTATAGAGGTCGTACTTCAGAACATCATAGGTATAGGATATAATTCACCCTCATCCCGCGCTGAAAAAGTCGCGGACAAAACCTAGTAACATATTATTTTAAAGTAACTGCAAACTTTCTAGTATCAATTTCTCGTTAACTGTCGTCATGAGTCAACTTTTTATTGTTAAAATGTAATAATAAAATTATTATTAATAACAATCATTTCATTAAAATAAAACACATATAACTATTAGACACATCCAAACAAGCTCGCCCTCAAACTCAGTACGGGCTTCCTAGACTTTTAAAAGTCCCTACAAATAAATTGTGCATGATTACAACACAGGAATATTCCAACGCAGCTACACAAAGCGTGGATATGGAACAATCAGCGAAGGGCCTTAAACAGTCGGCACCCTAATATAATACTTTATTGAAGCGGCTGAGTCCAATTGAAATTTATCACCTTAGCCTTTCAGACTAATGAAGTTGTATGGACTGTATCGCAATACTGTCGAGGTGAATGTACCCAATAAATTGGTGCTAAGACGACTCGATATTCATTTGCTGTTGAAACCATTGGATCTTTATTACTGCTAGAAAATGCAATTTCCTTCGCGATATATGGTCAATCGATTTGAAACGTAAGCCATCGTAAAACTACAGTCAAAGCGTGGAACAATCTAGATGTTTGCTTTCCAAGGTTTTAAAATAATGTGGTGACGAAAGTTGGAGAGAATATGTAAAATAAAAAGATAATGAACAAAAATAAACTAAAAACTGTTTTCTTAAAAAAAAATAACAGAACAATGCGAACTTTATTGGTAATGAAAAAAACACCATTATGATCGCAAAAAATTGGATACCTACCCTTTACAATATTAAAGAGACAACATATCAAGTGTCCTCTGCACTCAGATATCTAGATCTCATGCAGCCTGGTCGTAATGCCGTACATCATACCGTACATAACCAGAATGCCACATAACCCTAACAACTAATCGAAGACGAGTAAATCAGAGTACAATATTTAGCACTGGAAAAAAATGCTTAATCATTATTCTATTCAGAAATCCATCGTAGTGTTGAGATATTTCCTACTATAATCAACGCTAGCCTCTTAAAATGTTTATCTAAGCTCTATTTATTATAATTATTTGTACTTACTCGTACATCAAAGTGTAAAATATATCTAACCATAACTGTATTGTATACAATACTAATGTTCTTGTATACCTACAATAAATCAAATTAATTAATATAGAAATTGGACGTCTAAGAATAATAAATGCGAATAAAAATCATCCTGATTTATGTATTCCCATAATTAATATGAGCAATGATGCTTTATCTTGTTCCGATATTCGTCCTCGCTGACAAAATGACTAAGTCTGCCACCTGTGATTTATGAACACTCCTGTTTGCAATGCGACCATTAGCCGTTTCTATGAAGGGAAATAATTATGAAAGACGTAGGTTTAATTCTGGAGCGAAAACGGTAAGAAGGACTTTCTGAAATAAGAAAAAAATGTTAAGAAGCCTGAGAACTTGTGATTTTGAGACTATAAATATACCGAATGAAGTTCGTTTTTTAGTTCTATCGAAAGACGTTCAAGTACATTAGTGCATTACAGTTTAGGTAGAGAGACAATAAAAAAACATATTCACAAAAGCCAAAAATACAGTTGGTAGGGACTTAATTAGACGATAAAGCGATTAAAAACATTGATAATGGAACTGAAAAACTATTTATTGAAAATTTTTAAATATTATACAAAAACAAGTAGTAAAAACACAAAGCTTCTACTTGACGTCTCAAAATCACAACAACCAAAAACTGACAAGAATTTCTCCCGAGTTACTGTTGAGAGACTCTATTTTTAAGTCAATCTATCGTAGAATTATTTAGATACATTTTCACTTGATATTCGCAAAATGCGTAATCTTTATGTATCGCGACGACATTACTTAAGAATAGAATAGAATATTTAATTTCAGATAAATGAATCTTAACATTATCGGCGGGCGCAAGAAGACCAATGCGAGCTGGTACTCGGGGATCTACACTTACTCATACTCTTGAATTATATAAGTTAGAGCATCGGCACTGATAGTTAAAAATTAGAGCTTCCATTGTCTATTTCATTCAACGAGGTTGAGACGAATATAAAGATGCACGAACAAAGGTGTTGTTTAATTGGGGTAGAAAAATAATAAAACTGGGAATGTAAATTAAAACGTTTATGCTAAATACTTATCTAAGACTACAAGAGATGTCTGCACATTTTGTAAAGCTGTATTATCTAATAATAATTACGTCTGAATAGTATAAAGAGCAAATCCGGATCTGTGTCCACGGAATTTACATAAAATTTATGTAAATTAAAACTAAAAGATGTGACTTTCTTTCTCCATTATGTTAAAGAGTTAAATGTTTAATTCTTTCTGTGTTGGTATTCAAGAAAACTTTTCTGGTTTAGCATATTTCTTAAATATATATTTTGTTCTACCTATCATAATTATTGTTCTTTTAGAATAAAAATTTACATCTATATTATTATTGTTTTTCACTCAACGGAGGAGCTACCCGGACTGCAAAAATGCTTTAGTGTAGAATGACTGTCATGGTTATTGGTATTTGTTGTTGGATTACTGAAGGATTACTACGTTTTTGGGTTATGTGTCATTTTTTCAATACTATCCGAAACATAAATATTAACACTTTTATTTTGGAGAAAGCCTTTAATAATATTATGTCCATATTCACTACGGTAATACTCACTTCGCTAGTAATAATGTTCAATACTGCATTGTTCGTAGTTTCGAATTCGCCAATGTTTGTACGCACAACACATTGGCAGAGTTGAACCCACAACGTATATCTCTTCTCGCCTTATTTGATTTAGCTAATTGATCTTCACTTAAGAAACTAGCGAGGGATTCCCAAGCGATTTTGTATTAAGCGATCAGAGTAACTTTAACACAGGTAATATCTGTTTAGTTATTAATATTTTATTGCAATAAAGGTTTAAATTGCAGCGAATTATCATAATACATATTAGTAATGTCTACTTCTGATCAAGTGCAGTTTTATGTTAATTCTACAATTGAATAGGATACAGAAGACATACACTGTACCGAAAAGCAATATACTCCCAAGAGGTATCTTTATTTCACTAGTAATTGATTCGTGTTTTTCGAATACTGCTTTTTTATGTTTTAAATCTACTTTGCAACTAATATTTTGTTTCCCTTTTTCCAAGAACCTTATCTTATTTAATAGTAAGTCAGCGTCACGAGAGTTAGTATGGTTTGTATTCCGACTCTGTACTCTTCAATTGTCTCTACCGTTCCCAGCAATACATTATGTAGGTATAAATATAGACTATCTTTAGAAAACATAAAGGAAACTACTGCCGAACCCTTATGGACTCATATACAAAATACGTCTATCCAAATTATTTTATGTGCTCATTATATCTGTCTATATTTACAAGTAAAAAAATTGCCGCGTTTCTAACGAATACCTACGAGCTACTATTCAGAAGTCAACTAGTGAGATCCTTCGATATTCCTTAAATTTCCATTTGCGTTTCACATCTACAACGACGCTCACTGAGCGAATAATAAGCGTAGACATTTTAAGAATAATATTCTTAACAAGGTACCTACATACTAAAATTTGGACGCTTTTTACATAATATTTTATCCAATCTCATTTAAGCTCTTTCAAAATTATGTCTCTGTTAGCAGCAATAAAATATTTTATTTTGCAAGAAATTCCTTAATTTGGGAATTTTCAAGAGTTATCTCTAAATTAACACAGAATTGTTACGGATCACAAAGTTATTTTCTTGCAAATACGTCGTAATCAATGAAACCCCTTGAAGTCCCGAGGGGATCTCTGTGATTATTCAAATTCAAGAATCCCTCGCAAGACAAACAGTAGAAACAATTCCAGTGAAAGATAAACAATTAGAGACAAGTCCGATTCCAAAATAAACAGATTCAGTGGATATACATACTTTTGGTTTCGCGAAATTGTATAATTTGTACTGATTGAAATTCTTTTCGAAATTGTCTAGCCAGAATCAGATATTTAATCGTTTTAAGCGTAGGCATCTATGAAGGTAAGTAAGTACAATTAATACTGACGGTAACACTCAAAGGAAAAAATCCCTTATTTTAAAAAGAATCATAACTCTATTCGATATTTTCAACACAGCTTGCCACGCCCAGAAATCGAACATTGGCGCTGTAGACAGTCCCAATATCGGTGGTGGTTAGATTGACAGTCTGATTGACTGACATTGACAGATGTGGTGACTGCGGCATTGTCGCGTAAACGTCTTGAAACAAAGACGGGTATTTTGCGAAGTACAGTCTGGAAAATGTCATCCCTTGTCGTGCAATGTACCATATTGTCGGGATCTTCATGGGATAAGGTCAGAATTGGTATAGTGCGAAAAATTAACTGTTTGCCATCAGGTTTTCCGTATGATTGTTTGAGACTCCTATGGCATACAAATATATACTCATGGAAGTATACGTATTTCGGATACAAGGATACAAATAAAAGGAATATTGACTTACATTAAACATATACTTACTATAAATATTTTACTGTAATATTATATCGTAGGAAGACACTGGATCAATTCGTGCAAGGATTGCCTAGACGGCGGCGCCGGCGTTAGGGCGGTTTCGGTGCTAGTTGTGCTTGCACAGATCCCGAGCCACCCTGTAAAAGCGCAAAGAAGGTCAGGCCGGGAAGGATTTTTAGTGGGTAGTAAGGGAACGCCTCTACCTCGAGTCCCACATATCCCCTGCGGTTGACACTACCCCGCAGGGACGATGCGTAAATGCATTTGACTTCCCCGTCAACAAAAAAAGGAAGCCACTGGATGCGGCCAGCGCAAGACTACTCGGGTAATATTATGTAAGTCACTAGTGAACATCGTCTCGTCATAGGATGATTTTTGCTCCATTCGCTTCACCGCAGTCTTCGGAGTCACCGGGTCACGTGACTTGTGGTCATGCTGAACTGTTACGGTACAACAAACTAAAATGTAAAACCTTTAATAAATTTCTCTCGAAGTAAACCTGTAAAAGTAGTTTTATATGAAGTGCTCGCGCCAATCTAAGGGATGTTCCCTTAGATTTGCGCGAGCACTTTTACTATTGTGACGCATAAAATATAAATGAGCTATAATTTCATGCACGCTCACGTTTTTTGTCTAGTAGCTGTTCTGTATTATTTTTGGTACTTACTTGTAACAAAAAAATGGGTGCCTGTACTTATGTACGCGCGTGAGAAGTTATACTTATTTGCACACAACAAAGAATATTTTTTTTACTCTAAATTAAATAATCAAGAATAAGTAATTCAAATTAAGAATCTTATAATATTTAGTACAAATTATTTGTCATCAATATACATTTATTTCTAGACTTTAACTTTGACTTAAACCTGTGATTTTTGTGTTACAGTGATGAGCATCTTAAAATTTCACTCTTATCATTTTTTATAACGCGCCTAAAGAAGTATAACTTCAAAAATACTAGAAAAAAGTTGCTGTCGCGACGAAGTCCAAGAGTTCATTCAAATCTTTATTTATTTATTTTTTAATTGCCGCTCTGTACCTTATTATCTAACTTGCAGGGACAATTTATATCACCGAGCCACTCTGTGAAAATCTAAGTAAATTAAATAAAAAAAGTAAATTTAGAAGCATGTCTCCGCTAAGAGACATGCTTCTAAATTTACCAGCCGTATATGAGACACTTGAAGGCTTCTAAAAGTGTATGACGCCAACGAAAACACAAGAATAGATTTAATAAAATATTTCCATCTTCGTCTAAGCTACACGTAATATACTCACATCCAGTCTAGGGTGTCTCAAAGAGATAGGTATATAAAATACAAAATTTTCCATGTTACACTATCATGTAACCGCATTTCCCTAACTTAAACATGGTCGTTAGGACGAAGTGCTTGTTGTAACAGCTTGCTAACAGGACGGGCGGGGCGAGATTGAGACCGAATGCAATTACAGCCAACCTCGGGGGCATCCTTAAATATTTGGAAATAGAGGTTTATTGAGTTACATTATGTATTGCTCGGGGAAAATCCTGTGGTATAAACTAATGCGTTTCAAGAAAATGAAGCCTTAATTTAAGGACTTTCATGTTTGTATTTACACGATCCACTTCTAGGAATAGGAGAGGGGTAATTTTATTTATTATTACAAGCTTTTATTTTTTCGTTTCACCTGTCCCGATGTTTGTCATCAAATCTTGCAAATTAAATTAGATCGTGTGTGTGAGGATTGAGGGCCACTTTGTCATATTCTCTTAAAAATGTACCTATGATTTAGTGTGCGTTCTAAAAGAAATGTGAAAGCCTGAAACGACTTTGTGAAACCTTTGAAAGGCGAGTTATAGGCTGAAAGGTTGGGCCCTCAATCCTCTATGTGAGGATTGAGGGTCCACCTTGTTACCAAAAATAAACAAAATTGGTTTATTTTCAGATATTGTCCACTTATCCAATGCGTTAGTTAAAAAATGTGAAATTTTGTGGAACCGAGAGCTTGCTCCAACTCCTTCTGGTTTTATAGGAATGACCTTAATAATGTTTGGGCCCTCAATCCTCCATCTGTTTCTTGTTTTTCTTTATTATGTATTGTGTAGGCATAATTTGACAAAGCTAAGGTATTCTGTTTTTGTGAAAAAAAATGTGAAATAAATTGACACTAAGAGTAATTTGAAAGACTCATTTATTATTGCAGAAAACAATATTTTAATTTTTATTGTATAAATAATTTTTCACTAAGTAAGATTTGACAGCAGGGTGGCCACAAATTCTAATTATGTCAAAAACTACCGTTGTTGGCACAGACTAATTAGGATTTTCGAATAAAATTTTTTAAATTTTCCCTATTACGGGACGGCAAAGGCATCTAGCCCATACATCCATGGCTTAAGTTTTCTGTCTTCTTTTTGTTGATTTTCACATTAAAATGTGGGTGTCACACATTTTAATGCATCTCATCACCATCATCTAGGGAGTGCTTGGCGAGAAATGCATGGCAACAGACCTCATGATGACGACTCATGAGCTGGAAATCCCACTATAAAATACTCAACGTCATACACACACACCAGTCACACCACAAAACCCTTATATCAATGATTCCTCAAGTCAAGACCTGTAGGCCTATTCGCTAACTTTTTTTGACAGTTGAAAGTGATGATCACCGAGTGAATTACAGATCCATTGCTGTTTTTACACGACAAGTACCATAACAGTGTGTCATGTAAAACAGCAATGGATATGTAATTCAATCAGTGATGATCACTTTCAACTGTCAAAAAAAGTTAGCGAATAGGCCTGCTGATCGTCAAGCTTATACATCGAAACAACACCAATTTCACTGCAAAAAATCCACACCGAAGCAATTTTGAATTATCAAAACAAAGATCGACATCCAGACGCCATGGTTTCCTACTAAACACAACTGAATAAGTCGTAGTATAATAGTAATATATTTTATGCTACAGTTTTTTTAAAATATGTTTTTTTAAATTAAATTTTGCCTTGGGAAGGAAAAAGGATCTAGCCCATACAGCCTTGTTTTCAGTACTTTACTCTTGAAGTTTACATTCAAATATAACTGTCACATATTTTTCACAACAACACCCGAACCTGACGCTACAACAGTGCGATAACTCAGCTTACTGTGTATTGAGCAGAGCTCATGAATAATATAGTGTTTTCAAAATACTGAGAGGACGGTAAATTTAATTTATTTTTATTTTGGCGAGAGTAGACTTTTATTAGCAAGATTGGCCTCTTTTAGGATGTCCAGTGATGTAAACACTATTTTATTCGTCTTTGCTCCTTGAAGTTATCATTTCTTTATAAAATCGCGATAACCTAATAAACAAATTACAATTTTCGTGCAAAAAGGTAAATATATTTTATTTATAATCACGCCATTCCGCGCGTTAAAAAGTGTCAACGACTGCTGGTCTAGAGGCGACTTTACCTATGGTGCAGGGTGTGCACACGGCCGCAGTGGTCTTACGGACACCGAGCGCCACACGCCACGCGCCTTGGATCTGGCGAATCGGGCAACTTGGTCCTAACTTAAGGCCACCATGTTCACTCATCTAGACTGGACTTTTTCTATTGGGTTTGTTTCAACTGCATCTAATAAAAACCATGGCAACATTAGATGAGCTTCGAGCTTCGTCAAAAATCACGTCAAAAAAGCACGTAGAATAAAAGGATATTTTTTAATGCGATGTTGTCCCTGTATGCCAGTGGCAAACAATTCGAACATTTACTGTAATATTAATAATGCAATAAAGAGAATAGAATTGTTTCTACATTTTTTTTTGTTTCATTCAGTATTTTTCAATGATAAAAACCTATTTTGAGCCCATGACAAAAATTAATGGCATCAAAAATTACAATTTATGAATTTTTTGTAGATAATTTTCATAGAGTAAGTAGTATACAAGTTCTCAAACTTAGTGGCGCCAAGTTTTTTTACACCACGATGCGTGAAAGTGAAGAAAATTTTAGGGAAAATTTATATTCTTTATTGAGTTTTGTTTAAAAACGACAGATATTCTGGGATTTTAATGGTTTTAGTGATGTTTTGTTGATGAGCATATTCAAATAAAAAATCAGAAATGTTAGAAAAAGTGTAGTAGCAGATAAAATCCCAAGGTGTGGCAGTTTTCGAAGCCTTTGTCAATGTTTTTTTTATTAAAATGAAAGTGGAGTTATATTTTTTGCTTTTGGTGCCCGCTTATTGTTGAGTTTTGCACACGTTATTGTAGGTATAGACATTTTAACATGAGTACGTTTCGGCATTTTAGTTTGTTAGCGCGCTTACCAAACAAGAGAAAATAGAATTTTCTACAGGTGATTGTAACTCTATTTAGAGTCAACAGAACAAAATAGTATCCTAAACTGTCATATTTCTTCAATCGATTTTCAATATAATGCCCTATCGTTAGAGTTTATTATCCATTGGGGAAAGACAGTTGGTGGTAAATTGGTGTGCTGTCATTGAATCGTAAGGGTTTTGTGGTGTGACTGCATTTCCAGCTGATGCGGTCTGTTGCCATGCATTTCTCGCCAAACACTTCCTAGATGTATTACGATGTGTGGCACCCACATTTTAATGTGAAAATCAACAAAAAGAAGACAGAAAACTTAAGCCATGGATGTATGGGCTAGATGCCTTTGCCGTCCCGTAATAGGGAAAATTTAAAAATGTTTATTCGAAAATCCTAACTAGTCTGTGCCAACAACGGTAGTTTTTGACATAATTAGAATTTGTGGCCACCCTGCTGTCAAATCTTACTTAGTGAAAAATTATTTATACAATAAAAATTAAAATGTTGTTTTCTGCAATAATAAATGAGTCTTTCAAATTACTCTTAATGTCAATTTATTTCACATTTTTTTTCACAAAAACAGAATACATTAGCTTTGTCAAATTATGCCTACACAATACATAATAAAGAAAAACAAGAAACAGATGGAGGATTGAGGGCCCAAACATTATCAAGGTCATTTCTATAAAACCAGGAGGAGTTGGAGCAAGCTCTCGGTTCCACAAAATTTCACATTTTTTAACTAACGCATTGGATAAGCAGACAATGTCTGAAAGTAAACCAATTTTGTTTATTTTTGGTAACAAATTTTTGCAAGCGTGAGGATTGAGGGCCCACTTTGAAATGCAGTATACCAAATACTATAGCGTTATGCGCTGATATCTTTAACTTCACAGTTTTTTTTAACGTAGCGTTAGATTTTGATATAAAAAGTTTTTCTGTAGAGTGTTTAGTTTACTAGTTACAGGTGGGCCCTCAATCCTCACATAGAGGATTGAGGGCCCAACCTTTCAGCCTATAACTCGCCTTTCAAAGGTTTCACAAAGTCGTTTCAGGCTTTCACATTTCTTTTAGACCGCACACTAAATCATAGGTACATTTTTAAGAGAATATGACAAAGTGGCCCTCAATCCTCACACACACAATTAGATCCACTTCCCGGTTACCGATTGAGCTGACATTTCGCAGCTCCATGAAGTCTCAGCTAGTCTGATTCGTCTTGACGAGTACTTTGGTGCTAGATAGTAACCAGTGCCGGATTTACCAGTAAGTTGAGTAGGCTGGAGCCTAGGGCGGCAGATTTTAGGGTGCGGCAAATTCGGCCCAAATTCTGGGAAAGGAGCCCCGATTTTTTTTTTAATAAAGTTAAACTGATTCTGCTTACAATGATTCTTTTTAGACATTTGGTTGTAAGAAATACATCGTAATAAATCCGGAAAGTAATTTTTAAAAAAATATTCTTTTTCTTTCATTTTATTTTGATACCAACGGATAGAAAATATATTAATTAGTACATTACCGTTTACAGAATGACAACTTAAGGCTTTATTGTAGAATAATCATTTTTTTTGTGCTCGCGCGTGTTAGTCCTATCCCAACACAGACTGTAGGAACACTTGCCATTTCCTTTCCATTCTATATTACCTGCTCCATACGTGGGAGTCACAAAGCAAACCAATAAAATTCTCCCACCTCATCATTTAGTAATTTAGAACAGTCTGAAAATGATAACACGTAATAAAACTCTTCGGGTTATGTAACCACGTGGGTGAAGCTTTCACAAAAGGGCCGTGGCTTAATTAAATACAACGCCCGAACGTTTCACTGGCCATTTTAATGTTATTAAATTGTTCGACGGATACTTAGCCCCGTGTTTTACGATGTTCTCAAATGCCGATGAGATTTAATTTACCTAAATCATTAAATGCGTAAATTTGATCAACTGACATGCTTTTGTTTGAAATAATAATAAGTCTGTATAGAATTATGAGGGCTTGATAAATTATGGGCCAAGGGCGGATCCAGCTTTGGCGCCAGGGGGGGGTCACATAGTCGTGGTTAAGTCACAAGAAGTTATAATTTAATTTTGATAATAAATAAAATACCTACTCTTTACCTGTATAAAGAGTAGGTATTTTATTAATAAATGTCAGTAGATACTGTAGGTGCTTTAAAAAACCTAGGTTAGAGGCGCCAATAAATGAACCGGTTAAAGGTTTTTGGCAACTTTGAATACCTTTTCTCGGCCTTTTCGAGCTATTGGCACTTGCTCATATTTTTTATGTTTCCGAATAATCCTCAAGATTTTAATAGTTCAAGAAAATAATTCCTTAAATCACCGTAATATTTTTTACATAACCGTGCTTAAATCTACCAGTTTTATATAAAATATATTTTTATTATAAAAAATATGGTTTTGCCCCTTTAGTTGAACGCTGTGTCATAATTATGAACATTTTGAACCCAATAGTTGAACTAACATTGGTATGAGAATAACTATAGGGTATACGTTATTTAAATTCTTCAATTGGTATTTAAAATTGCGATATTGAGATGTATCCTAATATTAGAAAAAAATTCAAGTTCTTATGAATAATTTATGTTATTACTTATGTATCATAATCTAAAAATCACACATTTTATTAATAAAATAATGACTTGCGCGTACAGCTTAAAAACCGATACTCAAAAGTTAAAAGTATAAAATTTCAAAATCTTAAGTTGTGAACCAACTTTTTTTTGAGCATGAATCCTAAAGTTGAACAATAAACGGTTTCATACTAAAATAATAGTCATACCTAAATATTAAAAAAAGCCCATACAAATTATGTTGAACTTTTGGTAAATAACTTCATTATATTTTTTTAAATTTACTTGACCGGTTTTGGCTTGACTTTAAAAATTATTTTATAGGTTATTGATGCAGCAGCCGACCGTGAGCGTCACCGGGACGTTTGTGTCAATGTTTTAATGGTGTCGGACAGAAAAAGTATAACAATACTAGAAAAATGCACTGAAAAAAATCTACTTGCCTCACTCAGGCGGGACTCGAACCCGCATCTTCCGCAATCCGGGCGGCTGCGTTGACCGTTACGCCACCGAGACACTGCTTTTCGCTGTCGAAATTTGTCAGTGCTTGGTGCTTATGT
Organism: Elophila nymphaeata; assembly: GCA_955850985.1. Lineage (NCBI taxonomy): Eukaryota > Metazoa > Arthropoda > Insecta > Lepidoptera > Crambidae > Elophila > Elophila nymphaeata. The sequence goes on from OY039072.1 coordinate 20,848,407, forward strand.
TTTTATGGTAAACATTGTTTCATCAAATCTTTGAAATTTGCACTTCTAAGACACAAACGAAATATTTTTGCAAATATTTGACGCCCAGTTAAGATTAAACTACCTTACATTATGGAATAATTTTATTTTTGCGTTAACAAACGCGTAAATATTTTTATTACTAGAAAAATGCACTGAAAAAAATCGACTCGCCTCAGGCGGGACTCGAACCCGCATCTTCCCCAATCCGGGCGGCTGCGTTGACCTTTACGCCACCGAGACACTGCTTTTCGCTGTCGAAATTTGTCAGTGCTTGGTGCTTATGTTTTTATGATAAACATTGTTTCATCGAATCTTTGAAATTTGCACTTCTAAGACCCGAACGAAATATTTTTGCAAATATTTGACGCCCATTAAGGTTGAAACTACCTTACCTTAAGGAATAATTTTATTTTTGCGTTAACAAACACGTAAATATATTTAATACTAGAAAAATGCACAGATTTTTCTTTCTAGTATTAAAAATATTTACGCGTTTGTTAACGCAAAAATAAAATTATTCCATAGGTATTACAATATTACAGGATAGACAATTTTGCACAAAAGTAGATAGATTTTTTTTTCTAAATATTTCGATCGAACGTTTATGTATTGGAGGGCGTTCATCTTTAAGTGCTTGTTGATTTTGTATATTTATATAAGCAAATCAATTTTCCTTTTACGTCTTCTCCCGAAACGCGTTATTACTTCATCTACTTCTATGGGTACGTTTTTATGGACGTGGAGAAGTGCCAGTCCGGTTAGACGGTCCTCAACCATTGAAGCTCTTAGCCACGATTTGATTTTTCGTAGCGTCGAGAAAGATCTTTCTGCTGTCGCTACACTAACAGGTAGTGCCATAATACATAAAAATTTTCTAATATTAGGATACATCTCAATATCACAATTTAAAATTAGATCAGAAATCGACTGCGGTCTGTCCTGACTCCGCTGCCACTTCACCATCCACAGCCGATATTCGTTTACAATGTTAGAAACTGGAGTATTATCTAGTAACAACATATAATCTGTTGCTAGTTTTTTCACTGTTTCTATGTCTTGGTTATTATATTCGCTCTTCGGCAAGAAAACGCTTAGCTGGAACAAATTACGTATTTCAGGAGACAGGCGGTCCTGTAGGTCACTTATTACGCAATCCAGAAGAGGGATGTATATGGCTCTTCGGAAATACTCTTCAGCAGATTGAGCAGCTTGGTTATTCGCCCTATGGATTTGTTTTGATACTATTCTGGGACATTTAATTTCTCCATCTAGCTGCTCAGCTACTTCTTTAGCCTCTTCAAAAAGCTGTCGGTAAATAACGCCCGCATTTTCTCTTTTATTTCGTAGAACGAATAAAGTATCATTAATAGCGTCTACAGCTTTTTTTAAATCGATTGAATTCGATTGCAGTGTTCTGCTTAAAGATACAGTAGTACCTGAAAAATAAAAAGTTGTGTGGCTGACTGTCTGTGAGTATTAATGAATAAATTAAGACTTAATATAAACGGTAGCTTAAATTATTTTTGTTGAAACACAAAACATATTAACAAAACAAAAATAAAATATTCAAGTAGGTATAGTATGTATGTTCATTTACCAAACAATAAGAAACTAAATAATTTAGGCAAGTACCCACCTAATACATCACTTAAACAGATGGAGGATATGATAAACTCAGAACTACGCAATGTTTGCAGCAAGCAATGAGCATCACTAGCAGTTTTACTGTCTTGCCAAGTAGAAATTTTCTCCAGAGCGTTACAAATTTTGACCAAGTTATCTCCTTGAAATTGAAGATGCCCATCATGCCTCTCTACCCAACGTGTCTCACAGATACCTTGCAAGGCAACTCCGAGTTCTTTTTTAAAAATTTCATGCCTCTTAGCGGATGCATTGGCAAATGCTACAACTTTTCTCATTGTGCCGGATGTATTGCGACAAGAAACTACTTTGGATGATCTAGCCAACGAGTTATTAAGTACATGGTTGTTGCATGGGCAACGTTTGGCATGAATGGCTATTTTCGTTAATTCTTGCACTGCACCTTTCGTATCTGATGCCATAACAGAGCAGCTGTCAGTTCCAATACCTACACACCAAGTTAAATCTAAATTAAATTTGGTACACAGATTTTCAACAATTTTCGCCAATGCTACACCTGTTAATCGAGGCTCTATATCACCTGAATTGTTTTCTTCACCTCTAACTCTAAGAGCATCGTAAGTATCACAGATAGTCACAAAATGTTCATTTAGAATACCATTATGAAAATATCGAAATGATAGGCTCAACTGTGAGATATGTGATACATCTGTTGTTTCATCGAACAAAATTGAAAAAAATTTAGCTTCCCGCACATTCTGTAAAATGTTTTCCTGAATGATTTCTGCACAAACATCTATCAACTCATTTTGTATAGTCTTGCTGATGTACGTAGCGTTGGATTTTGAAGATTCTAAATGTTGCTGCAATGCAGTATCACCAGAATCTATACGGAATTTTAAAAGGGCTCTAAAATTCCCTTCATCGGCTATAACGCTGTCATAGCTGCTCAACAATTGACCATCGTCACGATGGCCACGTAACGATATATTTTGATGGCCACAAAATATAATCGTTTTTACGATTGGTCGCAAACGTTCTCTATTTTCATTTATTTGTGTCAGTCTTTGACTATTTACTTGGTTCATTATATTAATTTCTGGCTTATGAAAAGTCAACAAAAAGTTCTTCCCTGCTTCGACAGCTAATTCGTGATATTTGTTTCGCTGGTGTGTTAGCAGAACACCATTTTCACCAAGCAAATTATCAAAAGCTTTTAATGGTTCTTTTACGAGTCGACATAAAGGTGTTTTTGTCTGTATACCACCTCCAGGAGCTACGGCAAATAAAGCACAGTACTTGCAATAAAGACCCTGGTCTTTATGCGACAAAACAAGCCAATGAAACTTGTCAAGGTGAGACTTCTGAGCATATTTTTTTGTTTGTTTTCCTTTTTTATTAACAACACAGTGCGGGAAAGTGTAATTAAGGGGCGGCTGCCAATGCTTTTCAAGCAACATAGCTTTAGTAGATGAATCGTCTATATTTTTCCCTATATAACATGCAATATCTGAAGCAAACTCTGATTGAGAAACTGAAGTCTTTATCTGATCAGAGTCAGAAGTCGACGTACATAATATAGGCTGAATATCGTTAATAACAGGATAGCATGTTTTTTCTTCGTCTAAGGTTAAGGTAGCTGTAGAAGCAGAAGCATCAGCAGTACAATTATTGTCATCTGTAGTTCTTGTAGGTAAATTTTTCGAGTGAGCAAGCCTTGGTCTCTTTGTGAAAAATGAATCTATTTTTTTAAATGAACTGCCACCTATATGACGTTTTAACCCACCACCACCATCTCCTTTTCCCTTAGAGTCACCCTGCAAGCAAAACCATGCAAATTTCACACCCTACAACAGACTTTTGTAAATACCTTAGACCATTTAACACTGTTAAATTGTCTACTCTCACATGTTAAATTGTCTAAGGTAACATATTAATTATATGTATGCATAAAAACACCCCGACTTAAGCCAAAACAAATGTTCATTCCGTAAATATTAGCCATGTAGGTACGGACGGGACTAGAACCCGCGATTCATCTGTTACCTAGTTACCAGAAATACCACCATTAAATCACAGGAGCAGAGAAGTAATTTTTCATTATTAGTAGTCTCAGCAATCAGCACGTTTAAACGAAAATAAAGTGGTAATCAAATTAATAATAGGTACATTAAATAATACTTTAGGTATAGTGTTAAAACAAGCAAAACAGTTTTAGCTTCTTTAATCTTTTATAATTGGACGTAGTTATGCAAAAACGTTCCAATCCACAAAGTTGTCAAAATTGAGTTTCTGTGCCCAAGCTAGGTATTTTGGGTCGTTCTATCAAGTGCTCAAGACATTGACTCTCTTAAGACAAAAATCTTCGAAATAATAAATAGGTCCAAGTGATGAAACGAACCAAACAACCTAATCATATTTTAATACAGTGCCAATTATCTTGGATCGTACTGTTTTAATTCATTTTATACCCAAAAAAAATGAAAAGAATGGCTCAGTCATCTTGGAACATTTTGAAAAAAACTGTCCTTTACCCAAAAAATCAAAATAATGACTCAATCATCTTGGAACATTTTGAAAAAAAACTGTCATTTGAAATATCTATTTCTTTAAAACGTTCCATGTTATTTGTAATGTTTAAGATAGGTCATAGCGGCAAATATAAATGATTCAAATCGCATATAGTTGCGGGAATATAAATTTATCTATTCCTGAAACGATCCATCACGTTTTTTTTGTTTTCAACAAGGTAAAGATTTGACTTCAATACAACATATTATTTAATTTATTAGGTAACAAAATGCTTAGGTATCTTGAAATAAATAATTAATTAGTTAGCTATCAACTTTAAGCTAATATTAGAGCCAGTATAAATAAATCTACTTGCAAAATTCGAGGAAATGTCTTTTTGCATAAGAATTATACTATCTTTGTTAATGTTAATGAAATAAATTACTAAATATAGACACTGATAGTACCAAACATTCACAAAAATATTATTATCATCATACACATGTGTGGTCAGAAAACAATATTACACTTTGTTTGGTTTAATGTAACTTCTTTTCAATGTTCCAATTATATTTGAGCCGATTATTGAATAACATACTTATAAAAATGTATAATGTTATGAAGTCTGGAACGTTCTAACAAAAATAATGTAGTAAAAATAATGTCCTTGTGTTAATGTAGTAAATGTTCCATTACATTTGAAACGATTAACGAATAAAGATTATACAGCTTACCCTGTGACTGTGACCTATGACTAGTGGAACATTATGAAAAAAATTAATTTAGTGATTCTTATTTCTCTTATGTGCTCCAAGTTCCTTTGAACTATTTTATCGGTAAGTAAAATATAAAGTTTGAAAAAGCTAAGTTATATTTGATTTTTATGAGAACATCTTTTGATGAGGATTTTATGGAAGTTAACATTAAAAGATAAAAAAATAATTAATTTTACCAATAAATAAATCTGATTTTCAGCACCTGTGGCGTAACGGAAAACCAATTGCTCCAGCTAAATTGGCTGATTTATAATCCATCTATAAATTTATTATAAAAAAATGAAAGCGTCTGAAGAAGTTACAATTACGAAGCTGATGGATTTTGTGGGGGGATGTATTTCGTTCAGGATAATGAACTATGACGATATTTAAGCATAACCCGGCGTCATTGAGGCAGGGTCAATATGACCCTGCACGTTTTGGATTTGAAATATTTTTATGAAACAATTATTGCACACTGTCGTGAATCTCAGTAGATGGAGGTAAGAATCAGTTGCCCGATACTCGTGTAACAAGTAAAACTTGCGCAAAGCTGCAACAGGGTCAATATAATCCTGCTCAACGACGCCGTTGCTAGTTTGTGCCACAAATTATTTTTATTACTTAAGTGTTTTTAGTTATTTGAATGACCTAGTAAGATGTAAAATGGCTGCTTATGCAGATCTATTGAATTTACGGGAGAAACATCTAGAAACCCTCTGTTACCTAAACATATCTGGAAGGCAACAAAAGATCCAAGACGGTCCTTATACATAAAAGACAGGAAGATTAGTCATATTTTTAAGGCCTGTCATAAGTTTGTATGTAGCGAACATCTAATTTCCTACTGTAATAACTGTAGTGAAAACCCTAAAAAAACAACTGATTATAAGAAAGTTGTTATTTTACATAATGTTGCTATTATTTAATTTCAAAAGTTCCTTATTAAAGATTAAAATTAGCATATCTTAGATTTAAAAAATTAAATTGCATTGATGTTTTTCTAAGTTTAACATTATAACAAATTGTTGTTACTAACTTCAACTTCCTTAATATTTGAATAAAACTGATTAAATATGAAATACATTGTTTTAATTTCAAACTATTCTATTGGTAGGTTTAAAAATTCTAAACAATTATTCATATGAAATAAATATTTTCTGTTATATCAGGTAAAATCATTACATGGTCGTAATGACCCTCTTCAACGATCATGTATGTACCTTTTTTCCGCCACAATGACGCCGGGTTAAAACATGTTTTGATTAAAAAATATGTTACAATTCTTTTTGGTAATATTGTTTCTTTTTTTAATATACTTATTTTTAATATAAATGCTACAATTTCTCAAAATACACCAACTTTGACATTGTGGATCGTTTTTGCAAATTAAGATATGAGACACCTTCGTACAAAAAAGCTTTTTTTTAAAACGTTCCAAGTACAATTTCCGAAAAATTGTATGATTATTATTATTAAATGTTAATGAAATATATGTAATAAAATAATATTTAAATCAATAGTTTAAGTTGTCCATACTACTCAGCTCAACTCGTTACAACAAAAAAGCGTACCGCTAAAACACATAAATGCGTTTTTCTCAGCTTGACCTATGCGTGGGTTGGAACGTTTTTGCATAACTACGTCCAATTATAATAATAATAAATAATCTATAATGTAAATAAAAGTGTATTGATGTTTTGGAATCATTACGAAATTGTAAGCTGTGCAGAGGCCTTAGTATGAGTTTTGATAGTTTTCGAGCTCGATCAAACGTATCGTCTTTCTTCATACATTGGCCACTGTTTCTGATAGTTTACGCTAGGGGCGCTAGTGGGCAATGTATGAAAAGAGACGATACGTTTGATCGAGCTCGAAAACTAACAAACTCGTAATAAGGCCTCAGTTCCATCTCAACATAATAATAATTTCGCCCCGAAATGATGGTAGGGCTTTTGACAATTTAAAACTACTTAACAAAGTCCATTTAAATAAAGACCTTTTTCATTCCATTTCATTTCAAAGTAAAAACTAGGTACTTGGTAGGTACGTAATTAAGAACCACACTCTTTCAGTAAGTAGTCTACCTACGAGGTATTTACTTTAAGAACATTAACAACAAAAACACACTGGCACAATGAAGAAACTGATTATTTACTTACCATTTCTTGTAATGAATTTGCAGCAACAATTTTTAAGAACACTATTAAATAGCCCGCGCAATCTAAGAAGCCCGTTTTGACAGCTGTCAAAATATCGTAAGTGGTGATGTGACCAAATTAATCGATTACTTACGTACACGATTATCATGAGAAGTCGAGTCAGAATTATATGAGCTTTGTAATCGTAATGATTTAATGTTTTTAATTTGAGAATGTGATGTAATAATAATTAGAACACAAGAAAACGCGAGTAATAATAGCAATAAGGAAACGATGCGGGATAAAAATTTATATTTACGAATACGCATTCTTTATTACTAAAGTTCACTCGGTTTCGAATGAACTTTAGTAATAAAAAATGCGTATAACGACCTAACCTAACCTCAATCGAAACATTGAGGTTAGGTCTAGCTAGACATTAGTCGAAACAAAGCGCGCGCAAGTGTCACACGAAATGTAACATAATATGAAAGGTGGCAGCCTCAGACCTCTAATCTATGCCGGTCGTAGCGGTGGCGCGGTAAAATTCAAATTTTCGATGCGTTCGTTCCCGAATAATGCGTTTGCCGTCAAACAAAGTATTATTTTATAATAAGAAAGAAAAGTGAGAAAGAGTAAATTACTTAAATAAAATCTATATTATAAAAACATTATGTTTAACAATTTTAATTAGTGGTCCGTGTAGGTCCTGGACTGAGCCCAGGGGGGGTCATGACCCCCATGATCCGCCCTTGTTATGGGCACAATTTTGTCGATTTTAAAATGGATCATGTACACAAAAATTACCTCGAAAAAGAGGCAATAGGGATGAAACTTCCGAAAACCTTACCCTACGGCGCGGAACAAATGAATTTTTTGTCTCCCAGAGCAAAATGGCAGTTCTTGTCGAGATCATATACGATACGCCGTGAGCTCAAAGCACACGGTAGAAAGCCAGTCAGTGAATGCATGAAGGCCTAGTGCGGTATACGTAATAGAATTGTTTTACATTGCTCGTAATATTCTTTTGATGAGGTATATTTAGGCTTTCGGCAATGTTACTAGGATGGTTGACCGACAATTTTCCCAATTCAATTATTCCCTGTGCTTCGGGAGGCGCATTAAGCTGGTGGTTTCCAGGTTTATTCCCAAGGAGGACTGGTATCAGGCAGGCGGCCCTCCGTAAAATCTAACGTCATTACCTATAGCAATAGGTACGTCGATAACAACCGACTGTACCGACCGTGCACAATTTGGGAGCAATGGAGCAGAAAGAAGAACTGCAAAAGTAGATGTTGAAAATTTTAACGAAATAGTTCGTTGCAGATAATTTTGAATCATAATAAATAAATAAAAACCGCCTTCAAAACTAACCTCAATATTTGGAATAAACGCTGTCACTTGTATTTGGGACCGACCTCAAAAAAAAACATTCAGATTTTTATAAACAGAATTTTTATTGCTCCGTTTTTAGTTTTGCGAGTTTTTTTTATTTAAAACTAATTAATTTTTTGCTTTTTAGTGTTTTAAGTGTATAAATTTTCAGGAAATTATCTCGAGATCTTTTAGACACACAAATGATAAGATTACGATATCATCGACTTCGGTGGCGTAGTGCGTAGAAGCGTCAGCGGCGTAGTGCGTAAGAGCGTCGTCTCCCACCCGGGAGGCACTGGTTCGATCCCCGCCACGTACCAATGTGTTTACAAATTTTGAATTCATATGTACGTTTCGTCGACGCTTTTACGGTGAAGGAAAACATCGTGAGGAAACCTGCACACAACTATGAAGAAATTCTTAGGTTGTGTGTGAAGTCGACCAACTCGCACTTGGCCAGCGTGGTTGACTAAGGTCTAATCGCCCCTAATGTGGGGTAGGCTCGAGCCCCTCGGTGTGGACATTATATGAGCTGTTGATGATGATGATGATCATCGACTTCAATTAAATAGGCATTATTACGAATGACTCAAAACCACTCGTCAGATGTTGATTGATTTAAATGGGACCAAATGACAAAAGTCGAAAGAATCTTCAAAATCGGTACACCCAGTAAAGAGTTATGAGGCAACAAACATAAAAATACATGCAGTCGAATTGATAACCTCCTCCTTTTTGAAGTCGGTTGAAAACCGCTATTATTTGTAACCCTAATTCAGTATTTGTGCTATGTGTCATTTTCGTTTCTATTACGTCGAGCTTTCTTTTAATGAATTTAGTTTTCTCCCCTTATTAACCAACTTCAAAAAAAGGCGGGTGTTCTCAATTCGACTGTATTTTTTATGAGTATTAGTAGAAGATCCGAACCTATATCGACCTTCACCGAGTTGATAATAGAATGAAACATATTTTATTATTAATTTAGTATATTAGAAAATATATTAAAAATGGGTTGTCTAAAAAAATCCTGGACAGACTATTTTTAATTATTTTTTGAAAATCAAAAAAAAATGAATAAAATATTGCAACATCAAGATAATAAGAAAATTTTGTCCTGACTGATAGTAGAAACCGTATAGAATGTGCAGGCATTGGGTTATCTATTATTTACCTGCGCGAACTACTGGGTTGTCAGGTATGAACAGGTATGTCGATATCAGTTACTTTCACTCGATTGGATAATAGAAAAAAATTTTTATCATCATAAGCGCGCGACAAAATTTTCTTATTATCTTGATGTTGCAATATTTTATTAAAAATCATTTTTCAAAAAATAATTAAAAATAGTCTGTCCAGGATTTTTTTAGACAACCCATTTTTAATATATTTTCTAATATACTAAATTAATAATAAAATATGTTTCATTCTATTATCAGCTCGGTGAAGGTCGATTTAGGTTCGGATCTTAGACTATATTACCTCATAACTCTTTACTGGGTGTAACGATTTTGAAGATTCTTTTGACGTTTGGAAGCTGGTACTTGTCATGTGGTCCCATAATTTTTTTTAAGCCAGACACGTAACTTGTGCTTCGACGACGTATTAAAAGCCGTTTTACGTCATTCTTGGGTGAGAAAGATGAAATACGCGTAAATTGCTATAAGTTTATATTTTTGCAAAAATAATAATATGTTAACAAACATCAATTTCTAGTCGTTATATTAGATGACGGTCCAACGTAAATATTCATTAGTAACATTCAATTTCAGTCTGTTGTTACAAAGAGGTAAATGAAAATTGTGTGCTTCAAAACGTTTGTCAGGATACACGCAGCTGAATAAATGTGCTAAAGCTTTGTTCCTTAGTACGGGGCAAATATTGGGAATATCTGCCATTTTACCGAGTTTATTTTGCTCCAATATTTTAAACGTAGCGAGAAACGAGTACATGGCAGTGGAAAACTTAATTCTTTTTATACACGTTGTATCTGTAAGTGCCTGTGGAGTTGAGTGATATTATTTTTATTTTTGACAAGGTCTCTTTTGGTAGAAAATACATGAATATTTTCCCCGGCAAAATTTTGCTTTAATGACACCGAGTGGTATTGTCATAAAAGTGTTTAGGCGGGATACAATATTTGCTACGGAATTTCACCCGAGTTCTTGTTGTAATAACACGTGTTGTGAGACTCCATTCTTAACTCAATATAATGTTACTTTACTGTTAAAAATACTCTTGATATTGCTCAAATGAGTATTTACCAAACTATATAACGTGAAGCTTTTTAAGAAAAAGTAAGTATACATATGCTACGATTTATCTCAAACAGATTACTCTGTGGGAGAGTATTCAACGAATAATGTTGTTGAATATCATCAACCCAGAACCACGCGTGCTGGATGGCATTGTCACCGACAAACTGTGACTACCATCTCAAAGCGAAAAAACACATTTGGTATCTTAATAATTTTCTGTCAGCACACGTGTTCCTTGACAACTATTAGCTTAACTAAAAGCGGCTTAAAGTACCTTGCAAGTTACCAAGACAGGGGTGACTATTGCGATGTAGGTACATTCCCTTCTGTACCAGCTGTTTTCGCATTTGAACTGCAGTTTCGCTTGCCGTTAGATGGGATAGAAAAAAATGTCTGGACCATATTCTATACAAAATCGAACCTATTAATCGACAAAATTGTGCCCAATTGGCATAGTAGTGGTGACCAACCAAGGTCTAAAAATTTTACTATTCATAAAATTACGTCTTTACACGACAAATGTTCTAATGATTTTTTCTCTAAATCATTGCTTTTATTTTAGTATAATCACTGCCTACATAATCAACGAACGACTGTGATTACCATTCCAACGTAAACAAAGAAATTTGGCAAATCATTTATGTGTCACAAGATCCGGAAATTTAATTCTATGTCAGCAACAAATGTTTCCTCCTTCATAACCCATAGCCTGTTATAGATATAACTGTCTTCCGTCCAGTACTATCTTGGCATTTGGACTCCAATTCAACTGAACGGTAACATTACGTTTACGCTGTACAACCAAATTAGATTGGTCAAAATAAAATTACAAACAACAGGGACGATGTCTGAAAAATTTAGTTTAATCCGTCAGATAGAACACGAAAAAATATTCGACATTAGTTATTTGTTCAACCAGTGAACAAAATTAGTTTTTGCAGCGAGTGCCGATAGTTAATCACGAACCAGCGAAGTAGTCTAGAATTGAATCACGAGCATAGCGAGTGATTCATAAATAGACTACTGAGCGCAGTACCTAAGTGATTAAAAGGCACGAGACAAAAAAAATTTTCTCTCGTGTGAAACATACAACTTTTCACCTCTCCAGTGAGAAAATTGTTATAGGAGAGAAAAACAAGGCAATACTTTAATACATGTTTGTTATCTTAAAAATAATTATTGATAATTAAAAGTAAGATTACTAAAATAATTTAGATTGAACGTTACAGTCTTGGTCAAAGTTCACAGCAAAAAGCGTTTTTCCTTCGAGATTTTACGAAGCAAAAGAGGTCTTTATTTTCACTTTCTCGTATACGTAGTATAGAGGAAGTCTTCTAATCGTCAAAAAATTCGACGTCGAGATTTTGACGGATTTACACGTTTTGGACCTCCCTGAGTCCGAAAAAACTTTTTCGATCACGAAAGTTAAGCAACCAAGTGCGTGGTCGGTACTCGGACGGGTGACCAAATCAATTTTTGAGTCGTTTCCGGTATACGAGAAAGACAAGGGGAGACCACTCCAGATTTTTTATTTTATCACGTAAACTAATAATGACAGCGTTACAGAGTGTTGAAATGACGTGATACGTTACGCTGTCGCACACTCTTTTCGAAAGCGTGACGTCACGAGCCCCCCACGCTCAGACCAATAATTCTACTTGGTCTGGGCCCCCACGCCGAACTTAGATGCTCTATATCTTTATAAATATTGACTGATTCCTTTACGTAAAAAAAATATTTTTGGACTGAGGGAGGTCCAAAACGTGTAAATCCGTCAAAATCTCGAGGTCGAATTTTTGACTGAGGGAGGTCCAAAACGTGTAAATCCGTCGAAATCTCGAGGTCGATTTTTTTGACGATTACAAGACTTCCTCTATACTACGTACGAGAAAGTAAAAATAAGTGTCTAAAGGCGGAATTCAAAAGTTCATCCAAAGTAATTCACTTTTAGATAGAATTATGAACAGTGAACGACTTTTCCTATTTCTAAGCATTTTGCAAAGTGAATGCATATACTCAGGAACACAGTTTATAAATAATGAAAATTCGTCAGCAAAAATACTTGTCGGCGTAATTTTTCTTCCATATCATTCTTTCTCTACCAAAGCCACGTTACAACACGTGCTCAGGTGTGTTTGTCACAAAGATTCAATAATTTGACAGCAAGATGACACGACACGGGGAAAGGAGAGGGGGGTTGGTTGAAAACGTGAGCTGAATACGAGTTAAATTATTTATCGTCGTAAGCTTTGTACAAGACGAGGTGGTTAGGCATTTTACAAATTATCAGGGAAAATGTGGAGGAAGCGAATATTCGCCGATATTGTTCTACGATTCTTGAGACGAAACTAATGTAGACTTTAGAATGACAAAATTGGTGAATCCTTTTGAGATGTCTTAACATCTACGTTTTCAGTTATATTTTATTCAAAGTATATTTTGCTATTTTCGCATATAAATTTACCTATAGGAACATAGTGAAAAAAGAGTCATGCCTAGTCATCAACCTACATAGGTAATCATGAAGACGTCAGACTCAAGAACCCACCTACCCTTTCGATAGAGTATGCGTAAAGTGTTGAGTGTCAAGGGGACTTGAGAAACTGAGCAACATAATGTTTTTATCCAATAAATGATTATAAAGAGACCGTCTTTTCGACGGTAAACGGTTTTATAGGTACATGCGTAAGGTCACGCTAAGGTTATGTGGGAGTATCCCGCTCTATATAGTTGCGGGCATAGCCAATAAAAACCGTCGGTAATCTTTCTTTCCGCGTGTCAAAGATGGCCACATGGGAAAGTGCACACACGGACACTCTCAGAGACCTAATAAACGTTTTTTTATTTTTATTTTCCATTTTCGTTAGTGACATTTGTAACGATCATGAAAGCTGCTCTACCAAGTGCACGGTCCGTATTTTTTTTTAATTCGATTTTCCTTTGTGCTCTGGAAGGCACGTTAATCTGGGGCCAAAAACGTAAGATTAGCCTATTTTCGTATTATTTGAATGTCAGTATGAGTGTAGATAAAGAAGTATGTGTAACTGCACATAACTTGGTATTATAAACTCGCCACGGCTCATATTTTAAACTCTTAAATACTTAGTAGTTACATTAACTACTAAGTATTTTAGATCCGGTCCCTTTCTATCGGATTTACTAGAATTGTTCAACAAATAATTACGATATCTTCAGGCAACGTAGTATAATTTTATTATGTTCGTAATTGGAAAAATTCATTTCGATCACTACCTACTTTTACGGTTTATGAAAATCCATTCAATTTATTTCAGTGCCTATAAAACTTTAACCTATAAAATATTAAAAGCAATAAAACATTCTGCAGAGCAACTACGATCAAATAATTCAATATGAGAGTATATTGACTCGATAACATCTGTAATGTCTATTAAAATTATTATATTCCAACTTAGGCTCCGAAACTTATTGGATCAGTCACTGAATCCTGAATTATCAAATGTTATTGATTTGGCTATTAGTATTTAAATTTTGTCTTTTCCAATTTTATAGTTTTTAATGCCTTATATATTTCAAATTCATTTTCTCTTTAATTCTCATTATTATGTTTTTGTATCTTAAGGTCGTAACACATATCAACTCGGAAACCGAACCTTACCGTATTACCTCTTTTTTCTATGAAAAAGACGTTTCTTGTTCCTTCAGAGTTCATAAGTAAGCTACAACCTTTATCCGTCAAGACGAAAGACCGCTGTGAGACTAAGGACTTTCTAGATCTTAATCTTCACTGATGGTAAGTATAGCATTCTCAATATGATTGCTAGTCGGCTGGACTGCATGTAGTGAATCGTTGTAGTGCCATTTCTCACGGAATGGCAGGGCAGGCCTAATTAAAATAATATACAAAGAAATAATTACTCTATATTATTTTGTTATTATGCATAACTATTGTCACACTAACATAGTTTGTAAGTCACACTAACAATTATGAGTCTTGGTCACTTGAATAAATGAAATTTATTATTATTATTAAGTGATTATAGGGCTGAAGATGGAAACGAAATTCACCCAAAACCCTCGACCAACGAGTGTTTGGTTAATGTTATCACTATATTATCGCGGCTGATAGATAACCAGATAGATTTTTCTAGTATTAATAACCAGATAGGATTAAAACCCTTTCCCGCAAACAAATCAAGCACAAATTTGTACTCCCCTGAGAATCGGACGCGGGACCTGTGACTATTTGCCACGCCGCTTTTGTACATTCTTATTCTTATGTAAGGAGCTGAGGCTGTGTCTCAGAGCACTTCGACCCTATGGGATCTTTTGTGCTTCCCCTTTCCTTATCACCCATCCCCGCCAACATCGAAAACATTTTGTATGAGTTTCACGATGTTGGCGGGAATAAGGTCTAAAGTCCTCTGGTTTTGTACGTACGCCTTCAATCGAGCAAGAGTTCGACTAAACAGAATATCACGGATCGTCTGTGGATCGCTGGGACGTGCTTCAGAGATACCAAGTTTTTGTTTTGTTTTTGCCTACCGGGCGTTCTTTCCGTTTCACACCGGGTGGTGTGTGATGGGTAATACATTTTGTATTGCATTCTTGCATTCCGGTTTTATGGTCTTTTCTAGGTAGCAAAAAACGACCGGCTAGTGTGGCCCCACGCTTAATCGTATAAGTTCAGGCGTGGGCTTGCGACGTCATGCTTTTGTAAAAGTGTAAGAAAGCGTGACCTCACATGACATTTCAACGCACTGTATCGCCGCCATTATTTGTTAACGTGACAAAAGACAAAACAATATTTCATCTTCTGTCTAATGGACTAAATGGCATATTTCAGTCATCACCCGCATTGAGCGAACCACAAAACTACGGACGGAGTTTTCTACTATAGAAATGTATAAGTCACAGTTATGTAACACAAACCCAGAAACGACAGTTGCATTAGCTTGGCTTCAGTAGAATCGAGTATCGGCACTAATCCGTATTAATACCCTCTCCCCACGTTGGACAACTATCAACTTTTTACAAAACATCTACAATGTTACTCCGTAAATAGCAGGGTACTATCTAGAAGATATGTTTGTAGATTTGATTAAACTTTTTCTATGTCGAGCTACAAATCTTCAGTGAGCATCTAAGACGGTGTATTAAGTAAAGAGAAACGTCGGCTACATCGCTTTTTATTTTAGTCAGCAGGTTGTTGAACTAATAGTGAAGCTTCTTTATCTTAACAAAAGCACGCTCAAGACAATAATATGACACAAACTGCAGAAACGTTGTTCATAGTGCCACTCATTTCTTTGACGCGAAATCAAGAAATGGAATTCGGCAGTGAATTCCATTTCTTGATTGCGCGATCTACAAACGTAGCTCACTTATTCTCTCCTTACAATTCTGGGTCATTCAAAACAGGCGTGAAGAAGCACCTTGCAGGTCTGCGACGCAAGGGTAGCTAGTGCGAAGCTCTATCTCTCGCACTAGCTGTCTTTGCATGTGGACTCCATTTCTGCTTATCATCAGGTGGTATAGAGTCATTTGCTTGACCTTTTAATAAAAAAGTAATAATAAAAGGTGTTGAGCAGAGCTTTATGTAAAATTTGGTTAAACATTCAGCTACATCTACAAATGTATTATCACCATGTACTGTTTGTTGGTTTACTGCAGGTTTAGTTTCTTTGAAGTTTGAAGCAGTTTTTATATAGGTGACAGGCTGGCAACCTGTCATTATTTTGAGAGACTGCCAGATGTGGTTCTAAGTAAAACCAAATGTTACTTATAGCTCTGCTCAACCCTCTTAGAATTATCACTAACACGTGTTTTCCTTGTCTTCTTGGACTCCTATCTGGACATCTTTGGACTACTACTTAAGACTCCTGGTGCTCTTATATTCATAAGAGCACCAGGAGTCTCATTCACAAAAGAAGCCGACATTTGCGAAGACACATTCTCGACCCAGACGATATCAAAACCATCCAAGCTAGGAATATCTTATTATTTTTAGAGATTGCCCAGCTAAAGGATTACATGTAAGGCCTCAGTATACTTGGAGGCTAGTCACAATAGATCTTTGTAGGTCGCAGTGACGCAAAGCTCCGCGTCTAAATAATAATAATAACACTACAACTCAGGTGGAAAAGAAAATAATATTTACTACTAATTACTATTACTTACGTCCAAATTTCAATTATGTGCCAACAGAATTTTGCCATGTTTCCCTTTCCAAAAACACTAAAGTAATATTCATTAGAAGAATACCCAGTTAATTTTAAAAAAAGGAATGTTGAAACTACAATTTCGTTGGTGCATTTTCGTTCGCCTGAAGTTAAAACGTGCTTTGCGCAAAACGTTTAGACAGAAAAGCGGAGGTGAAACTATTTAGTGTTAGTATTGCAGCTGGGAAACATGGACGTAAGTGATCCTACACCACAATTAATGCCTGGTGTTATCGGGCGGATGCACAATAATTGTACGGCTTAGAGGACGTAAAAACACGAAGGCTTTGGAGACCAACTTGGGAGAAAATGCTTGTTGTTTTCTTTTGTATTTGGTGCCTTATCTGTTTGTTATATTTAATATTATTAAGGTAATTGCTATTGTTGTCTCTCTTCGCTGTCTTTTTAAGATTCCGGACCCAAAGGGTATAACGTAACCCTATTACTAAGACTCCGCTGTCCGTCCGTACGTTTGTCACTAGGCTGTATCTCATGAACCGTGATAGGCAGTTTAATTATTCGCAGATGATGTATTTCTGTTATCGCTATAACAACAAATACTAATAAACAGAATAAAATAAATATTTAAGGGAGCTCCCTTACAACAAACGTGATTTTTTTACTTATTTTTGCTCGATATTGGTAACAGCAACAGGTAGACGCTTGACATATTCATCATTCATTCATTTTTCATTTCATTCATTCATTTAAAAAACGTGAATTTTTTATATTAATAATGGTACGGAACCCTTCGTGCGCGAGTCCGACTGGCACTTGGCTGATTTTTACTTATTAGGCAAACATTAAAATTTGTACACACTTTCACCTGATCGTAAATGAAAATGATTAAGATGTTACATGCTTACTCGTACCTTCAAGACTATTAGTACTTGTAGCCTATTCACTATTGCTATCAAAACACCCAAGTTATAATGTTCAGTTAACACATCAACAGGCAACGTGTTCCACTCCAGATGGTAATTGTTAATGAAATGAAAACGAACTTCACCCGAAATGCCTAATTACATAGATACTAGCTACCTTATTATTAGCTATCGAAAGACCATAATGCTATTAACACTATTAGCACTTCTGGATACTTCGCGTATCAGTACTCTACACACCAATTGATACAGTTACCAGGCAAAGCAAAAATGAACAGACTAAAAGCTTGAGATTGACTTGAATTAGAGAAAGATTTAGCCCATCTGTTAATCAAATCGAATAATAACCTTTTACCCATAGCCAATTAGTGAATCCACGCCGAAACGTATAAATGCACACGTAAATACAATAATATGTCTTTGCAGATGTATTGAAAGGTCAATTTCTCACCATGTCCATGCCCATAAAACAACTCCGCCAGCTCGTAAATCAATGATTTCCGGATAAAATTTTACCAACAACATTTTACTGCACAATAAAAGTAACTACAAGTGCAATCTTCCATTGGACTAAATTAAATTATCATAATCATTATTATCATCATTATCATATCTAGTAACATAAAAAAAACATAATTACGACAAATAGCTAACATAGCTTAAGGTCATGTAGTATCTAATGAACACTATGTACGGTATTTTCTTTCTCCTTTATGTTTACACAATAATGGGTTTAATATGCCGAAAATGTGTTCATAAACTTAAAGCCGCCATCCCTAAGCGGGACGTAACAAAAACTTTTGACGTGTTGCCGCAAGAAATAAGTACCCTCATGTATATTAAGAATACTCGTAACGGACTTAACTGCCGAAATATAAACTCGCTACCGTAGCAAAACAATGTACCAACAATAGCAGATCTCAATCTTCGGCGAATAAAGCTAATGACTATGTTCTATCTTATCCCGAACAGTTTATGGCCGTAATTTGGGACGTCGAGGGACAATCGTCCATTTAATGTGCTGAATAAAAAACTTCTTCACTTGTTTATGGAAGTGTTTTTAAAAAAACTGCATTTTGCAGAAAATACATCAATGGCCATTGATATAGCACGCGATTAAAGTTAGTGCAATATTTTAGCAATAATTTTGTTCCGTTGTAAATACCCTGAAAATATTTGCGGTTTCTGTAACTAAAACCGTACATCTACTACTGTCTATAGTAATTCACTGTCTATTTCAAATGTTTCTCCATTACCATCAAGGCACTTAATGCAAACTCCATTTGAAATTTAAAACTGCTGACCATAATCGTTATGGAAAATAGAACTAGACCAAAGCAAACAAGTTTAGAATATTCATTCGATGGCAACATTAGCTTTTATGTGCCAGCATTGCCAGCAATAACTTCATGCAGTGCCATGATGGTTATGAATAGAGAAGGGGATTGTTCGAACAGTTTTATTCTATTACACAGCTAAAAGTTTAAAGAGGCTCTCGCCGACGGGGACAGTCATGAGCACTAAATCAAAACTTCGCCGGGCCCAACTAGTTTCAGTGAATACGAGTAAGGATCGACCGAATTGTCCGCCCGCCATAGAAACGCAGAGGTGAGGGCTTGTTTTGACTCCAGAACTTTCGCTTTGTAAGCGAAAGAGGCGTTCGAGTTTCGGATTATTAATTGAACTCGGTTTCGGGAGATATTGGATATTCATATTGTGCGAATTTGAAGAATGATATGAAATTGGGCCTTGTTTTCTTATTTAAAACCTTAAGCGGCGGTGGACGCGTGACGTTGCTCCGGTGCAGAGCACTCTTAGAATGGTGGCCTATGGATGAAAAAGAGACAGACCACAGAAGCTGTGGAAGGATCATGTTAGAAGGGTGACGGGATCGAACTGGATGCTAGTAGTACAAAATTAAGATAAATGGTGGCAATTAAAAAAAGAAAAAGTACTATACCAAATATTTTCGAGAGAATGGCTAAGAAGAAGAAGAGGGTATTACAGTTTACTTCAATCAGATTACTGAAGCTAAAAAAGATATAAAGTATGAAATAGTACAAAATTTATTATCACCCCCTGATCGATCAGATGTAGTATAAAAGTACACTTTGATCGCAATAATGTGAACCATGCCTGAATATTAAATTCT
The DNA here is from genome assembly GCA_955850985.1 of Elophila nymphaeata. Taxonomy (NCBI): domain Eukaryota; kingdom Metazoa; phylum Arthropoda; class Insecta; order Lepidoptera; family Crambidae; genus Elophila; species Elophila nymphaeata. The sequence goes on from OY039072.1 coordinate 20,868,305, forward strand.
GGTATAATTTATAGTCTATTAGTAATATTTCAACCAAGAGGAGATCGATGGCACCACGGTTATGCATTCTTCGTAAATCACGAAGGCCAACCAAGGATGGGTTTTGTGGAAGGAGGTTTTGTGTCAGGCAGGCGGTCGACCATACGAATCTAATGCCAACACCTATAGTAGTATGTCGATAGCAAGACATACTGCACCGTCACCAAATAAATTAAGAGCAGGCTAGGAGAAAGGAAAAGAAGAGATATGTTTCAATATTTGGGAATGAATTGTTGCTGTTAAGAATTCTCCAGAACTTGACTATTTAAATATTTATATCATGTGGCAAGAATAGAGAAAGCTATACCGAAATGGTTTGGTCATTTAGAATGGAAGAGTAAAAGTAGATTGATGAAAGGATACTTATATGAATCGCTCGAGCATGTATGGGAACAGTGATGAGAGTGGGTGAAATGAAATAAATATGTAAAGGCATTAGAAGGTATAAGAAGTGGAAAGAAGAAATCTCTGCCAAACCCTATGTAGGAGACGTATGTACCTGTATACAATTCTGATACAAAAGAAAACCATCATCATTGTCATATCAGCCGAGACTCTTCCACTGTTGAACATAAGTCTCCCCCAAGGATCTCCAACCCGAACGGTCCTGTGCTCTCTGCATCCAGCGGCTTCCATTGCTGAGAGAACGTTGCAAAAGAAAATAAGAACCAGACAAATAGCCAAAGAAATTAATAAGCAATAACTACAGACGTTGCCAGAGACGGGCTATCAATAACCGTCATACACATCAGCCGTCCCTTTGTCAATTAATAGTTGCGTTTAGACCCCTCAGTGGTCGAGCCTCATTAGCGACCAGAGCGAGGTCTGCTATAGAATTATTATACATTAGGCATAGATGAAATATAAAAACATTTGAATAAGCTATGTTGCCTACACTTCAAGTAGTGAAGGTTCGACTCCTGGTCAATTGTTATAATTTTCTACTAAAGTGAAATAAAGAGCAATGGAAGACTTTATATGTAACGGAAATCAAAGTAACAGGTAAGGTAAAGTATAGGAACATAAATCCTACTAATATTATATACGTGTAAATTTGTGTGGATGTCTGGATATGTGTTTGTTACTCTTTCACGCAAACACTACTGAACGGATTTTAATGAGCCTGTACAGTGATATAACTCACACATCAGAATAACATATAGGCTATAATTTAACCGACATAAACGCGAGCGAAAAAGCGGGCGACCATTAGTTCAGATACCAATAAAACGATTGATATAAACGTACAGTTTTCTTAGACTAGATGTGCCATATTAAGGGAACGTTAATATGGCACATTCTTTTGGGATAGGTTAATCATTACACATTCATGTTAGTGGTTATTTGTACAATGGCTCAGTAAAACCATCAGCTAGTAGCTTCTTCTTTATTTTACCCTGCTGCCAATTTAGTGGGGGTCGGTGCAGTATGACCAGATATCGACAATACTGCCAAACGATTTGGCAGTAAATTTTTAAGGCTGATCTTTCGACAGCACCCGGGACCATCAGCTTAACGTGGCTTCCGAGGCTTAGAGGAAAACCTAGTTAAAAAAATTTTGAACTCTAATGTGTACTTAGTAGTTTAACTTTCGAGAACGCACAACCGCGACCCAATCGACCTCCCCAGCACCAGCTCATTGCTTATCAGTATATTTTTGCTAGACTTTTACATTTACCTCGGCCACACATTGCCTTCTTAAAAATGCATTGGGTTTATGTCAGCACATCATCACAACAGCCTTTATAATTCGACCCACTGCTGGGACACACTCCTTATCGAAGGAGGATTAGGCGGACGGAGCATAAAGTGATCCTTTGCTGATCCATTAGTCGCATTCTACGACACCCAATGGAGGATATGGGGTGATACGCGGCCTTTGGCTTTACGTATTTGGTTCATATTTCATAGGTTCATCATCTTGAAATCTGATCAATAATCCTGGCAAGAAGCTTCCATCAACTGTATTGTTTATCGTATTGTGTAACTGCAAAAGTATTTATTACACTTTAGCCCTGTCATGCTGTTTTCTGTTACAGAAAATAAAGTATTGAGAACAATAATGCAAATTCCTCTTACTCTCACGAGTGCTTCAACAGAATCCTCTATTTCGAAGTTAGCTAACATCTTTGAACAATGTTCTGCGAATTTTCAGTCCTATGTAAAATATCTCCTCTATGTCTACAAAGTTTTGTTTAGATGTCTTAAGCTGAGAACGGTAGAAATTTTCGTCACAGTCTATTTTTCTCTTAAAAAATAGCGGAGCGTAGTTCAATTACTAAGTAGCAACAAAATGGCAAAGTGTTTGTGGCGGAGCAGTCTCACCATATTTATCTAGCCAATAAACAATCATCATCATCATTTCAGCCGAAAGACGTCCACTGTTGGACATAGGCTTCCCCCAAGGTTCTCCAATCCGATCGGTTCTGCGCCGCCCGCATCCAGCAACTTCCCGCGACCTTTACCAGATCGTCGGTCCACCTCGTGAAGGGCCTACCCCTACAATAAAGAATAGTACTGTGTTATTAATTTCAAGGCCGCACAGTTCCCTGTCTTGAAATAGGACTACATCTTTTCATCTTATGGGCGTTGTAAAAACTACCTGAGGGAGTTTCTGAACTCTGTCATTGAACCAAAGGGCCATTCGGGATTCGGGAGTAAACCACGCATTCCCAAGGAGGGAGGGTTGGTGTCAGGTAGGAGTCCGTCTGGTAAAGTAGTTAAAAAAAGTTCATTAGATATTCTGTCCAATTGACCTAAATATCCCAACGTACCGTCACCTCTTGTTACCAAGTCATAAATCACAGAGGTCACATAAAATATTAAATACCGAATTTCAATTTCGAATTAACAAAATTTCGAGAGCGAAATCGTAAGGAATATTTGAAAACTAATTAAATTTGAAAACTATTGCTTAGTTTCATTATTACGATGTCGTAAAGTCATGTTGAAAGTCAGGCAAGCTGAGATAAAGTCAAATAAAACTAAGATGAAACCAATTTAATTTATATTTTAGCTACATATTATGCACACTAGGTGACTTTTTTTTTCAAATCAAATATCTTTGTTGCGTATTATATTATATAACAATAAGGGACTTAAACATAGGCTGTAGTTCCTGTGATACACTGCAATTTAAGAGGGTAAGTACATTATTTACTTGAAATCTATAATCTTAACTATTTTTAACTTATTTCTGTTTATATAATACCCTAATGCTTGTATTGTATAAAGTAGGATTATTTTTATGTAACATGTTTATTTATGTACTTAGATATTGTAGTCGTATTAAATGTTTATTGTAAAGTATGTATTGAGTTTGTTTAATTTAATTTATCGTCCATGTATTCATTACCTGTATAGTAGCATTTTGTAAGTATGTAGTAAATATTTTAATTGCATAACAAAGTCTCTGTAAAAATTTAAAAATCTTTTAAAATGTACATTGTGTACTTTACACAATGTATATTAATATACTAACTATTTTTACTGCAAAATATAGCAGTTACGACTAAGAAACAGCAAGACCAAAAGTTTAATGTGTTTCGATTCACACGTACGGAGCCACCGTACGTGTGAATCGAAACACTCAAAATTTATAACTAAACTAGTGGTAGTTTTAACTATTTCATGTAACACAACCTACATCTTTAGTTTACCCGTGACCACGGACGCTGCAAAGTGTTAGGAAACGTCAGATGATGAATACAAAATGTATAAAAATTCTATTAAGTTCCTATCTACCTAATGGTAAGCTGTCACTTAGCCTATAGACAAGGTGTGATTCACGCACTACTTAACTTTAGCCCGTCCCCTACCACGTAGAGTTCTGTATACCTCCTATAAATACTATATATAGCAAAGATTTATTTATATGACTTGTCTGTAACTTCATTACGTCGGGAAAATAATCTGAAGCGTGCAACATCTCATAGCGGTTAAGTTCGACTTATTTCATTATAAGACACATGAATCTTAGACAGGCGTACGTGAAAGTTTCGTGTGGATTCGTGCGTGTTTCTTTTCTGATTTATTGTACATCTTACGTATCTTCTTTGTTTGAGGAATGTCTTGGAACTATTTGGAATGTAATTAATGTACAAAATTAAGCTCCTACGGACTTTAATACGAGTGGAGGATTATACTTTGGTAGCGTCATTGTAAAATATATTTATCAAAGATTCACTAATGATAATAATCTTAATAAAAATAATAAATAATTTATGCTGAATGTTATGCTATTCAGTACAATACACACACGTGCACGCAAACACGCATGCAGACATACATATGCGCGCACGAGCCTTGAACTCTTGGCTTTTCGACAAAAGTATAGTTAAGGATGAGGGTTTAAGTTCCATCTCATGACAAGAATCACAGCAGCAATTATTTATAGGGTTTTTCTTATTAGTAAACTTACATCTTACATTTTATTATTTAATCATAAAGAGCTCATTGTGTAAAGGATAGATAGCCCTTGGAGCGAAATGGTCTTCGACTAGTGGCCGCGTTCCGGGAGACGCAACGTAGGTGTGTCTCGCACAAAGTGAACCGATGGCAGATGTGCGGGATATACCAGAGTAAAGGAAGCCGCTAGATGGGGGCAGTACAGGACCAATCGGATTGGAGATCTTGGGAAAACCTATGTCCAACAGTTGCCGTCTCTCGGCTGAAATGATGATTAGATCATAATAGTTATCTGGTATTATTACCTACTGATTCTTTATTAGAATTATTTAAGCTAGACAGCTATTTTTGTTAGTAGATATATCGGTTCCCCATTCGTAGTTTCGTGAATCATGGCCCTTAGAAATGCAATATTATGCTGATGTTACATCGGTGACTGGTATCACATGTTGCTTGCCGATCTGTCTCTGACGTTCAGGACACCCATGATTGATGGACTATATATTAAATAAGCCGCCCCGATATTACATTTCAAATATATCACTCGCTATTACACACGAGATTGATTGATATGTATTCATGAAAGAGACTTCGATTTGCTGTGAATACGACTAAGGTTTTATTATGTCATACTTCCTTATATATTCCTAGGGTCATCAATCAATAATAATATTGGTCATTTGTTATAAATTCGATACCGAGTGTATTGTGGCGTAAAAACTAAGCTAATTAACATAATTGTGTTTTTTATTGTTCACACGCGAAGGGGTAAAATACTCTTACTTTATTGTCTAATGTGGAGATCGATAGTGCTTCCTATGTGGTATGTATAAGTGATGTGAAGTTCTATTAGTAGCATCAGATAAGCGACTGAGAACTGGTTTCACGGATTGTGATAAGGAGTAAAATTAAATTATCAGTTCTGTAAGGTATATCTGTCAAATAATCCCAAGTAGGAACTTTGTTCAAACATGTGAAATAGGTAGGTCCTAAGTGTAGTTGACATTCGAATTACCGAAGAAACTGAGATAATATTTTTAGTTCAACAAAAAATCTATTATTTAATGCCTTAAAAGGCACATTTAGCTTACCGCTGTCTTGACTCCCGTCAGATAATGGTAGATGAAAAAGTAAGTCCTCAGTGACCTCTAACATCGTCTTGTTAAAGTTATTCTTAGCTAACCTTCACTAATTTTACCATTCGCTTTGTAGCTTAGAATTGCACAAGAAAAGAAAAAGTTTCCGAAATAATATACCTACTAATAATATCGTACTAACTGAGCCACCACACGATGTTGTGGTTAATTTGCAAAAAAATCGGGAGTGGTCTCCCCTTGACTTTCTCGTATACCGGAAACGACTCAAAAGTTGATAAAAACCTTATACTTATTTTGATGTCATACATGCATGTTAAATTTTGGTCACCTATCCGAGTAGACCGCTCACTTGGTTGCTTAAATTTCGTGATCGACAATTCAAAAGTTGATAGAAACCTTATATATTGATATCATACATGCATGTTAAATTTGGTTGGTTGGTTGGTATACTCGAGTTATCGTGATAACGCACAGACACACATATGGACATAATTCCAAAAACGGTGTTTTTGGACTCAAGGAGGTCCGAAACGTGTTAATCCGTCAAAATCTCGAGGTCGAATTTTTTGACGATTACAAGACTTCCTCTATACTACGTATACGAGTAAGTAAAAAGTAAAAATGTATAATAAGTACATCATTTAATCACGCTCATAATTCCAAACGTCGTTCCATTTGTGTTGAGAACAGTGAGAATTTGATGCGTTGTCGTTGCATAGCAACCAACAGTTGTTTGTGTCCAAAGACTAATTATAACCAGCACTCCGCCACGGTAATGTTATATCCGTGTTTGTGTCATTTATCAATATATTCTCGGTTTGTAATACAAAATTTCAAAAAAAAAACCTATTTATTCAATTTGCTGCGCAATTTTCTTAATCTTTGTAAAAGGTTCTACAAAGTATTAGAAAACTAAAAAAAATATACTACTTAATGAATTATATAAAGTCGTTCTGAAGTTCTGGCGTGACCAAGGGAAACAGAGATTAATTTTTACTTTCTCGTATTAATACGTAGTATAGAGGAAGTCTTGTAATCGCCCAAAAAATTCGACCTCGAGATTTTGACTTTACACGTTTTGGACCTCCCTGAGTCCAAAAATAACGTTTTTGGAATTATGTCTGTGTGTCTGCGTTAGCACGATAACTCGAGTATGCTGTAACTTATTAAGGTTTCTATCAACTTTTGAGTCGTTTCTAGTATACGAGAAAGGCAAGGGAAGACCACTCCTGATTTTTTTAAAAATTCAATATCAAATAAAAATCAAAATAACAATGACAATATTAAAGGGGTTGGGTCTCTCCATTTAAGTTTGACTCCACTCATTCATACGTATTATTAGAAATTATCATACATAGTCATTAGAAAAGGATTAAATTATAAGTGTGTATATGTGTGTGTTGTGGTGTGCATGTGAGCCCGCGCGTAATTGACGTGGTGGAGTGGTCAGTAACGTGTACTATGCGTTAGACGTAATATAAGTAGGTATACATTATTTCGGGAAAAGCGAATGGTAAAACTAGTGAAGGTTAGCCATATGAATAACGTTAACAGGAAGACATTACAAGTCACTGAGCGACCAGTTGTAACACCGAACGAATTTTTATGACATACTTAATGTGTGCCTAACTACCCCAACTTTTAAATTACCTACTCCTATTTTTACTAAGATAAAATTCGTAAATTACAAGCCAGAACAAGAAGGTGGAGGCAAAAGATTTGCTAATTTGAATAAAGTACACGACAACACTCCTATGAACTAGCTTAACGAATGCGAATACTTTCGGTTAATTCCGTTCAAGTATTCCGAATGCGTCTGACACCCTGTATGCGGAATCAGGAGCGAAGTTATGCATAATGAGGAAAGCTTGGTCTAATGGTAAACTTGTGATTTGTAAGGTCCCGCAGTGAAGCCAGAAAACAAAGAAATATTTCACTCGTGTAATGGATTGAAGTGAGCTTCAAACTTTTCACATTCAGCAAGTTTTCGAACAAATTTATCTCTAGAGGAGCGAGCGCAAATACATCAAACTCGAAGCAATTTCAGCCACTTGTTTCATATGAACATTTACAAGTCGTAAAAATTTATCTAATTGTAGTTGGAAATGCTAAGAACAGTCTTATCTCCAATTTATTGTTCATTCCTTCGTTATATTTCCTTCATAATCCACATAAGCAGTAAGACAAACGCCTGGTACACCACTGAGGGGTATTAATGTTATCAGTTTTAAATACCCTCTCTCTCGTACACTGTTCCCGATTTATTTCGATGGTATTTTCTATCGAACGAATGATAATGTTTTTTTTTTTGTGTTTCATGGCAATGACTACTACTTATACATTTGACAGGACTATCACCATGGAGCTTTCTCAGTGATACGTCAGTTTCATAATATTCTTTTCGTAATACGTTCCACTACACTATTATACATGATTGACCACTTGGCTAGGCCCTCTGGCGTGCTTGCCGTCTAAACGTATTTAGGAAGCTTTCGTTTTTGTACAATAAGGTATGGACTTTTATAAGATCCAACGAATTTCTAACATTTAATGTTTCGATGTTTGTTGACAATTTCCTATAAGGTTGAAACACATAAGGCATTTAGGGGCCTAACACCGTTCCCAAAGCGGATTGGGCTTAAGGAAAATGTGTACTGGCAACTTTAGGCAACCGCATAACCATCGAAGAACATAAGAGCTATAGAATAAAACAATAATAAAAACAGAACTGCTATATATGACCTAACAAAACAATTACAATTAAAATCTCCGCATAGGTCCCCTGAAACAGGAAGTGTACCAATACTGGTTGTATTACCTCGCTGAATCGCGAAACTAATTATGAAGAACGAAAAATAATAAACTGAGCAACTAAAAAATCCACAAAGAGCGCCAAGAAATACTAAATGGACGACTTATCATTTAATTCATCACTTAGTAATTGCACGTAATTGCATAGGTTTAGGTTAGGTTACCTGCAGTGCTGACCAGTTAAATATGATCCATTAACTCGTTAAGCCCCGTTCGCGCTCAGGAGCGCGAGAACACAATTAAAATCAATTGTGTCTGGATATTAATAATCGTCCAGGGATTAAGAACTATTGATTGGACGTTTTTTACCTATTATGGACAAACAAGCGAAATTTTCTATAATCGTTATTGGACTGAGATCCTATCAGGATGTAATATGAAAAAAAAAATCTTGCAATAATTAGTTGCAAATTTTCTAAAACAAACAAACAAAAGTCAACGATCGTCAGATGTTACCTACACTCAAAATCATCTCAGCAGACATGACTGCTGGAGTGCTGGTGTAATATAGAGGTAGATGAAATAAAGAAATGTTTACAAGATCATATCGTTAACGTTGCTAACTTGCTATCAGAAAACCGAATGCTTCCTCTTATAAATTTGAGAACATGAAAAGTTAAAGTTCAAAAGTCGACGATATGAAACAAATATATCTTTGTCCGAAGATAGGTGAAGCAAGGGTTGGTTAGAGAGTTAAGTCATAAAACTTTCAAGACAATAAAGTTGGGCGAAGAAGTGGAGTTGGGATAGTTTATCCCGCTACGTAAATAGAACTCAGTAAGTCAACCTGACTGACTTATGTATTGTGTCCATTTTGCTGAATCTATTACTGACTCGACGTTTTGAAACGATTATTTTTCTCAAGGATTTATTCGAAACCGTCATTTCAATCTTAATTCAGTTCATTCCTTCTGTTTTTAATTGTTGTAAGAAATTTTTGAACACTTGATCTCTTGTTTTCTTCTCACTAATATTTTTCTCAGTTTACTGTTAGCCTTGGAATATTAACAAATACATTGTTAGTTGAAAAATCTGAAAAATTTATAATTAGGTAGTAGATATTTTTATCACCTCACCAATGAAACAAAGGAACAATCACGAAGGAATAACAACATCAATCTTCGTAGCTCGTATTGCTAAAAATTAATTTCCTTCGTCCTTTTCAGGTGACCCAATACATTTCCTAATTTCGAAACGTGCCTTTATTTTATTAGAACCTCCAAGCTATAAATCTTGCTGTGGTGTGCGTTCTGCTCATCGATTATTTCAGGAAATTAATCCTCCAATACGAGGTACTGGGTTGGGTTCCAATTTACTTTCCCCGGTCCTGATGTGTCGCGGTCGCACGTTCTCTAATGGGAAAGTTTTGATTTATCGCCGCTCCCGGATCACGGCCACAATTACTCTAATGCTTTTAATCAAATTAAATATTCGCCCGAACAACTTCTACGCGATAATTGGGAAGTAATGTTTGAGCAAACTTCTTGGGTTTTATTTTCCGTTCGTTCTAATGAAATGTCGCTCATGAGTTAGCTGAATCTGTTTACCCTTTGCCCTCGGCACTATTAGAAGACCGTTTCAGGGAAGCAAGGTAATTTTTACATTTATTGCAAAGTAGTTAGGTATTGATTTTAATTTCAGTTCTCTTTCATCTTGCTAGTTCTAATGTATTTGATGTGGGTAAAATTTTTAATTTATTATTTTCTTCCCTATCAGTTATCACCTTCTCATTTACTCCTTTTTCATTCATATCATTTCTCAAACAATCTATCCTTTCCTTAGTGAGTTTCCTCTCTTGGAATCCAACCCTCAATGTACAAAATCTTCAGTCTTCTAACAACATTAACATTCTTTCATATCATGTTTACGGAACTTGTTTGTGCCATCATTTACATTTCTTTTGATATCCATTATTTGACGAGGAAGTTTCTTAAACGAAAAATTTATCTGAATGAATAAAATGATACAGGAGGTGTAATTTTCGTACGACAAACTTTCGTCGTTCTAGAAAAGAAACTTCTGTACGTTATTTGTAACCACTTTAGCAATTTTGATTGAAATCGGGAGAGTTTATTATTTGCAAAGATATACATGCTTCAATAGAAATATGTGGGTGTTGTGTATTGCGTACTCTTGATTTCAAAAGAAAAGCAACTGTTGACATCAATAACACGTAAGTCTTTGAAATATTTATACTCTTGTGCTTCTTCGTGCGTAATCATATCTCTAATGCCATAATAAAAAGTATTAATAATGAGCTGGTACTTAGAAGTAACATAGTCAGCCTGTTACGGGCTTTTAGATTAAGGATTTCTTGTAGTAGAAGATGCGATGCAAGCCATGTGATGCCGGCAGAGTAGAATAGCACGGCAGAACAGCAGTGGATCGAATAAGAAAGGCTGTTATGATGATATTTGGTTATTGCGCATCTTGGGCAGGTTTGGACATTCTCCATTAATAACACTAGATACACTATGTAGTGTTATGTTTCTGTTAGTGAGTAAGGTTGCCAGAGTGCTGCAAGCGTCTATAGGCTACAGCAGTGTTTTTCAAACTATGGGTTGGAAACTCGGGACCCTTAGGGGGGTCGTGAAATCTTACTCGGGGGTTCGCCGAGTTTTATACTACAATACAAAACATGTTTTATTGAGAAGGGTGCTTATTAATTTTTCAAAAATTTTTAATTTTTTGGTGCAATTTTTGAGTAACCTCGTACTTACCTCCAAACAGTTTTCAAAGCTCTCGCGGTTTCTTGCAGCGTTGTCGGTCTTAATAATGAAAATGGTAACAAAATAGAGAAATAGAGACTAACTTTTTGTCTATCTATTGCCTAAGGGGTTCGCTAAAATTTTACAACCTGTAAAGGTGTCTCATATTCAAAAAGATTAAAAAATTATGGCCTAAGGTGACTGCTTACCATCAGGCAAGCCGTATCTATGCTTGTCTGCCAAACCAATGTCATAAAATAGACTTGAAAAACATTAGTGGTCACCCACCCGACTACAAACCCCGCCTTTAGTTGCTTAGCTACGATCGCATCGTTACGAAAACGACAGCAGTGCCTTCAAACTCCTTGGTAAATAAGTAAATAACATGAGTTTCTCCAGAGTTGTTGTTGTAAAAACACGTGTTGAAAGACTCCATTTTTAACCTCAATCAACCGTACAATTTTTGTTACTTTAGTTACATTTTCACTTAACATTGGCAAAATACGTACGTAATAAGTATCGCGACGCCATTAATTAAGAATAGAATAGAAGTAAATAAGAAGAGGCTTAGAGTATTTACTCTTTACGCATTAAAATAATTATACTTCGTTCCGCGAATTCTAACCAAAATGTTTACCCACAAATCAAATCTAAGACTAATTGACAACGTTTCGATGAACTCTGTCAATATCCTGGGAGACAATCATTATTGTTATACGATTCAACAAAAGAATCAATTTGTATAGCGTTCAAGAGACCAGAGCCAAGAAATATGGTTATTTAAACATAATTGTTACATTTGTATTGTTACCAATATGCTCTGATGACAAAACGGGTTGAACATAAGAGTCCTTACCAATCCGTTATTAAATATTCACAGAGAACGTACGCGCAAAGCTACTTAATATATTACATTGTTCGTGAATTGAGGCTACCTCTGATGTCAATGTGTTTTTAATTAATATTTCACACAAGTGGCTTATACTCGAAGTAAACAAACACTTTTACGAAGTTTTCCTTAATTCATCGTATATTGGTTTTTGTTAGACGTCTCGTGACGACAAAGAAAATAAACCTAACGTTTTCAGAGAAATCGATGGATTATAAATTATTTCTCGCTATTCTGTCCGCTAGCGCCCATTCCGGACGTTAGAGTTGTAATAAGTATATTATATTCGAAAAAGGACCTATTATTTAAAAACATTTTCTTATTATTAACAAATAAAATATATTACGATAATTATAGAAGTACAATCCTTGTTACGGTGCCTAATTGAAAAGACATAACAAAAAATGTAATACTTGTCATATGACAAGTATTACATTTTTTTACCTAAATCACATCTAAATTAAAGTATCCTGCAGCTGAATTATTCCTTTTAATGACGGGACCATATATTTTGATAAAATTTTTGTACAAAACTTAGCGAGGTAGCCTTTAAAACCACTCTATGTAAACGTAAATTTTGCATAAGAAACGAATCATACCTATTGTACAGGAATGTAAACTATGGATACTTTGAATAAACTATTATTGTTATGTCGAAGTTCCTCCTGGTCCCTCGGTTATTACTAAGTTTACTACGCGTAGCTTGGTTAACATGATTGCCATTTTTATAAAAGAAGAAAGACAAACGAACATACCACCCCAACTCCTATCCCCGCTCGGGAATCTTTGCTCCCGGTCAAAAACACGACACTACAAAGCCACAAGCAGCCAACCTGACATATTCCATGGAACTAATTGTAAAAGATTACTTTAATGCGGTTTTATGTAAGGTGAAAGTACTTCCTAGACTCTTCTAGGAAGTACTTTCTTAGGAGACTCTGTCTCCTATATTTTTAAGCGACTAACGTCATACGTCACAAAATTTCCTGTTTTTTTTGTCAAGAATATATCAACTTCGCTCATAAATCCAATTCTATCCGCGTACCTTTTAATGCCATTGAAGATTTAAGACGAAAACCTGAAGCACCTGAGGGCTGTTGCGAGGGCCGGGTGAGTGCGTTTATACGGTGCTTATGCCCGGTCCCCATCAATCACGGGACCCCAGTTTTTCGGCCATCGGTCCCATAGGACCCTTGCATCGGACGTCCCTGACGGACTCCGTCCAAAAAACTCGCGTATGACATCCATTTCCCTCGGGCCGAATTAACATGTTTTGTCGGTTTTTAGTGTTGTCAGGGGTCTTGTGAAAAATTAAATCTGTAATCTCGATGTATGTAGCAGGTAGCAGTATGAAAGTACGAGAGAGGCACTTTAAATTTTACCTGAATTGAAAAAGCGAGCTAGAGAAAGGACAGACATTAACACAGATAAAAGGACGCTTTTCATAATAAATTTGTTTTACTTTTTTATTATCTAACATAAGATTTATTTATTATACTGTTTTAATTTGTTATTAAACTTAGTTAATACTTGCGTCGATTACCTTCGTTTGGGTTCAATTTATTGTTAAGGCGACTAATGGCTGAAAAGTTGAACACGAATATATATTGACGAGTCATTATTGCTTATTTATTTATTTAAGTTTGTTTATAAAACATATCCAAAAATAATTATGTATATTAAAAATGTTCGTTACCTAGTATCCTTAACACAAGTTTTTAATGATACTTAAGTACTTAGGGCCAGATGATTGGTGTGATCATGGAAAAAATTATGGAATGCCTTAAAAAGTAACGATTTTCACAGTAATGAAAAAAATAGGTTTTCTTTGAGCTTTGTTTTTTTTATAATGTTTTTAATGTTGTTTTGTACATAGGTCCATAGGACCTGCATGTGTCTTAAGGCTATTTACTACACCGTATGACAACATGCAGGCCACAATTTTTACAAATGTTATTTATGTGGGGTTTTATAATATTTAATTGGGCAGGTCCTCAATCTGCCAGAAAAAAAAGGTTAGGTAAACAATACATTTGAAAATGTATTCGTATCTGGTTTTAGTTGGAATAGTTTTTAATAAAAATAGAGTGGGTAAAGATATACATTTCAATCAGCAGTGATTGGATTGAAATAATATTTACTTTTTATTTGATATAAAAATAAGTTTTAGAGAGATCGTGTAAGTAAATGAAACAAACATAAATAGACAAATCCTATTACCGCTACCTACGTTAAAATAAGTTTATTTTTTATATAAAAAGATTAAGACTCCATTCCACTTGATGCTAAGCAGAAGTTGAGTCCAAATGCGAAGATAGCTGGCGCAAGAGATAAACCCAATCTTCAAAATAATCGTTTTTTTGTTTAACGCAGTTGGCTTTTAGGTACATGTGTCGACGGAGATTTTTAGCAAGAAGAGATCCTCTGTGAGACCTCTTGCCTGTAGAGCGAACTTTGTGTAGAGGGTTCCAAGTCGGCGGTTATCTCTCGTGAAGTCCTACCTGTCGTCTAGTCTCTGCAGGCCTCGGACCAAAATAGAGCGGCAGACCTGAGAGCTCTAAAGGCTCGGACTTAGCTAAGGTTGGCGGTTAGTACTCCGTGGCCGTGACGTAGGGAACGACGCGGACATGTTTGCGTTACTATATACGATTTGGTCGCTTCTTTATATCACGTACCGTGACAAGCCAGCTACTCGAGTCGTATCGTGGCCCTTGTAATAGAAAATAAGTATAATCACGTTTCGTAGAAAAGCGGTTAATAGCAGAATGTTTAACAAAGGAGGTGAGTCATCATATGCTAACGAGGTTTTAGCAACGCATAAGGGCGCGGTAATTTTGATTTTTCCTTTGTTACTCTTCCCGAATTAAACACTGGTTTCCATTCAAAAAATCAAGCAAAAAAAGATTCACAGATTAAAATTTTTATCATATAAATTCTTTGTCAAATGTTTTCACAATAATTACGCGACCTCGCTCCTTTCTTTGATTTTTTTTCTCAAAAAATAATAGCCTCGTGATAATAACAAAAAAGAACTCTGTTCAACAAGTGAGCAGAGTTCTTTTTTGCTGCAAGTTTATATCACGAACCAGCGAAGTAGTCTAGTACTTATTCCAAATTACAGAAAATCTGGCGTTCACTCGCTAATCACGTCACATTGCACACATACAAACCTCGCAAAGTTGAAATAAGCGATTCAGCACAAACGAAGTTATTTAGGGTGAACCTCGCCGGAAGCACTGTGACATTATCAAAACATTACCCTTTTAGTACAAAAGTTCATCTCTTTTAAAGGGGAGCGAAATTAATTACCCACCTTCTGGGCTTGCCCTTTAATTTGTCCTTCGTGTATTAATAACGCACGCCATGGCTTAATATCGAGTTTACTGTATATCGTTATACCGGTAATGATGTAAATATTTTGGTGCGTGTGACAGTCTATTATTTTTAAAACTTAATTACCCCTGGGTTTGCTTGCATCGAGCGTTCCGTGAGGCCCTATCGTAACGAGTTTTTTAAGCAGGTTGTGTGATGTTCTTGGCCACACGCCCTGGTTTCACTTTCTACTAAGTTTTAGTATAGTTAATAATAATAAATAATAATAATATATTTATTTTCTCACCACGATTACCAAACTAATAACAATACATTGATTAAACGGTCTTATCTTGTTGAATCGCCAGACTTATTTTACTTTGATTTGTTTGATGAAATCAACAAGAAGCCGAACACACGATGCACAATCAAGAAATGGAATCACTGACAGCAAATATGTTCCGCCTTTCTTCAGATTGATTCGAAAGAGGCGCGAAGAAGCACCTTTGCAGGTCAGCAAGGCTTTGCATTTGAACTGCACTTCCAGTGGAATGGGGTTCTTAACCTACCTTGACCTATGACCTACCTTAGACCATTTTTATAATGAAAAATAAAAATGCACCAAAACTGACTAATTACCCAAATTAAATTAAATAATTTAAAAAACACTTTCGTCTACTACGACACACATTACACACTTAAATAGAATCACACGTTTTTCCCATTGGGGTAAGTATAATGAGAGTCACATCTAGCTCCACTTGCTGTTATATACTCGTATTTCTTTGGCTTAATTTCCTCTCATTAGTGTGCGCTGCATTCGTGTGAGTGACTCCACTGAAAAAATCGGGAGTGGTCTCCCCTTGACTTTCTCGTATACCGGAAACGACTCAAAAGTTGATAAAAACCTTATATTTTGATGTCATACGCGCATGTTAAATTTTGGTGACCCATCCGAGTATCGACCGCGTACTTGGTTGCTTAACTTTCGTGATCGACGGCTCAAAATTTGATAGAAACCCATATATTTTGATGTCATACACGCATGTTAAATTTGGTTGCAATAAGTTAAAGCATGCTCGAGTTATCGTGCTAACGCACAGACACACACACACAGAGACATGATTCCAAAAAAAATATATTTTTGGAGTCAGGGAGGTCCAAAACGTGTAATCCCGTCAAAATCTCGAGGTCGAATTTTTTGACGATTACAAGACTTCCTCTATACTACGTATACGAAAAATTAAAAACAATGCACTAACAAAGGCTCGGTTACAATCACATCGGTAAGTTTTTACTAAGACTTAATTATAAATCTCTATGTAAACTTGGCATAGAGTCCACCTGACTTATTTGTTTTGAGCTAAAAACTTTGCAAGTGCCATATTGACAAACATGCTGAGTTATTTTCTACAGTATTTTATTTATTTTCACCTCTCCAGCACCAAAAGACCTCTTTTGCTTCGTAAAATCTCGAAGGAAAAACGCGTGTTGTTGCGAGCTCTGAACAAGACTGTAACTTTCAATCTAAATTATTTTACTAATCTTACTTTTAATTATTAATAATTATTTTAAAGATAATAAACGTGTATTAAAGTATTGCCTTGTTTTTCTCACCTATAACAATTTTCTCGTTGGAGAGGTGAAAAGTTGTATTTTTCACACGAGAGCATTTTTTTGTCTCGTGCCTTTAAATCACTCGCTGCGCTCAGTAGTCTATTTATGAATCAACTAGCTTCCGCCCGCGACTTCGTCCGTGTGGACATTTTGCCGAATATTTTGTGGAATTTCCAAAAATCCTTTCTTAGTGGATGCCTACGTCACGAGGGCTTAGAGGTAAAACTCACTTAGTGACATTTTGACCAATTTTCACTTTTTTTGATACTGTTAAGTACTTCTCTTTTACATAGAAACTACAAAGGAAAAACAACTATTGGAAATGCAGAATAAGAGAATATTGATTTCTTTAACTGTGTCTATAAAATCACGCTAATCAGTACAAAACTAGATTTTTAATGCCAAAAAGTGTGGTTAACCCTAACTATTTGCTAATTAGCTGAATGTCACTTAGTGTCATTCAGCTAATTTTACTTTTAAACCGACGCGTCATAACATCTACCTGCATGCCAAATTTCAGCCCTATCCGTCCAGTGATTTGGTCTGTGCGTTGATAGATCACTATGTCAGTCAGTCACCTTTGAGTTATATATATTTAGATTCTAGACTACTTCGCTGTTGCGTGATATGTTCGTGATTAACTATCGGCTCTCGCAGCAAAAACTAACTTTGCTCACTGGTTGAACAAATAACTATTTCACCTCTCCAGCACCAAAATACCTCTTTTGCTTCGTAAAACCTCGAAGGAAAAACACTTTTTGCTGCAAGCTCTGAACAAGACTGTACATTCAATCACGTTGTTTTGTTTTAGTAATCTTACTTTTAATTTTCAATAATTATTTTTAAGACATGTAAGTATTAAAGTATTGTCCTTGTTTTTCTCACCTATAACAATTTTCTCGCTGGAGAGGTGAAAAGTTGTATGTTTCACATGAGAGCAAATGTTTATTGTCTAGTGCTTTTAAATCACTCACTGCGCTCAATAGTCTATGTATGAACCACTCGCTATGCTCGTGATTCAATTCTAGACTACTTCGCTGGTTCGTGATTTAATATCGGCGCTCGCAGCAAAAACTAACTTTGCTAACTTGTTGAACAAATAACTATTATAACTTTTACGTTTTTTTAGTGTCGTGACCAGCTTATTCCTACTTTCTATACTGCTTTCGGTATATATTGTACATAAAATGGCTTTCGGTGATTTAAGTACTGTTATTATGGGGACTGCTTACAAAAAACATCCTAATAATACGACTACGATTCTAATGAAATAGAACCCATTTAAGCTGATGAAGTTTAAGTGGTCGTAAAATTTCTTTTCAGCGTCCCGAACACGGTGGTCCGCCATCTTGTTATTTAAAAAGAGGAGGTATATCTAACAATACCTGCAAGGAAATTTTTCTGAGAGTCTCTCCATTTACGAAGGGAAATAATTAACACGATTGAATGAAACTCTCCAGCTAACCGTTGTTGGGCTACCCACAAAGGGACGAAGGAACTGACAAGAATCGTTATTATAATTAAAAACAAAAAAACTGGATTTGTCCATTGCTAAGTAATTGTTGTCTATTTTCTTTGATTATTTTTTAAGACGGCAAACTATTGTTGTCATTCTACTTAATAGCTAAGTTAATTAGGTTTAAGGTCACGACACACTGACAGCCTTTCCTAATTTTACCCATGAAAACTTGATAAGTAACACGCCACAGATTTAATAATACAAGGAGATAGGCCAAGCCGGCGTTTAACTTGCGACAACTGTATTGCGACATATTTCCGCTACTTCGCCTTTCGATAAAGTCAAGTGAATAACGTAACTCAGCGATTCGACCGATCTCCTTTGCGGCTGTGCTTAACTTTCATCGCTTCGCAGTCCTTAAGACGCACACAATGAATAGTGTATATTACGGCATGCTCAACTAGAACCATGTTATGTAGTACGGCCGCTGATCGCGACACTCGGTCTTCCTATGAACTCGGCGATTCGACCGATCTCCTTAGATTGATATACCTATCTGTGTAACACGCATTATGCCGATCGACCGCTTACGGAAAAATCGGACATGTTCGAATCCCTTAGATAAGCCTAAACCGAACGCGTTTCGGGACCGTTCGGCAGCCGGAGTCGGTCAACCTGTATAATTTACTCTATGTCAGTCACGAACGACCTGTGAGATGACGGATGATGCGTACCGTACAACGTGGCATCCCATTCATGCTCATGCATTGTTTTAATCGACAAAATTTATAAATATGTAAATTAAATATAAATTTTATGATAAAAAATATTTTTAACAAGAAAATACAATTAGTAGTAGGTATCCTGTTTAGATTATACTATATTTATGGATGCATAAATCTTTACAAATATCCTGAGGCTACAGTGGTTTTGTTAAAACTGAATGAATACACTTTTTTTCAAGGTTTGCTGGGGATCTTCTTTTATTTAGACGGCCGGGTTGTGTAACTATATTCACGTTCTATTTAAAAATCTCTGTTAAGGTATTGTTCGATTTAACATCGTCTTTAAATTTTTTATGAATTAGTACGATTTTAATTAATAAGTATTTCAAATATTTTTTCATAATAATAATTACATTGTTCTTAACATTTTTGTCTACTTCCAAACTCCCTTATACAGCCGGACCGGAAAACAACACGCTTCAGCACCAAGTTGTATTATAGGAGACATTACAATTTTGTGATTTTGTGTGTGAGTGAGTAATGTTGCCTGACCTCCACGGGGGAGTGTCATGTCAGTGTTGCAAGCGTCTATAGGCTACGCAATGATATCATAATATAAATATCATTGAGGTTACGGTGATTAGTTACCACCAGGCAGGGGCGTCGCCAAAGGGCTGCCCCCCTTTGGAGGGGTAGCTGCCCCTACCCCTTTTTTTGTTGACGGGGAGGTCAAATTCATTTACGCATCTTCCCTGCGGGGTGGTGCCAATCGCAGGTAAAGGCGTTCCCTCCATAACCACTAAACATCCTCCCCGGCCTGACCTTCAGTGCGCTATTACAGGACGGCTCGGGATCTGTGCACGTGAGCGCAACTACACCGACCCAACGCTGCCCGTCTAGGCACTCCTTGCACCAATTAGTGGCCAGCAGCCCACAGGGGCTACCGACTAACGCCAGCCCCTGTGGACAATAAAAAGGCCTACCTTTTCCTACCCCTCCTCCGCCTACGCTGGGTGGGAGCGGGAGCAGGAGCGGCCGCAACATCCTCCTCCACAGACAGCTGCTCGACCTGGCACGTCCTACTGACAAGAACACCGGGAGCAGCCATCGGATCGCACCGGGGGGACTTCGGGCGCAGTCTGGACCTAAAAAGGGCCGTCCGGAACTAGCCGTGTGGGAAAACAAAAACAACTCGACGATGGCATGTGACTTCGAATGTCAAGGGGACACACTTGACATCAAAAGCCACACACCCGCCGAGAAAGTTTCCCCACCACGTTACCAGGGTCCGCCACGTGGACCCCATCCCGCCCCAGTGATTAAAAATCAAAGCAATCTAAATACCATTCATATTTTTCTCATCCTCCATAATATCAACTTGCCACTTGCCCCTCTAAGCCACAGGTTGGCGACACCCTTGCCACCAGGCAGCCCGTATGGTTGTCTGCCTTGTCTGCTAACCAAATAACATTAAAAAGACAAATTACACTATGGGTTTCTTTTGCTAAACAAGATAACATATCCACTATTTGTTCCTTTTGCTACACCGGATAGCAAACGTTCCAATTGGGAATTCATTTTCTGCGGTTTCATTTGTTTCGCAATAATGTAGGTAGTTTACCTTAAATCTCTCTTAATTCAGTACTAATAAGTGAAGTGAATAAGTATTAGATAAGTATTGTAAATTGGTTAAAATATTTGTTACTTAACTTAATCTTCACACTTTCGTTTTTATTTGGTGTGGTCGCTACTCCGATCATAGGTACTTTTTTACCGTACGGTCCTAGTTCGAATGCTGCTAGGCACAAAATATTTGTATTTTGAACATGAACATTAGTTCAGGAATCATCATTGTCTATTTATTTATTTTATTTTTAATAATTTAATAGATATTGTCCGTTAGCGAGTATCGAAAACACAATTGGGGTTATTTACCCGAATTGTGTTTTCGATACTACGTACTACGATACTACGATATTAAAATTGTGTGAGCTTGGGAACATAATACTATTAATATTATAAACCTGTAGGTAATCCACAACATACATTTCGTTAGAAATTACCTAAACATGGGCGGTGGGATCATCATAATTAACTTGGTTCAACTAAAATATGGTCTAATAAGCTTGAAGCAGACTTCTGATTACACTTTGGGCATGATTTCCAGTAAAAACGTAGCCTGTAACAATAGACGCTAATGTTACATTGAAATGATTTGCGTTTGAATATCTACCTGTGAATAGGCATATAATTTGCAGGAGGCAGTCTCGTACAGTATTATCATAATTAAAATTTTCATACTTAGGTACTTCGTGTACTTACAATAGAGATAAATCTGTCGCCATTACAAAAAATAAGTGTTAACAGCATTATTATGTTTGCCATACTCTCAGCTCAGACCAATAAAAACAGTGGTTGGATGTTTTGCGTGAAGTTCGTAACGGTAAGGCTTCCCAGGATGTCTCACTACCGATCATCTTCACAATGACAGTGGGCAGTGAGAGGTCACCAATGTTTTCGACAAGAATATAATATACTCTATTCTGAGTACGTGATGCAATTATCTGCCAAAGCAGCCATGTCCGCTCCAGAATATATATCCATCCGGAAAGTTAGAACTCCGTGGCGCTGATTTACACACTCGCTCAAAATGGGACGCATTGCCTCTATGGTAGAGTGATCAGGCTCCTCCAAACGGAGTCACCACTCCTCCAGCGTGGTCCGTTGGGCATGGTCCCTCCAACGCCGACCCGCCTCTGGCATAATACGCCGATAGCCTTCTGCGCGGACAATCGCGCTACGCTGGCACGCTGCCTCAAATAAGATGGTGCCGCCTTTCCAACCCTAACCCTAAAACTAAAGATCAGTTGGTTGCTGATACGGATTGTTCTCTGGTAGCTACTTAACCAGTCCAGTCCAGCTATCTAAGTCTATTAATAACAATAGCGTTAACAGTGCCGTTTTGCGTCCCGAAAATTCGAAGTAAAAATTTCTTTATCCATATGCCATAGATTCACGAGTCTAGAGAAGAACCAGTAAGAAGCTTAGCAGATAGTAACGGTAAGTTATGTTAGGCAATCTTTGACGTTCGGTTTCAATAACTAATCTTTAATACATTTTTCATTACTAGGCATAAGATTTTGACTGATATCCAATACAATACTTATATGCCAAAATTCTAATGTTACTGTTACCAAGGGAAACTGTCGGTAGTTCTTTATGTTATCGAAACCCGTCATTAGAGATTGAGGGTGCCGGTTGAAGCTAGATTCCATCTTTGACCTTATCAGGTAGGATTTTTCTCCAAGTTTCATAATCAAGTTAAAAAATCTGGAGTGGTCTCCCCTTGACTTTCTTGTATACCAGAAACGACTCAAAAGTTTATAGACACTTTATATTTTGATGTCATACATGCATGTTAAATTTTGGTCACCCATCCGAGTACCGACCACGCACTTTGTTGCTTAACTTTCGTGATCGACGACTCAAAATTTGATAGAAACCTTATATTTTGATGTCATACACGTATGTTAAATTTGGTTGCAATAAGTTTAAAGTATGTTCGAGTTATCGTGCTAACACACAGACACACACACTCAGACATAATTCCAAAAACGATATCAGGGAGTCGGACTCAGGGAGGTCCAAAATGTGTAAATCCGTCAAAATCTCGAGGTCGAATTTTTTGACGAGTACAAGACTTCCTCTATACTACGTATACGAGAAAGTTGGGTATTTTTGGACTCAGGGAGGTGTAAATCCGTCAAAATCTCGAGGTCGAATTTTTGACGATTACAAGACTTCTTTTAGACTACGTAAGTATACGGGAAAGTAAAAAAGCAGTTTCAGTTCTTATCAAATTAACTTACACAAACCTTATAATGAACATAAAAAGAAACAAATTTCATTTACCACTTCGATCCGTAAACATCATTTACATTTCGCGACATAATGGACTACATCCCTAATTAAATATTAACTCTGCGATGATATTCATATTTCAACAGGTTTATTACGAAACGGCCCTCGTCTATAGCGACGCAAATTTTCCTTTGAAAGTCACGAAACTAATAACTTTTGGTTTAAAAAGCGAAAGAGCGGCGACATCGAAAACCTTTTATCGGAGTTCATCACTCTGCGGTGGTGCGAGAAAAAATGAATCCAAATAGGCACTCGAAGATTTTTAAATGTGATTTTACTCCATTGAGGCTCGAAGTTTTGTGCTTCTAACTTATTATTATTCGATTACCAACGCCAAACAATAGTCTCCGCTGCTACACAATGAACTCTAAGTGCTGTTGAACCTGCTCCCCTATCCTATTCAAGTACTCTACCAACCCCAGTAGCGAACGATGGACCTATTCCAGAACCAAGCTAAGCTAAGTCACATTCACTTTCAT
The DNA here is from genome assembly GCA_955850985.1 of Elophila nymphaeata. Lineage (NCBI taxonomy): Eukaryota > Metazoa > Arthropoda > Insecta > Lepidoptera > Crambidae > Elophila > Elophila nymphaeata. The sequence continues at coordinate 20,891,769 of OY039072.1, forward strand.
TCCTCATAACTCATTAATATTAATAAATGCCGGCTCCTACAAATAAAGCAATTCAAATTTTTTTAAAAGTATTTTCGAATGTAGGTACCACCTAGTCGACGATACAGAACCCGGGCGCTTTGAACTCCCCTGGACTCGGATCTCAACCGAATGTCGTCATCAAAATTTACTCCTGCCCCTCCCTCTCCCGCCTCCCGAGCATGCGCCCGTAGAACACAACGTAATCAAATTGCGATAATATGCCCCTGCACTCAAACTCTCTATGACGAAACATCCTTATCTGGGGAATCAATCGTATTATTGTTTCCGTCTCTTTCAATCATTTTTGGACCCCATACTAAAGAACACAAATAGAATAAAACACTTGTTATAAATATATATATACTTACCTACTTAATAAACATTATTATTAGAAAACTGATGTAAAAAACAGGTAACGTAATCATAAATTTGTATCTCCAGTAGGTATTCAAGTAAATTTATTTTCTTATAAATACATTTTGTGTAGCAAAACATTTTGCCGCCAGCCATCTTCACGCGCATGCTCTATCCCCAAACGACCCGCAGTAAAACGACTGGTCACGTGACTTGACGCGGCATTCGTTCGTCGCAAGTCGGCAGTCGTCGGCGGACCGGCCTTGCGAACGGTTGTACCCGCGCGTGTTGAAATCAAATCACTACATAAATGTCAAATGAGATGATTTCGAAAAAAAATAGTGACATGTGCTTCGTAGTAACCTAAACATTTGTTGTAACGTTGAGATTTTAGTGTGCGATAGTGGAATTTGCGCGTATTTACCGTTTTTACTCTTAATGTTTTGTAGCGAATTTATAGCCCCAGTTCAGTTCGTGATCGTGTTTTCGCTAGCTGCTCATAAAACATTTCAGGTTGACTCGAAGCTATCGTGAGTGACTATGGGATTTATTTGATGGGATATGTGTTGTGCTTATTAGATAGTAGGATGCCGGAGTAGTTCACGATGGACCGCGTGAGTGGCGTTTGTAGGTTTGGCGGAGTGGTGTCTGCGGTGAGAACTAGAACGGGACGAAGCAGACGCCGCTTAGGAGGTCACACTCAGATACCAGAAGACATGCCGGAGCCGCCGAGACGTGGGCTCGGCGCGATCCTGGTCCTCGCCTGCATCGTCGTCTACCACAACTGCCTGTATTGCGGTTTTGTTTTCGATGATATCAGTGCTATAAAAGAAAACAGAGACTTGAGACCACAAACACCAATCTCCAACATCTTCCTCAACGACTTTTGGGGAACACCCATTCATAAGGTGAGGGTCACTTGCTTTTTATAGTGCCCCTGGAAGTAATTACACTCTATACAAAACATTTTTCTTTTATATTTTTACCAACAAGTGTTTCTTTATCTAAAAATATTAAAACGCAATTCATTCACGTCATTCAAATTCTCTCTTATGGGGACCTACCTACTCTTTTATTTTATTAAATCAATAAAGCTATCAATTTAGTATTTTAATTATAGATGTCAAGAATCGTTACCCAAGTTCTCGAGACAATTCAAGCCCGAATTGTAAACAGTTCTAGCTCCCATCTCGAAATGTTATTGTTGGAATATTTCCTTCACGAAAATAATAGACGTCTCTGCTTTTGACATTTCTCCCATCTATTCCTTTTTATTTCTTATAAGAAACGTTCCATAATAACAACGTCGAGAAAACGAAATTAAATATACCCTTATGTATCATTATGTTTTTGTATCATGCTCATCTTCACAATATTTTTGGTAAGATAAATATCCCTAACAGTACGTTAATATGTGTGACATATTTTTTTACGATGAACTCAATAATTTGTAACAAAATTTTCTGAAAACAATCGCTAAATATCTTCTAATTTCTGCATCTACCTGGCATGAAATGATGATATCAGGTCTACAAAAAAAGGTGTTTCCAATACTCGCAAAGTCCGTATAGGTAATGTATTCGACCGGATATTCCCTAGTAGCTGAAGATAGTTTTGAAATTACGGATGCAACAATATTACTATTACGATACCGATTCGAATGACGAATGGACCGTAAAAGCGATCACATCGGCATCGATAACGAATACATTACGATTATTTTATTTTCATAAAACAAGAAAAATTTGAGAAAATTAACATTTAAATTTTAATGATAATTTACCACCATGCCATAATTATAATAATCAATTTCTTGTTAGGAATTCTCTATTACTTATATCCACATGCATAAAACCATATTGGAGAACAATCTTTCCGAATTTACAGTCACAGTAGCTGGTTTGATCGACCAATACTTGTGGACTAATTTTTTCAAGTTAGGAAATGGAGTATTTTTTCTTCATTAACTTGAAAAATTTTAACCATCTCTCCATTGGGTGCTTTTAAATAATCATTTATTTCTGTCTTGCATTCTTTTTCACGCAAAAAATTACATCAAACTAGTTTTAAGAATCATTATAAATCGTAATTAATACTTTTTACGATACGGTAATCTTCAAGAATTACGACAACCTGTGGTTTACGTTGAATCACTATTTAAAACTAAAAGTACTCGAGGCACAACTATGTAATTAAAAACTAACAAACCATACGAATAAAAAAATTTTTTTCACGTGTTATGTAGTGCGAAAAAATAAAAAATATAACCAAAATCAGAGGCAAATAGGAATCAATATCGTTCTCATTAGCAGCATTAACGTCGAATGTGCTGTGCTCCTTGCCAAATTTATGAGGGGAAATACATTCAAAGGTTTAAAATACTGCGACACATTACCTCTGTGCAGGTGTCATAAATCAACCATTTACGTGTTGGTAACTGGTGAATTTATGGTTGTAATCATCATGAATGTTTCAGCTCTGTGCATTACACGATCCGCTAGGATTTACTACTTCGCCGGTAACATTTCAACTAGGTATCAAATTGGATCTTATTCGGAACAGATCCTTTTGTGGAAGTCTTTGTGTGTTTCATGTATTATTAAACTTTTCAACCCATTATAAAACTTCAGTTTGCATTTAAAACGTCAGATGAAAATATTCAGAATCAATCTCAACGCTGGTATAGTATTTAATTAAATAATAATAAACCACATAAATGCTTGTTTTATGGATATTAGTACCCCAACTAGGATTAGAATAATAAAATCCGGTAACTATAATTAAGCACCACCAAGCTACAGGCCGCATTATACCACAAAAATACATTTAAAATATTGAATATCCTGTCAAATTCATAATTTCATATTTGAACACGAAAATTTCCATTCTAAATGGATAATTTTCGTTTGAACATCCCTGAGAAATCATTTACACGTGAAAGGTAATTATGACACATGAAGCGAACACACATTAAGCGTGGGTTGTGCACGCGAAAATATTTTAATCTCCATCCTTTATTGCCGTCAACGCTACCCAAGGACACAATGGGGACGCACTTCGGTCGAGGCATTGTAACGGAAAGCATAATCAAAGTAATCGTTCCTTCTCTTATTCAAATATATTCTGACTGAAACGCGGAACGTATTTACGCGGTTTTTAGCTGACTTGTTTGGCTTAGCTTATGTTATTTAAAATAGTCACGTGTGTATTAATTCCTGTCTTTTTTATGCTAATGAACCTTTCAATAGAGACATTTAAGATACTTTTTGGCTTTATGCATATTCGAAGTCCCGACTCCCTTGAGTCGCAAAGTTCGTGATGATATCATCAAATGATAGATTAAATATACTCCCTTTGCCAATCAAACGAAATATAAACAATTTGTATAATACACTTCTACTCAATCCTTGATTTCTTACGTGTTAAAAATAATAATGTTTTCTAATATTCCTTTGAATAAAACAGACTATAAGTCTTCAGTTCTGAAGTGTTCATATCCATAAAACGTAATTACCCTTGCAAAATGGTGGAAGAAAATTGCAAAGAGCCATAATGTTACACACTAAAGTTATCAAGTTAAGTGCACTCTTAACCAGAATGTCGGCCCCGTGCGCTTGAAGGCCATGAAATAATGCAATTTTAAAACGGGAATTACTTAGTTTTTTTTTAATGAAGAAATTATTCGGATTACGTAAGATCAGAAATATTTGATCGCGAATTTTAATTGGTTTAATGTTCTTTTTAAAACAAATGATTTTTATAATAATGCAGTCTATCTTTAATTAAATGAGACATCCATTTTTAAATGTAAATAAAGATGTAAGTTTAGCCTAAAAAGCTTTTTTGCTGTGTCTAATACATTGTTAGAACTAAGTAAATGACTGCTTTAATATTTATAACTAACTACCTTATCTGGATCTGACGAAATCGGCGAAACACCTCCCTTTAAGTTTTCACTCGAGAACTTTTCACTTTAGAAACTCAACAACAGCAGGTGCTCCCAAAAAGATTCAGAGTTTCAATTCTGACAGTGGCTCCGCGTAAACAATCAAATCTCCAAAATGGGAACTTCCCCTTGCTCCGTAAACAGACTACTTATTTCGGGGCAAACTTTGAGAGAAAGAGTTTGCCGATTGTTTTCCCTGATCCGGTTGGCAGCACTGCGATTATTCCGATAACATACCGATCGGAATCCAGTCCTGTAGATTTAGGAATGAAGCGATTAAGGATTCACGTACTGAAACGGATCGACTTCTACCCCAAAACGTTTTCAATGGTAGTAGATACCCAAGTAATATGGGGCCTTGAATGGAATGGCGAAGAGGGAGGCAAATTGTGCTGGAGTTCTTTATTTAAGCATTGTATCCGGACGACGTGGTGCTAAATGTGCAAATTAATCCTTAGACTGCACACATTCAGAATGGATGGGGTCGACAGGATTACACAGCATTTAAATAAGAGCTTAACGCCATTTCACACGTCAGCTTAGCCGAATGCTCCGACTACCGGTATATCCAGAATGCAAATAAGATATCCGAATACAACGACGTGTGTATTTACATTCGTCTCTAGATAAAAGAATTTATTCATTTTACAGTTTGATTTTTCATCCCTATCACAGCTTTGCATAGAATTATTTGGAAACGTTGCTTAGAAATAAATTTTAAAAGTCACCAATTTATTGCCATTTTTTATTATTTATTCCACCTTCAAATCAGCAATCTCTAATGTATCTACAAATAATGCATTCATTAGATAGCTTAGCATTTAATCATTACAACGCTGAAGATTGTAAAAGGGGTATTAATCATTCAGTTTTATTTCCAGTTCCCGCTAAAACAGTACTTAGTCCAGAGTTTACCTTTAGCTTACAAAATGGTCGCGAGCGTTTGCTGTTCGCATCCATCAATGTCAACGGAGCAAGTTTTTCTTTGGGTTCTGTTGAAGTGTTGGCTCCCTGTTTTCATTTACAAACTTTCATCCAGTGTCACTTTAAATATTGACTTTCGGAAGTTAGATTAGCGCAGAAAATCGCGATATTGTTCTAGAACTAAAATCATTTAGCTATCATAAATTAAAAAAAAAAACAAAGAAGAGGACAGTACTGCGAGCACCATATTATATAAAACGTAAAAAACTTTTTACTACCCCCATTTCTTATCTTAATCTCTTTTTTATTCTCTTTAGCGTAAAAAAAAACTTTGTATGTTTTCTTATTTTTTTCAAAATTCACTTTTTTTTTCCTAAAACAATAAAGGAAAAAAGTACATAGATACTTTCTTGTTAAAGTATTCAATGTATTTCTTTCTAGAAAGATCTAATGATATTCCATTATCAAAGTTAAATAAAGCACAGTGGAAGAACTTATTAATATTAATTTATTTATACGCTCACACCAATTATCTACCTAGCTAGTCCAAAGTAAATATCATTAAGAACTTGTGTTATTAGTAAAAAAAATACTTTATATTTAACGTATAATATATCAAAATAACAAGTAAATGCCACATAAATACAGATATAAAACAATCTATTATATAAAAGGCAAAGTCCTGACTCACTGTCTGACTGATCAACGCCCAGCCCATACCCTTGAACCTAGATAGCTGAAATTTTGCACAGAGGTTCCTTTTATGACGCAGGCAAGGGATAAGGCTGGATTTTTCGAAATTCAACTCTTAAGGGGGTAAATAGGGGATGTCAGTTTGTATGGAAATCCGTAATTTTTAAGTAAAATCCATCAAAATTGGTGTACAGTCTTTCGATTAAAAATTATGAAAGGGAAGTTTTAGGATTTCTCGAAATTCAACCCCTAAGGGGATGAAAGTTTGTATGGGAAGTCCGTCATTTCTATAGTGAAATCCATACAAATTGGTATAAGTATGGCTTTTCCGTATGAAATTAAGAAAGGGGCATTTTAGGATTTGTCGAAATTCAACCCCTTAGGGCATGAAAGTTTGTATGGGAAATCCGTAATTTTTATAGTAAAAAACGTAACAATTGGTATACTTATGACTTTCCGGTAAAAATTAAGAATTACCTATTCTAAGGATTTTTCGAAATTTATCCCCTGAGGGGATAAAATAGGGGATGAAAGTCGGTATAGGAAATCCCTCATTTTTAAATTAAATCCATAACAAATGGTATATGGCCTTTTTCGTTAAAAATAAAGAAAGATATAAACCTATCTAGGTTTCTCAAAATCCTACACTTAGGGTTTTAAAATAGGGGATAAACGCAATGAAAGTCCGACAAATCCATCTATGTTTACTATCGTAAACTTATTGGAAATATGTGTGTGATAAGTAAAAAATAATACCAAAAGAAATCCACGGGACGAAATCGCGAGCAAAAGCTAGTACGGATATAAAAATACAAGATGTGTCCTTAAATGTGGTAACCTAACAGAAATAAGTAAAACAATATGGTTTAATATACAGGTGGAATTATTCAAGTGGACCTTCAGGGCATAATCCTAAACTATAAGGAATATCGAAAAATACTCAAATGAGTCGCGAGCCCGATTTCGATGAAAACAAAAAATGCATCATTGGATTTTGAAAAATCAATAATCCTAGCCAGGAATTGAACCCAATGATTTTGAAAAAAAAAGCACAGCCTGTATTATTATACCATTCGATAGTGTTCTTAATAAGGATCGATATCTGGGAAGTATTGATATACGGGAAACTTATGGAAAATATTAAATTTAAATAAAATATTTCTTGTTTCACCTTGGTTGAAGCGATAATCAAAGCGATGATCATTATTTTTTCAAAAATCCAATGATGCAGTTTTTGTTTTCATTAAAATCTGGCTCGCGACTCCTTAGAGCATTTTTCGATAATCCTTATAGTTTAGGATTTGGCCCTGAAGGCCCACTTGAAAAATTCACCTTGTATTGTATTTTTTTTTAATTAAAAAGTTGTTTTACGAGCTATTAATAATAGATATCTAACTTGTAGTAAAATTCCTTAGGTACTTTACTCGTTGGCGATTCTGACGAAAAAATAGTTTTCGTCGTAAAGAGCTTTTTCAATTTATCACAGCAGTGTTACCTCCTATAGCGTTACAGAGCTTTGGGCACGTATAGGGTCTTAAATTACGCACATTCTTTCTTCTTTTATTGACGAAAAGAGGATAGCAAGGTCCAAGCGGCTTATCTTTTATCGTTATGATTCTACTTATCTAGACCCGGTCCTAGAACGGCTTGATAAAGTTCAATTACAGAATTTACAACCTTCCTTCAAGATCTTTTATGTTTTATAATTGAAAAATACAATATATTTTTGTATATTACGCAGTGGGTTCAAAACGTTTGGTAAGAAAGTTTTATGAGAATTAAAATATTAAGAACTATGCAGATTTATTACTTTTATTATAGCTTTTAACATGGTAGTCATTTATTTAAATTTTCATTTAATGTTTTTTTCAAGTGGAATTTAAAATATCTAACACTCATAAGAATCATCACAAACAATCATGAGAGGTAGTGGATCACACTCAAGACAGCATACGTCACAGAAGACCGCAGACAAATAATCACTGGCCCTTCCTACTGTTGTTTCTATCGGTCAGTAAGGTTTCCAGAGCTCCATGGCATGTGGTAGTTGTTGGGAGCGTGGGAGTGTTTGCGTCTATAGGCTACGGTTACCGCTTATGATAAGGTTGGTCGTATATTTATTTGCCCCACAGAATACAAAAATACTTTGGAAGTTTTTCAGTGAAAGAAATGGCCTTTATCTACTAGAGAGTAATTTAAGTAAATTTTATTAATATTCAATATCGCTTTAATAACTCAATTGGTCCCTACACAAAAGCTTTATGAAATTGATTAGATTCGATAAAGATTAGATTAATATACGTTACATATAACAACTTTAATCGGGCATATCCTCAATGAATTTCATAAAAATTCCAATAGCTCTTACGAGAGCGGGCCCAATTTAATGAAAACATATAAGATTCCTTTTATTAAAGCTCGCCCGATACGTTTTTACAACGTACACTCCGCTAACAACGACGTCACAATTTGAACACAAAAGCTATGTAATTGTTCCTGTGAACACCTGCCGAACAAATGTTCGAATATGCGCGGCGACAATCGATAATAAATTATTCACTTGAGCCTAGAATTTCGTATTGCTTATGCATGAAAAATCACAGATCTGCATGGCTCGCTCCGAGATTTTTATTCGATTATTTAGTATCGCTACCGTCGATTCATGTAGTTGTTTGCCGCCAGTTTTTGTTGATCCGTGTTCGTGTCACCTTTTTATTAATTACTGACACGTGGCGTGGGCGAGGGCGAACACCGTCGGTAAACACTCATGAAATTGTAAGCTACCAAATTTATGTTCGGCACACATTACGTTGCCCTTACGGTGAATACGTTAAATTATAACATGCGACGTAGAAAGGTCATCTGATACATAAGTAATAATAATAATATAGGGAAGAAAAAAATACTCTAATAGTTTTGCAAATTTGTGTAATTGATAACGCGTCGTATTTTTTTTTAATGCGAAATGGCAATCAAGTTTGCGGCCCACCTGGTGTTAAGTGCTTACCGTCGCCTATAGACACTTGCAATAACAAGGAAAAAATCACTCGATATTGCAAATGGGTTGTCGTCCTGAGGCCTAAGATAAAATGCTGAAATAGGAAAGGCGGTGGTACCTACCCAGACGACACTACATACAGACCTATACCACCTTTTTTTATTTTTTGCTGACGGGAAGGTCAAATGCCTTTACGCATCGTCCCTGCGGAGTGGTGCCAACCACAGGGTTTATGTGGCACTTGAGGTAAAGGCTTTCCCTCCATACCCACTAAACATCCTCCCCGGCCTGACCTTCAGTGCGCTATTACGGGACGGCTCGGGATCTGCGCACGTGAGCGCAAGTACACCGAGACCGTCCCAACGGTGCCCGTCTAGGCACTCCTTGCACCAATTGGTGGCCAGCAGCCACTCTTCCACCGACGGCTGCTCGACCTGGCGCGTCCTTCTAACGAGGATACCGTGAGCAGCCATCGGACCGCACCCGGGGGACTTCGGGCGCGGTCGTGGCCCTGAAAACGTCCGTCCAAAACTAGCCATGGTAGGAAAACAAAAACAGCTAGACGATAGCATGTGACTTCGAATGCCAAGGAGGAGGCTTCCGGACGTGGACCTCACAGACCTACCACCTAGTAAAGGTTGTTATTAGGTATTATTATACTAAAATTGTACAAAATTACAAATTCTATGCATAAAAATAATGCGTTTAAAATATCTTGTGAAACTTAAAACAACATTTTTTTTATTATATTCTACGTTGCTAATAGTTTTCTCAGTAAGTACGTACTTATAGAAAAAGAATTATCAATATTTTACGATTCAATTATTGACGGATCAGTGAATTACGACGAACTCTTATTTCTTGTCAATTAGTGAAGCGTGCGTAATTAATTTGAACCTTTTTTAACGAAAGGAGTTGACTTGCTTGAAAGCTGATTGACTTATTTGAATTTATTTCGGAATTCTCTTCAGTAACTCTGACATTTCTCTACGGCATTTAGCGATAAAATTAAATAGACGTAATTGATATGTTTTAATAATAATAACTAGTATAAATCTAATTATTTATAACTTTCATGTATTATGCGAGAACCATTTAATAATAATTAATTGCTATCGCAAAAAATCGGCAGTGGGCTCCCTTAGACTTTCTCGTATACCGCAAACGACTCAAAAGTTGATTGAAACCGTATACCTATTTTGATGCCAGACATGCATGTTAAATTTGGTTGCAATTAGTTAAATCATACTCGAGTTATAATTCCAAAAACGGTATATTTGGACCCAGAGAGGTCCAAAACGTGTACCTCCGTCAAAATCTGGAGGTCAGATTTTTTGACGATTACAAGACTTCCTCCATACTACGTACTATACGAGAAAGTAAAAATACAAAACATTACTTCAACACTACTCATTGGTATCGGAAAAGGCGGATTTCAATAACAGTTGCAATAAGAGTTGGTTGACGTCTGATGCGAAAACTTTCATCCAAATCTTTTTAGTATTTATGTTCACATATTACCTACGCTGCCTGATATAAAAGCAGTGCAGACAAATGAGAGGTGATGATTCCTATAATTATTCAAGGTTTTATGTTATTTGGTCGGCAGACAAGCAGTCACCCTAGCTAGTGTTTATAAATGCTCGCAACACTGGCGTGACACTCGCGTTTCTGCCAAACCTAAACCCCTTCCATACTCCATGGAGCAATGACACAGAAACACAACACCACAAAAATGTAGTGTTATTGACTGTAATGATTGTTATCGATAGCTCTTTTAACGGGAATCAAAGGGAGCAAAACGGGAGAAAGAAAAAGGCAACTTACTAGCAACAAGAAAAATCCAATATAATACTTTCAAAAATACATCAACGTCAAAAAACATATTATATCAAAAACAAACCATAATATAAAAAAGGCCCGATTGGCAACAACGATAATTGCGAAAATGGAAACGACTATCACCCAAGATTCAGTGGTTCAGGACACAGGAATTGTTAACACTATTGTTAAGGACACAATTTATAGTGGTAGTTAACTAGGCGCGTTAACAGCCCTGCTACTAACCAAATTCAAGTTTGTACCCTTCAGGGCATCGAACCCAGCTCCTCTAGATCTGATACTGGTTTGTTAAGCTCTAGACCGCAAATGCGGTTAAGTGTGTCGATATCACATGCATACCTTTTTTTTGTGACTATGGGAAATCCATTTACCGACCGTACCGCACACTGGCTGGGCGTACTGCGTGTGCGCTAAAACCCACCGGTAGCCTCCTCAGTCCTTATGGGGGCGTTTTGGGATATTCGCACCAGTGAACACATACATAACTAACACATAATATCAAAATCCTAAAAGGGGTTGAACAGAGCTTCAGGTAACATCCGGTTACACACAAACTGGCAGTTTGGGCCATACCTGTCGCCTAAAAGGGACTCAAAATCCAAAAATCAACAATCCTTCAGTAAACACTGAAACTCATCTCACCAGTCCATTAATAGCCGGTTTCTATATTTAATTCAACAGTTGGAGATCTCCCTACCAGAGTTTAGTTGCTAAGCGACCGTTATTTTTAGTAATTTAACAATAATTGCTAGGCAACAAAACTTCCGTAAGATTACCTTTCCAGCGGGTGTATAGAAAGTTAGCCTAAATCCTCCTCTCTGTTTAAATGAAATTGGTAACCCTATCCATAATAATAATTAAGTATCATTATTAACATGTTTTTAAATAACTAAGAACCACAGGTACTTAATTCTTAAATTAGTGACCGTGAGTCGTGAACAAAATGTTCGAACCCGGATTTCTCGATGTAGGCAGCGTCGCTGAGCACTGGACTACGACAGCAACAGCATATTAAACTGACGCTGTACAATTTACTGCAAATCATATGAGATAATAATTATGTTATAATCATAATTCAGAATCAGAAGATACCTCATTTTTGGGTAATAAAGACGTAAATGGCAATCAAAATGTATTAATAACAAATATTTTCAAAACTTTGAAAGTTTCGCAAATATTTGTTAATACATTTTATAAATTATGTGACTTCACTGCAGTCTTATTAATTTTTCCTTTTGTTTAAAGCTTTCGTAGAAGAAATTCACTTCGGTATGAATAATATTAATTCATTTCATAATATAAAAGCTTGGAACAGGAACATTACTTAATTAAAACGCCCACAGTCGCCTCGCCGCTTCCCCTTTATGAACAGTGTTTTGTCCACCACCCCGCAAATTTGTTCAAATACTCTCAAATTTAGAGATTTCTACCGAACACTGAGATGGCAGAAGATTGAGAAAAAGCTTTATACTAAATAAATTTAGTCTTGCTTTCAGAAATCATGAAATTGAATTTGATTATGATAATTCTACAGCAATCCTAAGCAAGATTAAACAGTCTTTGTTTAGATGAAATTGAGATAATATAGGTGAGATCATTACTGAACATAGGATTAAAGAATCATCGCTATGATCGAAATATTGGAAACTCGCATAGATCTTATTAAAGAGTAATAATCCCACTCTAATAACTATAAGCTTATTATTGTTTTGATGATTTATTGATCATTCATAATATCACTAGTACCTAGCTGTGCTCCATTCTAAAAGCTCTGCTCAATTCTTTTGGGATCATGAGTCCACGATCCCAAAAGAATGGAGCACAGCTTTAGTTAACAATTGGTGAACGATTTCCAGTTTGTCGCCAACATAAAAGGGGCATTGAACCCAAAAAGTAAACCTTCAGTAAATCAACAAAGAAAAGTTATCAACAGGGACAGATGTTACACTCGACCCGTATTATAAAATCACACTCGGAAATTAATCATGTGTTGAGAATCGTTTGTCACTTTCTATCAAGAACAAATTGATAAAGACGTACGACGATCAGTATGGCGTTAATTCTTGGGACTCATTCTATAATACCTGCCCTACTAGTACATTAAATGTCGGTCTTGTCTTATTAGACTGGAGATAATTTGAAACTGTTGTTAGTCCTCAATCCTATTAGTATTGCTCTGGACTATATTACATTGCGAAAACAATGTAAATGAACCCTAAATATTTCACTAAGATTTTCATAATTTCAAATTCCTCCGTGCTTATAAAGCCACATTGCTCCGTAGAGCTGTAGCTGCTTCTACCAATCACGAATTAAAACTCCTCTTGCGTTTCAGTAAATGGAAGGAAAATAAAATGATGATAGATATGGGAGCGGAAATGAAAATGTGGTGAAGCTCCAGGATACTATTCGTATACCTACTGCTCTTATTATCTAACGAACGATAAATAATCAAGGAAAAAAAAGGTTTATTAAAAAATAAAAAATAAATTAAAGAATATTAAGAAGTTGTTTGGATATCTATACCAAATCACACTTAGCAGAAATTTTTAGCCCAATAACCGATATGCGTCCTTATAGTCTACGCTAAAATGAAGCATTTATAATACTTTTATAAGTGATATTTTCTATACTAAAATTCAGATTTTTGTTCTCGCTTTCCTTACGCTAGTAACGTCAAATACTAACAGCTAATAATAAGCCTGAAATAAGTGAAATAATGTACAAAATTACAGTGGCCATAAGCTTGGTGTCTACAGTATTTTGGTGTTCGCGTGACGATGCACTCACGGGGACGGGTAATTTCTACGACCGACCTTTTCAAGAAATTCATTTGTAAACGAATAATCCAGTTATTTATGAGATCGCGTGAACTGGACGGAGCACAATAAAGCAGTTAGGCTGTTTACGTACTGAAATTATAGTTTTTAAACAGCCGAATGTCCGGCGTGTTTAGGTGTAAAAAATACGCTTTACATGTTAACTATGGGTTACCATACTCAAGACTGTGTTTCCAAAATCGCTTTACGATTCTTATTTTATTCTATCATAAACTAATTTAACAAGTTCTATTTTTAACCATTAATCACCCGAGTATGGTTGAAAATAAAATTAAGTAGTATCATTTGTATTAACATCATCGCAGAACTGATCGGGTTGGTTTGAGATTCTTGAGAGGCCTATGTCCAACAGTGGATATCTCTCGGCTGATATGATGATGATGAATGATTAAAAACTATTTAAAGAAAGACCAAGTCCAGCCTGTAATAGACGAGCATGTAGGAGGACTGAGGTTGAATATGATACAAGTGCCTAGAAGAGAAAGAAATTATGTCAGAAGCAAACAGAAAGTGATTTCGTCTCTTTGGCAGAAACGAGTAGGTAAATAATAAGTAGAGTTTTATACCTAAACATTTACAACTAAAGTTAGCAATCTTGTTCTTCGTATGCTATTAGTCCTGACTCTGTCTTCTGTAAGCTGGAGGCATTAACAAAATTATCATCATCCGATACCGTGAACTACATTAATGTTAAAAAAATTCTATTAGGACATAAGATGATGGTTGCATGGCTTCTTTTAATAGAGGGTCTAAGACCGTCTCCACTTTGAATTTCATCCAAGCTCTCAATTATTTTATATCAGTCATTATTTTACATGATTTATTCTATGTGCAAACCCCTTTACCGATCATTTTCGTACCCACAAACCTATTGCCAAAATGCAATTATTTATCGTCACAACTTGGTAGAAAATTTGTCGCCTAAGAAATGCTACGTATATTTCTCCAGGCATTCCCGGTATTTCTATTCTGAATAAAGGTCGCCAATGCCGTCAGCATAAGGTCCATTTTCGATTGATACAAATGGAGAGTAACCCGGGTTACCGGTTACCATGCGGACGTGCACTGTGCTCCAAATCAGTCTCTTTCTATAACTTACAAATTTCTGTTGCTTACTTTAAGTTCTGTAGTATCGTTTGATGTGAGATTTCTTTTACTTATTTACACTATTCTTTTTTATATTTTTAGTATGTTTCTATTTTTAATTTTTACTTTTTCGACAACTTCACCGACAATAAATGATACGGTCAAACATAGGTTCTAATTTGGTTTGATTTACCAGTGTACTACTGTTATAAATTATTATAACAGTAGTACACCTGTATAGGGAAGCGTCGGTGGCGTAGTGCGTAAGAGCGTCGTCTCCCACCCGGGAGGCACTGGTTCGATCCCCGCCACGTTCCAATGTAATTCATATTACGTTTAATCGACGCTTTTACGGTGAAGGAA
Source organism: Elophila nymphaeata (assembly GCA_955850985.1). Lineage (NCBI taxonomy): Eukaryota > Metazoa > Arthropoda > Insecta > Lepidoptera > Crambidae > Elophila > Elophila nymphaeata. The sequence goes on from OY039072.1 coordinate 20,906,836, forward strand.
AACATCGTGAGGAAACCTGCACACACCTATGAAGAAATTCTTAAGTTGTGTGTGAAGTCGACCAACCCGCACTTGGCCAGCGTGGTTGACTAAGGCCTAATCGCCTCTAATATGGGGTAGGCTCGAGGCCCTCGGTGGGGACATTATATGAGCTGTTGATGATGATGACGCCTATATAGCAGTATTTCGATAGCAGTATGTCGATAGCATGACAAATTGCACCGACCCCAAATAAAATTAAGAGCAGAATAGGAGAAAGAAGAAGAGTAGTGCACCAATCAATATGGTAATGGTAAATGGGGTTGAACTGGCTAGAACCAGAAATAGTATGGCTGTGGGTTCAGTCCTGTAGGGGACACTGAGAAGGAGCCGTGACCGGGCGAGGCTAGGTAAACTAATTTAGGTAAGGTTCCCTAACGCCCTTGTGGCGGTGTGTGGGAGGGAAGGATAAGTGCACTGACCTTGAACACGTTGTTTGCAGTTTTCTCGCCTTATATGAACTTCCAAGGTAACGCAATTTCTCTTCGCCGGCCGGCCTTTTCATCTAGTATCTTCTGATTAGTCACTTGATGCACGTAAGTGGCAATTCACATACGGGTGGATTCCTTGAGACGATTCACGAGCACAAGGACAGATGGAATCACCAAATGCTCAAGGAAGTAGGTTACTCGCGACCGAGGCGTATCGGATCACGTGCAATACACGTGCGATAGTGCGCTCATCGAGGATATAGTGGAGGCGGGTATAGATGAGGCGTTGGTTCACCTATCCTACCGTAGATGGCGTTAACGGGGGTATTTAAGTGGAAGCGCAATTACAGAGCTAGTATTGAGATTACCTATTTTTAGGGTTCCGTACCTCAAAAGGAAAAAAACGGAACCCTTATAGGATCACTTTGTTGTCCGTCTGTCTGTCTGTCTGTCAAGACCCTTTATCTTAAGAACTCGTGGACGTATCAAGCTGAAATTCACATGAAATACTCAGGTCTATTGTCCCTTTAAGCTGTGAAAATATCAAACTTCTAAGCCAAGCCAATCAAAAGATACAGCCGATTATGTCGATATTCTCAACAAATTTCCGACACTCGCAAAGGAATCGAAACCTACAGGATACTTCCCGTAAACTCAGAATCTTGAAATTTGGCATGAAGCAATGTCATATAATGCAAATATAGGAAAAATTGCGAAAATCACATTTTTTTAGTTATATAATATAATAAAAATATTTTAATAAAATGAAACTTACTACCTTATTTCTCACGAACGAATAAAGGTATCAAATTGAAATTTATACCAAATACCTAGGTCTAATGTCGCTTTAAGCAGTGAAAAAATCAAACTTCTAAGTTAACGCGATCAAAAGATACAGCAGTTTATACCGAGGAACCCTCGGTGTGCGAGTCCGACTCGCACTTGGCCGGTTTTTTTATACTTTCTACATTGACATATCTATCTCTAATCTAACCAAGTAAGGTATCTTATATTGAATAGGCTTCAAATTAAGTTACGAGAACAGTATTAAGGTCGTAGCACAGCGTAGATCAGCTCGAAAAGGCAACGCCTCTTTTTAACATGCTTATTATTAATTAACACGCTTATAATAAGCTTCTCCTGTATGTTTACATGTAACCGACTCCTTTGTACGCAATTTTGACCCACTTTAAATGGTCAGATTTCATTTAAACTTTATAGACTTATCAAAGACCAATGACATTACCATAATGCGATAGGAATATCCCAATATCCTGATTAGAATCGCCAGGACTAATAAATTAAACTTTTGGAATGTTAGTTCAGTTATACGTCACTAGGTGGCGTTGTCATTGTTAAGTTAGCGGTGCTAAGAGTTTTTTAATAATATAAGTAAGTACTTTCATGGGCGGTAATAATTCGCACTGGAAATGAATTAAATAGCTAAAAAAAAATAAAAAAACACGCTTTTATGTTAAATCGGACTAAATAGTGAAAAATAACTTTTTAGTATAGAAACTAAATGATGAACGAAAAGTATAATTATTATTTAGAGAAAAACGTGGTAACATGATGAGATTAATTAAGTACTACTTGAAATTAAGTCTGCTCACAATAAAATTAAAGAGTAAAGACTGTACACTAACGCGTATATACATAGATAGGCGACGTATATACGCTGGCGGCCTTTTTTTTCGGGGACATAAAATACATTTACGCATCATCCCTGCGGGGTGGTGTTAATCGCAGGGGATATGTGGGACTCGAGATAAAGTCGTTCACTCACTATCCACTAAACATCCGCACCGACATGACCTCCTTCGCGCTTTACGGAACGGCTCGGGATTTGTGCAAGCACTGCTAACACCGAGACTGCCCCAACGCCGCCGTCCAGGCACTCCTTGCATCAATTGATGGCCAGCGGCCCGCAGGGTCTGCTGTCTGATAAGTTATCCTCTCAGGCAGTTTGAAAAGACCAGCAACTGTATGTAAAGAACGCTGAAAGCAATAAAAACGTTTCTGGAGCACTTTCGAAGTGTCAGCTCCAGGTCGTATTTAATTTAAATAATAGTAATACCGAAAATGCCACCTAAATCCAAATTCCCAACATAGAACAATCCAATGCCATAATTTGTAATCTGCATTAATTCTTATCTCGCTGTATTCCGGACGAGCTGGGACCGTTGTCTCCGGGACAAACGAACTGAGACATAAATCAACGTCAGCGCAAGTTTATCGCGCCTTCGGGCTCCGGCGTGATGCAACGATCCTTTAATGTGTTTGTTCCGAGAAAAAGTTCGTCTCTAACTTCTATGCAGATAGCTGAATTGCCGGTGGCGACTTGGCGATCGGCGATAGAATTGTGATACAGCAGTTCTAAATTACCATGAAGCTGTAAAGTAATATCTACCTTTTGATTTATCGCATAAACAATAATTCAAGACTGATGAAATTGAAGAACTTGCATGAGCATGTAATGTACGCATATGGACTATCACAATTTTCAGGACGCAATTTTCTGTTTATTGATTTACCCATTCGGCTCAACACTTTTTAAAGACATTAAGAATATTATACTTTAAATATACTTATTACGATAATGAATGCCAAAAATCCCAATGCAATAAAAAAACCGAAAATATATCTTAATCGTAATCGCTAACAAAAGCGAATGTTATCATAATGGCTAAAAAGAAGAATGTGACATTGGAAATAGGTATTTTGTAAACGTACAATCATTAATTTCAGTTCCCAGAAGAAAAAAAGTTCTTAAGCTAAATTAAAACATACACTAAAGCGAACTTATGCGATATATTTTGCTTTGGATCGTGTGTCGTATAAATATATCCATCCATATACTTAAACATTCAAGCAAGTTTTAACATTGTCTTGGTGCTGGCAAGCAATCTTTAATTTAAAACAATAGAAGCGAAATGGGCAAATGTAAAGCTGTAGTTGTGCGAACTTTGGATAAGACAAGGCTAAGGCAAAACTGCTGGAACCTACTTAGATGCTTCGGCTGAGCTCAAGTTGGAAATTTCCTATTGTTCTCGAAAAATTCCCGACAAGTTTATGGAAAGTAAACCAATTCGCACAATAGACCAGGAATCTAGGGCTGTAGCTCTTTGTGGATCGCGCAAATATTTTTAAGCGTGGGTGGGCAACAAATTCTACACAATCATCTAATATCAAGAGTATTCCAAGAAGACTCTTTTGTGATACTTACTGGAATAATAACAAACTGGTCGGTCGGTAAAATATCATTTAAGTACATACTCAAAATATAATATCGTTACTGAATCGAAAAATTAATAACATACAAAAAGCTTACTTGTATTCAACATATTTTGTAAAAAGAAATAAAGTATTATTATTTCTAAAAAAAGTCACTAGCAAAATACAATATAAATCCAGTTTCCAATAAGATTTAGTACCGATTATATTTGAGAGTAAAAGGTTTCTATAAAACAATATGATATGCCCACTGTCCTGTGAGTTTTCCAACCAATGTAGGTAAGTACCTATCATATTTGGGTCTAAATGTCAAATCGTATTAATATTACGGAAATTGATGGTGGAAACGGTTTTTTATAGTAGTATATAGACATTTCAACTTAAAATATGAATACATTTTTTTCTGTAGCACTTCAAATGGCCTTTTAAAGATTCGTAAAAATGTCCGCGCCCTAATTTTTACTTTAAGCTGCACGCGCCTGTCGTGACGTCATCGTCCTGTCACTCGCTCGAGCGTCGTACGGGAAGAACATCTCGCGCGTAATATCTTAATACTCGAGACTGTGTTAAAGTTATGGATAACGGTCAATTTTAATAACATAATAATTTTGGATATTTTTTATAAATAAATATTTTTAAGATGAGCGTCGCTGCGTCGGGAGTCCACTAATAAGTCAAATTAAACCAGAATCAAGTAGCAACGAACTCAAAGTAGCTCGGTGGCGAAGCTCACCTTTTCGAAAAGAAAGGAATCATGTCTAGTAAGGTATGTACGTAGGTAACGTACAAGATAATTTCTGAACTCCTCCGTGCTTCAGTAAGCATGTGGCATTAGTCCTGTTTAAAATTATTTTACAATGTTGCTATAGTTCTGAATTGCTCATTTATTTTACTAGGTTTCTACCCAACACTCTTCCTAGAATATTATTATTATCATTGGAAGTTGTTGTTTCGATATACTTATAAATTTCAAATATTCCGCCAATCTTATTTCCTACTAACAAATGTTACACGTGTTGGAAATGGTTCTCTTAGTGGGGCGAAGGTTAACAAACTTTTACAAGAACATAGAGTGAAGTTTGTTTTTGTTTTCTTTCCTAATTTTCCCCTTAGCGAAAGATAAACATTTAAACACAATTGTATCATATTACAATATCACACGACAGTCTAGTATTCTCAGAAATTCTACTGAGATTTAAAATACTTATTGAATTTTACGTAGATTGATGTCATTCGGCTCTGCGAATTCGAATTCGACTAAAATTGAATTCAACAAAGTCTGATAATTGTGTATAGTGTAGATATCTATTTTTGATTGGTTAGTTGGTAATTTAATTCTCAAGAAACTGAAGAAAAAATAACAGCTAAAACAAGAATCAGAAATGTTGACAAAGTTATTCCCCAAATAGGCCACAACCCTGTACCAGAATATGTTTTACCCACATCGAAAACAACACAAATACCTATAAATTATACAAATAACTAAGCATTATAATTGACACATGATGTTTGAACAATGATTCGTGTTCAATCAGGATTGTTAGCTTTCCTGTAGCGAATGTTCCAGTTTTAACTCCAACTTCGTTTGTAGTTTTGTTGTGGCCCCGGGCGTATGTTTGCGATTTATGGTGCGCTGAGCAAATACACCTATTTTGCGATGAAATAAGTTTAGCCGAACGGTGCAACAGAGCGAGTGGATTAAAAATATACAATACAACGCTTTATTCTGTCCTCTGGTGTTTTGTACGCGTTAAGGTTGAATTATGACCGTGTATTTGCGATTTTATTATGGATTGTAAAATTTCGTTTAGAGCTCTTGTACAATACAAACAAATGAAATGAGTATTTTTTACATAAATACAACATGACGCTCGTAATCCCAAAAGGAGTGGAGCAGAGCTTCAGGTAGGTAACATTTAGTTACACATAAAGCCATATTTGGCAGTAAGTATATGCCATGCAGTTTCTCCAATAGTGACAGGTTGCCAGCCTATCGCCTATACAAATGGAACACTTAAAAAACTAGCAATCCTTCAGTAACCCTACAAACAAATACCAACAACGAGAACAGATATTCCACTCTCCAGTCCGGGTATTTAAAATATTGGTTTTCTTTTTGAACGTTTTAATATCATCTAAATTTTCTGGGTTAACACAATAGATAGCCATGAAAACAATTTCACTTAAAATATTCTAGAAGCGGATCTTTTTAACTGCTTAAGATACCCTCCTTCGTAAGGTTTGCTTGCACCTTACGAAGAAGGGTATCTTAAGCTAAGCAGTTATATTAAGTATACTTATGAAGTGAGAGACAAGCAGACTCATTGCAGATCAGGTAGCATACATTAAAATATTCATTAGCAAAAGTTTCCATTAATTAAATGGTGTCTGTAAAACTTTAATTGAGCATTTAGGTAGAGCGGTTAGACTGAATGACGTAATACCCGGTCTGGACAGGACGTATTTTGAATAATGAAGCCGTTTCAAGTAAATTCCTAACAATGGTAGAGTTATGTTACGGAAAACAGAAAAGTCTAGATTTATCTACATCACGATTCGCTCGTTAACCACCGAAAACATTATCCCGCCACAACATTCGTAGCTATTAATATACGGGGTGCGCCATTAAAACACAGACGGGGTAAATCTCCCGGTTGTTGGCGCCGAATCACAATAAAATAGGCAGCCGAGCCAAGGCGCTGTGCCAAGCAAGTTTTGTTCGAGTCCAACCACGCCAACCACCCCTCTCCCCTTCTATTCCAAAAAGAGATATTTCTTTCATTTGTGCACAGAAGCGTCTATCTCTTATCAATGGTAACATTTCTGATCCATTAAGTCTGCGCTCTATTCAGAAAACTCTACTTATGCTACAACAACAGCTATGACTTACTTTAAATAACTTATAAATATCATCTTTGTTCTGCAAAAACGGGCTGTTAGAGCAATCTATCAACTAGGTACGCGTGACTCCATCAGAGAAAAGTTCAAGGAGATAAATATTCTAACTGTGTCTTCACAATATATACTGGAAAACTTACTATATGTAAAGAAAAACATCATGCATTTTGAAATGCCATATGCACAATGTAAATACTAGGAAGAAACAAGATCTGGTTGTATATAAAACTCGTCTCCACAGAATAAACAATTCCTTTGTGGGCCAATGTATACGTTTTTACAATAATTACAAAGCTTCCGAAGAATATTAGAGATTTGCCTGTTAACAAATTAAAAAAAAAACTAAAAACTAAATTATATAAAAAAGCTTATTACAAGATAAATGATTATTTAAATGTTACAAACGCGTGGAAGTAAAATCTGCCCAAAAATGCATTCAAAATTGTAATTTATTTATATTGATATATCTATTGACCTGTAATGATGTTTTGAAATCATTACGAAACTGTAAGCTGTGGAGTTTCTTTCACCATTTTTTCTCCATCTCAGCATATATTCGTCCCGAAATGGTGGTAGGGCTTTTGACGATTTAAAAGTACTTAGCAAAGTCCATTTAAATAAAGAGATTTTTCATTTCATTTAAAGAAAAAAATTAAGCACAATTATTTCTAAAGTTTCTTAAATCCTAAAGCAAGCATTCTTATACATATAATGCTCCTAAAAAGCGGTGCTCATAAGTACTAAGTTATATAACCTACATTATTTTAATGCTATATGAAAAGTAATTGTACACAAATTACAGTTAATTACATTTTTATGTTTAACTAAATTTGAAAAAACTGTTACAGAATAGTAATAATTTTGATATCGACTTATTAAGAAGTTACATTCATAGGGTGGTTTTAGACTTTTTATTTTGTGCGATATACGTGTGCAACCGAACAAAAGATCGGAGACGTAAACAACTGTGCGTAGTATAAGCAAAGTGTATAGATAAAACATCGTTGGTAACTAAACAACATAATTACGCTAAATGTGTAAGTGAAGTTAAAAAAAAAATTGAAAGACTGATTGTGTAAGTCAATGGATTATTTGGGTAAATAAATATAATATGTGTAAATAATATATTAAATAATATTTGAATCTACAAGAAACATGCAAAATAAATCATGTAATTTAATTTTGTTTCCCCTTTTTATTACCTATGTTTATGTGTTATTATGTGTAAATTGTTATTTATATTTTATCATGTGTAATTTGTAATTGTAAAGTACTGCAAATAAACTGTGAAGTAGGACCTGTGAGACACGCCCTAATCTCGGCAGATTATTCGAAGAATAGTTCCTACCGTCTAAAATAGACAACATCACATCTTCCATACTTTCTCCTCTCTGTTTGAGATATCAGGCAAGGCCTAATAGATTAACAGTAGATTACAGGTTTGTTCTTCTTTATAATTTAAAAAAAAAATACATATTCATATTTTCTTTACCAACCATTTCATTAAGAAAAAATAATAAAATGTAAAGATTCTGACTTTGTTTTTTGTTTATTTATGCCATTAACAATTCTAGTTATCATGGATTCGACTGATATTACAAATCATCAATATTCTCGAATTACCACATCATTTAGGTAAATATACACAATGTTAAAATCAATGTCGCATAATCAATAGTATAGTAATAACATCTTTATTCCACCAATAATGTCCATTAAGTCCGATAGCTCAATTTAATTTAATGTGAATGTAGACATATATTTTAACGCTATTTTACCTTCAGGTATCTACTTGGGAAAGTCTCAAATTACAATATTGTAATAATAGCAGTAATAAGACAAAATTACTACAATATTACGAGAGAGCTTTATGAGAAAATCTTGACCCAAAAACATAAACATTTAATCCGTGCTTCTGTTTGTTTCAGGTAATGAATTGTCCACCCACTCGTGGCCGCCCATCAATCTTGGTAATAGACATCCGCACGGCATTATTCTATCGTAATTAATCTGAGCGTCATGACCCAGATATACCTAACTATCCTGTATAATGCAATCTCTGAAAACATTGATTTGGTAGAACAATCAAGAACTTAAAGGAATGATAATATTTATACATGTTTTTAACGTTGGGAAATGCATCACTCCTAGGGTGGCGTGAGCGTTATGTGGGGCCCTTCCTAGGGAAGCCAGGGCCAACTCACTAAAACCCAACGATGTCCCTCACATCATGCACCTTGGCGCAAAAACATTAACGGCGGCCACTTCCTCCCCATCATTGGACGAGGAGAACGCATCGGCCGCGGATGTGTCACTGCTGGACGGGACCATGGGAACTCTTGCGACTTGAAACTTCCACGACAATAATATTTATACCTAACTCAAACTTTACGCCAGAATAATTTACGACTTAATGCAAAATTTGCACAAAAGTAGGTTTGTTTATAAGTAGAAAAATCATAATAGACTAACAAAAATTGATACAATTGCATCGTAAGACAGAGATCCCAAAACTAGGTTATTCTTGTATTTTGGGAAACCAGCTTAAAAATTACTAGACATTGTTACCATTAGAAAATATTGGATGGTCGAATGCCATGACTATAACTTTTATATTAGTTTCCTATCATCTAGAGATCATTTCAGTAGGTCTGTCGTATGAATAAACTGAATGATAAAAGTATGAAACTATGAATAAACAAGAAAGGATCTTACATGTTTCTTTACATGGCTCCTTACTTTCAATAATAAAGGGTCCACGAGGGACTAAAGAATTCCAATAGACTTGTCAAAGTAGCGTAGCTCTGAAAACGCATTTCAATGAATTATATCTGGACCAAAGAACGACTTTTCTTCAGCGTGAAGTGTTTTATGTCGGAATGCTCCAATGGGGAAGTTAAAGTGGGTCGCGTGGCGCATTGTGTCACTGCTTCAAAATTGAGTTACAATATGGAGAGGGGGTTCCAGTCCTTTTCCGAGGCACGTTCGAAAATTGCACATTTGGCGCAAGCGGTACTGGCCACTCGCAGAATCAGTCATTGTCAACAAAGTTTATCGTAGGAACAGAATCCTCCAAACGTGTTTGCTGTGGTCTCAGACTAAAGTACAGCGAACATAAATCACCGCTCGCAACTTCAAACTTATATACTTTATGTTGTATGTCAACGCTAAATGCGAATTCGATGTAGCGATTGCATCGCATTTTCTTGGTCTGGATCCAAATGTAATAGGTATTACAAAGTATAATGAGGAAAGATAGACCATATATTTGGTTGACTTCTAGATGTAGTCTGATAAACAGCTTATTGTACATGCTTACTCAGTTTTACGAGTACTTTAACTTTTATTTACAAAGATTGAAAGCCCTGACAATGCCGTTTGCATTTATTCAGTTCGTTTCTTTAAGTGATATCTATTTCTAGTATCATAGAGAGATACTAAAGATATTTTTTTTGCCTACGTCAACCGGCTAGTTAAGTGTAATACAATTCATTTTCATATAATTTTATAAATTTATTTCCCCTCGCCATTTTGGATCAAGTCACTAGCATCATATTCATGTGCAATGTGACTCAAAGCATCTCTGAATAAGAAATCAATTTCAGAATTACGTAATATGTATGTCTGTGCCTCGCGACAAAGTATTTCAATATCGCTATAGACGTTATATTTGTGTGTACTTGTGACTTTCAATAGGGTGGAATACCTCACGAGCAGAGCTTAAAGTGTCTCTTGTGCACATAGGAAATGACTTCATTTAGAATGGCTGATCCTGAGGTCGGATCAGCTGGCTTATTGATGGCACTCGTGAGCTCACGGTTGGTAAACGGAGTAATCCACGGATTACAGGGAAACTAAGTACAACTATATCTACTCTGAAGAATCACTAAACAGGAAATGTTTACGATCATAAGTCGTGTTAGTGTCTTAAATTTGAATAAATGAGGAACTTACATCTTTTCATTTTAAATGAAGTTTTATGTCATATTATTATTAATACTCGTAGTATGCATGAATTAATACTAGATTTAGTTGGATGACGTTATATTAGGAAATGAACCTTGCCACATAATATCATTACGTTAGTTTTACTAAAGGCAGAGGTACAATCTGCCTGTTTTTGTGCTGCACCGAATTCATCACTTTGCTCTATACCAAAGTAAACAATTTCGCTTAATTTAAACTTAATTAACCTTACAAAAAGCTGCGTACTTCCGGCAGGTGAAACAATTGGTACATTTGGCGTGTCCACGTGACTTCCCAAATCCTAGATTAATGAGACGGAGGCGAACGATTACGGTAAAGATCGGAATCTAAATCTAAACGTCGCACCGCCCCGCAAGAATCCGCATGTCTTCCTAATCCAGAGATGGAGTGTTCAGAAAACAGGGTGGTCGGTTGTCTAAGTTGTGATCAACAATGAAGCTTGTATAATCGTTATTTGCCTGCCCTGATCCCAATTTTATTTGTGGTCGGCGTAATATGTTCCTTATATACTATGGGTCAGTCGTCATCTCAGTATTAACTCTTTTCTGTGCCATATCATCTCGCATACCACATTTATGTTCATTAGTCTTTATCGCATGATTTGATTAATCTCTTTTTATTACATGCCCAGCCCGTACTATTATGGTTATTTAACTCTCAATCTGCTGTTGCTACTTGCAGACTCTAACATATTTATTCTTCACATTGTCCATTATTATTACTCTACTGTTCCTGTTATCATATTGGATATATGTATATCACACGCAGTAGTGGCTCATGAAAGAGCATACCTAACTCTCATCTTGTACAATAAAATAGGTGAAAATTATTAAGAGATGTCGACCACAGTTGATTGAAATAAGAAAGTAGCTTTCAACTTACAAAAATCAGTCTTATAGCACTATGGTATGTATCGGTATGGCTATCATTGCAGCCGTGTTTTTGTTTACTTCTATTAGTGTATTCATTATCAGCTAATATATCAACTATCGTCATTAAACAACCAAGAAATCCGATGTTAATTTTTAAGGACACTGAACTTAAATCCAAATTTAACAAAGTCTGTCTCCAACAAATGGTTCTTATAACTCGTCTCGCCTGTCTCTTATTAAAGTAAGGTATCTTAGAAATTTCTTATATTATCAATTAACATACTCTTTTTGGTCAGATGCCAGCCCTAATACACGATTAATCTTTTGGATGTGTAAATCTCAAATAATTGTGTTTTAGTAAAATAGGTAAAGTACAGACGCATTCCCTAAACGATCTCCCAATTAGAATTGATCCAGAGACACTAGCTTAGTTGGCAACCCTAGGCAAGGGGCCAACCACGAAGGCTTTATTGATAGCGAGAATCTGGGACTCAGCTCGGGGAATAATTATTCACGTTTTACTCTCGCTTTAGTGAAATCCTTAATTATGAGAACACTATTAATAAATGCTGTTGCTTCTGTGGGGCCTCATTTTTGCTTTACCTTCTATTAATTATGTGCAGTTAGTTATTTCTAATTTGATTGTTTAAAAATTCCATCGATTACATATTTTTCGCAGTTGTCCTCACAACTGCGATTTATGAAAATGAGCCATGTCATACAGGATTTTTGGTAAACAGGATTACCAATGATAGCATAGTCATCTTAATACTATTCAAATATCAAAAAGTCAAAGTAAATTTGAAAAATTTCACACCTACTATATAAAACCAATTTGACAATTTGTATGGTAAATTTCAATAAGAATTTTATAATTCTGATTTTTTCACTCATTCACCGGTTTTTCATCTAGGTATTGCTATCTTTAGCAAGCAATAATTTCTATAACAAGACGTCCACCAATACCTATGTAGTAAAATATTTTATTTTATACACAGATAAAATATTGATCTATTAATAATTCTTGAAACTAGAAAAATGCACTGAAAAAAATCGACTTGCCTCAGGCGGGACTCGAACCCGCACCTTCCACAATCCGGGTGGACCAAGCACTGACAAATTTCGACAGCGAAAAGCAGTGCCTCGGTGGCGAAATTGGTCAACGCGTCCACCCGGATTGTGGAAGGTGCGGGTTCGAGTCCCGCCTGAGGCAAGTCGATTTTTTTCAGTGCATTTTTCTAGTATTATATTTACGCGTTTGTAAACGCAAAAATAAAATTATTCCTTAATAATTCTTTCTTTTATTTCAAGCAACATAATGCTTACATAGATGTTAAAATAAACAAAGGATCCATAGATAAAGTTAATATACCTTTAAGTTACCTTAAAGTTAATTTAAGGATAAGTAGTCTGGTTTCATAAACGCTTGAAAAATGAGTAAGCTATAAAACTAAAGGAAAATATTAATTACCTAAATGAAATTAAAACACTAGATAAGTACTAACAATAGTTTGAAAGTTTTTATTTTGATGTCTCATTAAATTAATAGGCATTTTTACACAACACCTATTTACTTAAATAATAAATGGAAAGTGTACGTTGAGAAGTGAGGTTAGTTTATTGAATAAGTAGGTAATCAATAGGTAGATAGTGTGTGATTGATATAGATTTATAATTACTGACGTTTATAGATTGGCTATGAATCGACTAGGACGAGACCAAAAAAATGCACCAACGTGTGAGTAATGCGCATGTGTGCGTGAAAAATAGTACTGCAGTCTAACAGTTGCTGTCTTTTCTATGTGACTGACAGGCCGACCTAGGCCGCCTGCGTTGTACTTGAATTGGTCTCGTCTATCTATCTCGCTCTACTATACGCGTTAGTGTGCTCTTTCTCTTTCACATTGCCGATCTACAGTTTCCTGTATTTATATACCCGACCCTGCCGTCCTAATATAAATTTGATGACGTAGATCGTCACTATTAATTTTAATAATCACTTTTAATGTTTCGATCATAAGTATAGGTGAACCATCGACCAAAGAACATTAGATGAAATTAACCATCGGTATAATACAATTAGGTTAATTGAGGCTGAAGAAGTAATCGACTTGTCATATATGGGTTGTAATTCGATGAATAGTTTTTCAAAATAGCCTACCTAACCGACCAACTGGCTTATGCTTGATTGATTGACATTATAATGTTAATACTCGTATTAAATAAAAAAACAATAATAATTTTATGTATTTATTTCGCAATTACATTTTAGTAGGCAAAATTTTAAACAAAATTTATAAGGCACTTTTACTCAATCAATCTGAAGAGAAGATCTTGTGAATAACAAAAAGTTAGTCGGCATACAACCTAATCGGCATCAATAAGGAAGCCGCCTCGTAATGCCGGAGAATCTATCTGGCATCGTAATCCAGGGATGGACTGCGAGGTTTTAGCTGGACTTTATTTATAGCATTTGAGGCCTGACAATAATTATTCACGTCTCGACCGTAATCCCTGCCAATATCTCGTTGCCACCAAGAAAGTTTTCCTCGGCAAGATAACGCTAGTGGGTTTATCAGATGAACACAATACTTTGTCCTGTTAGTGCGGCAATAATTTTGGTTAACAAGAACACGGGAAGGTTAATAAAACAATACAGTTACGTATGTTTACTTTTGAAATACGTCTCACTTACCTTAAGTAGGATTGCGAGGAGGACTGACGGTTGTTGGGGCGGAAAGGTACTCGATAAGCAGCCGCATTCCGAGAGACGCAGCGTTGGTAGACCACAAGGTGGCCCGAAGGTCTGGCAAAAGCCGCTGGATGCGGGCAGTGTAGAACCGAGGGTTGAGCCGACGGCTGCTTGACCTGGCGCGTCCTCCTGACGATTACACCGGGAGCAGCCATCGGACCGCACACGGGGGACTTCGGGCGCGGTCGTGACCCTGAAAAGGGCTTATCAACACATAGAAAGCGGTCGTGGGCCAGTTCAGGACTACGGTGGGACTGCAGCAGGTCTATTAACATCAGTTTATATGAACGACAACAAACTGACCGAGCTTGACCCGCGTACGTGAGCAGTTTGTTGTCACCGCAGGCCACAACTGACCTGCAGTCAACTCGTGCCCGGTCCGCCTTCTGTGTGTGTGTGTGTGTGTGTTATGCTTTCCACTCAGCGGGACCCCCTGTTGTAACGATCAATACCCACTGATATTTACGATATGGGGTATGGGAAATTAGTTCTAAATTTGTTCCACAGAATAGATACTGTAATAATTTTAATTAAGTGCTCCGGCTAGTGAGCAGGGTTGTGGGTGAATGTAAGATGTTCTGCCTTGGAGGGTTGGACTTCCAAGAGAATTTGTAAAGGGCGCCAGGAATTCCAACCACAAGCGACTTCAGCGATAACCAAATGAAACAAATTAATTTCTTAATGTAAATTATTTATTGAATGGCCTCTAGTACACAATCCAAAATAATAAAATATCTACGTGTTTAATTTAAAGTTGAAATGAAATGAAATGAAATGAAATGAAATGAAATGTTATTTATTTGGTAACACTTGCATATTACAAAATTTTGAACCGCTCTCGTATAAGGTTGCCCTGTGTTACGAGAGACAGGCTCCTCCTCATTCACAGCAACATACAAACTTATACAATTAGTCTATCTACTAAGAGTTATAAGTGATGTCATTATGCAAATATATTACTTGAAAAAAATAATTGCTTATATATATTTATACAATGTGGGTATGGCTGTGTGTGTGTGTGTGTGTGTGTGTGTGTGTGTGTGTGTGTGTGTGTGTGTGTGTGTGTGTGTGTGTGTGTGTGTGTGTGTGTGTGTGTGCGTGTGTGTGCGTGTGTATGTGTTTGTTATGTGAAATCTAATAACAGATTTTATGATTTCATGAATGACTGGTTGATGTAAGAAGTAACTTTTCCAAGGAATCATAGGTGAAACGCTCTAACCATTTTATTACGTAAACTTTAAACGATTTTGAGGTGAGTTTTGTTATGTCCTTTTTAAGCACGAGTAATTTGTTGTAAATGCGTGGAGCCAGGAACATGAAGTGTCGCTTAAGAATTTTGGAGCGAATTCTGGGAATGTTATATCTAGGAACTCTTCTTATTTCTAATGGAGTATCTGGGACTGTCTTAGCGTGGAATCTACATAATGTGAGTAAAAGGTATATTTTTCTAACTGGAAGAACCTTCGCCTGGATGTACAACTGTTCTGTAGAAAACCGGTAAGGGAGACCAAGCGTGACTTTCAAGACGGCCCTCTGGGCTCTTTCAAGTTGAATCATGTGCGTTTTTGCAGCATTTCCCCAGACACATATGCAGTACGTTAAGATGCATTGACAAAGAGCTTTGTAGGTTCTTATGAGGAGCTTATTATCTGCAGCAATTCGTAACTGTTTAAATGCGTATATTAGTTTTCGAGCTTTAGCTGACACAACTTTAATGTGTTCATTCCACTGGAGATTGTCGTCAACAGTTACACCGAGGTATCGAATGGCCGGAATGCGCGATAGAATTGGACAGTGACAATTTGGCTTGGTGCTGAGATTACATGGGAATGTGTGTAAGGTCAAAGACATATTGTTATCTGGACTTTTGGCTTTTGTTTTGCTAAAGCAAAGGAATTTTGTTTTGAGTGAATTTATGGTGAGTAGATTTTCTTCAAGCCAAGACGTTACATGGCATAGTCCCTGCTCTGCTGCCATCTTGGCCGCACTCCATGTTTTTGCATGGAATAAAGTCACAGTGTCGTCTGCGAACATAATGATATCTGCCCCAGGTACTTTTAGCTTGCACAGGTTGTTTATATAAATTAAGAAAAGCGTTGGGCCAAGAGTGCTGCCCTGTGGGACACCATAAATACATGGAGCACTGTTGCTGTGGAAATCTTCCACTCTCACAACTTGACTACGACCTGTTAAATAGTCTGTAAACCAAGAGTGTACTACACCTCTGACTCCTGAACTTTCGAGACGTGCCAGCAATATCGGTATTGAGTATATATCGGTGAGAGTTAAATACAATCTTTAAATGAAGCAATATACTGACATCGAGAGACGGTTAATTTTATTCCTGATAAAAAAGTTTAAGTTAAATTTTACAAAGTTTATGGATCTTAAAACACTACTTTTAATATTATGGACACATTAGCTTACAGGTATAGTGGTGAATTCCATACAGTACTGTTGTGATCAACCATGCGGTTACCTCAGCGGCTGACTAAACGACACCTCCCTTGCACGTGGTCTTCAGCAAAGGGCAAACTGGTGGACGCTCCCTGTCACTCGCTCGGCACGTGGTAGCGTCTGGTCACCTCACGGTTGTGAGCATGAAATCGTGGTACACACGAGGTATAGGTTATGTTTTCCCCCACATCAACCGGTAACCATCCCTCAATTATCTCCTCGAAGATGACAAGTATTTAAGCTACAAATATAATCTAAACCAGCAACCCTGAAACCAATTGTTCGGTTGAAGGACATGACACGTGGAAGGCTTACGGCCAAAACCTGACGAGCAGCAAATCAAAAACTTACCAGAACTCTGGGTAAACAATTTTCCTTATAATATGGACTGAGGCCAATAAAATAAATAATTAAAGTAAGACATAAGGAATTAAGGCGGCATCTGCCTGAATCGGCCACATCTCCAACCTAAGAAATACAACTCTCTCCAGTCAATGACCTCCATCGCTGGGGTTCTCAAGGTAAAAGAAACAGATGAGTCAAAGAGATGTGATAACCTGCTTAACAATCCGAATTGAAAACATGCAAGCGAATGAAGTATATCGAGGATGACCAATTGAATGACTTTGTTTCCTAAACAAAACCCTAAAAAAAATATGTTGAGTACCCCAAATTAACTAAAGTATATAGTACTTCAACCTAACAATATATTTTCATTTATTTATTATACTAAACTAACAGAAATTAACAAAGTATTATGTAATTAATTTATTTCGGATCAATTGATGGGATATTCAATTCGAGAATCGATTATACGTCCCCTCAAACTGAGAGCTGCCATAGAGAACCATTGTACCACAAATACAGATTTTCTAAGCGAATGGATGAACTGATGAAATATATTTTAGTGATAAAATATCTATTTGTTTCCTCTATTATGCTATACTAAAAAAACCAATTATTAACAACTAGCAGTGATTTATTTATGTGTCCAGTAAAAATATTATAATGAGTACATAAAACGTTTTGGTGAATTGGAACGCATTTGTGATATTGACAGTCGATGTCAGAATGAAATTATTACACAAAAATTTGGTCAATCGCTTTGCAAAGTGTGTGAAACTCCACTGTTATTTGGGTATAAAAAAAATGGGTGTTACAATACATAATTTATATTCCGAATCTTTGATTATCGAATTCTTTAAAAAATGTTTTTTTTTTCGCAATTAGAAACAACTCGACGATGGCATGCTCAGATGGCATGTGACTTCGAATGCCAAGGGGACACACATGACATCAAAAGCCACAAACCCACCGAGAATGTTTCCCCACCACTTTACCAGGGTCCGCCACGAAGAGGCTTCCGGATGTGGACCCCATGATAGGGTAACTAGGTACTCATATTTGGTTGAATATCAGGAAGTATCAAAAGTGGTCACGGTAAGGAGCATTGAGGAACCACGAAATTCGCTGCCAACACAGGTATGCCTTCCTTCTTACAATCCTGGGTCGTTCAAAGGAGGCGTGAAGAAACACCTTGCAGGTCAGCAAAGCGGGGGTCGAGAGTGACTAGCGCGGCTGTTTATCTCTCGCGCTACCTAACTTTGAATTTGGTCTCAACTTCTGCTTACCGTTAGATGGAAAAGAGACAGTTGCTTGACCTTTTTATAGAAAAAAATATGCTCTTAAAATTAGGAAACGATTAGTTTAGGTTTATTGATTTTTGAATTTAACTATAGGTTACTGTTGTGTTGTGTTCTACCCAGTATTTTCACTATAAATCACATCATACAATATTAATGAGTAGTGAAATGCAATGACAATGTGATGAAGTTAAATTGGCTTAATTTTGTTGGAAACATCAATTAACTCGCGGGCCGATGGTAATTTACGTCAAGCCTGAATCGCGTGCGAGTTAGATTAACGGTCAATAATATAAATCACTCATTAATCTCCCTTCGGGTAAGGCCTTTTTCATTTTAAGTAGATAAACGACCACCGACTGGCCATCCAATTAAATAAATTGATTTTTTTAAATTTTAGGTAGTTAGAATAAAAGCATAGGTACCTTTCATATTTTTTACAACATTATCAACCAACCCCTTCTTTCTTTTTTATGTATTGCTTTGTTTTAAACATAAATAGATTTGTTCGGACTTGCATTCCCTTTTATCCTCTATTTTAAAACCCTAAGGGTAGGATATCGAGAAATCTTAAAATATCTTACTTTATTTTTCCCTCGCGTATATAACTTATCTTGCATTCAAAAAAACTTATCTATCACTATAACTTAACTTCTAACTTACATCTACATAATTACTTACCAACATCTATCTGTAAGATCCTACAACCCTTACAAAACTGAAAGTTCATAAACCAATTTTTAAAGGTTTTACTTTAAGAATTTCGAATTACCATACCAAAGCTTCATACCCTATTATTATACACCCTAAGGGGTTGAATTTTGAAAAATACCTCTTTCTTAATTTCAAACCGAACGGCCATAAACCAGTTTTTGAATAGAATAGAATAGAATAAAATTTATTTGCTTTGTGGATTTTACTTTAAAATGACGGATAACTTTCATCCCCTATTTCTATCCCCTAACTTCTATCCCCTTAGAGGTTGCATTTGGAGAAATTCTAAAATACCCTATTCTTAATTATTAAACGAAAGGCTATATAGCAATTTTTATGGATTTTACTTTAAAAATAATAGATTTCCATACAAATTGTCATCCCCCATTTTAGCCCCTTAGGGGTTAAATTTCGTTCTTGCGTTCTTGCCTACGTCATAAAAGGAACCTCTGTGCAAAATTTCAGCTATCTAGTTCCAAGGGTATGGACTGGGCGTTGATCAGTCAGACAGTGAGTCAGGACTTTGCCTTTTGTATATATATTTATTATACCTTACCGACCGACACATATTCACTCTCATCACCTTTTTTTTTCAAATAATTTCTATGTTTTCATCATAACGACCTTTATAATTCGACCCCCTGCTGGGACACAAGGCCTCTGCTTGTCATCGAAGGAGGTTTAGGCAGTAGTCCACCACGCTTGCCCAATGCGGATTGGTGGAAGGATTTTAAGGTGATCAATACCCCTTTGCGGATTGCCATTAGTCGTCTTCTACGACTGCCGGCATCACATGGCTAATTATATATTTTTTTATTGATTGTCAAATCAGATAAAGTTATGACATGCGTAACATTCCTTTTCATCAAATATTCAATATCCTTTTTGTATGTTTTTCATTTCTTCAAAAAAAGATTTTAAAATGGAACCAGCCATCGTTATGCAGAATCATTGTGCATTGTATTAAATTAAATGAATGAACAACATAACAATATCATCGCAAAAAATATACGTTTCACCTAGTTACTAATTCACAGGAAACCAAAAACGCCGGCAAACGTATTCGCCATTTTGTTTGTCACCTATTATATTATAATAACACATTTTGCATAAACCGATATGAGTACAGGCCAATGTATTTACAATGTACGTACAAAACTCAATTATGCTCAGTTAATAGCCGAGTAAGTTAATGCTGCCGCAACATGCAAATGGCATTAAAATATCGGTGGGATGCCAATTTAAGCCGTAAACTTTAATTGATATTCACGGGCCAGTAATGGGAAATGTAACTTAAAATTATGCGAACTTCCACCGCTGAGTGGCTAATTGTAATAAGCTAAATAGATAAATTGGTTTTGTAAATGACAATTACGTAAGGCGCACTCTCACGGTAGTTCACATGCCCCTCCGTTTCAATCATACGGCGCACAGCATCGATGTTTTTGTTGTTCACAGCGGTGGACGGGCGACCATCGCGAGATTCGTCACTGAGATTGACACGACCGCGCTTGAATTCTGCTAACCAGCTATAAATAGTCTTTTTGCATTTTGCTTCATCGCCAAAAGCAGATTAAAGCCGCGAGATGCTCAATTGAGCTGTCAAATTACACTTAATGTCATAGAAAATCATACTACGAAAATTTTCCCGAGTTAAATCCATGTTAATGTAGACACGAAATTTTTAAAATGGCACCACAATGTAAAAGCTATTGACAGTCAGATGAAACGATGAAACAAACTGTACAGCCAAAGAGCTCCATTTTCAAATGTTGTAATTACTTTTTAAATATTGTTTATGTAAGTGGTTAGTTTCGGAAACTTTTAGTGTGACCTATATATCATATCGGTAACTACTAAAGTTACTTGAGCCTTATAATAAGAAGAAAAAAAAACGAAATGTGACATACTTAACACAAATAACGGACTTGTCTCCTGAACGTAGAAGTTTAAAATTACATATAATCATGTGACTAATGAAATCGATTGTGACATTGATAAAGTTTATAAAATCATCTTCTAATAATAATAACCTCCTCAATATCATCATGTTAGACAACGGACGTACAAACAGCTACACTGTTACTTTCTACCTTTTCACACGTGCCGGCAACCAGGTAGCCGTTGCCGGGCCGTAACCCGACGGCGAAGTGTATAGCCATGTTCATTCGCTTTCACACGTACTAATTTGGGTACTTAACTTTTAGGCTACCCGGTCACTTGAGTGCCTTTCACACATTGCCGGCATGTGTGAAAAGACACTTATTTGCCTCCCTTTCACATAGTGACATTAAATGTCAGTTCAGTTCTGTCTAGAATGATGACTTAGGGTCTTCGACTGTACACTGCGGAGTTTCTTCCGAGTTCTTGTTCTAAAAACACGTGTTGAGAGAGACTCCATTCTTAACATTTGACATTGGCGAAATGCATAATCTTTATATGTCGCGAACGCCATTTATTTAAAAGAAGAAAACTGTACACCGCTATAGACACTTAGGTATCCCTCAAGTAACGTCACTACTGTTGATTTATTAAAATAAAATTTAAAGTAATGTAATAAGCCATACCATTAACTATTTACCTACTCGAAAATAAGGAAACAACAAAATCCAACTTACTAAGACAGGTCTCAAAGGAATTGACTAATAATTTTCCATGCTTCTATAAAAGACACAAAAATTACTCTTTGACAAATATTAACATGGCCCTCGGCAGACGGACCTAACTAAATACTGGAATTGAGTAGCGTTATATTTGACTTCGAGGATACAATCTTCTAAAAAGTAAACGCTCTTTATTGTATAAGCGGGAGCTTTTGCCGTGGCATTAATTTCTTTTGCTTCCGTTTTAAAAAGAACTGCGTTTAAATAAAAATGAACAAATCTGTTTAAAACAGATTTTAATACTGTAAAAAATAACCAGCGTTTTCTGTTGAAATTTATTATGTTAAATGCACGTTTCAGATATCTATTTAGTGATGGATGATTAATACACGGACGTAAAAGAATATGCTCAATTTTGCTTCGTCTCTCGTGCTACTGCCGGCAGAATATCTGTAGCATACAAGTCACATATTTATGACTGCTAAGTAAGTAGTCTATCTCATGCCTGTATCGTCCGCCCGGAGATAACATGTCTAAATTCTTTCTGTGCGTTTTTGAAAAATGGAGCTCATATGAAATAGTTTGTGCTCTAAAAAATAACTAATTTGGTGTCTGAAGAATTTCAAGTAAGTACTATCATACCATAATGTTTTCTTCTTCCACTCTCCCCGATCAGCCTTCATCTCAACATACTCTTCTTTGCCATGTCATCTCTCACTCAATTTATCCATCTTTTCTTAGGTCTTCCCTCTGTATCCATTCTCATTTATTTCTTTTTCTTTTCTTTTCAACCGACTTCAAAAAAGGAGGAGGTTCTCTATTCGACTGTATGTTATTTTTTTTTTTTTGTATGTATGTTCCGCGATTACTCCGTCAATTATGAATCGATTTTGATGATTCTTTTTTCGTTAGGAAGGTCATACTTCAGAGGTGGTCCCGTATAAATTATACCGAAATATTAGTTCAGTACTTTTTTGTTGAAATGATAATTTCATTGGGGATGAAACAATGACATCGTCGACGAACACAAAAATAATGTCATTTTTTATTTTGAACTTGCCATTAACTAATAAGCAATAGTGAAATTTTGGTTAGTAGGTCCAATAGTCAACACATAAACTATGACAAGATATTTTATGAACTTAAGTTTTAACTAGGTTCTCTTCAAGTTTTAATGCTTCATAGTTCATTAACTTACCATTAAAACTATACCATTCATTCTGAATGAATAGTAGGTATTTGTCATGAGCTATAGGTCTGAGACGTGATATTATTTGCTAACCGACTTAAAAAAAGAGGAAGTTCTCTATTCGACTGTTTTTTTGTGTTTGTTACCTGATTACTCCGTCAATTATGAGTATTACGACTCGATTTTAATGATTATTTTTTTAGGTACGTCAAGATCAGAGACAGCCCGTATAAATTGTTTCGATATAAATTCGACCCTTTTTGAACAAATCATTAATAACAAAAAAAAACGTTTAAGTTAAAGTTTCCGTTAAGTTTTTATGAGCGCTTAGTAGGCCTATCCATTTTCAATAAAATATACTTAATTTTCACTAAAAAATAATAAAATAAAATATTTTTAGCAAAAAAAATAGGAAAACCGACTTCAAGGCGTACAAATTCAAACTAAAAAGTAAGAAATAAATAATATTTTTATTAAGTAGTTGAAAAGAGCGTCATAGAAAACCAAGGAAAGTATTGACACATATTTATATTTTTTTATTTATAATTCATACTCCGATATATTTAGAGTCGGTGCTAGCCTTAGCAAAATAAACTTACCTAATAGATACGTACTTGATTAATCCATTAACTATACATAATATGGGTGCATAATAAAGATGAGAAATAATCCGCCGCTCCGTGAAGTTCGAAAATTGCAAAGGAAAATTGCAAACACTATCCTCCTTGGCTAGCTGGCACCAGCTCCAAATATATCGGAGTATGAATTATAAATAAAGAAATATAAATGTGTATCAATACTTTCCTTGGTTTTCTATAACGCTCTTTTCAACTACTTAATAAAAATATTATTTATTTCTTACTTTTTAGTTTGAATTTGTACCTACGCCTTGAAGTCGGTTTTCCTATTTTTTTGCTAAAAATATTTTATTTTTTCAACTAAGTACCATATCCGAAATTACTCAATACTGGCAATGATTCGGATTATTCCATTTTTATTCCAATCTTTGCATGAAAATCACCAGTGACAAATTGTCTTTGCAGATTTATTTTCGACTAATTCTTCAGTCTTCATATGAAAGGTCGGGCGTCATCATACGCATCACTCGTTGGATCATATGCTTCATCATAATCATCATAACAACCTTAAATTCGACCCACTGCTGGAACACAAGGCCTCTCCTTGTAATTGAAGGAGGTTTAGGCAGTAGTCCACCACGCTTGCCCAATGTGGATTGTTGGACGGAGTATAAGGTGATAAATACCCCTTTGCTGATCCATTCGTCGCCTTCTACGACACCCATTGGAGGATATGGGGTGATGCTTTCTACCGTCTTTACCACGGCGAGTGCTCTGAGGAACTTTTTTCCCAAATCCCACCATCTCCCTTCCTTTTAAGGACTACGCGTGCTGGTCTACGTTGTCACCGACAAACTGTGGCTACCATTCCAACGCGAACTAAGAAATTTGGCAACTCGTTTCTTTGTCGCACAATCAAAAAATGGAATTCACTGCCAGCACACGTGTTCCCTCCTTCCTATAATCCTGGGTCATTCAAAAGAGGCGTGAAGAAGCACCTTGCAGGTCAGCAAGGCGTGGGTGGCTAGCGCGGCAGTTTATCTCTCGCGCTACCTATCTTCGCATTTGGACTCTACTTCTGCTTACCATCAGGTGGAATAGAGTCATTTGCTTGACCTTTTTATATAAAAAAAAAAAATACTACTCTACGCTGCCAGCATCACACGGCATACGCTTGGATAATCTTTATACTTCTATGCGAGCGTATGAATGGATAATCTTTATACTTCTACCAACTTCTCTTAATTACTCGGCCTCTGCAGATAAAACAGACACAATTTCTTTAGAACCCAAATCTACTAACATTTTTTTGGTGAAAACAAATCTATTGATTTAAGTAATGCTATGGACGCTCCGTAATCGAAGGTTTTCATGAAGGCTCCAATTACAGCTCGCACCCTTCGCCTGTTGACCTACATATCGTACCTTGTTTCCTTGTAGGGCTGTCACTCCTTAATTATCGAATTACTGCCTAGCGTTGATATGGAAAATTGTCATGGGTATTTATAGGTAATAGGAATTGGACTGGTCGGGTGATTAATTATATTCCCTAATGATCTAGTTTTTCAGCATGGAGTACTAAACCTAAACTTGTAGTCTTTGAGTTTCAGCATGGCTAAACAATTTTGTTTTGTTGTTTATTTACAATAGCGATGAACTAGCATAGTACCCTATACGTAGTACAATATAATACTTTAAACTTAACACACTACGCGGTGGAAAAATCAAGATCAAATGCATTTATTCTGTTTTCGTACACTCACGACGAATAAATAGTTACAACCAACTCCTTTGTTCTTTCAGAGAGTCTCAAATACTAAGAAAACATGATATTTTACCAGACTCCGATATTTTATTAAGTTTAGGGATCTCTCACTCCGAAGGTGGTCACGCAGTCAAGCGTTCAAGCGAGCGTTCGCTGTAGTAATACTAAGACAACACACATACGCACGCACACACATCATACAGGATATACGCCATTACACAAATTCTAAAAAAGTGTTATTTCGTTATTATGTAATTCAAATTCTAATGTTGTTTTTTTTTCCTGAAGTTTTATCACTAAAACTGAAACCAGTTATTAATGTACATATAAACCTAATACTTATATGAAAGAGAGTCGGGGGCCTAGAGCTCTAAAATACAGGCGAAATACTGCCTAGTTTAGACTCCAGTTTCCCACAAACACAGAAGATTCCATGTTTATTAGGCTAAGATTATTGTATCATGTAAGTTTGTAGTGATAAAATAAACTATTATTATTAAGACAAGACATGCCCACACCACGGTAATATTATCTATTACCGTGCCCACACAGACCGCGTCGATTAACCTATACATATAGAAAAATGTGACCGCCTGAACTAGTGATGAAAGGACTCCAGGTTTTTAAACCTTTTAAATCAAAATTCGCCCCAATTTTTAGGACTTGACTCAAAAAATACGACTTGAGGCTTTTTACTAATGTAAGATGACTTCAGTCATTAGAGTCCAACTTTGAAATTAAACGACTTGAGTCTTTTAATAAGAGTTTAACGATTTAGCCAAAAAGCTTTTAGTAAAGAACTCGAGTCGTTTAACATAAGATGAGCTGTTCAACATGCTATTATAATAAACTTCAGTACGTGGTCATTGCATTATTATTGAGTATTCTAATTATGCATCATTTCGTATTTTTAACATTACAATTTAAAGATAATTATCGTAATTATAAATTATTACAAAATAATTCAAAAAGTTAAAACGCCGACCAGTTTTTAAATTCACGTCAAAATTGTCACGCTTGTTTGTGACATTTTTGACGATTTACATTTGATAAATAATAGTAAGTACCTACGACACTGTTTATTTTACGATAGTCTACAAAAAAACTTAAATTACTATCGCCTCGCCCATAATCCCAAAAGGGTTTAAGCAGAGCTTTAGGTCACATTTGGTTATAAACTTCCCAAGCCTTATCTCGCAGTATAGCCCATACAGTACCTACCTCAAAATAGAGACAAGTAGGAAGCCCTTAAAAACCCAAAAATAAGTACGGTTGTTAGGTACCTACATTCTAAAATATGTTTAATGTCGATGTAGTTTCTTTACTCGAACTCGGTTCGGGTAGCGGCGCGATGCCGGCAGAGTAGGATAGGATCACCCCATATCCTCCAATGGGTGTCGTAGAGGCGACTAATGGATCAGCAAAGGGGTATTGATTGCGTGCGTTGCGATTGGCAAGCGTGGTGGACTTCTGCCTAAACCTCCTTCGATGATTAGGAGAGGCCTTGTGTTTCAGCAGTGAGTCGAATTATAAAGGCTATATGATGATGATGAGTTCGGGTAAAACCTTATCGGTATTAAACTTTTCTTAACATCTGACATTTAAAACCCAAATGGTAACCTTCACATTATCAATCCCACATTCCCAAAGAAAATTCGGCAGCCCTACTCTCTAACCAAAGCTCTTAGTGCTGTACTCGTCTCCATTTTGGCTTTAATCAGCGTTTGAATAAGGATCTTTATCGCGTGTCACGGCCGGCGTCGTCAAACCCATTAATATTCAGGAGCTTTTTACACTTTGTACTTAATATCTATCAATTTGTTTCTAGCAACTACAACTCTCGAAACTTTCGGTGCCATTATGACTTTCGCGGCGCATTATAATGAATAATAGGCCCGGGTATAACGCGACATTAATAACTAAACCCTCTTAATATTGTGAGACCAAAAACGGCGTTTCTTCAAATTTTACTGATGACCTTTATTTTCGGGAGAGCAAATAGTAAAAACGACACCTAAAATGTCAAATGGTCAAAGTGTAATCTGAGAAATTTAAAGTTTTTTAACACTTAACAGAACTAGCTGAAACTCACATAGGAGGAATGAAAAGCGCGAGGGCCATACCTTGACCCCATCCCATAGAACTCTGGAAAACATACACACTGTCAAAAAACACCAAAATAGTGTCATTTTGTTTTGTTTTTTTTTTTAAATAAAAGGATCGAGCAAATGAATCCATTCCACCGGATGGTGAGCAGAAGTGGAGTCCAAATGCGAAGATAGCTAGTGCGTGAGATAAACCGCTAGCCACCTTCGCGTTACGACCTGCAAGGTGCTTCTTCACGCCTCTTTTGAATGACCTTGGATTGCAGAAAGGATGGAAGGCTGGCAATGAATTCCATTTGTTGATTATTCTACAAATGGAATTCATTTATTCACATTTTATTTCTGAGTTCGCGTTGTAATGACAGTTTCTCGGTCACACCGTAAACCACGCGTAGTCTTTGATAGGAAATGGTCCTCCGAGCACTCGCTGTGGCACAGACGGCAAATTGCGACAAAACTGGTGAAACTCAAGATGGTTTATAAAAGTTGCGCTGAATGTGCGTCATCATTTGTGCAATGCGCCATTTACGTATTGGATTTAGTTTTGATTCTGATGACGTCCTATTTTGCTGTTGTCTGTCCTCCGCAAGGCATAGACAGACATTGCAAGGGATTTTCAGCCTTAATAACTACACCTCTCTTGCGAGATTTCTTAGTCTCGAATATACCCTCTTATAACAGTTCAGCATTCAGTTCCGAATAAGCCAGGCCGAGGCGTTAGCAATAGAATAAACAAATCATATTCCACGAAGTCGGGAGTTTGTCCTAATTTATTCCTTTATATGGGTTCCATCTCCCTTCTGTTAATTTTCTTTTACTGATTGTAGAATTGTAATTGATATTATTACGTTTACAAGTCCCTTCTTTATTAAATTACTACTTACAAATTCGTTGAGGGTAATTAAATGTTCTAGATTATAATTGGTTTTTTTTTTCTGAGAAGGCCTGTGTTAAGCGTTTTGTGTCAAAAACAAAGTAGCTTTGGACGATTTAAGATTCTGTACCAAAAAATTATAATCTCGAGACCGTTCATGACATCGGCAATTCGGCAGTCACTACATCGTCGGTGGCTGTATCGAAAACGATGCCAACGTACGTACTATCGTCTTTTCTTATGGTGAACCTACCTATTGTCAATACAGTGACCTGTCGTTGGAGGTTTTCTATACGGCCATTATCGATGTAGTTACTACACGTGACACCTCTAAAATCATTAAGAAAATCTTAATTAAAATATTAGAAGAAAAATATTTTTTAATAAAAAAAACCGCCTTAGTATGTATGTAAACAAGTACGGCGACTTAACCCCGCGGGAACTAGTTATAATAGTCTACTCTAGGATGGCATAGGGTTGTCGTCATAAAATATGCCGGGCCAGTTTCGATACCTATAATAAATTAAACCGTATATAAATTATATTATCATCAGTTAAGCAAGTGAGTGCCCCATCCATACTGTTTACATACACACACGATCACGCTCGTAATCCCATGAGGGGTTGAGCTAGGCCTTAGGTAGCATTTTCGAACACGTAACACAAAGCCACATCTGGCAGTATGGGCCATGCCGTGCTACCAAATAGTGACAGGTTGCCTGTCGCCTACATAAAAGGGGCAGCATATCCAAAAATTAACAATCCTTTAGTAAATCGAACGCAAAAGCCAAAAACCAGGGCAGATGTTGCATTCAAAATTATCTCAGCAGTCTATAATCCCCACAGAATATAGATACCTCTTATATCTATGTTCTGTGATAATCCCCATCCACATGAAAAATCTTATCTCCACGCATAATGAAAGTTTAAGCACAGTATACCAAGAACAGTAATACGTCTTCATACAAACTCGCCGCTATCCATTAGGATGTGTGCGTGCGTACTCGGCGCCGTGTACGCACGCACTGTGACGCACACATTGACTTAAAATATGGGGGCATAAGGTGGTCGTCTCGCCGTATCGGTGTGATCGCGCGTTTTTATTTGCACATTCGCTCGCCGCTCGTTCCCGCCCGTATAGCCCTAGCGTCAACGCAGAGTAGGCTAATAATTCGCCGACAGCCCGCAGATAAACTACTGTTCTTGGTATACTGTGGCCCAGGGCCCGTTAAAACTAAAGTAAATAAACTTCACACGCGAACCTCACAATTTGATCCATTATGTTGATTGAATTACTCACATAAAAAATGTGTTATCGTCCACAATCTCTTCACTAACTAACCTGCTGGATTGGCAATTTAATACGTACACATTATTTTCTTCGAACAAATGATCAGTTAGGTATTATAATGTTGTATGTTATGTTCATGCTCAATTCTCAGTATGCTAGATAACGTAGTATGGTAGATAACGTATTACCACAGCGTAAAAACTTAGTGATTCAACGCCTTTGAAGTTGAGGAAAAAATCGGTACTCCCAGAGTTATGAGGTAAAAACATTAAAAAAACATACAGTCGAATTGATAACCTCCTCCGTTTTGAAGTCGGTTGAAAAGGAAAACGTACGTACATAGATTATTTCTTTTTATTAAAAACATTCTAATGCATCATAAACAACGGATAAGAAAATAGGTTATGCTACTGTGAGGGCGCGGCGGCTTAGTATGTAGACGACTTTACTAGGAAACCCTGAACACTGGCATCGTACATATCACACTTTTACACACATTTTCTTTCCAATATTGTTGAGTGATAGCTGAGTATGACAAAAAATTAAGAAAACTCAAAAACGTACGATGGTATCGACGCGACGTCTCAGGGGCAGGTGGGGTGAAATGGAATCACCATTAGACGCCGGCGGAGCCTCTTCACTTTATCGGAAATAGACTTAACGGTGACTTTTCGGGCCTCAAATTGACATGAATATTTATGAGCCTTCCTACTTTTTCCGCCTCAGAGACAAAAAGGAGTATTGTGTTGCTTTGCTGTGTAAAATTTCCATTTGCAGCCTTTTCGTCATATTAATCTTTTTGACGGAATAAGCCAGAGTTCTGAACAAACTACGGGAGCAGCAAACAAGTTAAATGAAGACAAATAAGCTTTGCATCGAGAGGGGCCAAAACTGGGGCATAATAACGACTGGGGCGAAATGGAACAATAAGATTTCCAGTATCGTTATCTACTGTATTAACGTTATGTGCTATTGCATAACCTACTCAAAGTTTCCGTAGGACTTACGTGACGTAAATTTTGAGGACTGATTCTATTATTGTTTCTTTCTCAATATTATTTAGCTAGTGCTATTTTTATGTGACAGGCAGTCTTCAATTTAAGCTAGACAAATAGTCAATCTATTCCGTCTAAAGCCGGGTCCAGATATGTATCATTTGCCCCATCCGATCAGCGTATTCGCATCGCCGACGCGTATCATGATCGCATATGTGGACGGGTGATGATACGCGATCTTACGCGATGTCATGTCGGTTACATACGGTTGTCATACAGAGCAAATCGAGGCGTCCACAACTTGATACGGGGCTTGAACATGATACGCTGATACGGATACGTTGATCGGATCGGGCAAATGATCATATCTGGACCCGCCTTAACGCTTTACGAATAAAATATAGTATATGAAACTGACATATTACTGATAAAACATCATGGCGGCCTATCATGTCAAATGTTAAAGTTAGCATTTTTACTCGCAGAATCACTTTAGAACGTATTTTTTTTTTACATAAAAAGGACAAGCAATTGGCTCAATTCCACCTGATGGTAAGCAGAAGTGGAGTCCAGATGCGAAGATAACTGGTGCGAGAGATAAACTGGCGCGCTAGCCACCCTCGCCTTGCCAACCTGCAAGGTGCACTTCATGCACGTTACTTCATGTACCTATGCCACTTTTGTAAGCATTCTGGTCAATATAAGGGTGAAGGAGGAGCGTACTATAGATACTAGGATTGAAAAACTATCTCAATAATAATTATAGTTGTTGCTGTTTGACAAATATTAATTAACTACTTATATTATTATATTTTTTACCGGATAAATATTTACTTAAAATGTATCCCTAAATCCTTTATTAGTTCTTTTGAAACTCTAAGTGTACCTACCCTTAAAATTATCGTTGCTATTAACCCTATAGATACCGGTACCAGAAGAACGCTATTTTTTCGGATTTTTGCTGGTTGGATCCCAGTTCCAGGCAAGTAAAGTAATTTATTATATAGGTACTGATGCAGCATAATTTATTTTTGAAAATAATGAAATGTGATCTTTTAATAGCTTGCTTACCATCTTTTATTTCCACCATGCATAGTTTTAGGAAGATGAATTTTACGATCAATCGATATAGTTGACGCCTATTATCTTTATATTAATATGTAAATCAGCGCGACTTTGTAACAACTGAGACTCCCACGCCCACTCAATTTTACGCGTCGCTCGGATACCAAATTATGCCATAAAAGAAAGTTAATAAGTATCATATTCGTTTATTAACAAGACATAGTATACTCTTGGTTTAATTATAACTAATCTTCATTTTAATACCGTGTTTGTTGCCTTTCGACAAAGGAAATTTGGGCCAGATTAAAAGTAAAATATTAATATTAATTTTTTATGTTATAAGGTAGGCAAACTAGCGCATTTTAAGTGGGGACGCCGTACTAAAACTAATATGTCGATCTTAGGCACGGTTTATACAGAAAAAACATGTGGCGTGCGCCGCGTGCGGTGTGTGACGTGGGTCGCTTATATCGCGGTCAGAGGTATGTCACTTCGCGGCACAAACAGGGACAGACGACGCGCGCACGATTCGATATAGTTGGATTTCTTTATGAGACGAAGTTACTTTGCTACAACTTACCAATGTGCAAAGACACAGAAGACGACTAGCTTGTGACTAAACGGGACGCCGGCCGCCCCGCCATTTAGTGGCGGGACGTGTCGCTTGGAAGCGCGGTCGCAATTCTCTTTACGACAAAAACGACGCTATGCTGTGTACTTAGGTTTGTATTGTGTTTTTTTTTACTATCCACCACACGTTGTCGCGAACTCTTCTGTATAAACCACGCCTTAGACCTAAACATTCCTGGGGAAGCAAGCATAAATTCGTCTCTCCTAATCTTGTATCCAGCGCGTCCTTCAACTATTCAGAGAGGTAGCCAGATGCTGCGTCATTGAGCGCGTTCCACCGTTTTTACCACGGTGAGTACCCTGAGGAACTTTTTCCCTAATCCTACCATCTCCCTCTTAGTACGGTGCCTGTGACTACCATTCCAACGTGAACTTAGAAATTTGGTAACTCATTTCTATGTAGCAATCAAGAAATGGAATCACTGTCAGCTTACTTACATGTTCCCTCCTTCTTACGATCCTGGGTCATTCAGAAGTGGCGTGAAGAAGCACCTTGCAGGTCCGCAAGACTAGTGCGATGGTTTATCTCTCGCACTAGCTATCTTCGCATTTGGCATCCACTTTTGCTTACCATCATGTTCTATGGAGTCATTTGATAGACCTGAGATGATTTCAGATTTATAAAAATCGGGAGTGGTCTCCCCTTGACTTACTCGTATACCAGAAACGACTCAAAAGTTGATAAAAACCTTATATTTTGATGTCAAAACATAATGTAAAAAAATACCTACTGGAAAATGCTTACTTACCTACATAATAGAAATGTATTTAATTTTCATATTTTTATTTGTAATGGCAAATTTTGTTTTACTGACACATTTTTCGTCTTTATTCCCGTTTTAGTATATATACATAATACAGACCATGAATATGTGTTAATAACAAATACCTACGTGACAAATATCGAAATTGGTTTATTCCTGATTGACCATCAAACATCCAACCACATAAACTTTGACAATAATAATCATGATACATTTCAAAATTAGTAATAGAAGCAGATACGTATTTCCAACAAAAGTATAAAGCCATTTTGCCTATTATAGTCAAACTGTATCTAAGGCAACGAACTCTGAGTATTTCTACTAACATATTGTTAAGTTGGCAAACAATAGAAAATGGTATTGTCCCACAAGCATCACCTCTAGTAAAACCACCGACCAACTATTTAGAGAGGGTAATTCACTCCGATATCAAATTCCCTTGTATATTTGATGTTTAGAATGAACTGTCGAGTCTCTAACTTAACAGTGCGTTAGACAATTGAAATAGTTCATATATGACTTGGACTATTATGTTACTTACGACGTATTCAAAACTTACGAAACTGAAATAGGCATGTAACAGTTACTGTATTGAAAACTAAAAACAGAGAAATCCCAAATACAAGTGACAACGTTCCAATTCCAAATATTGAGGTTGGCACCAACCTCAAAAAACATTTATGTTCGTATTATATATTAAGTTTCAAGAATGAACGCCGTCTCTATCACTTTGTGATAGGAAGTGACAGACGATTCTCAAGACATGTTTGACTTCTGAGTGTCATTCTGTAATACGGGCCTTAGATTCATATAAACAAAATTTCTACTTCTCCGTTTTTCGTTTTGTAGGCGGTTTTTTTATTTAAAAATAAATTATTTTTTGCTTTTTAGTGTAAACTATCTCGAGATCTTTTAGACACACAAGATTACGATATCATGGATGTCAATTAAATAGGCATTATTAGGGATAACTCAACACATGACAAGCTAGATCTTCAAAATCGGTACATCCAGTAAAAGAATTATGAGGTAACGAACATAAAAAACATACAGTCGAATTGTGAATCTCCTCCTTTTTTGAAGTCTGTAAAAAAACTAAGCTAAATCTTAAAGTGATGCGAATAAACAAATCACATTAGAACTATACACGCGTATTATTTCTACTCCATTTCGGCTCGAGCGCCCTAGAGACTTGCAGATGATACCTGTCGAATTGTCGATTCAAAATGAGTAAGTGTCACTTTTCCTAAAACGTTTTGACAAACAATTTCTGCTCCTTAAAATCCCAAAGACGACTACAGATCGTCTGCGGCCAATTACTATAATTAATCGATAAATTAAATACTATCTACAATTCAAACGCATTTGTTTCTTTATTGTATGAGCTATCAATCAAAAATTTGGAGGACACTATACTTACAACTTCAAATTCTAGCGAAGATAACACAATTTTGAATCTAATCGTCACTGGTTACATACAGGACATTCTAAATGCATTTCATAAGCTAAGCCTTACTGAACCGGGTGCAACGCATTTAACTGCGAGGCTGCAGTAAGTCGGCAACAGACGCGCATTGCAGTCGATATATTGGAGCTCAGTCAAGCAGAGATGTCATTGTAGCACGTATAATTTTGATACTGTAATTGATACACATAATCAAAATGTTGAAGACTATCATTAGGTAAGAAAATATATATTTTCTGTATCTGGTATAAAGACAAACCAAATCGCATGATTTGAATGCTCAAAGAGCTAATCCAATTTAGGAAAGCTTTCAAAATTTGTAATGAAGCAAATTTATTTTCGTACCTGATATCACTGTTTTCCATGTAGAAATTCAGAGACATTGCTTATTCTAATGTTTTTAATTAATAATGTAACAAACAAAAATAAATGTCTACGAATTAGTTAGATCACTGCATTCGAGAAAGAAATGTGTACATAAATCCTAAGATTTCCTTCTTTACTATATCCATTGAATAAAGCCAATAGCTTTCTAAACTGTTACTGGTAAATTATGTATTAGGTATGCGATATAATATACAATTTATAATATTAAGCCATAGTTTGAAGAAGATAGTTAAGTCCAATTGAAATTCCTTAGTTCAACAACGTCCGAGCATCTAATTTTAAAGGCAACCCAATTATTGTCGAAATCTGCTTAATAATGCAAAGGCTATTCAGCAGTGTTTAAGTTAGAGATTGTTTTAAAGTTCCACTTGCCGATTGCGACCGTATTAGGGCATGTATAGACGCAAAAAGCTTTGCATCGTAGGGAATTTGATAAAATGTAAATTTATTCGGAGTAACAAAGAACGTGGCTCGGTTATACGAGCCCGCAAAAACTGTTTAAGGTTAATGGTATAGGGATGTGTTCTTGTCAGATTACCAGAAATTTCACCCTCGGACTAATTTAGAGCAATTCGTTCTAACCTTTTTGTGTTTCAAAGGGAATTCATCAAAAGCATTTTAGCTATATATATAAAGTAATAATGTGAGTCAATCAAAGGCGCAATATAGGCAAATAAAAGGTATGATGAAACTGTGGAAGAAGTCACTGAGCTATCCGGAAGGCAGAAGATGTAAACGTGCACTTGGGCACTGTTAACATCGAATTACATAAAATCCTTGATGAACAAGCTTCACTCACAGACAAACCAAATAAAAGCCTCATACCTAATATAGTAATAGTAATAGTAGATAGATACTAGATATTAAATAAATTGTCAACGCCATCAAAATTAACGAGATGATAGTTATAAAAGTTGTTAATCCAAGCCATTTGCTGGATTATCGAAGGTATTCAACGAATGCATTTACGTACAGAGATTACACCTTTACTGCTAACGACGTTTTACCGGACGGATTATGAAAACTAACTGCCTGCGGAACGAGCTTAGTAATTACTAGAATTATGGCGCTCTGCTACAACGTTGCGGAATTAGACGCTCTAATTAAAGTTTGATTTTAGCTGATTGTGATCAATATACCGCTCTTTGTTAGGAAAAGTGAGTTTTGTGTCAAAAGCAATAACGACTTAAATTAAGCTGAAGCTTTTGCTCATTCAAATTGATATTGTTGTTTTGAAATTTAAGACTTTCATTTAAATAAGTAAATAAGGTAATGGAATAATTTTATTTTTGCGTTTACAAACGCGTAAATATAATACTAGAAAAATGCACTGAAAAAAAATCGACTTGCCTCAGGCGGGACTCGCCTTCCACAATCCGGGTGAATTTCGACAGCGAAAAGCAGTGCCTCGGTGGCGAAATTGGTCAACGCGTCCACCCGGATTGTGGAAGGTGCGGGTTCGAGTCCCGCCTGAGGCAAGTCGATTTTTTTCAGTGCATTTTTCTAGTATTATATTTACGCGTTTGTAAACGCAAAAATAAAATTATTCCATAATGTAAGGTAGTTTCATCTTAGCTGGGCGTCAAATATTTGCAAAAATATTTCGTTCGGGTCTTGGAAGTGCAAATTTCAAAGATTTGATGAAACGATGTTTACCATAAAAACATAAGCACCAAGCACTGACAAATTTCGACAGCGAAAAGCAGTGCCTCGGTGGCGAAATTGGTCAACGCGTCCACCCGGATTGTGGAAGGTGCGGGTTCGAGTCCCGCCTGAGGCAAGTCGATTTTTTTTTCAGTGCATTTTTCTAGTATTATATTTACGCGTTTGTAAACGCAAAAATAAAATTATTCCATAATGTAAGGTGGTTTCATCTTAGCTGGGCGTCAAATATTTGCAAAAATATTTCGTTCGGGTCTTGGAAGTGCAAATTTCAAAGATTTGATGAAACGATGTTTACCATAAAAACATAAGCACCAAGCACTGACAAATTTCGACAGCGAAAAGCAGTGCCTCGGTGGCGAAATTGGTCAACGCGTCCACCCGGATTGTGGAAGGTGCGGGTTCGAGTCCCGCCTGAGGCAAGTCGATTTTTTTCAGTGCATTTTTCAAGTAAATAAGGTGCTTTCATATGCAGTAGAAACAATTAAGGCCCATACTAGAATTGAAAATCCTTTATTGTACAGCAACCAATTCACGGATAAATTAATAAAGGAGAATAAGACCACCATGCTGGCCGAAGTAGATTTGGGAGGTTTGCAGTGTTTAACCATGTTATGAAGCATGATGAATCTTGAAGACATAAAGTTGGTAGCCCTTGGACTAGTCTTAAACGTCGAAGGATAGATTTTTCACGAAATAGAAATACACTGTTGAAACACCCGTACACCACACATATGCAAAAGATATTCTCCATATTTTTGAAAGAATTAAATTTCTGATATGATTGCATTTAATGTGTTACGTGTGTGTGTGAATTATTACATTTGAAATAAAAGAGTAAATTGTCAATCGTATTTATGAGTTCTTGGGAATCTTGGTAAACTTAAATTTGAGTAGTCATGCATGACAATGAAAATGAAAAGAACTTTGACCCAGGTAGAGAAAAACTAATTATTGTTAGAAAAAGTATCTAGTACCTACTTTTTCTAAAAATAATTAGTTGTTTTATTGTTATTTATTTATTGAACAAATGAAAGTCAAGAAAGGTTCGATGATATTTAGACAACAAACTTCAAATATCAGTTCTTCGAAGGTTCTTCGCCTTAGCAGTTTACATGACAAACGTCTTGCTATAAAAGGTTGAGTTATAAAATTTAATGAAAAATCTACTGTAAGTTGAATCAAAAATATATTGTTAAAAACAATTTTATGCAATGGGATTTCATATTCATGTAAATAATACATGCTTTCAATATGGGTAAATCATTATATTGTGGAAGAGAGAAATCTAGACCATTTCCTCTTCAAAACGTTTCTATATTAGGGCTGATTTTTCAATCGTGAGACAAAAGTTAACAGACAGTTAAATTATTACCCAAACTGAAGCAAATGTTACTTGAAATAAAATACAAGACACACAACTGACAGTATAAATTAATTTGTCTATAGTACGATATAGGACGAATAAAAAATATCTAAGGATTGAAAAATCAGTCCTTAAAGGTAGTCCTTATACTCAAAGATAGGATTATGATTGAAGTTTTAGCTTCCCGTAGGTATGCTACTAATTTTCACGAAACAGGTTTTAATTATTTCCTTGGATAAGCTCTTTATTCGTTGTCCTTCCCTTGTCTTTTGTTTCTTGGCTAACATTTGTCTTGGCTTGGATGTTTGTGCCATATGCAAATATTTTCCTTGCCGAGGATCCGCTTTTACTTAAAACATAATTTTGCGACTTCGCAACCTCTGTCTGAGAGAACCAACGTGCTAATTTAAGTTTTCAGTTTATCTATTACGTCTTGAAATTATTATTTTGATTTTCTTATTTGTTATTGGCATGCTACATGTTTGCTCTCTAACTATGGACATATCATTACACCTTTTTAAGTACTGCTGAAAACAATCAAGTTCTTTGATACTTGGTTTTAATACCTTCACTGGAAAAAAATCAATAACTTGTTTTTGTTGTTTCCCAGAACCAAGTTATTTTCAAATATGGGATTCGGCAAGCGTAACTAAGATATAATATTAACCAGTAGTAACTACTATATAATATTAACTAGTGGTCACTCCTTTGTGATATTAATATACCCTTCTGTGGTCTTGTGAATTTACAGTCATTACATTTAGAGGTAGGTACCTACCGGGTTCGATCCCCAGAAGTTGTAGATTTTGCTCATTTTAGTTGGTGATAGGGTTTGTTTTCAGTTCAACTAACATGCTATACCATCATCTTATAAAATAATTATATCAGCATACATAAATATTCCTGAATTTGGTAGCATGATAATTATAGGTATTCATCAACCTGATTCTCATAAACCCATTACTATTAAAATTACAGAACGTTATTTATCATTGATTCGTTTTATTTTGTTCCAGGTACGTGACCTGCTAATTGAATTGTGGTTATTATGTAAGTAAACAAATCCATACCCAGCAATTACACACCTAACACTCTAGAACACGTGAAGGGGTATTCTGATGAAGTCCAATAATTAGACGATTATTATGCAACCCGCAGATTCTGCGGAATGGTTAACACTACTATAGCAATGATCTTACGAAGTTAAAAGGGTACAATCAGCGCTGACATCTTCAATGAAATAAATTCCTACATCGGTCGTCCAATAACAGATTAGAATTTATAGTTTCAATGAATTATCAATTTATTTAATATCAAATTCTTTTGTGCTTTTATCATCATAAATATGCATTAAATAGAAATATACAAATAACACTAAGTTATCATACATAATCACATTCATAATCTCAAAAGGGGTTGAACAGAGCTTTAGATTACAGTACCCCCCAAAATAGTGACAGGTTGTCAACTTGCCGCCTAAATGAGTTAAACTGAAACCTATATTGGTACAATCAAATTAAAATAAATTTGTAACGTAAAATCAATATTAATCTAAAGATAAGCAAACACAAAAGAGAATATCGGACCCTATCGGACCCAATCCATTCAATCGCCAGAAATACTCCTCCCGCATCTCTTTAAAAATTGCTTCGGTATTTTTTGCAATTTCCATACCATTCGAATTTATTCCAAAGTTATCCCAATTTCAAATTCCGGGCAAACCGACCGATGCTCAAAGTCAATTTCCCGGCCATAAGAAATCGAACAAACTATAATAAATGGCGCATAGTTGGAACCTTTCAAGGAGATTAAATTCCGGATCGACCATACCCTTGCACCGATATGATCAAATATCTCCGCTTCCTTAGTGCATGCCGCCAACCATCGGAGAATTTATCTTCGAATAAGTTATTCTAACAATGGACCCCGTCATACTAAGTGGATGTTTACAAATTACAGCGGTAAGATACGGTGGAAAAGCAAATTGAGGATAACACCTTCTTCAATTGTATTACAAACGCAACACTTGATCCACCCTTTTTCGACTTTTTCAATCATTGCTTTTCAACAACAGAGGTTAAAGAAGAATCGTATAAATCATTTACTTGTCCACTATGCATATTATATTTTTGGGTATATTTCTAATGTTCATCTGACTTTTGTGTGATTAAATCATAAGATAATTTCGTTAACGCATTGCGTA
Source organism: Elophila nymphaeata (assembly GCA_955850985.1). NCBI lineage: Eukaryota > Metazoa > Arthropoda > Insecta > Lepidoptera > Crambidae > Elophila > Elophila nymphaeata. The sequence continues at coordinate 20,946,805 of OY039072.1, forward strand.
GTAGATTGGTAGTAGCTTTCTCTGTTAGATTCTTGTGATTTTAAACAAAACACAATTTGGGCTCTAATATCAAGATCTGGGGGTACGGCAGTGCCCTCGCCAAGACGAGTCAAGGGAAACGCGAGGGCACTACTTTTACCTTTTCTCGAAGCGCTTCGTCGTTTTTTGAACCCTCATAACTTGGGTTTGGATTATACCAGGTAACCAAATTTTCTCGGGATGTCATGATAATGGTAGACTTATTAAACATATACCCCCTTATTACAAAACGTGGACTAAGGTTAGTCGTGGTTTAAAACTGATGCTGACTTTGTCTTTCATTCAGCAAATATAAGTGACAGCATCCGTTTTAAACCATCAAGAACTTTAGTCCACGTTTTATAAGAGGGATAAAGTTAGCATAGCTCATAAACTTTAGATTTTATTTATTAAAAAAAAATGATTTCGCCACTGACTCACTGACTGACGATCATCAAAATTCTTGGGTACTTCCTGAAGTCCTAAAAAGCTAAAATTTGATATGAAAGCTAGAATTAGTGCATAAACAACAAAAATATCTAAAGCTTAGAACTTTTCCGTTGCTATAAGAACTATAGTAATAAACAGCGAATAAAATTTTCACCTTACACCCATGTGACGGTAGCAAAACGTCCAAACATTTTGTATGTATTTTAACTATGGTGTAGGGTTTGTGAAGCTAGGTCGTGTAGAGTTTATTGGCGTTACTCTACAATTGAGATCTGATTACTTTTTAACAGTACAAGCCTAGTGTCGTCTTGGCAACATTTTACATGAAAATGTTTTTTTACGATATTTATATTTTCGTCAATTACGTACAACGAAATAAATGACTTGATTTTAAATCTAGGGTACCAAACAATAGTCCGGTAGAAAGTCATAATATTTGCCTTCAATTTGTTGGAAAATGAACTGGAAGGCCTAATTGTTTATATAACCGTAGTGATTTAATTGAATTCATTGTTGTCAAAACAAACTGTAAGTAGAAACTATTAATTATCAATTTTAGGTAGCTCATTTATGCATAAATTTAATTTTAATCAAATGTGTAATGAGCGGTATACTAGACCATATTCATATGCTGATATTTCTTTGTTGGAACGGAGAGTCTTTAAAAATTTAATCCCGCGCAATTATACATGGCTATGATCACACTCGTAATCCCATGATAGGTTGAACAGAGCCTTTGATAACATTTTGTTACACATAAAACTACGCAATTATGGTGTAGTATATAATTCTTATTTTATCGTTTTTTGTAATATTATTTTATTTTTAAGTAAACTGTTTCCATTTTCTCGATATATATGAAGACAAATTAAATTACTTATTCTTTTCTAAATTAAAAATATTTATTAAAAGTCTTCGATATAATATTAACGTTACAATAAATATATAATATATCAAAAGATGTATGTCACCTTCTCAATTAATTTAATCAGTTATTAATCCGTAAATAAGCATCAATGTACCTACATACTTCTAAAAAAATATTATCGTATTTTTATTTTGATATCATTTATAAGCCTACATTAAGGAAATTAAAGTGAAGACAATTTTGATGCTGTGCAAACAAAAATTATTACGCCGAAATTGTCTCGAAGGCCATATAAATCTTTTACAGTCTGTCCCTGTGTATCAATTGCTGAAACTGCCAAAGTAACCGAATTGCCTGTTTGGGGGTGTATAAATTCTCATTTTCTTCTGTGTGCTTTAGAATATTTTGAACACGTTGAGAATCATGTTCGTCGTTGTTAAGTAATTTTACTATCACGTGCTAAACGATTTCAAGCGTGACTAGTCTATTTTTATAGTTGTAATAGTAAACTCGTTATTTAAAATAAAATGTATTTCATTAGCTACTACCTACTACTAAGTCATAGAGTATTATACTCTTGATCAAACTTTGTCGAACAATTTGTACTGTGAAAGTGTTTGCTTTAGTTACCTCATTAAGTTTGATATACCTCCTCTTTGACCTTTACTAGTTGACTTGGACATAACGAGACATACAAGAAATGTTCTGTACACATCTCTGTGTATACAGTTTAGTGCGTTGTCGCTATGACAAAGTGAGCAAGGGCCGAGAGTTGTGCCCTGTCGAGTCCTGCTTTTTGTGCCGCGATGATTGATGGACGCGTTGTCGCTTGCAACATTGACGGCAAGTCCCTCGCCCCCGACGACAAATCAAATCGATTCGCTACGTGAAAATGTGTTACGCCCTTGTTCTTTAGACGGACATGATTGTTCTCAGAAAACATTTTATATTTTGTTTTATTTTCGGTTAATATTCAAATATCTTACCATTACGTCTTCAAATGAACTAGAAGTTTATTATTTTCGTGTACCCTTATCCCGCTGAGATCTGATAAATAAAAGGTTACTGTGTTGCGTTTCATAGTATGTACATTAATAATTATTAATAAAATAGAAATGGTTGTCTGGGCTTTCACGTGTAATACGTTAACTTTTATATTATATGGAATAGGTCATTTTATCTGTCGATTTTCAATAAGGTATACTTACCTACTTAATAGTAAATGTGAAGAAGGCAAAGCAAATTCTAAAAGGTTGTAATTCACTTTTCATTTTGTATTTGAACTACTTTTAATATTATTATTTAACGGGTTGGCAGTTGAAACAAATGATGTCGACCTGTATCCTCCTTTTATATCAAAATTAAGAGTATCTTTTAAATATAACAGTTCAAGGGCGTGCTAAGTATTGTAATTTCCAGTTTAATATTAATATACCTAATTATTGTTGTTGAATAATTAGTTACGAAACAACTACTTAGGTACTTCAGGATGTCATCACTGTCTATACTGGGAAAGTTTCAAACATTTCATAATTCTTATTCTCATCATTCACCTTTACCTATAATTCGACGAGTTCTAGGCACTAGTCCACCATTCTTGCCCAATGCGGATTGGTGGACGGAGTATATGGAGATCCCTTTGCTGATCCATTAGTCGCCTTCTCTGACACCCATTGGAGGGTATGGGATGATTCTATTCTACTCTTCCGGCATCACATGCCTTTGACTATTTGTGAAATGCTGTTCATAAATCATATCGATATTTATTTTTTATTGTCAACCAAAACTGCTCTGCAAGAGTTAAAAAGGTACTGTTTGTAAGAGTTGTTGGTATAGTTTTGCAGCCATTGTGCAGCTCATTCGACCTATTTCTGCAATATCTTGCAAATCAGTTTTCGCTCCTGTACACATCAGACAGAGGTTGAGAAACAAGGAGCTGGTTAACAAATAAGCAGAGAGAGAGAGAGAAGCGACCTGATAGGAAGTTATGCTACGGAAACTTAAAACTAATATAGAAGAGACGAGAGTGCACAAGCCTTTGCTTCTTAAAAATTTTCGTAGAACAAGTACGGTAATAGATGCCCAATCAACATTGAGTTACACTGCGCTGTGCTGCGTTGTATACGAATCGCTCCTCAGATTATAATGAAGAAACAAACAAACCTTGCTGGGATGTGCTTAGAACGGTTGTGCTTTTAAAAACACACAACTTAGATGAGCACAGAATACGTATTGATTTTTAACCAATAAAATCGGAGGTTATAACCGGAAGATATAATTAATAACCACCGTTTTTATTCCGACATGAGTATGTTACGTAATATTGGAACTGCAAAATGATTTACGGTTATCTGCTAGGGCTTCCAAACAAATTAATATACAATTATCTAAACAAGTACATGATAGGTTTCACTGCGGTTGTGTAAGTTTTCGAGTACCTTAATAATTACTCGAAAACATTAAACAAAAACACGATTTACATAAAAAGTGGTTAGTGATAGTTGGTTAGAAGTAAGTTTCTTTTACTAAGATCATAGCACAGTCAACAGCATATTAAGGTGATTTTCCACCAGAGTGGCGAGACAAGACGAGGCGAGAAGAGAGTTGAAATTTCTATGGCAAATTTGTATTCCTCTTTTAGCGCATATTTGGTGGAAACAGTGTGGATTGACGAGAATATGCGAGGCGTGAATTGAAATATTTGTTTGTGTAAAAATGAACCGTATTGCTTCCGATATAGAGTATAAATTAACTCTGCAACAGAAACACGATTCTCGCGATAGGCTTATTGTTGTTCGTTTAGTTCCAAAACTTTCATCGTCTAAAGTCATAAACAAAGTGTGAAACTCGCCATGATTAACGTGATATATATTTGACATGATTTCGAACCCAGTAACGGTGAGTCGGTTTTCTTAAAAGCACTATGATATGATTTCTTGTTGTAGTATCTTCATCTGATTCCTCTTCCAATAACATATTTAATCATACTTATTCCCGAGACATAATACTGAAATTGCGTGTGTATTGCAAGACAAACTCAACAGCACTGTATATCTTTATCTAATGAAGCCTACGAGGAAAAGGGTCAGTGTGGTTTTAATTCTCTTCTCGCCTCGTCTCGTCTCGTCACTCTGGTGGAAAATCACCTTAAGGGTGAAAATCAATAGAGAAACTTGACAGTTATGCGTGTAGTCTGATCTGCTGTCCTCTGTACGTACATACATACTTGTTTACATTATATCTTAAATTTAAGAATAAAATTAAATACTCTTTAATAATTGAAGAGTTATATAACACAAGGAACGTATACCTACGTCTCAGTAATCAAATTCAAATTGAATAGTGAAATTACCTTGAAAACTATCAAACTTATCTAAAAGCTCTCGTACAAGACTAATGACTTCTCGAATAGTACTGGCTTTGTTCAGTTTTGATTGATGTCCCAATGTTTCGAGTTCTCGAATACCTATTTGAAGGCTCGTGTTGCTAACGATTCTTTTAGTTTACAAGAAAAGTTGCGTTTGGTTTATTGTACCCGCTTTATTAAAGTATTATAATAGCTTTTTTAAGAGTAGTCATTCTCGGTTTTTAAGGTTTGAAATAGCAAACGCTCTTTATAATTACCATTATTTTAAATCTTTAAATGTGTTATTTAACTTTTATTTAAAGTTTATTAAAATTTTATTTAAATCAGTTATTTAACTGGTTATTAAGAGGACCACAGAAATAATGATAAAGAGGAAGAGGACGATAAGTGATAAGATGCAACTTTCGAACGATAATCGCGTAAATGTGCGTAAATTTTGAAAAAATGTACTACTTATGAAACTAGACTAAACACACAACGAATAAGCAAGAGAACATTTTAAAAGTTGTACATTTTAGTAAGTATAGGTATTTAAAAAAGATTGAAAATAGGTTTTGCCAAAATATAAAAGTGATATAGCTCGGATACTACTCGGAGCTATATTCATAAAACTTATTGTTAAGAAAAAAACGATAGTTTTTTTTTTTGAGTGTGCTATGTATGCGCGGGGTAAATACAGACTAGCTGGCGCCGCTGACTTCGAGTCCGCGGGCTTACGCGCGAGACACGTCTACCGCGTGACAGTATTCCGGCTTGTAAACTATGATGATCTTACAACGATTTACTTACTAGGGCAGAGATTGTGACTGAATATTGGTTTTTGCAATCCGGCATTAATCTATAACGTTCCAAGACACATTTTACATTAAGTACAAGTTTGAATTCAGTGGTATGATTTTGTACATCCTCTGGGAAAGCATCACCTTTTTATTAGGGTCATTAAACAGTTCAGTGAGTTTCGGTGTCAAGGAACAGGCAATCGCGATTAATTGCTAGAGTAACCCTTTAGATCTCTTCTCTCTAGTGTAATAGGTACCTTTGATTCTGCGTAGTTTCCATGGACACTACTATACATACATAATCTAGGTACATACATGGTATAAAACAAAGTAGCTCTTTCTGTATCTTACGCTTAGAGCAATACAAGATTTCAATGCATTTTTCAACAATAGATTCACGAAGAGGTTTATATCTATTTATGTATAATCTGGTAAGGTAAAAGAAAGTACCTAGGTACTATCAGCGCAAAGCCGGGGCGGGTCGCTAGTATGTTATAAAATATTTGAAGTTAATAATCGAGATAATTATTATGTGTTAAAGCGATTCCAAATAAAATTGGGAGCAGGGCAGTACTGTAAATATTGAGATGACGGTTACTAAAGAAGCGTGTAAGAAGAAATCAACATAAATAAATTTGGAAATACCGCAAATGATGTGAACTAGAATATTATACTTCGTACAACACAGGTTTCCCGTCTTTCCTAGCAATCAATGTGTATTTACTCTTTTCAATCAAAATTATTAATGTAATTCTTCTGCTTATGAGCTCGAACATTTTCGAACTTCAATATTGCAAAATGAGCAATAGACATTGTTGTAAATAATAATTAAATCGCATAAGGAACGCAGATAATAAAACGAAACGTTTTATTTTCCCGTAGATTCATGAAAACATTTTGTCGCAGACATTTTTTATCTTCACAAATAAAAGTTTGTAGCCCTAAAGAAAAAGCTTTTTAACAGTCTTACAAACTTCTCTAACGATGTAAATTACTTTTTTATGTTTCATCTAGTACCTATCTCGAAGTTTGTAACTAAAATTATAAAAGGAAAGATGTGTTTTTGTTTTGTTTAACGAGACGCACATTAAATGTAGTTTCTTTATGAGTTCGTCTTCATCATCATTTCAGCCGAGAGACGCCCACTGTTGGACATAGGCCTCCCCCAAGGATCTCCAAACCGGTCGGTCCTGCACTGCCCGCATCCAGCGGCTTCCCGCGACCTTTACTAGATCGTCAGTCCACCTTGTGGGGGGGCCTACCAACGCTGCGTTTCCCGGTACGTGGTCGCCACTCGAAGACCTTTCCGCCCCAACGGCCGTCAGTCCTCCTTGCAATGTGCCCTGCCCACTGCCACTTAAGGTTCGCAATTCTTTGGCCTATGTCGGTGACCTTGGTTCTCCTGCGGATCTCATCATTTCTGATATGATCACGCAGAGAAACTCCGAGCATAGCCCTCTCCATTGGCCTTTGGGTGACCTTGAGCCTTCTTATGAGGCCCATTGTAAGCGGCCACTTTTCGGTTCCATAAGTCATCACTGGCAACACACACGAATTAAAGACTTTCGTCTTGAGACACTGCGGTAGATTGGCCGAGAATATGCCGCATAGCTTCCCGAACGCTGCCCAGCCGAGTTGGATTCGCCGATTGACCTCTTTCTGGAAGTTGGACTTACCCAGTTGGACGTTTGTCCCAGGTAAACATAATCGTCGTCAAGATAAAATATACTTATTCAAAATATACTGATTATTTAAGTACATTTTATTAATAAAATAATTTCTTTAACTTTACTTTACACATTACACAAATAAAATTAGTACCCAAATGGTCTAACCCATTCTAGTCATTCCAGTCTTTGTCTAACCCAAATGGTCTTTAGAAAACATAAAACATATTATTGAGTGATAAAGATGTAATTTATCTTTCATAAAATTATATAAATCCTATGAATAAACAGAACAAATTAATTGCATTCTTCCAAGTCATTTGCGGCTCAATTGGAGCAATCGCTCGAGTAGTGAATCGTCGCGTTTCAGGAGAAAAAATAATAATCAATTAGTTCGATCATTTATTAAAAATGTTTATGGTACATTCACTCACACTCATAATTTTAAAAAAGTTTAACAGAAGTTAAGGTAACATTTAGTCATACTGTTCGGTTCATTACCGAACACAAGCCTACGATGACGCGGGCGACCGTCACATATTGCTGACACCTCAGCACCTGGCAGCACAACGGCGCGGCGGCTCGCTTGTGACATCGTGGTGCATCGACAGTGTACCTTTGACCGTATGCCGCGGCAGATGCATTCATACATTAACATTAACATTTAACATCAACATTAACATTTTGGACAATAAAAATTTATATTACAACTTAACAAATCTTTACATCCACCGATTTCAGGCCACAACCCATAAAGCCACATCTGGTAGTCATGAAGTGCCTCCAAATGACTGGTTGCTAGCTTGTCGCCTTAAAGAGGGATCTAACCCAAATGTAACTTATCCTTCAGTGAATCATCAAAATCTACAACTAAGACAGATATTACAACTTGAAACATCTTTATTTTTCTAAAATGTAAGTTCTAATTCAACAACATTAATTCTATTCAAAACTGGACATTGTTAGGTAAACAATAATCCGTGTTATCTCGACATCGGTTGGGCACAACATCCTGGGCCACGTGACGTCACGCGTGGCGATTCACGTGACACGAGGACGCTTTGGCCAGAAATAAACCGCACGTGCTACAGATATTTTCGACAGTCAAGCACACTCTACTTAACATTGTGGTCCGGTCAAAAGTTTAATCTTTACAACGTGACCTATTGAAGTGGAACTGATGGCTTAATTTGTGGAATGACAAACGGTTTTGACCAATGAGATTAGTCGATGCAGTATGCCATTATATAGCAGTATGCTATATTGGCATACTTTTATGGTCGGCCACCTGCCTGGCACCAACCCTCCTTGGGAATGCTGTTGTGGGTGATTAAAGTGCGTAGCACACTTATCAGCTTCTTGGCTATTTCATTGGAATGGAACGTAACTGTATCGCCTCTTTATGACCTGATAATCTATCTAAATATATAAAAATGAATACTGACTGACTGACTGATTGACTAAATAACATATCAACGCACAGCCTAAACCGCTGGGTGTAGAGATTCCAAATTTGGTACGTAGGTTCCTTAAGACTTACAGGGGTGCACTAAGAAAGGTTTTTTCGAAATTCACCCTCTAAGGTAAAAGGGGATGAAAAGTTAGTATGGAAATCCGTCATTTTAAAGTTTAATCCATAAAAATTGGTACATGGCCTTTCAGTTACAAATTCTACACGGACAAAGTTGCGGGCATAAGCTAGTGTCTTATAAAAGAAGTTGAATGCCGGCTGCACGCACAAAAAAGTGTCACATTCCGCTTGAACTGAGCGTGCAAGTGCGAGCGCGGAACAAGCGATAGAGAGGCACGATCGGCCTAAGCTTTCAGCTTGTGTATTATCACGTAAAATTATCGTCCGTAAACCGACTTTTCCAGACATCCAATTTTTACTGTGAAAAAGAGGCGAATCGGTTACTTAAAGACTAAGGAACGTAAGCGTAGCGACCCTTGGCCACGCTGGCGCGACACGTTTTACGTCCGTGGTCGGTACGAAAAATAACAATATGAGATGTACCGGATTGCGCAGCAGGCGACCGCGACCAGCGGAGGACATAGGTGGTTGTACGTCCAAGTATTTATAAAATCGTGTTGATTTTTCTGTGCTTTCCGTACGTCATGCACGCAGTCGCTTCAACGTGGCATAGTACAGCGACAAGGCGCAGCGTGTTCGCTCCTCTCGCTTCCGCATGTCGCCTCCGCTCCCCGCAGTCGCTTTAGTCGTCGCCCCGCAGTCGCTTTAGTCGTTGGCCACGCTAGAGCGACTATGGAGAGCGGACGTGAGTGAGTGAGAGGAGTGAAGAAGATGCGCCTGCTCGCAGTAGTATACCACGTTGAAGCGGCTGCGTGTCCTACGGAAAGCGCAGAAAAATCAACACCAATTGCTAGATACGCACGACGCGCAATCACCTACTCTGTCCTGCGCAATCCGATCGCAAACTCGTATTGTTAGTTTTCATGGTGAAAGCGGACGCAAAACGCGTCACGACAGCATGAACAAGACCTACGTGACCAACCACTCACTCGCCACGGCGCTATTAACCCCATGGTCTCCACGGTTTCAGTATCTTTCTCAGAATCGGAAAGTTCTACGATACCAACGGAATGATACGAGGTATTCGTGGCCGGGATGTAAACGGGATTGCTTCTAACTGTTCCTATATCTATATTTTCTTTCCTACAAGATGCGTGTAAATGAAGAATACGTTCCTTTGGTGATAAGATGTACGAAAGTAGGTTATAGATGTTTGCAGTATAAGTATGTCACTAGCGCATACCTTAATCCTATCCCTTATCCTATTGAGATGGCATACAAGTACTATTAAGGTAGTCCTTAATTGATTGCAATCTTGGGTGAGCTCGAATTTCCAGCACTCTATTCACTTTACTGTACCTACCTATCTCGCAATAGATTATGTAGTCAGTATGTATAAAGCTGATTCTATGGAGGTTCCCGGTTCGAAATCCAGTATAGGTAAGTAGATAATAATTTTGTATAATAAATATAAAGACTATGTTTTAAGAGCTATATTTGTTGTATGGTTATGTGTATCTCTAACAATAATTTTATGAAGTGATGTTGGATGGTTTGATGATAGTTATATAAGTGACAAATCGTTGGCTACCTTTTGCTATATTAAATCCGGCTCGAAGGACCTTTTCATATAAAAATGTTCCCAAGTTTCGACTCGTCTGTTTAGAAATTCGTATGCTATCGTTAATTTAAATTTATGATTTCTTGGTAAGATTATTTAAACTTTTTATTGCAACCATAAATTAAGTGGGTAGTGGTTTATTGCTGAAGTTTAGTGGCTTCTCTGAAATAGCTAGTTTTAAACTAGTTTTACTATTGGTAGTAATAAAATTGATTATATAGCATTAACTTTTTCGCAGCAGTAAAAATGCACAATTCCACAGTTTTATTACTATAAAACGCATTATTTCAGCATTGCGCTAAAAGTTTTCCTATTAAAGAATGTATAGCGACAATCCAATGGCTCTTAATATTGCATGATTTAATAGAATCACGCGAACAACGAACAAAGTTCGCCAATGAAATGGGTTTCTAAAGTTATGAATTCTCGTATTTCATAGTCGTTATCAATTTATTAAGTATGTGTCTATTGTTCCCGAGGAGGCCAAAACATAAGTATTTTTTCTTCCTCACTGACTAGAAGATCGAACTTCAATGTGTAATGCATGATCATGCTTAAAGCTGGAGATGCGAGAATTGAATGTTTATGACGATAATAGTTAAAAGCATATTAACTATTTTTATTACAAGCTTTTATTCAACTTCCACTGTTAAAATTTGCAAACCATTTTTCGACCATTTGTTGGTATCCAATGTGTATATAGATGCTATTGCAAGCTTAGCTAAGTGACATCATTATAAATCCAATATGACGGACGGCCTAAGATGGCAGACTAATTATTTTTGTGCACCCCTATGATATGAGTATCAAATGAAAGGATTTGCTGAGAAGAATACGAAAAATCATTATGACTTTGCTCTAAATCAAAATTTACGAGTATGGCTTTCCAGTTTTTATTTTTTCTGCATGAAATGAAAAATGTTATAAGATTCGAGTTTTAGGGCAACACTCATTTCTAATGTTTCAAAAATACGTAAAATTGGGAGCAATCTAAACTAATTTCGTATACGTTTTGCTTTCGTGCATGAATTTAGGATTCATTTCGAATGATTCAAAAATGCGTCTCCTGATCTTATCATTATCTGTCGGAACACCTGTCAACACTACATTACACTGACAAATTCTGGACTATTAGGCTATTTGTAATGCTTGGTTGTTTAAAGTAACTTTGTTATTCACATCAAGCCAACTTTCATGTATTCCAATAAACTTTCAACAAATTTTGACATTCTCAAAGAGGAGGTAAGTGTGAAAAATCAACTTTGAGATAACTGCGCTTGATGTTCTTGATATTGTAGCTTATGTTTTAAGCAAAACGCAAACGCATAAAGCGAAGCGCAGCAAGGTTTTTTTGTTCCTCCATTATAATCTAAATGGAGCGACTCACCCATTGCTCAGTGCTCATTGGTTACTCTAATACTAGTATAGTATTAAATTATCTGTACTCTAACTAACTCAAACCTACTCAGGCCTCCGAGGGTTTATCACCTGTTGTTGCAGCAGTTAGCAAACCTGTCGAAATTTTAAACCAATTATCTTTAGCATAACTAGCTCACCCACTAGCGCTTATTCCATATGACTTGTACTCATGGATAAACTGTAGAGAATAATCGTAGGGATGAATAAAACCGTTGAGGCCATTAACTAATGTGATCTCTAAGTGCTTTCCTGCTAGGTACTTTATAAGTAATATGGTTGTCGCGCCGAAAATATTTTAACACTGTCTTCTTTCTTTCGTTCTTTCGCGCTTTGCCCATTCACTAGAATTAATGCCATAAGGATTGGACATTCCGGCACGAATAAACACTAGTCGATTGGGGTTATTATCTGTTTGACTATTTATCCCGCGTCCAAAAACATTATTTGCAAAGTTACCGAATCGTAAATATCGTGTTCCTATAATCGCATCGTGCGTAACAGCCGCCAACTTATACAAAACAAGAACAGTCTTGGCTGTCTCACTTTTGAACTTTTTCTATCAGTGCCTGGTGAATTTATAGCGACAATTCCGCCGGCCCGGCATAATCGCGTGCATCGCCCGCCTTATAAATGTTTTAACTTCAAAAAAGAGACTAGCGATTTTATTTGCAATGAGTTCCACTGCGGTTTCGTTATTTTGCATTTTCAAATTACGTAATAAAAACTTTGCAGTTTTAATTAAAATGAGAAGTGACTTGGAGGAATTTAGGTGATTAATTGAACACGAATAGTACAGTTATATTGAAATATTATTCTTTACCTCATCGTGGTCCGATCGTTTAATTGGCCAGATCATGAAATACCTCGGCATGTCATGAAACGCCGCAATTTCGGTTAAGGTGATTACTGAACCATAAGAATCTCGACAACTGGTCGAGTAGGATCAGTGTTAATTTTTATGACTGTTTCTTGTGGGAGAGTCTAATGTCGTGTGATCTGTAGGTTCAAACAGATCTCGATCCACCAAGTTCGACAATACAGTATTACAGTATTATAACATTTTTTGAAAACTGTTTTAAATCAATCCTGAGGTCGTAATAAACCAGTAGAATTTTTATTTCAATTTTATAAAACCAAAAATGCCTTAAAACTTAGTTTTATTTATGATTTTGAATTTTCTCTTCATTTTTAATATCGAATTATATTTAAATTGCACATTTATGAATCAATATCGATGTTTATCGTTTACTGTTAGCAATGTCTATTATAAAATGCAATTTTATATTTATTCTTTCATGGTGTAAAATACCCTATTGGCTAACGCTACGACGTATATAAAAATTCAGTATCAGCATCATCATTTTCCCACCCTATTCTCAAATTATTTGGGGTCGGTCCAGTATGCCTTGATATAGCCAATACTGCTTAAGGATTTGGCATTAGACTTTTACGGCCGTGTGTCTGACACCAACCCTCCTTGGGAACGACTGCTATCTTTCAACAGCACCCAGGACCACCAGCTTAACGTGCCTTCAGAAGCACGGAGGAGAAACGATGTAAAAAAAAAATCGGTCACCGATCCGAGTACCGACCGCGCCCTTGGTTGCTTAACTTTCTTGGTCGTTACTAAGAACGCACGACCGCCGCGCCATCGACCTCCTCTATTTAGTTTTAGCATATTTGTCATTTAACTCCTTTGATTAGCCGAAATTATACGAGTACCTATGTTAGGAACAAAATCTAGTAGTTGAATAGTATCAGTAGAACATCTGTCTACAAAAGGAAGAGCTCGAATTCAAAATATACCTCTATTTATTTATCATATAAAAATATTTGATTCTTGGTTAGTAGCATAAGCGTCGATGGCGTAGTGCGTAAGAGCGGGCACCGCACCGGTTCGAACCCCGCCACGTACCAATTGTTTTCAAATTTTTAATTCATAGGTACGTTCAATCGACGCTTTTACGGTTAAGGAAAACATCGTGAGGAATCCTGCTCACACCTATGAAGAAATTCTTAGGCTGTGTCTGAAGTCGACCAACCCGCACTTGGCCAGCGTGTTTGATTTAGGCCTAATCACCCCTAATGTGGGGTAGGCTTGAGCCCCTGGGTGGGACATTATATGAGCTGTTGATGATGATGATAGCAACACAAATATTGTGTTGTTTTATTTAAGATATTTATTTTAAATATAAGCAGACGTAAGTTTAAATAGTCGAATAAAATTAACAGTACACCCAAAAACTGTTCGCATAATAGCGCAAATGCTTTGTGTGGGTTCATTTATTGAAATTGTTATTTGATTTGGACGTTATGGCACGTACCGCGATCGTTGACCGGACGAGCCGACCGCACCACAAAACACGGCTAGTATTGTGCAAAACAAACTATTTTATATCTGATCTATGTGACAAACAGACAGTGTAATCAATTTCGTATGCACACTATTCGCTTTGTGTTCTTTATAGCTTGGGTTTCGTTTTAATGTCAAATTGTTTATTTGTTTTGTCTTTTTCGTACTAAATATTACAATCACGTAGGTACTTAGCCATGCTGAGTTATTAACTTAAATTAACTTTAAATTCTCCACCTTCTCCATCAAATACGCTATTTTTAAATCCTGTAAGAAAACCTATTTTGTATCAGGTTCCTATGAACGTCAGGTCTATTTGAAATGGGCGCGTGGCATGTAGGGAAAGACTACTAGAAATCACTGGCATGTAGGTATTTAAGATTAAGTTGCTTAAATATTGAGTGTAAATTACTGGTTAGTACAATTTACACGTTCTGTTTCCTTTTCGAATATAAATTAATCTCAATAGAAGATAGCCTCAATAGTAATAGAAAAGATTGAAATAATAATGATTCACATCCAATCCATTCAGATCCAATCGCTGAGACCAGATGCCTCTTTTGCCAAATCAAGATCTGTATTAGTGATTTCTTGTGTACCATTGGAGCTCCTTCAAGCTATACCACGAAATACGGAATGGAATAAGAAATGAGTGATCTTTTTTTGATACAGATAACGTTGTGTTCTAATCTACATGAAAAAGGAAAAATTACAATTTGAAATGGAAGCAAAAATTAAAATTTATTTAGCCGCTTAAATAAGAAAACTTTTCAAAATGCTTAAGTCACGTATCTCGCCATTTTTAACTCTTTGCCTAAAAAAGCACCCGCTGTGACCGAAGAATTTTAAATAAATGAATTATTGAAAACCGCCGCCGAAAAATGGCGACAACTTTTTGTGCGGTGGCTGATGCCAAGAATTCTGGGAATTTTATTGAGTCTTGATTATCAAGTTGTACGCCCAAAATACGCTTAGTAAAATATAATTCAATAACATTTAATCGCAATATAATATAACCATAAATATTAAAAAGGATAAACAGGAGGGTTTAGCAAATAGGAAAAGTTCTGATCATTGTTATACCCTGGATCCAATTTTATCTGGGGTTGCCGGTATGTTTTCTTTTTCTATTCGTAATGTATTTGGGAATGCTATCGCCGATGGGTACTCCCTAACATTTGTTGTGCAATTGATAGTTTTCCGCAACTTCAAGTTATTCTTGGTATAAACTTATGCGTAGCCTGTTCTCGGTTTCTATTTTTATTTAATACTATGTCTACATTCCGTAGAAACAAAACAAGCTAGAAAGTTGAAGGTACTTTTGTTGGTAACGACGAGTGCAATGCAGGAGGAATACAAATAATACTCCCAGACATTAGCCTTTCCAACTTTACGTTTGTCTATTTCCAGAACTTGTGTACCAGCTGCGATCGTAATTAGGTTAGCAGAATATTGTGCTAGCCATGCCACTCTGAGATACCATTCCACATAGAAGCTAATTAGTTAAAACTTTTCTATATTCTTGACCTCTTGTAGATCAGGAATTACTCATATATTTGTTTTTCATAAAAAGTCAATTTGGATACATGCAACGTTTCATTCACCTGTCACAGCGTAGTCTTTAATGAGATATTTCTTTATAACGATTCGCAGTCAAAGTACTTCGAGCAGGTACCATGATTTACTGCACCCCTGTAATTGCGTTTATGTTACTTCAAATAGTGTCAACCCTACATAAATCAAATACTTACATTTTTATCAGCTTTGTTTCCATTCGATGTACGCAGTTGCTACGTTTGACATAAAAGTTACATGGTGCAATCCATTTTGATTTACGACATTGAAATTTCAGTACTTGTCAGTTTTTAAAGTGTGTTTTGTATTTTCCACAATGAAATGTGGAACTCCGATGGATCTTGCAAATATAGCACAATTCTCGATAACCATCTAAAGACATCAAGGCGTGCCTTATCTTATTCTACTGGTGCTGTAAGTTATTATAAGATAAGTAAAATGTATCGAAAAAAAAACACTTAAATGTACTAGACTTATAAAACTGAAGCAAGGTTTATAAAATCAGTGCAGATTTTTTAAATAGTACTAAATACCTATGCTTCGAACTATGGTTATTAAAATCAGGCCCTACTGTGTTAGATACCCTAATCGCATTGTAAACTTCTAAATCAAAGTCATTATCAGTATGAACTTCTTCGCCATCTGGAGATTACCTATCTAGTGCAAACTTATAAAGTTTAATCACAATAAAACTAGCTTCGAGTTCGCCGTCAGTGGAACTCGATCTCGACGAAAGCTCCCATTAAACTTTGCTAACACAAGCTGCCGGCAATAAGCGGCTCCGCTTTCTAAGCCGTTTAATTCGATTTACTTTTCGCTGACATATGTTTTTACTCTTGAGCCTTTTACACTACTTCTGTGAACACGCTATGTTCTTATATATTTTTAATGCTACTTTCAAGAAAATGGAATTTATATTTACAACAATGGATATCACTATTTCTTCTTCAAATATAAATTATGATCAGTTCCATGTCTGCGGCTCCAGAGATTCATATCTTTAATATTAAAACTAGTTTTATAATATATTTTATGAATTAAAATCACTGTACTAGTACTATTGTCCTAAGACAACAATTATAATTAGGATTTACGACCGCAAATAGAACTCTTTGCGATCTTATCCCTCAGACATTAAATTATAGTAGCTTAAACTGAAGAAATTTAATAAAACAGGAAAATTAAAATAAGAAAATTGCAGTCTTTCCATCACTCCCCGGGGAGTGCGAGAGCCTGCGATGAGTTAATTTAAGTTATTTCACCTAATACCGGGGAGTTAACGTTTAACACAATAACTCGGGAAATTTCTAAACTTTGGGTTGTTAATGGAAGTATACCTATTCAAATATTCTAAGGGTACACGTGACCCTAAGCAAGTTTGGCTTATAAAGGGCAATAGAGCTATTATTGAGTTAAATAGTCACTACATCAAAAATTGCGCATAGGTAAACTTTATATGTAAATGAGAAAACCTTTTGCTTTTGACCGTACGTGTGATATGAAGTTTGATCCTAATAAAATTTGGAAATGAGATACGTGGACAAGAAAGGATAAAGTGAAATATGAATTCTTATAGATCAGTACAAAAGAAACGCACGTGACACAAAATTTAATAACTTTTGTGTGTATACACGTAAATTGCTTTGAGAACGACTTTTAGATGAAAAAGATCTATAACATATAACTGATCAGACTATAGACCTATACTGTACCGATAACGACGATGTAGACAGCCTACCGGTCTACATTATCTTAAGTATCTTAAATAAATATGGCTAAGATAAGAGTCAACATATTTATAACAAGGAAAGTATGGAAGTGCGAGTACATTTCTTTGTAATACTGATATAAAACAAATATGAATTAAAAAATCTAGCGAGGTATAGCGGGGTATTTTAAGTTATCGATCTTCATTCATATTTCCATGAGGAATCCTATCTCTTGTTTCAACAAATTATTTGGTATACATACATCCCATTTTGACAACCCTCTAATAATGTATTAGGTACCATTCATATTGAAACTTTGTTATTTATCTGTTTCTAATAAAACGGCAGTCGTTAAATAGAAACACAAACAAACAAAGTTAACTGAGGAAAACTTTTGCTGAAGGGAACAACTTAAGATAATTCAGACGTAAACAAAGACACCGCTTAGCTCAGGAACCGTACGAATGAAATGTTGCACAATATTTCGTAAATTGTCCACCGCCTACACTGACCCATGTTTAGTGTCCTCCAGCGTGACATATACAGGCTGATAAGGAAGCTATTTATGTGCATAGTTTAGATGAACTCTAATTCACAAGATATTGCAAATGTTGCGTATGTTAGGTACTATTCGACCTAAGACCGCTATGAACCTTTAAGTATGATAGGGCTGTGTTGTGTAATCAAGTGCGGAACGTCAGTTTTTCGAAAATATACCATCCACAATTCCACATCCTCTCTAAAAGTTATTTCGTCATTACATTAGTCAATTTGCTGTGCGAGATGCAAAATGATAAACGCCATCATTGATCCATTTTCCTAAAATGCTTTAATTTTTTGACGATTTTGCGTACCTACACGTAATGTGCGTAAACACAAGTGACATCACAATAAGTGTACCTACCTCTACCTGCCCCCATTCTGACACTCGTATCATAACTGGAGTGAAATCTTACTTTTCTCAGTACGACCGAGGCGTTCAGTATGACGTTGTTCAATTATTCTGACTATGAAATATGATCTGTAGTTATCCCTCGAAGACGAATAATTTTTATTATATCTCGAAAAGAGAAAAATCTATATAAAAGCTATCTCACATTTGGTCTCTAATTCTTCAACGTTGTCATCTACTTTATTTTTTCTTTTCGATTATTTTCCCAATAAATAAAACGCGCAATTCCGATTACCCGATCTGCCAGCCCTAAGCTTACGGCTGTTAGGTCCCTATTAGATTTTATGTCGCCATTATCGTCGGCATAACTCCTTGGGGCAACCCTACCTTCATTAATGTTGGTATTGCTCATACCCTTTATTCATTATTCTTAAGCGGTCGGCATTTGGTAAGAAAAATGTTAGACGCTTATGTTGATTGTCCATTTCCTCAGTAAACTTCCTTTTGCGGCTGAATTAGTAAAGTAGGTTACAAAATTTTTGTAAGACCTAATTTAAAATTATGTTGATACTTTAGCGATGCTATTGTCAAGATTATGGTAAATTGAACGATCTTATATCAAAGCTCCTATTTTAGGATTGTCAATATTTGTCTATTTGTACTGAAACTAACATAGTTATAGATGGATAAACACAAATTTAATTTTTCACATGCTTAATATTAACTCTCTTCTTATAGAATGGTAACAAGTATGATTCTTTAACCATTTTCGCGAAAATAGACAAGGATTTTTCATGACCAAATTCGAGCGTTATTTCTATTAGGTGGACCTATTATTAGCCAGTAAAATTATCAACTTTTCCTTGATTGCTGACTTTTTCACATGCTCCCATGAGCAGCATAAAAATAATGTTATAAAACCACAATTTTTCAACATTATACCATATAAAATCTCGTAGGCACATTGCGAGGAGGATTGACGACCCTTGAAGCGTAAATGTCCTTGCGTGGTGGAAGGAACCCTACCACCACAAAGTGGACCGATGATCTAGTATAGGTCGCTAGTAGACTCTTGACATTATTTCAAGAATTAATATTTATGTGCATCAAATTTATCTCGGTCTACAGCCGAGGAAATTGTTGATTATAATGTAGACAAAACTATTCTGTGCTGGCAAGGCTTTAATATTCTATGATCGGTAAACGCTGTCAAGACAAACTCCCACTTGAAGCACTAACATTGTTTGCGTTTCGTTCGGCAACGTAAAAAGAGCCTCTATAGACATTACCAGTGACAGCCGTCCAACTCTAAAGTCGTTGTTTGCTCACGTCGGGCTTACGCTTAAGTAATTTCCTTCCACTAGTCAAGTGTCACTTTTGTTCACTTTCCGAACGTGGTTTTCGTCTATTCTGAACGTTTTTAAGGTTCATATTACCGAAAGATGCCACGACAAAATCTATTTTGTTATTACGTCAAATGGGTGGCGGACTGGCGGTTGCAGACCTTTTTTTGTCCACCTATGTAGCTACCACCATCGTCGGATGCTATATTATAATTATTGTGTTCAATTAATAAAAGTTCTATAACCATTTCCTCCTGTTGAGGATTGGCGGTAAGATGCACTTTTGCTTTAGGCTGCATCTTAACTTGACACTAAGTTATATGAAGGCTAAGCGGTTCTTTATCATGACATAAAAAAAGTTTGGCGGCGCTTCAGTTTCAGAAAAAAACTACGGTGATTATCAGGTGCTCGACATGTTTTTTGATCACTGTAATCATTAAAATGTGACTTACAAACATATGCTGAAAACCATCTTCAAAGATAAGTTCTCTTAACTGAGGATATTCTATTAAAACGCTGGCAGCTATCTCCCACAAAAACTCGTGTAGCAAACACGTAGGCTAAGCGAAGTCTGTAAAAACGCCAATAACGTATCAACTTGAAACTCGCCGCTTCTAAGCCTTACATACTCAGAACTACCCCAACACCAAACTTGCCTACTCACTTGGAGAACTAGCTTCGCCTTAATTCCATTAAGCACAGGATATACTTACCAGAATCTCATTTTAAACTACTTCGGTTTCATTTAACTTTACAATATAAAAACCGCGAAGAAATGCGACTTCGCAAATTGGCCGTAACTTCCCAAGTAATAATATTAAACTGTGGGACTTCCAGCAGTATGCCGGCATTAAGTTTCAGTTCTGAAAATATTTTAATTCGCGCGGTTCCAAAAGCCAGGAATAACTCGGTAATAGTTAGAGATGTAGCTTTTACTTCTTCTTTTGATTATTAAAAAAAATTAAAGCCATACAATATGAGAATAGTTTTCCTTTCCATAACTATTGGGGTTTAATATTATGAACGATATTATTATTGTTCATTCAAATATTTATATAAACGCAGCGATGTAGTAGCCTATATAGGTAGTCGTTCGCCATATTTTGACGTGACAACGTCTTATAATTCGATAGAGCCGGCTGCACGCACGAAAAAACATGACGTCATGCGGCGTTACCTCGCTCTGAATCTAATTCTCTAATTTGAATTTGGAATTATGTTCTTTAAAATTTAAACTTTCAATGATACCAAAACCAGCCAGATACAAATAGTATAGCCAAAGAGATTTTATTACAAGTTTATTCATACTATAATGCGAAATCTATTAAACAAATGAAATTAAATTTTTCTTTTGAAAAATGCTACCATTCCATCAGTATTTTCTTAAGACGTTGTCACGTTCAACTATCGTCAGTAAACCGACTTTACAGACAACCAATTTTTTTTTACGCATGAGCTTATTTCTTATCATCACTAAAGCGGTTAAAACTATTAGTGTTCTTAGCTCTGTGATAGCTAACACGACATAAAGTCGAGTTCTTATGTCATACTTTTTCTTTTCAACATTCGTGTTAACGTAATTTTATAATTTGTCCACTTTTCATTACTTATCTACCGACTGTGTTGCTGTGTGATAGTGTTATAATCGACCTAAAATATTTAAAAAGTATACATACATCGCCCCGACTCGAGAATGGCATCGAAAAAGTCAGACAATTGCCGGATTTGCATTTAGTTGGGAACGCTCTCGCTTCTTAGCTGGTCGACTTCACTTCATTTGAACGCTTTAAGTTATCGCTCAAAAAATGTCTTCTTGTGTTTTAGGTGGTGTACAAATTACATTGCCACTGTTAGAGACAAAAACAGGAGAACAGGAGAACCGAGAAAACAGGAGAACCAATAAAGAGAAAAAAAATACCCAAAAACAGGCAGCCAAAGCGAGTTTCGGACAAACCTACGTTTCAGTGGATAAGTTAATTTAAAAAATCTCGACTTTTTAAAACTATTTCAAATAGTCCTTCATACATTCCCGTTAATTCTTTCACGCTTTTTTGTTTTATCAGCGGCCAGTCAAACTTTAAGCGGCAGACATTTTGACAGTTTGTTAAAGTAAGCTTACAACAGCAGCAAATTTAAAATCTGCAGGTGCCAAGAAAATACGATTTACGAGAGCAACGGCGTTAATTTAAAGTTGCTCGCCGTAATTGAACATCCATTATATTGTCAAAACACATCTTCGGTACCTAGTGGTTTTCGTGGCTTCACGGCGTAACCACAACGCTTTAAACTTTATTACTGCTTTCTTGTGAATTGACAACCAATTTATGGGGAAATCATTAGGAATTGGAAATTTTCATGTAAAGCGTTTTGTAAACCAAACACTTTTAAAATTCTTTATTATTTTTGATATTGATTTGCTTTTGTTTTTGAAATGAAACTTGTGCAATGGACTAGTGGCGAGCGTTGCGATTTTAGGAACGCGTCACATTTAGTTATAAGAGAGAGAGAAAGAGAACTCTCTTTCTCTATATATATAATATTATGTTACTAACATCAAAGAAGATTTGCTGATATCTTGTCTAAAGATTACACTGTCTTAAGTAAGTAAATACATAAATATTTTTTTTTTATTTTATAAAGTGTTAAGAACAGTTTAAGTAGTTAAAAGACAGCTTAATCTAGTTTATAATGAACGTCACACAAAAGGTTTATTCACGAAGCCGACCGGTATCAACTGACTACAACGAAAAGTGACAGATTGATGTCAGGATATTATGGTGACACGACAAACTAAAATCAATGCTGTAATTTTAGGAATTAAAACTTAGCACAACGTCTTGCCACCTCTGTTCCAATCCACTTCACTTTCGATAACCAAACAATCGTATAAAAGAGATGTAATTTAATGTATTCACTGTTTTTAATTATACCCAGACCGATAAGGTGATTTAGAGAGTAATAACTGTCTTGGTTTACATTTTGTATGTTGGTTAAGTAAAGGTGTTACTATTGGGATTTAACCTGTTTTATGTAAGCGACAGACTTACACTTACTATCCTGAAGGCACTGCATGACCCATAATGTGGCTTCAAGTGTTACTAAAGCTCACTTCAACCTATTTTGGGATTATGAGGGTGATACTACAAACTCTTTCGATCTCCAAAAAAATTCGTGTAACCATGACATAAGTTATTGTATTTACTTTGTTGAGCAAAAAAATGTATTAGCGAAGTAATCAGTTATGAACAATAGCGACAATGATCATAAAAATATGTGACACTGACTATGATCATGAAATTGAACTATTTACAAAGACGTGCTGTTAACGGATTCCAAAAAATGTGGTATAAACAAAATAGTATCAAAAGTGGTCTAATGGCCAGCCAATTACCAACATATTTTATAATACGCAGCTGTAACTGCCTACTGTACTAGCCTTAAAATCGAAATTCTGTTGTTACGAGAACAAACCATTATTAAATCTGACAAGGTCTGCATGCCGGAAATCGCGTACCCTTCAAATATTTGGTGTTGTTATATTCTCCTTGGGGAATGACCCTTTGCATTGATATGATTCACGAAACGAAATTATTATAGCTCTTTTTAAATTAAAACATCTATCATTATCAGAAATACGCATTTCGTATCAGTTAGTAAGCACCAAAGGTAAACATAATTTAAGGAAATTAAGGACTAATATTAAATTTATTCTTGAAATAAATTATCCTCCTATCTAAGGACACATACACATACAATCTCGCTTATAATCCCAATAGGGATTGAACAGAGCTTTAGGTAAAATTTGCTTACACAGAAAATCTCATCTGGCATGAAATACCTCAAAATAAGGAAGTTTCCATCCTGTCACCTACATAAAAGAGGTTTCAATCCTAAAAAATAACAAATCTTCAGTAAACCTACAAACAAGCGCCAACCACCAGTACAGATGTTATACTCTAAATCACAATCATCCAAAAAAGGCCACGGTGCACTTGTAGTGTGTGACGCGCCTCTCCTGACATAGCAATAAGTTAGAATAAGCATTATATGTAATTAGTCGTAAGTTGATTAGTAATAAACTAGACATCAGGACGAATACTCGTTGTTTCTCTGTACACTCCCGGTCCCCACATTGCATGGCGACCCTGCCAGTGCTGCCTCGTGGCAGCGCTGCGCAGATGGGACAGTGATTTTTTTTTTGTGTGCGTAAATATACAGTTAAGATATGAAAATAAGTTATATAAATTTAAAATCACTATTGCAAGAAAAAGATCATTTTATATATCGAAAAGGACGATGACGTAGTTCATAATAAATAAATAGGTATAGTGTTAAAATAAGTGCTCTGAAGAAACAGAAATGAAATAAATATTAAGAAAAAATGAGGAAGATGTCGTTATGAAAGATATGAAGAAAATACTACAGCTAAGAAGATGAAAATAATGAAGACGTATAAGGAATGATAAATGTTCCTAAATGTGTGAAAAATATAAACAAATAAATATAAGGTGAAGCAATATGGTAACAATGACAATGTAAGTGTGAAGAGGAAAAAATAAATGGTCAGATACTTAAATAGCTACAAAATCTGGATATGAGATGAGATATGAGATGGGGAATAAATAAAGATGATGATTCGGAACTAATGCTGGGAGCCGGGAGATGTTCGTGTCTGATGAGTGTGATATGCTGGGCGCCGGGAGATGATGGAGTCCGAAGTGGATGTGATCCTGGGCGCCGGGAGTTGAACGAGTCAGATGTGGACACCTCTAGACTGGAATGACCCCTTTCGAATTCGTAGATGGAAAATTGGTGCACAAAGGTTTTATTGTTTAGTAGTATTAATTTTTATTTTTGTTAAAATTCAGAGCACACCATTATTAATTTTGTATTTTTTATATTATAGATATGGATATCTAGTATTAATTTTAATTTTAAACTGTTGGCAATAATAACAATAAATGAAAAATATTATTTTTACTCTTCGATAATCAAAAAAAAAAGAGAAATTGTGGTTAATAATTTAAATTATATTTTTTCTGTTTTACTGAAGGTTTACAGATTTGATTTTTTTTATATTTGATGCTAATTTTAATTATAAATTTGTAAGAGCGACTCTGGAAATTCGACGACAAATCTAATGACATGATAACTAGTGTAACATACATTTTTTTACGTAACTAATATATTTTTTTTTTGTTTTAAGAAAGTTTGTGTCAAAATGCTCTGCGTAAAGGTAAGTTGCATGTTTTCTTTACATCACTTTCAGAAATATGAGTTAAACAAAATATCAGTTAAAAATAAATTATTTTAAAATAATTATAGCTACCTTATTTCTCTATATTTTTTTGATAAATGGTATAGGGATTTGATAAATGGTGCATAAATTTTGAATTAAATATTTGAATTTTTAAATAATTCCGAGAGTGATGATTTCCTATTTTATTTTGGGCTAATTGTGTTTTATGTTTTGATCCATTTGTCTTATCTTCAAAAGATTTTTTATTTCTCTATCAAAGTGTCAGTTTACATTTTAATACTTTTTCTGTTCATTTTTTTAAATATTTACAGTACTTTTATTGATTTACTCAATTCAATTTATTTATTTGCATATTAAGTGTACATTATGGTCTTAAAGCAACTTAGTTCTTACAACTTAATGACCCATGTATTGGGTATGGCAAATGTAAGCGGACATTAATAAAAAAATAATAATAATAATAATGTTAAGATTATTACAATTTTCGCAATTACCTAGTAGATTATTACAATATTATTTTAATTATGATTAGTCTTTACAACATGTGTCATATCATTTTAGTTATGAAAATTTAAAGAGAAATAATTAATATAAAACAAATGGATTTGCCATTTAAAGTAGCCAATTTTAAGTAACTACACGATGTTATATAATTCATTTGGATATTATTTTTTCTCAGTTAATATTTTATTTCTTGATAAAATAAATTATTCTATACATAGGTAACATTTGAAAAGAAAAGGAAAATAGAGTTTCTCAGTTCATAGAGTTCATTGATAACATTAGGTACCTAAGTATTTTAATTGAGTTTTCAAATTAGTTATTCATTCAAAATTATAGATTTTAAATTTTAGCTTTGTTTTATTTTAGTTTTGTTTTATTCGAAGCAATAAATAAGGTTCCATAATTTTTTGAGAGTAATGTGTAGTTTCATGATTTTGGTGTTTTTAATCAGTTCCAGAGTAAAGTCAAAGTTTTAAGTTGGTATTACATTAAGTGTCTTTTAAATTTAAAATAGCGAGATAACATTGCAAATAGATAATTTGACTTTTTGATATGAATAGAACAGATTAATTTTAGATCTTTATTAGGTAATCATTTTCCTTTTTTTTTTGTTTGTATTTTGCTGTAATCTTTCTTTTGTTATACCTTTACACATTTTACAGATTTATTTTCGAGTATTTAAATATAAATTAAAAATGGTTATTTCCTACACGTGTTCTCGAAATAACTTGTTACATTGCGAAATTAGAACGTCACAAAAATTCGATGCGAACTTTAGACTTCAATGCAGTATTGCACAAATGCAAGTTCAACATTTTACAGCATATCGGTTGCTAACCATACCAGACATGCTGAATATGATTTTTATCGTGGGATAGTTTTAAATAGCATTTGATAATAGTAAAGTCACTTGAAAGTTAATCTAACTATAGAATTTGTTAATTTGTGACATAGGTAAAAGCATTTTCGTATTTTGCACTAAGTAATATTTTTTTTATTATAAAGTTTTATGTTTTTTGGTGTTAGTTGTCTATAAAAAATCTGTTATTCCATAATAGCTATCTAAGAATCGATAAAATACAGTACCTACGTAGTTACAGAATAGTATGGAAAGCTGTTTACAAATAAAATTCTTCTCGAAGTTTTCAATAACAATGTGTCAGGTAAATTAGCGAGATAGGTGGTCGTGTTATGAGTAAGTTAAAATTACAAGCCGCGTATGGAGTTGTTGTCGTCGAATGTTCTCAGAAGTCATAAGATACATTTGAAACTATAACAATGTTCAATAAAATATTCTATTTCATTTATGTGATAAAAATAGATTCGTCATGATAATGATTAACAACTTTCGTAAAAATAGTTTGTTGATATAAAGTATTGTTTTTTGAAAGTAATTATAAATATATTTAATGTTTTTGAAGGTTCTCGTCAATATTTTTACATTTTTATACTTTTGAAAGTTTTAAATAAAACATAGAAGTATATAAAAGAAAGATAGATGCTATAGAAAATGAAATGATTATAAACAGTTGAAAAATAATTAGAAGTATTATATAGAATTATATTTTGAAGCTTCTCATCACGAGTTAAATTTTATTGAAAGTTTTTTTTTATGAATAGGAGTATAGAAAAGTAAAGAGAAGGATATAATAAAGTAAGGAAAGTAATGAAATTATAGTAAATGAATGTAGAATAGTTAGACTGAGTAGATAGTATTAAATATCTTTTTGTAACTTATAATTGATTACAATTAGTTACTATCTTCTCAATATGGCAAAGTAAGTTAGGATATTTGTTTGTGTTTTAACAGTAGGTTTTGAATAGAGTTATAGTAAATTTTTATAGAAGTAGGCTGATAATTTGGTTATTAGGACATCGATATGCGATTGGACTGATCACCCAAAAGCAAGTCTCAGATCATATTAACCAAATTAATCATAGTAATGGTATGTAGAATAAATAGAATTGTTTTGGAATGAAAGGTTTTTAAGAGATAAGATAAAGAGTATACGGTACACAAATAAAGAGGTAAGTACTATGGGGATCAGGTCCTTCAGAATAAATTGCGATGCGACCGAGAGTCCACGCTGAAAGCTGTTGGAGACCAAAAAGTTGTCTTAATTCATGACCCTATAAATATGGTACAAATATGGTACGTGGAGGGTCAGATCCTTCTATCGATCATGGTGTGAACGAGCTTTCCTCTGTGAGATAAGTTGGAGTCCAAAAGAGGCTTAAAACATATGACCCCCAATTAGTTAATAAGGGCATGCGCATGACCCATGAAAGGCACTGGGATGCCAAATTATATAATATAATAAATAAATATGAGTCGACTATAAATGAAATATGTACCAAGTGCTATATAAATATAAAACGGCTGGCCAGACCGTATGATGATTATGTAATAATAAAAGTACCTAGTGGAGGAAGAATTATGTAGTCAAGTGTACCGATACGTAATAAAATGAATGAATTGAATAATGAGAATATTTTGAAAGTGAAATGATAAGTTGAATAATGATGTGTTTATTAGATGAAATAATGACAAGTGAGTATAAATAATAATGAAGAGGTTAAAATAAAGTCAGATAAGAGATATCTGATAAAGGTTTATTTTATAAATAAAGTTAGAAAATTTAAAGTTATCCTCGAAATAAAACGAATTAATTTTGCTAGATTTGTGACAAAATAGGAGAAAATTATGAATATTATATATGATAATATGACGAGAACCAGGGGACATTTTGCTGTACCTACCTGTAGAGATTTCTTTTGTCTATTACTCAAATAAATATCAAATATAATTATTATGTACTCGTATATTTTTTTTTATTAAAACTTTCATAGTTTTGTTGAGCAAACTTTGTTGCATTTAGTCTTATATTATGTTATTGTCATAAGTAAAGATATTATTTGAAATTTAAATACAAATGTTATCATTATATTTTTGTATTAATAAATCCTATTAACATAATAAAATATTTTTGTAATAAAGATTGAAAATACATTGCAAACTACTAAGTATGTATTTCTTTTTGTACGAATACTAAATACAATTTTCTATGAACCAATATAAATAAAATGTAAGTACCTACTATAACACGTAAATTATAAACTGAAAATGTTGCCAACAGTGCTTTAGTTGTTTAAATAATTTTCATTTTTATATTGTAGTCTAAGTGTATCTATAAATAATACAGGCAAGTTATGGTATTGTAATATTGAATTAAAGGATCGTATAATGAAATCGAATTAAGAAAATAAAGTACCTAATAAATGTCATGAAATAAAAAAAAAATTGAGCTATTAGTTTTGCAATAGATATGTTACATTAAAAGTTACTTTCAATCATTTTATTAAAATTGTTATGGTGTTATAAAGCAAATGTAGAATTACTAAATAAAAGAAACGAAGAAGAGTGACAGTATAAAATGCACAATGTATAAATTTATCTATTGGTATGCTATGTTCAACGATTAAGTAATATGTAACTCATTTATAATATAACTCAAATTGCCAATGCCAATAATGCCTTTAGTTTATAGATTTATAGATAATTATAAAGCTAGATAATAGGTACATATAGATAAGTTAAATTAACAAAAAAATGTACACTCCCGGTCCCCACATTGCACACTTTATAGTAACAAAACAACAGTAGTCTATTGCCACAAGGTTATTACTTAGTAGGTATATTGTCATTAGTGCTAAAATTACCTGTCCTGGGTCCCCTTTACTAAAAATGGTTACATCTACATGACGACCTTTTTATTTTAAGCTGATCTCTTCTACTTTCTTGTTTTCTGCATTATACCTTTCTTATATTCTGCTTCTATTTATTATTATAATTTACGGTGAAGGAAAACATCGTGAGGAAACCTGCACACACCTACGAAGCAATTCTCAGGTTGTGTGTGAAGTCGACCAACCCGCACTTGGCCAGCGTGGTTGACTAAGGGCTAATCGCCCCAAATGTGGGGTAGGCTCGAGCCCCTCGGTGGGGGCATTATATGAGCGCCCAATAATGTTTCTCTTTGCTGAACGCATTTAAGTGCAAGGTAGTTTACTACAATATAAAAAGAAGCATGTAACAGTTTCACCATCCTAAATTCTAAGTTGATGTTTCTAAGCTCTCCTACCTAACAAGATAAGTGTAAAAAACGTTCAAATCAAAACGCAAAAGTGATTTCTCTTTGATCCAAAATGATGCCTCTATTCGCCTCATTGGATAGTGCGCAAATTTGAAAGACTGATTGATCTTGTATCATCTGTCATGCTATCAATCCCTTATGTAGACTCAAAGACTAAGGACCAATCCCTTTCATATCCTCTCAATGGAAGCCCGATTCGTTCCCTCTTTAAGCATACATATCTGTTTAACCTGAAATCTTAATCCAGCGGGCTTTAATAGCAGCTAATTGATTACACATTAATGTGGTGTTCATTGGTAAAGCGGGATTTTAATATTCCAAATCGTGAACCTTATCCCTTGAAAGAGGTTTATATCAATTTAGATAAAACGATGGGCCCTAAACGTTCTTAGTAACCATAGAGCAAAAACCTATGCCGTTATAAGAAATTGTTCATTAAGAGTTGTTTTGCGTATATTTTGCGCTTTCATAATGGATGTACAGAGAGAAAACTGCGAACTACCATTAGCAAGAAAAAAATTGACACATTTTCGCATCTTCACGAGCCATTCTCAGAAGCAGTATTTACTCGCTGAACACTTTTAATCTTAGTGGAATTTTTAGTACAAAATATGAACTAGTTTTCCTTATGGGGTTTCTGTAATCACAAAAATGTATTAGCTTCCATCCACGTTTTATACCACCGAGATACTTTTCGGCAGTTCAAAATGTGAATAAATTTGGATTTTGGCATGTATTTGTAAAATATCCATTGTTCTAAGATCGATATTGAAGTCTTAAGTGACAACGTAATTTTGTCTTATTACAGTTTGACCCAACATTTGTATATTTATAGGTAATTATTGAACAAATACAGTAATTCATAATAATTGTTATTGTTCAAATACGAACAACAAAGTAGTACGAGTACCTAATACCCGCGCGTAATCTCATTCAGTACGAAATAAATTTTACTATCTCCCCGTATTACATGAATGGAGTACCCCGAAGTTGAGGCAATTAGGTCCATACACAGTGAATTGTGGATATCTGATCCTCAATTCGCTGGAAGATGAAGTTACTAATGTCGATTGCCCGTGCGAGTTTCCGATCTTAATCAGTTGTGTGAGTAAACATCGATTGCAAACACATTCTCGATTTCACATTGAATTCAATGTAATATTAAAATATTGTTTAAGCGATCGTGAAGATATTATATTATGTAAACAAGTGTATATTTGATTAAAAACTTCATTAAATTCTTGGTCCAACTCAACATAACAGTCGATTTGTAAACATAAAACAGAGATGTTGTTTATTTATTCATTTACACTTTATTGAACACCAACAAATGAAATATAATACACAGAGAAAAAAAAAGCATTATCATAATGGTACAATGGGCGGCCTAATCGCAAAGTGCAATTTCTTCCAGTCAACCTTTGGATAGACAGAATTTGCAAGAACTGTAAATCAGATAGGTTGGCATATAATAATAAATTGTTTAATACATTTTGGTTGTTAAAATTAAACATTTTATAAATTTATCTACTAAATTCAAATTGGAATGCGTTCCTATCACATCTACGGACGATTAATCACACAAACATGGCACATGTGGGGAAATAAGCCCGTTTGGTTAATTGGTAACTCTATTGGCGATGTGCCTGCTCTAAATACACGGTTGATGGTTGGACATGTAGCGTACTCGAGTACGATTCGGCCACAAATTTACAGAGACATATTTATTGGCCACGTTACCTACCCACCTATAGTGTTAGCTAATTATTGTGTTATAGGATATTTTGTGTAAATTGCATGTTGCTTACTTGGTGCGTACTCGACGTAAACAACATGCAATTGCCAAAATAATAGTTAAAACAGCTGATTAATATTCTGAAACTTATTTCTTTTTTTTTGTAACATCCTAAATACTTTAAATTATAATAATTGGTTTGATTCAAAGACTATGTATCGATTCGTGAAAAGACTTCTTATTTATATTCATAAAATATGAATAAGTAAACTATAATTTGGTCTTTAGAAATCAAAGTATGATTTACAAACTTGTACGACGTACTGATTTACCAAGATTATAAAATCCACGTGTTAATAAAAGAAAAGACATATTAAAAATATGAATAATTAAAACATAAAATATTATTTAAAAATCAAGATATAAAGTATAAGTTTTTATGATGTACTGAACTATTGATATTATACTGCTGTTTAACTAAATGGTAAAGAATAGACAATGTCCACGTGCTTATTTAAGAAATGGTTTATTTGAAATAAGGTTTCCTAAAACTTAAATTGTTATTTAAAAAACCAAATATAAATTATAATAATGTAAGGTGCATAAAATTGTTACTATGAATGCTGATTTATTAGAATTCCAAAAGATTTATAAAGACTAAACGATCATGGCGCCATCTGCTTGCCTATAAAAGCAGCTGGGGACATGATCGTCAGTGAGTTATCGTTGTGAAGTCAAGGCGTGAACATCAGCACGTAAGTGAATATTTCTGTGGCTATTCTTTGATACTTTGTGTTACTTATTGTACATCTTATCTTTGTTAAACGATGTGTAAATTATTTCTGTAAGATGAAGGTACCTGAGCAAAGTAATAGTTAAATTCGTTATCTTAGTTTATAATATGTTCCTATTATAGAATATTCTATGCTCTTATCATGTTATGTAGCGCATATTGAATTAATTTGTATCGCTAGTACCTTTTGAATAGATAATATAGTTCATATAAATTACAATGTGTAAATAAATTGCGAGTTAAAATGGGCATCGTGGTTTCATTTAACAATTCAGAAGTGGGATGTAGAATAAACCCTAACACATAATGAAACCACTTTTTTTTTTTCTCTCTCTTCTTCTTCTTTATTACTTGTTAAACTTTTCAATTAGAACAAATATGTCCCGAGCAATCATGGTGTGTTCCAGGAGAACAATGCAGCATACAACATCACCAATTTTGGGATCGCTGAGCGTCTCCCAGAGCTGTGGACAGCGTCGCGGAGGTTCCCGCACCGCTGAACGACACAGCCGGGAGCCGCGCAGCCAGGACCGGTACATCCGGCCCCTGCGCAGCGAAGGACAATGCAGTCCAGCGCTGCATAGCCAGGAGTGGCGCACACGAGCGCTGCGTAGCCCAGAGCGTCGCAGCAAGGAACGACGCAGCCGAGAACAGCGCTGCCGTGAGCGGCGCAGCCAGGCGAGGTGCAGCCGGCTGCGACGCAGTGAGGAGCAACACAGCCAGCAGCCACGGAGCCGGGAGCTGCGTAGTCGGGAACCGCGCAGCCGGGAACCGCGCAGTCGGGAACCGCGCAGCCGGGAACCGCGCAGCCGGGAACCGCGTAGCCGAGAGCCGCGCAACCGTACGCCGCGCGACCGAGAGACGAGGAGCAAGGTACCGTACAACTTGGAGCGTCACAGTCGGGAGCTACACACTCCTCCCTGTAGGGCACGTGGCCCAATGCTACGTGATCAGGGCAATGTGGCGCGTAGCCGCAGTCCTGTGACGTCCAGTCACACCCTGATGGTGGGTGACCTTAGCAGAGTTCACGAACCGCGCAGGGCGACGCCAGCGTTAGAACACCGATCCAAGAATTTTGACGATGCGCGTGAGGCCTCTCCTAATCCTTTGGGTAGCAATAGGTTAGAACACTCCAATAACTTTGATTTTTTGATCGAAGCTTTAAAAACGGCGGTGTCCGATGCTGGGAAGGTCCCTGTAGGTTTATTGAATAATAATACTATTCCCGAATTCGATCCTGCAAAAAAGGAACAAACAATGACCATGTGGCTCCACAAAGTGAATGAATGTGCCACTATTTATGGTTGGTCCCAACGACAGGTAGTGCATTACGCTTTGCCAAAATTACAGGGTGTAGCCAAAAGATGGTTCGAGGGATTACCATCAGTACTATTTTCTTGGGAGGAATGGCAGACAAAATTATTAGCAGCATTTCCTTCGGTTGAGAACTACGGGCAAATGTTGAGTGATATGCTTGCTAGGCGGGCACGGTTTGGTGATCCCCTTGAGGACTATTTTTACGATAAAATTGCTTTATTGAATCGATGTAATATTACGGGTAGACACGCGGTGGAATGTGTATTGCATGGTATAGATGATCGTTCCGTTAGATTAGGAGCTGAGGCAGCTTGTTTCCAGGATGTAGATAAATTACTACCCTACTTAAGGAACTCGAGAAACATAAAACCAACCCAAGATAAAAGAAATGCTAATAATAGGCCTAATGTTTCTAAAAATTTTGAGTCTCAGACCCGTCCATCTAATCGCAGAGACAGACCTGTACGTTGTATAAACTGTAAAAATGAAGGGCACTTTGCCAACCAGTGTCCACAACCTGTGAAAAAATGTGGACGCTGTATGAAATTAGGTCACGATACAGAAAATTGTTATTCTAAAATAATGCCAACCGAAAAATCTGTTAACCGGGTCACTAATGATAGACATACTAGTCACAAATACTACAAAATTGCATTAGTTAACAATGTGCCTATGGAGTCATTTATTGATTTAGGTAGCGACTGCTCTATGTTGAAGTATTCGGAACTTTCAAAATTAAATAATCCTGACATTGAAACTGATAATTTACCTACCTTACGGGGTTTCGGAAATTCAATAGTCCATTCGTTTGGAAAGATTAACGTAAATCTCGAGGTTGATGGAGTTCAAGCTAAAACAGAATTATATATTGTTCCTGATAGTGCAATGCATGTTCCATTGATGATAGGACAAACGTTCACCGAGCAACCACATGTAGGTGTTCTTAAAACAAGTGACAACTTCGAAATTGTACAAATGTACGACAATATTAATACTAAGGTAGATATACATTGTAAAGTAGACATTATTATAAATGCAATTACAGTTGTGGACGTTTATACAAATCCCAAATTCTCAGGAGATCTATATATTCAAGGGAATTTGCGTAGTAAAATAGGATATTGTCACTACATACTTTCGGGTATATATACATTTGACCAACAAGGGTTAGGTCAAATTGTAGTCAACGGCTTGGATAACAATACCTTTAAATTAGATAAAGATCTCCTCATTGCCCGCGGTGTGGTTGCACGAGAAAATATAAAAAGCAGTGTTTTTAATGTAACAACGAATAGCTGCCAACAAGACCCTATTAATTTTGATGATCTTAAAATGGGAAAGAACCTTGATACTCAAGTTACGGCAGAATTACTAGCATTACTTAACAAATTCCGCCACTGTTTTGCTTTTACTATATCAGAGCTAGGACAGACTAATATATCTGAAATGTCTATTAAATTGTTAGATAATCAGCCGGTAGTTTACCGACCATATCGTTTGGCAATCAAAGAGAAGGAGGTAGTTAGGGGCATGATAAAAGAATTGCAAGATAATGACATAGTTAGGCCCTCGATATCGCCCTATACAAGCCCAATAATTTTGGTTCGAAAGAAGACCGGCGATTATCGCATTTGTATAGATTATAGGGCTCTGAATAAAAAGACTATCAAAGAAAATTACCCGATGCCCCTTATAGACGATCAATTGGATCTGTTAGCAGGTAATCAATATTTTACTACACTTGATCTTGCATCGGGATACTACCAGGTACCTATAAAGGAGGAAGACAAATACAAAACTGCCTTCGTCACACCGGACGGCCATTTTGAATTTAACAGAATGCCGTTCGGCTTGGCAAACGCACCCGCCATTTTCCAGCGTATAATGCATCAGGTACTTGGAAACTTACGTCACAAGGAGGCATTGGCCTATTTAGATGATATAATTATTCCATCTAAAGACATTGCAGAAGGTATGTCAAGATTAAGCATTGTTCTCGAATTGTTGTCCAAAGCTGGGCTCACACTTAAACTTAATAAATGCGTATTTTTTGGCCAATCCGTAACTTATCTAGGATTTGAGGTGTCTAGCAAGGGTATAACACCGGGTACTAAGAAAATCGAGGCAGTTGAACGATTCCCTGTCCCAAATAACCAACACACCGTTCGTCAGTTTTTAGGCCTGGCTAGTTTCTTTAGGCGGTTTGTACAAGATTTCTCTATTATCGCGAAACCATTGACCCAGTTACTAAAAAAGAACGCACGTTGGCAGTGGGGTTCTGATCAACAATTGGCATTTGATAATTTAAAAAAAGCGTTAGTTCAAAAGCCTACATTAGGTTTATATAACCCTAACTCGGAAACTGAACTTCACACAGATGCTTACAAGATAGGTGTAGCTGGAATACTATTACAGAAAAATAACCAAAACATTTTAAAACCAATAGCATATTTTAGCAAGCAAACTAGTCCTGAAGAACAAAACTACTCGTCTTATGACTTGGAGACCTTAGCGGTTGTAGCTTCTCTTATAAAATTTCGCGCATATTTAATCGGAATTCATTTCAAGATTCTCACGGACTGCAATTCATTACGGGCTACATTTTCAAAACGTGATATGTTGCCCCGTGTAGCCCGATGGTGGACTCAAATGCAGGAGTTTGATTTCGAAATTATATATAGAGCAGGGAAGTCCATGGCACACGTTGACGCCCTAAGTCGCAACCCACCTACCACGGATAAATTAGACGAGCATTTAATATTTAATATTCAAAACATATCTGACACTGATTGGATTATTACAGTACAAAATGCAGACACTGAAATCCAAAGAATTATTTCTATTTTAAAAGACCCAAACCTTGAAGATATTGTAGATATTAAAACTAACTATAAATTAAAAAACGGTAAATTATTCCGCATCACGGCTGATGGTGATAGGTGGGTCGTGCCGAAAGGTGTTCGTTGGCAGGTAGTGAGGCAAAACCACGACGATATAGGACACTTTGCCCTGGAAAAAACTTTGGATAAGGTGAAATCAAATTATTGGTTTCCTAAAATGAAGAGATTTATAAAAAAATATGTGTCCTCTTGTTTAGAATGCGCATATTCTAAGGCGGCTGGAGGGAAGAAGCAGGGGTTTTTACACCCGATCGAAAAGGTTGACATACCTTTCGACACCATACATATAGACCACGTAGGGCCTTTTGTTCGCAGTAATAAAGGAAATACACATATTCTCGTTATAATTGATGCATTTACGCGGTATATTTATTTAAAAGCAGTCCGTAACACTAAATCAAGTATCAGTATTAAAGTATTGCGAGAATATTTCAGTCTATTTGGGATACCTCGCCGCGTGATATCTGATCGTGGATCTTCCTTTACAAGCGAGAGTTTTAAAAGTTTTATCACAGAAAAAGGCATAAAACACATCCTTAATGCCGTAGCTACTCCCAGGGCCAACGGACAAGTAGAACGTTACAATAAGGTAATCGTCGATTCACTTACTGCCAAAGGTATTGGGAATGCGGA
Source organism: Elophila nymphaeata (assembly GCA_955850985.1). Lineage (NCBI taxonomy): Eukaryota > Metazoa > Arthropoda > Insecta > Lepidoptera > Crambidae > Elophila > Elophila nymphaeata. The sequence goes on from OY039072.1 coordinate 20,983,693, forward strand.
CAATAAATGGGATGACCACTTGCCCGATGTCCAGTGGGGTATTAATAATACCTTGAACAAGGGGATTAACAGAACTCCAGCTGAAGTCTTATTCGGACTTAGGACGAAGGGTTCTACTGACGGTAAATTGGTTACGGCAGTAGTTGATAACGAGTGCTTCGATGATAAAAATCGTGATTCCATACGTAACGATGTAAATTCCTTCGTGAAGGCCGCTCAAAAAACTCAGAAAGATAGATTTGATAGGACTCGCTCTAAACCACTCCAGTACAATAAAGGTGACTTAGTTAGGATAGAAAGAAATGTACCCTCTACTGGTGGTAGCAAGAAATTAATACCGAAATATTACGGACCATATAAAATTACTGATGTGTTTGAACATGACCGTTATTTAGTAGAGGATACACCGTTATCCCGAAAAGGAAATAAAAGGTACACAGCTGTGATTTCGGTTGATAAAATGAAACCTTGGCTTGTCTTTGATAGACCCCACGATGAGCTCTTAAGTGATGAGGGTTCAGGTAGTGAATAAGTTAATTGTTTTTATTAATTTGCAGGGAATCAGTTAATTGTTTTATTAATTTACAGGGATTCAGTACTACTAGTATCGATGTTATGTGTATTACTTATGGCTAAAACGGTCGTAAGTAAACACTGTAGATCTTTTGTTTATTGAACAGGTAACACTATTAACCGAAAGGGTTACAGTATTAACCGAAAGGGTTACACTATTAACCGAAAGGGTTACACTATTAACCGAAAGGGTTACGCTATTAACCGAAAGGGTTACGCTATTAACCGAAAGGGTTACGCTATTAACCGAAAGGGTTACACTATTAACCGAAAGGGTTACACTTATAACGGAAAACTAAAAGATGTCGATATATTCTAATTGTAAGATCACTTATTAACACAGTCGCTCTATTTGTTAATGAGAAGTATATTATATTAAATGAATCCTTGGCGAGGTCGCCTTATGTTCATCAGATGGCCGAATCTGTTAGCTAATTATTGTGTTATAGGATATTTTGTGTAAATTGCATGTTGCTTACTTGGTGCGTACTCGACGTAAACAACATGCAATTGCCAAAATAATAGTTAAAACAGCTGATTAATATTCTGAAACTTATTTCTTTTTTTTTGTAACATCCTAAATACTTTAAATTATAATAATTGGTTTGATTCAAAGACTATGTATCGATTCGTGAAAAGACTTCTTATTTATATTCATAAAATATGAATAAGTAAACTATAATTTGGTCTTTAGAAATCAAAGTATGATTTACAAACTTGTACGACGTACTGATTTACCAAGATTATAAAATCCACGTGTTAATAAAAGAAAAGACATATTAAAAATATGAATAATTAAAACATAAAATATTATTTAAAAATCAAGATATAAAGTATAAGTTTTTATGATGTACTGAACTATTGATATTATACTGCTGTTTAACTAAATGGTAAAGAATAGACAATGTCCACGTGCTTATTTAAGAAATGGTTTATTTGAAATAAGGTTTCCTAAAACTTAAATTGTTATTTAAAAAACCAAATATAAATTATAATAATGTAAGGTGCATAAAATTGTTACTATGAATGCTGATTTATTAGAATTCCAAAAGATTTATAAAGACTAAACGATCATGGCGCCATCTGCTTGCCTATAAAAGCAGCTGGGGACATGATCGTCAGTGAGTTATCGTTGTGAAGTCAAGGCGTGAACATCAGCACGTAAGTGAATATTTCTGTGGCTATTCTTTGATACTTTGTGTTACTTATTGTACATCTTATCTTTGTTAAACGATGTGTAAATTATTTCTGTAAGATGAAGGTACCTGAGCAAAGTAATAGTTAAATTCGTTATCTTAGTTTATAATATGTTCCTATTATAGAATATTCTATGCTCTTATCATGTTATGTAGCGCATATTGAATTAATTTGTATCGCTAGTACCTTTTGAATAGATAATATAGTTCATATAAATTACAATGTGTAAATAAATTGCGAGTTAAAATGGGCATCGTGGTTTCATTTAACAATAGATAGAAGAGCTATCGACCCTACCAACGAATAAGGCTTTAGCTAGGCCGAGCCCATAGGTAATAACAATAACAATCTCTTTTTTTGTGACGATGGGAAATCCATTTACGGACCAAACCGCACGCTGGCTGGGCGTACGGCGTGTGCGGGACTCACCGGCGCGGAACAGCGCCGGTCCTACTCCGCTAAAACCCACCAGTACCCTCCTAAGCCCTTATGGGGGCGTTTTGGGATCGACGCACATAGTGTGCGCCATTACACCAAAACAGGTAATAACAGTCTACCTCTCTGCATTATGGGTAATCGTGTTCTGTTAATTTTTATAGATTAGTTCTGATATCGCTTGTTTAAGGTCAGGTAACGTCTCCACCACGATAAACGGATTTCATAACCTTACGGTCTCCACATATAATTAAGCCTTCTAAATAATTATAAAATTATTTTAACGAACGGTATTCAATATTTTTTACATTATTAATTATTAGTAGTTGTTTGAAACAAACTGTCATGAAAACGATATTTTTATTGCTAAAATGGTTCGGGACTTAAAAGGCTTCATCAACAAGAGCTGGATGGCTTATATTACCTATACAATTTGATTACACTATAGCTGCATTTTAATCAGCCATGCAAAGCTAAGGACCAGAGCCCAACAGTAGGACGTAACGTAATCAATCTCCCAGCCTGCACGCTATGTTGGTTATTTGTCGGACAATGTTTGCTGGCGCGGCGTCTGTTACTGCCAGATAGGACATTCACCTCTACGTAAATGTAATAAGCAGGAATAAATTATTATTATACAAAAAAGCGGCAAATAAAATTACCAAGGTAATTTTATTTATCAGTAAGTTATATCGTAAGCTTGGAAAGTTTTTAAGCACCACTGTGATCAAGTGGTATGTCTTTCACAGCCATAGTGTCACGCGTACACGTCATAGTTCAAATCAGCGCGCCCGATTGTAGTGTGTGTGACAATGATTCCACTCCGCTTGGTCATAAAAAAACAACACATTAATAACACAACAATAAATACAATCCGCCGCGCTGTTTTGTAATACGACGTGTTATAAGATATGGCTGCGACATGTTCATGCACTAGAACTAGATGGATACAAATTTCTTAGCTCATTTGTATCATAATGTACTATAAACACTATCACTAGGCAGTCCCATTTGAAAGTGGTCTTGTCTAAAATAAAGAGTTGTGTATAATACTTACTTCCCTCCTGCTCCTTTCTCGGGCTAACCTCGTAAGATTGGCCCGCCCTCCTACGATATGATATAGCCATTTATCGAATTCAACTGTTAAAAATCATTGGATAAAACCGCCATCTTGAAATGTTATCGAAACTGGGAACATGTATCAGCTTATACATGTTCGCAGCTTTATCATATCGTGTTTCGGTGGTCAGCTAGGCGGGCAGGTATCAGAGTTTTACTAGTCCCCATTTCTGGCCTCTTAACATGCTTAACCCAGCAGCTTAACGAGTCTTCCGGTTCCGAAGCACTTAAGAAAATCGGGTTATAACATATTTAGTCACCCATCTGAATACCAACCGCGCTCTTAGAAGATTAACTTCTGCGATAGTTAAAAAGAACGCAAGGTCGTTGATCGGCGTTGGTCATAAAATAACGCCATGAATGACGGAGATACTATAATAATATTATTATCCTACTTGAAAAGTCGACTTGTAATATTCTCGAGAGATAAGTATAATAAGAAAGCAAATTCAAAGAGGTTTTCGCCCAGTTGGACGCTTTCTACTAAAAATAGGAGAAATAATATTAACTATGCACCAGAGAGCGAGGCGTCGAGATAGTTTAGCATACCTCGTTGCGGTTTGCTATTTGTTATAATACAATTGTAAATTCATTTGGCAAAGAGCAAAAACATAACAGCATGCGGTACCGCAATATTGCGATTGCGTTGCAGTTGCTCATCAAATTGCGGTATAACATTTTGCCGTTCTATATTCTGAGAGTTTTTCGTCTTAGAAATAATACTAAGTACTCAAGCATCATCGAAGCCCTCGTTTAAGGGGAGGCGAATTACGCCCCCCTCAACCCTCCCGGCATAGGCACCGCAGGCCCGACACGTCCTCACAGACGAATCTAAGCAAAGTCTTTGAAGGAGGACCACACTGGGCCTGCTTGTCCCAGCCAACCCAGATTTGTCGCGTGGCTCTCCGCCACTGCGTGAACAGTCCCCCTCACACACATGCACTCGGCCCCTACGGGTCCTTCGCTCTTCCACGCATATGCCCTAGTCTATATGTCTAGGGCAGTGTGTGTACCTCCCTCCTGCTTCTGATAGCCTTATAGCTATTTTGGCACTAGTCAATAGGGGGTGTTTAGTCGGTAGGAGTCCGACATAACCCTATCCATGTAGGATTCAGTCCTTCCCTCGTTTACACGGAATGTTCTTCTGGACTCTTTTCGCTGCTCTGTCTTTCGCTCCTGCTGACTTTTTTCGCCGCTCTGTCTTACGGAAAGGGAAAGTAGCGGGAGGGGGGGGGGGGATTAACAGATCGAATAAGAGATAGAATAAGAGTTGAAGCTGCTATTAAAAGAGCCATAAAGCACGTTGGTGTCGCCTAAAGGCTCCTGGCCGTTTAATATCATGGAACCTGTTTGGTCGTTTGTAATTTTTGTAACATGAAAAAGTAGAAGAAAACCCTGTTTGTTTACTTATGATGTTCAATTAGACAGCGTTATAACCTCTAATATTTGTAGAAAATCCTGAACTTTCCAGTCTTTTTCATCAGACCACGTTAGGTAATATTACGAACACAACCATCCGACTGTAGGTACGTTAGCAACACATGCCGAGTAAGTTGACTCGAGCAGGCGTCGAGCCAACAAACATTGTCGGACAATTAACCATTACGCCCGGACTTTGGCCCGGATAGCAATCTTTTTCCAAGTATTAGGTCTGTGGCGATGTATTGAATCAATGAATCAAACCTCTTTGTAAGTGTTACAATATAGGTAATGTAAGTGTTGCTAAACAACTTTGAGAACTTGTAAGTTGTTGTAAGCTGATTAAACTGCGGAGTTACGTAGGTACCTATGTTGTATAAAGAAATTGTGTTATTAGTACTTTGGTGTTAGAAATACTTTCACATAAATGTTTCTTACCGGTACTTCGATAAAGAAAGAAATTCCATTAATATTTTTATAATATAAATATTCAAGGCGATACGTTATCAAATATTAGAGGAGTTTCTTGACTTAATTTTCAACTCAACCTACCGTACAATTTAGATTTAATAAATAGAAGAAATATTAAGAAATAATGAACGTCACTATAAAATCAATTTTTATTGTATTGGGTTTGTTAATTTTTCTGTATTATTTATTCAATTAGTTTTTGTTTGTTTCAAAATTTGAAATTCGATAATATTAGTATATTTTAAACTTATCTACTAAAAAAAAGTAGATATAAAAGGTATTATTCTCATTTATTGTTAACGGTATCAAATCAAAGCCTATGTAGGTACTTCAATACATAAAAAGTATTCAGGGATAATTAGACGTTTTTAATAGTTACAGGATATTAAAAAAAATGTGCCACTCACTGTTAAATTTTACCACACATTTTGGCACCGTTTTTATAGAATAATATAAAAAAAAAGGAATTTATAATCACGAGAACACAATTGACATGTTAGAATTTAAGAATACGTTTATAGCTGCTAAACGATTTTTTCATTATAAAAACAAAAAGCCTAATAACGCTTCAAACATTTTAAGTAATTTGAATCCCAAATTTAACCATAAATTAACACAGTAAAAATAATTACTTCTCCTGGGTTATCCTTAGGTTAATTACGTAAACCTAAAATAAATATTATGGTAATAATGTATTACGAAAATCGGTACAAAGGGTAACAAAGGTACCCAAGAATAATCTGAGCTCTAATTAGACTATACAAAAATATTTCATTAACTACGGTTCACATTGAATTTTACATTAAGTATAACGAACTAGAGTTGATTTTACAATTTATTATTTCTAATTGGTAGTTAAAGAAGTAAATATTCGTTGCCGAGCGAGTTTGTTACCTTTTTAGATGCCTATATTTTCTATCACCATTTCTCTAATATTATAAATTTATGTTTGACTAGCTTCCGCTCGCGACTTCGTCCGCGTGGACATTTTACCACCAAAAATCCTTTCTTAGCGGATGCCTACGTCATAACATCTACCTGCATGCCAAATTTCAGCCCGATCCGTCCAGTGGTTTGGGCTGTGCGTTGATAGATCACTATGCCAGTCAGTCAGTCAGTCAGAGAGTCACCTTTGAGTTATATACAGTTTGAGTTATTTGAGTTATTTAGATTTATCTTGTCATAATTATTGGTTGCTTACTTTTCTGCTGGGTTTTTCTGTTCCTGTGTGTACATATCAAAAATATATTGAGCAGTTCCTTTAGACACTACAGCAACGGTTGGTTGTGATATTGGGATAATATCCTTCCCCTTTGCACAACTGGTAGTACACATAATAATAATATAATTTAGTTTTCTCATCACAATAGGTACACTTAATTTTACGCAGAGTTCTATATAATTTTGTTTTTATGACAAAATTCGTACGGAAATGCGTACATAAACAAGTATGTAGTTGTCTTACGAATTACGGCATCGCTTGGTTGTATTATTCGGATGATATATTTCCTCCTGGAAAAACTGGTAGTGCATATAAAATTAAAATAAAACTATTATATATAATAAAATTATTATTTTAAATTATTATAATACTATTATATATAATAAAATAAAACAATTAAAGATAAAACTTTGTTTTTTTTATATCAATAATTCTTACCTTTTACGACACGTATATATATTTTCCATCATAAATTTAGTTTTCTCGAAGTTTCATCTTTAATTACAACAATATGGGAAAAGCAGTTCTTCAAGTCACTACTGGTAGTGTGACGCGATTATGCCATGGGTATGGTACGTAAATATAACGCATTTTCCCAGTATAAATTCGCTCTTTCCTTCTCTATGAAACTGCTATCTACCTCGAGTTCTCCGATTCATAACCCAAAAGTATAGACGTAGTTAGCCACGAGTAGTGTTTTTATAAGTCCTCTCAGTAGGTACATATCATGACGGATTATTTTCCGTTTTCTATTTAATTTGATATCATTATCAGAGATCTCAGTTTTATGAGAAACAAGATATTTGGTTACAGCAATACTATTTATAGCTGAACTGATTTGAAATTTATCATGCAATTTAGGCACATCAACCTAATCACGGCAAGCGTGGATTATAATCGCTGTATCCCAACTCATTTCAAACTGCCTAAATGTAGGTCATTAAATTTCACCGCACCGGATGAACGTTAGCAGCTAAACTAGACCGTCTAAAACAATTCAACATAGCTCCTAAAATATGCAGAGTAATCATGTGATTTTTTTAGTGACGAGTTTTAGATCTAAATTATGTTTGTAGGTTATTATAAGCTTTACGGGAAAGCTCTTGTTGTTAAACCTCGGAGAACCAAGAGGTTTGGAAAGTGGGTTTTATGGGATTTTAAATAACAAAAAAAAACTGGTACCCAAATGCCACAGTGGTTTGCTGTGGCCCAATTTATTCTCAATTAACAATTAACAATAGTTAACTTAACAATATTTAATTAACAATATTTAAGTACTTAGATTATTATATCCAACTCTTAACATCGCCAACTAGATTAAGCCATCATAGTGACAATGACGGATGTCTGAACCAATATTACAATTATACACGCAATACATAACAAACGTTAAACACTTGTCCTTCATCTCACCTGATTAACTGCCAGCACAAGTGTTCTCTCTTACAATCCGTCATTCAAAGAGGTGTGAAGAAGCAGCTTGCATATAGGCAAGAAGAGGATGGCGAGAACGGTGGTTACATAATCTCTCCCACTATCATTTCATTTGGTCCAGTTTTGCTTACCACCAGTTAAAATGGTACACATTTTTATAAAAGTTTGCCAAAAGCGGAAGCGAATTTCACTCTCTATAATTAACTGTCGGAACACAACACTATTGCTCTAACGACAGACTTTGATAAAGTGGTATCAAGCAGGCTTGATATTAGTACTTCTCTTGATATCGAACCCGGAGCCTCTACAGAAATAAATTACGGTGGCGTTTTTAGAGAATGATATATTTAAAGAAAAGTGTTTAATAACAAATAATCTTTAAGTATAGTTGAGCCTTTAGTAGGCAGCCGGCACTCCCAAAACGTCTTGCACGTACAAAATCAAATATTCATCACAATCCAAAAACACTCGGATCGGACACCAAAAATCCACTCCGCAAACTAAAATGTACGTCATAATTTAGACAGGCAAAGGAAACTGCCGCAGAGACATTAATGCAAGCCCCGACGTGTTAAGTAATGTAGATAAAACATTAATATGTATGAGACTCGGCTTGTTTGTGGTTTATGGTTAGATTTTCACCCGATGAATAAAGAACTTCGGACGGCCTAGTTCGGTGTTGCGTGACTACGCCGATGCGATGTGATAGGCCTCGTTATCACTGGCCAGCTTTAAGGCAGGAAATAAAACATTCGAGCTACCTGCCCCCGAACGCAATTAACGAATACCTTCCTTTGTCCGCGAATGTGGGTAGCGGAAAAATAAAATTATACCATCACTAGCTTATCGAGCTTGGACATATCGGGCCTGTTATTAGAGCCACGGAAATTTGTAAGGGATGATATTGAAAATACGACTTGTATAGATTAGTTAAAATACTATGCCATAAAGAATGTTAAAACATCGCTTGTTACTTGGTCTTGATTGAATGTTCATCACTTCGTAAATATATCGCAGGATGTCGAATGTTACAGTGATCAATCATAAAATTTTTCGATATGCGGCATGTGTTCGGTTCTCGGGATAAGTGTTAACCCGTTGAGGATTACAGTTGAAGCTGGATTTCATCTTCACTTACCATCCAGGGCGATGAAAGGATAGTACTTCTCCGTCAAAACTCGAAGATCAGAGAATGCAATTCAAAAAATGATATCTTATCATTACACAAATACTTAAATCGTTACTACTATGTAGACCAAAGATCTGGTTAAATTAAAGAGGATTCCTATTAATTAATCTATTAGTAAAAATATGTAGCAGACCTTTCAAAAGCTTGCATTATATTTTTTAAAACTTAAAACTTATTACGTTATTTTAAAATTGTAACATTGTCCAATCTTGTCTTGGACAAGATGTGGTTCCTTTGTAAAAATATTTTATAGAGTTTCCTTATTTTCTTTATGATTAAACTCGTTGCGAGGTCTAAGGCAAATTCAGATTTCCCCGAAGGCACGAAAACGAATCCATTGCTCAATCCCGATATATTCATGGAAACTGTTCATCCAGATGTAATAGAGTTTACTATGTATATTTTATTTGGGACTACTCTCTGTCATTTACTTGTAAGTTACAATTTGTTACTTTCATACGGTTACTGAGTTACTTTCTTATTTTCTAATTATTGTGATTACGATTAGAAAGAAAGAAAGAAATCATTTATTGGTAAACATAGAACAACAGAAATGTCACAATTTTAACAAATGACCGACCTCTCCGTATTTACTTTTGAAGGAGGTTTTTTTACTTTCAAATAATTTCTTTTTGGATTTTTAGTGTTTTCAAGAAACTCTTTCGAGATCTTTTAGATAAACAAGGAACACAAGGAAGGTCAGATGTCCATCAAAAATGGGACCACATGAGAAGCACCAGCTTCGAAAGGTTGAAAGAGTCTCCAAAATTGGTACACCCAGAAAAGAGTTATGAGGTAACAAACATAAAAAATGCAGTCGAATTGAGAACCTTCTCCTTTTTTGAACTCTGTTAAAAATAAAATCTCATGGCTATCATAACAGCTATTCCTCCTGTGAACTCGTGATGACTCTCATCTTTTCAGCGACGATTCTGCGCCATTTCGAGCTATCCTCAGCAGTGTGTAGACTGTAGAACATCGTGCAAACTTGTTTCGAGAGTGAACGCTACTATTACAAACCTATTATTGTTAAAGTACTTTACTTTTACATAAAAATAAATGAGCTATCAGCATTCGTATTCAAACAAAGTACTTAGTATTCTTGGCGTTGCATTCAATACAACAGCAATGGACACCAAGGTATTGGCCGTACTCGAATGGTATTGGAATCGTATAACTTTCGTCTTTATTTCAAATGCAATAATGGAAATTTACATTGTTTTCATTTTGTATAAATGTTGTATTTCTTTTTGCTATGATTTTTTTTTAAATATGAACGTACAATGATCAGTTCCCGAGGTTTTCTTTATATTCTTTAGCGTAGCAGAATATTTACTTTCCCTTTGTGCAATTACTTTTTCTTTCTTTATGTCTACTTTTTTTTTGTATTGTGGTCTGGTTTCAGTTCGTTTCAATGATGATTTTTTTCATTCCTCCATTAAATAATCAAAATAAAATATCGAAAAGTGTTATACAAGTGAAGCGCACGTCTAATCTAAGCGTTATCCTAAAATTAAAAGCAGTTACGAGGCTTTCATTAAACAACAATGAAATTTTAAATATACGTTTATAAAAATTGTAAAGCCGCAAGCAAGTATATAAGATAATAAATATTATAAGGATGAACTGACGATCTCCAAAAACCAAATTCGAGTAGTTATTTTGTTTTCTTGTATTACAGTAAACAACATTTATTAGTGATCAACATTCCAATTCACGCAAACTGCGCACTTATTTTCTTCCATGTTTCGGTCGATATATAGAATTCAAGAGTACGAAGGCAACGACCTCCTGAAAGGTTAATAACTCGTGCAGGCATATATCAATAGATATAATTTATGTGAGTGTTTTTAATTAGTTTTGGGTAGTACAACGCTTAAATAGTTCGTGTCCCTCAAACAGACCATTCGTGATGTCCAAGAATGCGCCCTGGGAATTGGACTAAATGAGCCCTAACGTCCGTTTTGACGGTAAATTGAATCCGAATAGCACGGAATCCCGTTTGAGCCCCGGTAAATAGCGACTTGTAAATAGGTAGGGCCGTGGAAAACATTTACGAACGTAATACACCCCTTCGACTTTCCTGCAAATTAAATGAGTAGGTATCTCTACTTTACTAGCGTCAAGAAGCCTTGAGATGTACGAAATAATTGAGCGGCTTGAAAACTGAATTGCTCAGATTTGATTCGATTCGTGAATTTTAAATCCAAATAATAAAGTAGATATCTAGACTCCAGGGACTCGGCATGAAGCAGCGTTTGTCTACTCTCGTGCAGACACGTGTACTGAAGTTCTTATTAAAACCAGTCGATTGAGCGATTGGTTGTTCAGGGAAGAGTGGATGGATGGTACTAGACCGAGAGGCAGATCACTCACGCGATGGACCGAACAGATAAAATCTGCCGTGGGCGGCCCGTTGCATGAATGCACAAGAAGCGTTACAAATCGGATACGTCGGCGGAATATAATGAGGCGAGCGACAACAGCCCATAAGCACTCCCTCATGACGACCACGAGCGAAACGCAGAAGAAGAATAAAGTAGAAAATCGATTTTATATTTCCATAACGATGAAACTCTAAGATCTTCAAGAATCAGATGTTTAGGAGTAGGTATTCCCCTCAAAGTATATTCCCCGAAGTATAGTTACGTCAATGGATTACAATAAGAATTATTATAAATTCTTTATTGTACACACAAATATAAATACAACATAGTGCAGGAAAAAACATGTACAAAGGTGAGCTTATCTCTAAAAGAGATCTCTTCCAGCCAACCCTAGCCTTAGTTTAAGCGTTTAAATGCGGGAGTATTGTGTACACGGCATATAAATAATAGTAGGTGCCTATCTAAAATTATAATACTAAACTAAGATAAATAAATTATATTTATAAATACATAATTTACAAAAATATTTATATATTATATAAATATGTACCTACATATAAGCATACACATCTACATAAATATAAATACATACATTTAAGGTAAGTTGGAGATAGTGCTCTTTCAATTTTCGTTTGAATGTAGTCACAGAATCACTCTCACGAATTTCAGTCGACAATTACCATTTTTTTTTAAATAATTACTATACTGAATTTGTTTTAATCACTTTTAAACTTACGCGTTGCATGATTAAGACGAGTAAAAACGGGAATTGTCGCAATCAAATTACCTTTTTAATGCCTGACCTTTCAGCCGGGTCACACCGACCGTGGTCACAGGCGGCCTCCTCCGCGGAGGCCTTGAGTGCGCCAGTGACCACGGTCGCTGTAACCCGGCTGAAACGTCAGATATTAAAAAGGTAATTTAATCGCGGTAATTCCCATTTTTCTCGTATGAGTTTGTTTTGTCATAGAATACCGCTCTCATATACTTTGAAAATAGATCCAAAAAAATCAGTCCTAAATGAACTCGTCTGATATTGGGATGACAGAGAACCTTGGCTAAGGTGATTCGGTGTACTACGTTTTTGATAAGACTTGACGGTGTATTTAATCTAAAATTACATTTTGGTAGTTGATATAGGTAAAATACTTAAAACTTTTAAAAGCACATACAAAATTCTTAATTGTTGATAAATTTAGAGTTACCATTATAATTCATAGTTTACAACAATTATAATTGTTGCTAACAAAATAAATAAATTTAAAGTACCTACTCTTTTTGTACATTTCGATCATATCAACAACTTTAAACCGTCCTTTAATGTAGACATCACACGGCCTGTGATACATCGACGATATTAGTCGTTTGGGAAAACTTTGGAACGCGCCAGCAATTTACATAGTCCAAGATTACAAGAGCAATTTGAAATGTAAATCAACGTATCATGTACATTTCAAAATGTCTGGGGACCACCTAAGCCGTGTTATGAGGTTGATAAACCTATAAACACATTAGGTACTTTGGATCTTATACCTGATATCATGGTGTTAATCTATGTAAATCAGATGGAACATTTGCGTCTAAATATTTACATGTTTCTGTAATTAGTATCGATAGGTACTAAGAATATCGTTGAAAATTAGGTATTTAATTTTAATATGATGGCATACATAATATAAATATTGCTGTGCCTGGCAGGCTTCATGTTGGTCCCAGTGCTTAATTATAGGACCTTTTTGTAAACACATGATCGCAATGAAGCATTGAATTGACAGAAAATTTCCTTAACACTAAAAGTATTAGTAAGTAGTTTCCAAAAGCCATATTACATTTTGCAATAGCAGTATCAGCTTAGAATTCCTAATTTTTACAAATTCTGTCCATCGAAAACCATTTCAAAAGGTAATTTGTTACGCATACGTAATTTGTTACAATAAGATCATCAACATCTGCCTGCCCTACCCCAAAATTTAGTTGGGGTTGGCGTAAAATGTTTTCTTCTTTCACATTTCTCGATTCGCCGTCGTCGTCATTAACATACATACTCAATAATTTATATATTTGTACTAACTTTTACCCACGACTACGTCCGCGTGGAATAGTTACTTTGGGTAGTATTTTAATTTTTTTAGGGTACATATTGCAAATCATTATCATCATCAACAGCTCATATAATGTCCCCACCGAGGGGCTCGAGACTACCCCACATTAGGAGCGATTAGGCCTTAGTCAACCACGCTGGCCAAGTGCGGGTTGGTCGACTACACACAACCTAAGAATTTCTTCATACGTGTGTGCAGGTTTCCTCACAATGTTTTCCTTCTCCGTAAAAGCGTCGATTAAACGTACATATGAATTCAAAATTTGGAAACACATTGGTACGTGGCGGGGATCGAACCAGTGCCTCCCGGGTGGGAGATAACGCTCTTACGCACTACGCCACCGACGCTTCTCCTATTTTTCAAATAATACACATCAAACTACTGTGGATTACTGTGAATAGCTAATTTTAATACATTCTTATAAACTACGTTGCTTGTTTTTCCATACGTTCATTCCCTATTCCATCCCCACACGGGCCAAAATTTCAAAAACGCTAGAACAGATATTTATTTACTTCTTATTAAGTGTCTAAATACAAAGTTTCATGGTTTTATCTTCGATAATGAAGAATCCCAGACAAACTTTCAACCCCTTCATGCCTTTTTTCTGTCTGTTAATTACGTTTATCAAAATCGGTTCAGTGGTTTAGAGAGGAAAGCATAACAGACAGACAGTCAGAGTGACTTTTTACAATATTAAGTAAGGATTTGCCAAGTGTTACATTTCTGACTCATACCAAAACCGTATTTACTGTTTTCTAAGGCGCATAAAAATATACTGTTAAATTTTCCATTTCTGTACTATCCGCAGCAAGCAAACATTCTTCTTCATCTAAAATGTTCAAGAGATACGTCGTAAAACATACGACACCATTAGTCTTGGGAACGCAGTAAAACAAAAATACTAAACAACTATTCGTACAGTCACAGAAAGATCGCAAATTCTACGAGCAAGTTGAAATGGATCTTATTCCGTGTACATAAGCGTTGTCGTAAGATCTGAACATTACATTCAGTCTATACCACTAGGTATGTCTATTATATAAAGTGGTTGGCAAAAAGGCCATGTCTCAATGTAACTACACTTAACTTTACAAGTGTTGATAAAGGACGAAGTTAGAAGCTGTCGCTTTTAATTTCCACTATTTTCGTTAGTTCATTATTTACGTTCAGAGGTTATATTGATTATTGGAATCGTAAGGACTATAAGGAAAATGTAATCCTTTCCTGAGCTAAACTTCGGGGATAAGAAATTCCATAATATAATAAGTTCAAGTCCTTGTGTTATCTTTTTGATTTACCGAAATGTGACAACTGACTTCCACTGATCATACCAGTCGTAGTCCTGATGAAACGACCTCATCCAAATTTCTCACCCAAAGAGGTTGAGACGTGACCAATAATTACGAGGCTATTATTGAGACGTATGTGCTCGCTCATCCGTCTAGCATGCTTGAAGAATTGAGACACATGTACTTGCTCTTGAAAATTTTACTCCCGGTAGATAATCTATAACCAATTACATATAAGAAGAAAGTAAAGGTGGCTTGAATAAAGGGAAAAATTGCAGGACGGACGGCGAGATCAACCAGGTGAGTGTGCCTGTGAATTTTAATTTAATAAAGTTATCGCTTACGGATTTTTCCTACGGTGACTAGCGCCTGACACACCTTAAAAGAATAACTCATCTGTCTAGCATGATAACGGACTATCATCACTGGTAATTTTAGGTTTTGGGATTATAAAAGCTTCAATTTACCATAAATAAACGTTTTTTCTCTTTAAGTTAAGTTATGGGTCTTCAGTTTCGAAAAAAATTGTGTCGATAACCCAAACTTGAACTATCTTATTTCCTCTCCGTGACCCAAGCCAGCCTCATAAAGTTTCTTCCAAATTGGTTCAATCAGTGAAGCATGAAATAAACAAATAGCTTCCGGTTTCGAAATTCTTATACTTAAGAAAACGAAATAAGGTCCAAAAAACTTTTAAGAACCGTATCGTCTTCTAGAATTCTAAATGGTAAATTTAGAACTAGTGATGTAAAACTGAAGAAATATAAAGATGTGCACGTCAAAGACAATAAAATTGAAAGAAGAAAGAGAAATGTAGTCATTATTCGAAGTTTCAATAGATTCTTTGCTGTGCAAGTAAATTTTCTACGTGAACAGTGAGTTTTACCAGAAGAGCAATAAATTCTATGCACCCAATCCTATGTCAACTACATTTCGATTCGTTGCATTTGGGAGGGCTTTAGACGCTACTCGACTGACTCCGAATGGATAAATAGAATTACTTCCACGGGAAATAGCAGAGGCTACTTCTGATTCACTAGGCTTGCATAAAATTCACATATGCTCTTTAGAGTACAATATTATTTGACGGAAAGCGGAACGTGGATTTAAGAGCAGTGCTCCCTTAATGCTGTCCGTATTATTTTTATTAACATGTTATAATCAAATATTTCGTTTCTTTTGTAATTAAAATAAATTAATATACTAAATTGCAAATATTTTAATTTCACAATAGCTTTATTGTTAAACCTTTAATGATAGACTTAAAAACGATGTTAGTAATATTTTCATTAAAATATCTGCCAATTTAAAAATCGTCATAATAAATAACTGAATAAACTATCTTGTTTTGTGTATCAAAACCCAAGGGCATAAACATTGATTGAAATTCATGTTTGCTGCCACTGAGAACAATAGCCAGTGTCATTCATATAAGAAATAATAAAAATATATCCAACTTTAAATGAAGCTGCAGACAATACGGTTCCATTCTGAACATCGAAACAATAAACTAAGCGTCCTCCGAACCTATTGAAAGAACCTTTAATTATTCAAACCTTTGTCAAACAGGCCTTTTGAAAATTCGCTTCGTTGAAGATGTTACAAACCAAATTCTGTGGGCATGTTAACGTCGAACAGGGTCCCTTGGCAAATATCACATAGAATGCTGTGTTGATTGCGAATTAGGTTAAAATGTGCTAATCAAACCCAACCATTTTATAAAATGCTAATCAAATGTGACCGTGCTAAAACGAACCTGCTAAATTGCTTGAGTTGGTAATGAAAACAATGAATAAAACATTTTATTTGAAAAGACGCCAGGATAGGCACTACTGAAAAAAATAAATAATAAACTTGTTTTTTAAATTTTCACTGTTAAATATAAAGAGAAACTTACCTGCTAATTTTAAAATTGAAATTTTCAAGTATACAGAAACCATGTAAATATATACAGGGTGTAAGGGAAACGCTCCCTAAAACGAAAACAGGAGGTAGTCCTAGTGATACTGAATACGATGTCATAGGTAAAATCTCAAAACTAAATTACATTTTTAACACTTTTTTTTCACTTATTTTGTGTATTATCATGCCAGGACAACAAAATAAAACAATAATTTAAAATTTACAAACGCAAATTCATTTTTTTTACAATAAAAGCAATGTACTAAAAAATATCACGCGCAGTCTACGGGCCGGGCGGCGGGCGAGCGAAACGTCTAGCGCCGCTGCTTGGCCTTGCCCTTGACCGCTGTTGACCCATTGAACCCGCGCACGTTGACCAAGGTCAGCGCACGCGAGCGATACCGGCCGGCCGCGCCATCCCATCTACTACATAAACTTTTCTGACGCACCCCGACGATAGGGAAGCTAGGTATGTTTTACCACACCTACTAGATAGGTACCTATCATAATTCACAAGCATAACAGATATCCCGTTTCTTAAATTTTATGACAGACTAAAGTAGGCTTCTAATGTAAAATAGCCCATGTAAAATAACGTAGGTAGGTACTGCATTATACAGTGTCGCCTACGTGCTTAAATATCATCATAATAATCCACTCTTCCACAGACTACTGAGGGGATACCTACATCATTATTACGAAGTTTTAAAATACCGCTATTAGGTACCTATGTTACCTAGTAAACAAGATAATGTAGGCATCTACGTCATCAGTCAACACGCGCTAGGAAACTCTCACGCAAACTCAACAAACTAAATTTCATAACTCACGTATTGACGAGAACTTAATGCAACTCAATTAAACCGCTGTACAAACAAAAGTAGCTACAAAAATAACCTTTAGTACAATGAATCTTGCACACATAAAATATCATTATAAACTTAATACTGATTAAAGTCATAGCTACTTTTTGGAGAAATTCTATCACTTTTGGCCGATCAGCTGTTATTCTGCGCGGCAACACCAACACGCGGTGGCAGCATTCTTTGGCGGATAGTACAAAGACACCGGCATCACAGGCGGCTTCTTTGTATTTGCCGAAAGGACAAATGAAAATGCTTCTTCGAACGTAAACGCATGTGATTTACGAACGAAATGTTATTACTTACCTAGTTCATTTGTGTGTGTGTGTGTAAGTTGTGTTTTAAACTGCCTCTAATTAGGCGTACAGTGCTTGCGAATAATATTAAGTGGATGTGCCTCAGAGAAGCTGGATGAAATGCTTCCTTGCATTAAGGATATCGCGGCGTAGGTATCCAAATCTGGGAGCGCCAATTGCACCTCATTAGACGAAATGCCTAACGTAGGTACGTAGTTTTTATCAAATTGTTAGTTTTATTTATTTCCTTGTCATTTTCGTTATTTTTCTAATATTAGTGCGGAATCGAATCTGGATCTGAAATCTGGCTTATTTCTCCGTTCACGTACACCCATCTAGGTATTTGTTGTTGTTTACTTTTAAACGTAGATAGCTAAACTATTACTCGTGCCTAGAAATTAAATCAATTAAGACTACAAGGCATAAAAAGGGACACCAACGAATCGGTATACTGATTGTGAGTAAGTGTGTAAAATAATGTCTTCAATAAATTCGTTGTAACTCGTGACCTTACAAGTCCTGTGTAGCTTAGAGGAGTGCATTCGCCCGGATCGCGAAAGGTCCCTGGTTCGAGTCCTGTCTCGAGCTTTTATCAAGTTAGAATTTTTTATCATTTTCGTTTTCTATTTTTTTCACTCAGCATGTCATGGTGCTTCTCAAGTTAGTGAAAAGGTAGGTAGGTAACTACCTCAGACCAAATAAAATCTGAGGTAACTTGATTTGATGACGCGCGCTTTCGCTTATTTGCTAAGTAGGTAATTAATAAGACAAAAGTTGTTACTCGTCGCTTTGATTATTTATTTGTTTTTTTATTATTTGTATGATACTTAAGTACCTACTAAAATTATCAAACGGTACCCGGACTACTAAGATGATTTCGAGTGTAACATCTGTCTTGGTGGTTGGCTTTTGTTAGTTACTTTACTGAAGTTTCATTACCTACTTTACGAGTTCAATGCCCCTGCATGCACACGTTTAAGGTTGAAAACTAAATGTTGTCCGTACATAAAAAATGACTGTTACTCTGTTAAACTAAAGATTTGTGAAGAGGTTTTCATGATCTGCGGGCTCAGTCTGCGGGCGTTCGAACCTGTTCAGTTTTAGATACGCGTCGCGCGCCGGGGCGCCGCCGCCGCTTGCGTCGGGCCGCTACGGGCCGCCCGCACGTACGTAATACATTGCGCGTTGTAAAATTACCAACTCTTTAAATATTCAATTAAAAAAAAAACTGCTTATGCCATAAATTTACTTTGAGGTAGTAGACTTTATATTTTTCGTTTTAGAGAGCGGGTCCCTTACACCCTGTATATATATTATAAAAACTGTGAACCCTAAGTGACTATGATATGCCGGTAAGGATCCAAGCTACGTTACATTTCGTAACCACGGCATCCACCACGAATAGCAAGGTCGATCTGAAAGTATTGTCGAAACTTAATACAGCGTCAGTACAATAGGAAAGTTCGCGATATTGCGAACTTCTAAACAAATTCCCTTTATATTTTACCCCCGACGCGAGCACTGCAGATGTGATAGTCATTTCGTACAAATGCTGCACAATATCACTATTCTATTGACTCGAATTCAACCTGAAGCATATAAAAGCCATGGATGACAAAAGCGCGTTCGGGGCAAGCTCAAAATCAGAGAAATTAAATTTTGTATCTCGGAAGAAGTTTCCCGAGCGAGAGGAGGCGCCGTCCGCTTTGTCGGCCCAGACAATGCCCCGGTGGCGACTTCACTCATATTTCATTCGGATAACAATGACCGTATTTTGCTTTATCCAATATTCAATATAACATCGACGAACAATTCAATAATTTGGAGTTTCATCATGATTGGACAAAATTCCCTGGAGGTTCATTATCATATCGAAAATGATTAAACTTACTTTGATTCTTTAAATATCAGTGCGTACAAGGGGCTTGGCAAATAAGGCAGAATAAGGATTATTCATCTGTCAATCAAGCTGTCACTAATATCGCGCACGTATTTGTTGCTACAGCAATATGAAACTACATGGGAAACCTTTCTGGGAGGCTTTCATTAATAACATCTAATTTACGATGCTTAAACAAAGAAACCTCGTAACCAGGCAGACCCAAATGTCGTTATCCGTTCGTCACTTCACAACAAAGGTTTTCCCTTTAGATTGCAAATTAAATTAGAACATCCACCCTATTCTGCTTACGTAACCTATTAAATGCAAGATTTAAAGGGATGCTTAATTCATGAATCTTCGCGGAGTTTGACCATTCAATTTAAATTTTCAAAGTGGTGTTCCCCGTTGCAGTAATTTGCATTCTGGCCCGCGCATGTTGCATGTATTCACAAATTGAGCGTCCAAAATTATGCAACGTTTCGACACAGATTAGACAACAAGATGGTACAGGCATCGTCATAAAGGACCCCTTAATATTAGGGCAGACTAACAAAATTATTAAGCCAACCAACTTTATACAGTATTACTTTGGAATGTTCTTATTTTGGGATTGAGGAATATTACTGGCCATAATATATATTTTAATCTTGAAATCACATCTACTTATATTGAAACCCATTTCACCCTAGTCACATTGCTTCAACGCGGATTTATTGATTTACAGATCTTAATAACAGCCGAAAACTGTGGACTACTGAACATAGGTCTACCAATATCTTGAGGTTCTCCACAGGTTTTTAGATCATTAAAAATTTTTTTCGACAGTAACTTCGTGCAGGACATCAATGAACTGTTGAAATCGGATTTAATATTTCTTCTAATATTGCCCCTTTATTAGTTCCAAGAATCTCACACTTAAATTTAAATGTGTGTTTAAGTTCCAACTTCCTTCCGCAAAATTAGCTGGCACTTTACGAGTAGTTACGTTAAAAATTGAGTTATTTATACGTCTGCAAAGCCCGTGTTTACCAGTCTCCATCGCCCCTCGTAAATCGTTTAAAGGTTGGGCGTTTACCATCGTCAAGATGAATGCCCCTGTCAGACTGATATATTTACTGTCCGTACATGGTCCCCACCCTGCCCACTCTTTAACTTCTATCTGTAGTCTAACAAATGGTATTCATGAATAATAAGCGGCGAAAAATCTGCTGGCCCTAATAAGGTAATGGAATTACTAACTTGATTGGAGGGTTACTCAATGAAATAGTTGTTTTTCTTTACATACAACAAAAGTGGCAAATAAAACACGATACGCCTGATGGTTAATGTGGTAACCTAGGCTTATTGCAATAAGCAATGCCAGGATGAATCACACGCTTTAGCTACTTTGCACCACCAGATTCAACACTACAAAACTGTAGTCTAGTATGGTACAGTATTTTTACAACTGTTTTATTACATTGAAAGTTTGCTTTCTCCGTTGCTCCGTGGGCGTTCCGTCCGAGAACAAGCGGGTATCAACTCTTTTGAATTTTAAATAGTGAAGTTCAATCCATTTTCGATTTTGAAATCTTTACATTTAAGTTGTAATTACGCCTATTTAAGTTGATAAACTGTAAATACTGGGAACATTTTAGATTTCAAAAGAAGCAGAGTTTCAAAGTTTTAAGCGTTGGTTGGAGTAAAACGCTAAGTATTCATTTCATGGAATACTTACTTTTAAACGTCACCAGAATGATATTATAATAATGTATAAAAATTGAGAAAAAGTACCATTTATGTAAAGCACGATTAACTAATTGTCAGTTTAAATAACAGGTACCTACCATGCGTATTTTATTAACCGACTTCAAACAAAAAAAGGAGGAGGTTCTCTATTCGACTGTATGTTTTTTTTTTTTTTTTTTTTGTATGTATGTTCCGCGATTACTCCGTCAATAATGAATCGATTTTGATGATTCTTTTTTCGTTCGGAAGGTCATACTTCAAAGGTGGTCCCGTATAAATTATACCGAAATTGGTTCAGTACTTTTTTGTTGAAATGATAATTTCATTGGGGATGAAACAATAATATCGTCCACGAACACAAAAATAATGATATTTTTTTTTTGAACTTGCTATTACCTAATATACAATATTGAAATTTTGGTTAGTAGGTCCAATAGTCAACACATAAACTGTGACAAATTAATTTATGAACTTAAGTTAAATAAATAGTTTCTCTTCAAGTTTCATAGTTCATTAACTTACCATTAAAACTATATCATTCATTCTGAATGTTGCATTTGTAATGAGCTATAGGTCTGAGACGTGATATAATTTGTTAACCGACTTAAAAAAAAGAGGAAACTCTATTCGACTGTTTTTTTGTGTTTGTTACCTGATACTCCGTCAATTATGAGTATTACGACTCGATTTTAGTGATTCTTTTTTTAGGTACGTCAAGATCAGAGATGGCCCGTATAAATTGTATCGAAATAAATTCGACCCTTTATGAAAAAATCATTAATAACCAAAAAAAATTTTGTTTACGTTTCCGTTAAGTTTTAATGAGCGCCTATCCATTTATCCAGTAGGCCTATCCATTTTCAATAAAATATACTTAACTAGCGACCCGCCCCGGCTTCGCACGGGTGCAATGCTTATGTGAATATGCATGTATTATACATATAAACCTTCCTTAAGAATCACTCTATCTATTAAAAAAACCGCATCAAAATCCGTTGCGTAGTTTTAAAGATTTAAGCATACATAGGGACAGACAGACGGCGGATAGCGACTTTGTTTTATACTATGTACCTAGTGATTCCCACTAAAAATAATAAAATAAAATATTTTTAGCAAAAAAAATAGGAAAACCGATTTCAATGCGTACAAATTTAAACTAAATAAAATATTTTTAGCAAAAAAAAATAGGAAAACCGACTTCAATTCGTACAAATTTAAACTAAAAAGTAAGAAATAAATAATATTTTTATGAATTAGTTGAAAAGAGCGTCATAGAAAACCAAGGAAAGTATTGATACACATTTATAATTCTTTATTTATAATTCATACTCCGATATATTTGGAGCCGGTGCCAGCTAGCCAAGGAGGATAGTGTTTGCAATTTTCGAATTTCACGGAGCGGCGGATTATTTCTCATCTTTATTACGCATTCATTATTATGTATGTATAGTTAATGGATTAATCAAGTTCGTATCTATTAGGTAAGTTTATTTTGCTTAGGCTGGCACCGACTCCAAATATATCGGAGTATGAATTATAAATAAAGAATTATAAATGTGTATCAATACTTTCCTTGGTTTTCTATGACGCTCTTTTCAACTAATTCATAAAAATATTATTTATTTCTTACTTTTTAGTTTAAATTTGTACGAATTGAAGTCGGTTTTCCTATTTTTTTTGCTAAAAATATTTTATTTTATTATTTTTAGTGGAAATCACTACATAGTATAAAACAAAGTCGCTATCCGCCGTCTGTCTGTCCCTATGTATGCTTAGATCTTTAAAACTACGCAACGGATTTTGATGCGGTTTTTTTAATAGATAGAGTGATTCTTAAGGAAGGTTTATATGTATAATACATGCATATTTACATAAGCATTGCACCCGTGCGAAGCCGGGGCGGGTCGCTAGTTAAGTATATTTTATTGAAAATGGATAGGCCTACTGGATAAATGAATAGGCGCTCATTAAAACTTAACGGAAACGTAAACAAATTTTTTTTTGTTATTAATGATTTGTTCATAAAGGTCGAATTTATATCGATACAATTTATACGGGCCATCTCTGATCTTGACGTACCTAAAAAAAGAATCACTAAAATCGAGTCGTAATACTCATAATATACTCGTATCATAATTGACGGAGTATTAGGTAACAAACACAAAAAAAAACCAGTCGGATAGAGAACTTCCTCTTTTTTTTAAATCGGTTAACAAATTATATCACGTCTCAGACCTATAGCTCATTACAAAGGCCTACCATTCGTTCAGAATGAATGGTATAGTTTTAATGGTAAGTTAATGAACTATGAAACTTGAAGAGAAACTAGTTATTTAACTTAAGTTCATAAAATAATTTGTCATAGTTTATGTGTTGACTATTGGACCTACTGACCAAAATTTCAATATTGCATATTAGGTAATAGCAAGTTCAAAAAAAAATTTGTCATTATTTTTGTGTTCGTGGACGATATCATTGTTTCATCCCCAATGAAATTATCATTTCAACAAAAAAGTACTGAACCAATTTCGGTATAATTTATACGGGACCACCTTTGAAGTATGACCTTCCGAACGAAAAAAGAATCATCAAAATCGATTCATTATTGACGGAGTAATCGCGGAACATACATACAAAAAAAAAAAAAAAAAAACATACAGTCGAATAGAGAACCTCCTCCTTTTTTTGTTTGAAGTCGGTTAAAAATAAGAAATAAATAATATTTTTATGAAGTAGTTGAAAAGATCGTCATAGAAATCCAAGGAAAGTATTGATACACATTTATAATTCTTTATTTATAATTCATACTCCGATATATTTGGAGTCGGTGCCAGCCTAAGCAAAATAAACTTACCTAATAGATACGAACTTGATTAATCCATTAACTATACATAATAATGAATGCATAATAAATATGAGAAATAATCCGCCGCTCCGTGAAGTTCGAAAATTGCAAACACTATCCTCGTTGGCCAGCTGGCACCGACTCCAAATATATCGGAGTATGAATTATAAATAAAGAATTATAAATGTGTATCAATAGTTTCCTTGGATTTCTATGACGATCTTTTCAACTACTTCATAAAAATATTATTTATTTCTTACTTTTTAGTTTAAATTTGTACGCATTGAAGTCGGTTTTCCTATTTTTTTGCTAAAAATATTTTATTTGACAATATTTATCCAAATTTTGTGTTGAGTTATGTATTAAAATAAGAAGCCCTTTTATAAGATTTAACGATGTCAATTTTATACTTTAATATGTGAAAACGCGAGCTGAGATCTAGTGGATTATACGACAAACGACCGTCGGTTTTATTTTTAGTTATCTGCTGCAATAGACGTCTTACATGTTTTTTTTTTATCTCAGACTTTTCATTTTGCTCAAAAACAATAATTGTTTTTCTAAAAAGAGAAATTATTTCTCTTGCTTTTCATAGAGTTATGAGGTAATAGAAAGGCGCTTTCGGTGTGTCTTTGAAATTTCAATAACTGGTAAAACAAACGATCTTATTCCTTCATATTTTACAAATGCAATCGTAATTTAAGCCGTTTTTTTACTCCTAGATGCATGAAACAATTAGCAGGTTTTGTAAATCCAGGACCATCTGAAGTCCATAAAATACACTCAACATATATACAATATTTCTTCACGGCTAAATCAACACTCAACATAGTGTATAGTGATGAAGGCTTTCCCTCGCCCGCCAATGCGAGTAACGTGCGCCACTAGCAACGCGGCATATTACCCATTTTTCATCTAAATCGTGTGACTCACCCGCTCGCGCGTGTAATGTTGCGCACTTTATCGTTAGTAATCCGCGGTAACGGCGCTCCTCTTACCATTTGGGCTGTTCGAAAGAATACAGCCACATTGTTTTATAAACCGAAGTTATGGCGAACAAATTGTTCGTGCAATATTAAAACAGTGTTCTTTCCATAATTATCATGTATCATAGAATTCTTTGTATCATCATTGACGTTATCCTTCTTTCTCGCTTATTCTTCATCTTCTTATTTTTTTACATTTGCAAGTTTTGCTGCTAGTTTTTTTTTTTTTTTTTTTTTTTTTTTTTTTTTTTTTTTTTTTTTTTTTTTTTTTTTAGTTATCTATACATTGTTACCTCGAATCCATAAACTACACTTTAAACTTTGAAAATGTGTCCTATAAAATTTTACCCAATATTTAGGTATAGTTTATGAACTTAAATAGTCATAATTGCAGTATACATTGAGAAATTTTGATATTCTGTTTAATTCGTTTCAGTTAAATTTTCTAATAGTTGGGTCATTAGTGCCTATTATTAAACTCATGAAAACCTTTTTAAACCAGGTATCGTACTACGGACAAAAGTATAATTACCGCTCATTTAGACTTACGTTTGTTTTTATGGTTTCGGGACAAAATTATTTTGAGGTAGAAAAGAAATTCTTCTAATTTCTAAAGGATCACGTAAGTTATGAGACTTTCCAGAGACCGGGTGACATAATATTCGTCACACACTAAAGAACACTGACGATATGTCAGAAAAACTACGATTATGCCACACCATGGCCACACCAGAGGGCCAAGTCGCCAATCGATTGCGTCGAACTTTTAACGAAAAGAATACATAATATACTAGCTGTCCCGGCCACGCATTGCTGTGGTATTTTCATACTACTGACCTATGACATTGTATCTACAGTAAAAAAATATGACTACTTATCAAGATAAAAACTATCTATCTCTCAAGTTGGATCAAACTGCACACGGTGTACAAATTTGATGAAATCGGTTAAGTAGTTTAGGAGTCCATCGCGGACAAACAACGTGACACGTAATTTATATAATTATATTAAGATTATATGAAACTGACGTATTACTGAGAAAGCAATCTGTCAAATGTATGTGAGAAGAAGGTGAGAAGGAGTAGTGGCACAGTATCTATAGTTTCATGTGGCACAGATAATATAATACTAGTAATAATAGTCAAAAATTGTCATTCGTTCGATAGAAACTTTTATTAGCGTTGTATCGTTTGGCACTTGTCTAGGGCCTCAAGTGTCATTTTCCGCCCGCTACGCTTACGGAAATCCCACTTCCTGGTTAGGGAATGACATAAAATTTTGTACTTGCCTCGGGCGGTAAAAAGAAAGCCTCAGATCTCATATGAAACAAATACCTGCGATCTGAAACATTCTTTGTTTTACCGCCCTAGTTAATAAATGTACTATTGCTTCATTAGTTATTACAGTACACATTTTCTAATTAACGTTAACGCGAAACAGTAATTAAACATTAATTTAATTCATTCGGGAAAGCATTTTTAACTGTCCAATTATATTGGAAGATAATAATACACACATTATTATCTTGGTTAAATTTACAACTTGAGCATACGACTTACATACCATACAAAACTTTTAAAATAAGTTAGTGAGAATGAGCGGTGGCACTTAGGTTGCGCGATTTGCAAAACAAAATGTCCTTCTTAAATTATGTATGACAGTCCAAATTAGGTCACCAAAACTTCATAATCTAGTAGAGGGTCTCCGTGCGTATTCTTTTTTTTGCGATTCTGACCCTGATGTTTACATTCAGATGTAAATCCACATTGGTCCAGAGCATCGTAAAGTACTGATATACTTCAAAAGCATGACTTTTTGTCAAAGGAAGATTTTCACACAGCTGCCAGACGCATTATATTAAACTTCTATGTGATTGAGACATTTGGATTAGCAAATAATAACTAACTAAATATCTTACCACTCAACTCTCAAAATGGAAATATGGATTTAAATATATTGGTCCAAA
Source organism: Elophila nymphaeata (assembly GCA_955850985.1). Lineage (NCBI taxonomy): Eukaryota > Metazoa > Arthropoda > Insecta > Lepidoptera > Crambidae > Elophila > Elophila nymphaeata. The sequence continues at coordinate 21,011,001 of OY039072.1, forward strand.
GTCAAAGAAAATAATGAACATATCATAAATATAAATAAACTAATTGCAGAATTGACTCACGCGAACCTTTAGTAGCTTAACCAACACAGATTTTCTTGTATTCCTGTAATAAAACGAGCACAGGAGATCACTCGAGGAATCCCTTTGATGGTTAACCTCGAAAACACACCGCTTGTTGAAAGAAGCCGAAATGGAGGGAATAAGCCGGTGACTTTTGTTATTTCTATACCGTTCTACAAATACTTCGGCCACACGTTTGCTAGATTTCCCACGATTCGTACTGTTCTAAGTGCCGAGTTCCTTTTTACTTGAGTTTAAGGAAATCGCTCACTAAACAAACTTACTTTACGCGTCTTTAAGGAGTTCTTTGTAGGGTTCGCGGCGAAAGTCATTTAACATTTTAATGGTACTTATCTCTACGTACTGACGTGGCAGTAGGGTTTATGCACATAGTGACAAGTAGGTTTTTATGTCAATGTATTATTTTGAGAAGATATTTTGGAATTTTTCTGTCTTCATCATCATCACTATACTATCTTTACTTCATTTTTATTGCTTACTACCTGACCCAGCCTCACGTTTCTGTAAGTTGGTCCAAGCAAAATACAATTACAAAATTGCATTCAAATTGGATTATTGCTTTCGAAGATTAGCGTGTACGAATATCGTGACACGAGATTTTTATATACATACATAAAGATTAGGCCGTAATGCTGGAGCTATTGTCACCATTTAATGCAATTAATAATATCAAGCCTCAACATAAAGTGAACACCTCCAGTGCGTGGCAGACTGGCAGTTGTACTTGGTCTTTTCTGATATCTTGAGAACTTGAAACCTTCTGAGAGGCCGTGTCTGTGAGAGGTGCATTTATGTATGTGTAATGCTCGAGATCATAATAGATTCTAGTCTCTCTTACATTTGGCATTTAGCTCACAATTAGATCACGTGAATTTGATAGCAGCACGTCCTTTTCAAATTACGTCACAAATTAGATTGAGGGTTCACCAAAGACGAGTTTGTTACGAGCCAGTAAGCAGTACAAAGTCTATAGTTACAAGGGTAATTACGGTTTCCAATGAATCTACATCTTATAAATCATTTATTAATTCAACCAGCAATTTATGTAATACAGTACCTACATACAAGCCGCCTTTGTCCTCCAAAGGAAAATCAATGTCTTCTTTACACAACAAACTCGAAAATATTTACGTCGAGTTTTATTTCTACGTTAATTTTTTTGTTTTTCTTTTTACCTTTATTTTCGTATAACTTACAATCGTTCTATATAAGGTAATTTCTTAAAACTGATTATACTTATTATGCAAGAAACGACTTTTGTAATTATGGGAAGGATATTATTATATTATTACCAATGGATGTTTTTTCTAGAGGTCGAATCCTCTGGAGTAAATAAATATACATAAAATTTTTGTGGTGACATTAATGGAACATGTGGGAGCGTTTGTACAACAATGGAGTATTCTTAGTGCAATATGTAATGCTATTCAGAATTGTTTACTCGCCATCGCGACATTGACTCCTTGGTGCGATATATATTTCCCGTCTTCTCCTTTTCAGCCGTTTTCGAGCATTTTGGTGTAGGCCTCCTTCAGAAAACGCCATAAAAGGGACCAATTGGACCTCCATCCAATTGGTCCCTTGACAACATCCTTCCATAGCAGCAGGGGGGGTCTTCCCCTAGGTCTGTTCTCACCCCATCCACGTCCGGAAGCCGCCTCGTGGCGGACCCTGGTAACGTGGTAGGGAAACTTTCTCGGCGGGTGTGTGGCTTTTGATGTCAAGTGTGTCTGCTTGGCATTTGAAGACACATGCCATGGTCGAGTTGATTTTGTTTTCCCACCATGGCTAGTTCCGGACGGCCCTTTTCAGGGCCACGACCGCGCCCGGGGTCCCCCGGGTGCAGTCCGATGGCTGCTCCCGGTGTCCTTGTCAGGAGGACGCGCCAGGTCGAGCAGCCGTCGGTAAGGAGGCGGCCTATAAGGCAGACGTCGGCCAGCGGCCCACAGGGGCTGGCGTTAGTCGGTAGCCCCTATGGGCTGCTAGCCACCAATTGGTGCACAAGGAGTGCCTAGACGGGTAGCGTTGGGACGGTCTTTATGTAGTTGCGCTCACGTGCGCAGATCCCGAGCCGTCCCGCAATAGCGCACTGGAAGTCAGGCCGGGGAGGATGTTTAGTGGTTATGGAGGGAACGCCTTTACCTCGAGTCCCACATATGGTGCGGTTCGCACCACCCCGCAGGGACGATGCGTTAATGCATTTGACTTCCCCGTCAACAAAAAAAAAGCACGGTTCTCACCCCAAGGCCTCCATTCCCAGACCGCCTTATAATCACCACTTAGTTTCCTTTGGGCGACTTGTATCTTATTGATATGCGCCTTTGTTAGGACCTAGGCTCTTTAGGTAACTACCGGTAAAATTCACTGATCGAAGAATCTGGCTTTCTAAATCGTTAGTATCGATTATTCGAGAAACGGTTAATCAGCGAAAAGTACGAATGTAAAAACACAGAGCCAAGACACGACACAGAAACGTCACAATACTAAATCACGCTTACGAAGTTTCCGAGGTATATCAGTATAGGTATACATACAAGTTCCAACGATGTACAGTTGGGCCGCGGTCCCCGAGCGAACACCTAGCTCGGCGGAAGATCTTCCCTTTTCGCTGAAGATGTGGCGAACCTGGCCGCATCCAACACTCTACACTACAACTCATACATACATACATTATTTTAGTAAATATTTAATATATTAATTTTTTGGTAAATAGTAGTTATAAATACCTGACTTAGAACCACATCAAGTTCTATTTTCACAATGAAATCTAATAATTAAACATAACATAAAAACTAATTATAATTAAGTATAGCTATATTACTTTAACTTTGGTTAAAGAATATAATTTCATGTATATTTCTCATTGACGAATAAGTCAATTTAAATAAAGAACTTTTTGATTTTTTGATATTTGATATTAAGACGAGATCGAAAGGTAGTGCTGTCTCAACCTATATTTGAATGAATTGACCGATGAGCTCTCTAATTTCTACTGGCAGTTTATTTCACAACTGGGTCATTCACTGGATCAGTCACAGTGAATGATGTAGAAAAAAACTTAGATTTGAAAGTAGGACGAAGTAAAGTTATTGCACTTTTTGCACCGATGCCTAATAATTTAAGGCCAGGATAGGCAGAAGAAAAGGACTCACCGTCGAAACAAAATAATGCTATTAACACTATTGTTATGAAAATGAAAAAGCTCTTTATTTAAATGGACTTTGCTAAGTACTTTTAAATCGTCAAAAGCCTTATATAATTTTTAGTATGCTGAGACGGAGAAGAAATGGCGAAAGAAACTCCACAGCTTACAATTTCGTAATGATTTCAAAACATCATTACAAGTTATATCGCGAGACTTTGAAAAGATGGTATTAACCATACTGATAAAGCGTAAGACTTTGAAAAGACGGTGTTAGCTAGTCATACCGACTGCAAATAGGCCTTACCACCAATCAAACCTACCACTAATTTCTCTGGATCAAATTCGGGCGAACCACTAAACCACAGAAGCGATGTTGTACTAAAGTTACTTTATAACTACGTCCCAAAACCTTCCCTAATGAATGCGGGTGGCTGCGTAATTATAAAAATATTCAAATATATATACTAAAATTTACAAGACTTAACACAACATAATATTACGTATACGTGTAGCGGAACTCCCCCGACTCGACCCTTGTCACGATGTCACATATATGTCCAACTTAATTTCAACGCCCAGGCTTTACTGGAAACTTGACGCATGCGGACTTTAAGGAAAACTGGCTTATTTTGTTCCGAAACTCCCTTTACAGTGTAACCTCTCACAACATTCCGGCCTCCATTCGGATAACATCGATGTTTCTGGAGTTGTTCTTGTCCTATTTACGTTGTCAAATCTTTTATATTTCAAGCTTCAACTTGCCCATTAAGGGAATCTAGAAAAGACAATTTAAAATAAGGTAAGTGATGTCCATACCATACTTGTTTAGGTGCAGTAAACAATTTTCTGATGACTAGGAAATATGACTATCATTAAACACTCAATTACAAATTCCGAGCCTATTAGGCGAACTTCCCTAAAAACATAGGTAATACGTCATTTTTCTTATCATTATGAATGTATTATCTACTAACAAATCTTTTCATTTGAATTAGTACTTTATTATTATTTCTTATTATATCTTTACGATTATAATCTTCACCAGCAATTCCGTTTAAACGTTGATATCAAGAAGAGTCGCAAAACACACACATCGGATACCTATGTAAAGTATATTACTGCGGTCTTCTGTAAGGTGGAAGTCTGTCCCATTTCTGGCGCCTTAATCGGAGCTGCTCTTGACTGATTTTAAGGAACATTGTCTTAATTTTAAGGTTTACGGTCACGAATTTTGGATTATAATAAATTATTACATTGTTTGATTAATGGATTTGAAAAAAGTGCCCGGACTGCTGCCAAATTACTTTTTACTGATCTAATATTTATTCCAGAGGTGATCCAAATGTATATATTTTTACAATAAATACCAATACAGGCCGCGAGAATCACCTGTAAAGTTCTGTGACATATTGTGTCCTGGTGTTTATATTCGGCAATCTTACTTATTTTTTATTTGTAATAACATCTCCTTTTCTTATTCATCTCAAAATATATTCTTTTGACCCAAAAAAAATTGACCGCAACTTCCGCTTTATCACGACGGACTATCAAAGATTTTTAAATAATCAAAATGACTCTCTATGGTATCATCAACGTCCAGTATAATAAACAGCGTGACATTAAACACGCAATAACATTGTTTAAAAACACTAAAAGACTCCCTTTTAAAACCCTGCGTAGTTCTGTTCATACCTAACGCGCGTGACTGCCACAAAAGCCTAAACATAATTAATTAAACCCGCGTAATAACTTTTTATGACACACTTACTATAAACATTTGCAGCATTATGTCTATTATCTCATAAGGCTCAATTTTTATTTATCCTTTTATGGGTTAGGTCACATCGCCAACAATAGATTTAATAACTGTCGTCTTTACAGCCATATATTCGAGTTTTTTTATGTATCGAGTAACATCTGCGGACCCTCATTTCCTTTAGTCAGCAACATTGTGGGAGAAATTTAGTCGAATGACGGTGTAATAAATTTCCTTCGTATGATCCATAAAACTCCCTGAGGGAGGCCTCAAAATGCCGCCCATGTACGACCTAATAAAAACATACCAATGAGAATTAACCCCGAATTTGCATAATATAACGTATCGTATTTTATAATATTCAATGGGCGACGCTCTACGAGTTATCCTGTTAGTAAATGTTGTTGGAAGGTTTCTAATCTGTCTGACTGGTTGGTGAAGAACTTTTCGACTGAATCAAAGTTCCCGTCTGGTAATGTCGGTACTACATAGATGTTTTTATGGTGAATACGAAGATTTATTCTGTGTAGTCATTGTGTATTCATGTTTAACATTTTGGTATCCATTCCAGGAATAAAAAAAATATATTATTTATTTAAACTTTATTGCACACAAATAAGGTACAATTGTCTACCAGTCAACCGGAAAGCTGGGTACAAAAAATATCATTAGGTGGTGCAAAAATTTAGTACCGTTATTATAATGACGTACTTAGATATAAAAAATTAACAAAATACATATACATAAAATATCAATATAAGTAGATACATACAATGTATCTACGGTGGAGTGGTCAGTATAGCTGCCTACACATCAAGCGGTCCGGGTTCAAGTCCTGGTAGCGGCAAATATTTACGAACACGAATTAATATGACGAACACGAATATTTGTTTGCGAGTCATGGCTGTTTATATATTTATTTAAGTTTATTTATAAAAATATCTAAAAAATATTATGTATATTAAAAAAAAAATGTCCGTTATCTAGTGTCCATAACACAAGTTCTTAATGATACTTACTTTGGGCTAGATAATTAATGCGAGCGTGGAAAAGTATATTATTATTATAATGTACATACATACATACATACAATATAAATACAATATTATTATCGTAACTATGAAACGGCGTCCATTAGCGACTCGCCGAATCGAAACGACGAGAAATCAATCGAGCGCATTAACGCACAAGGATAATATATATACAGGGTGTAAAAGACATGAACAGTCAAACGTGAACCATGTATTCTATACGTCAAAATAAGACACATTTCAAAAAATAATTGCTGAGAAATGATTTTTATTTTTTGGTGTTAAAAAATATTACAAATTGTACTGCGCAACGTAAAGCGCTCAACTCACACGCAACTTGGAAAACCGTGATATTTTTGCCAGACGGCGGCCCCGTTCGTTTGTGTCCGTGCGCAACGAGTGAACTACATTGAACGTTAACGTTTTGAAGCCATTTTTTGTTATGAAATACTAAAAAAAATTATAATGTTTCTTTGGACAATAATTAAGAAATGATGTTTAGAATATGTTTTCATAAAAATAAGAAAAAAAAATTGACTTTGACCTTCAATAAAATCGTAACTATCAATTTCCCAGGTGTAGTCTATAGGAAGAAAAATGTTATGATGGTGAGCAGAATACATGGTTTACGTTTGACTGTTCATGTCTTTTACACCCGTTATACTCGGTACGTGTAATCAAGTCCTTCGTCTCGCGCGCGCATTATGTAGACTCAAATGCGTCCTAATTAGGACGTCTTGGTATCAGTCTGTGTCGAGCGCAGTCACGAGCCGGCCGCGTCGAGGTACTTGTATCCTTGCCAACATTTATTTGTGTGTGTTTGGGAAGTTACTGTCCACTTTAATTCTATAAATCTTATTATTTGCACAACAGCACAGAGTTTAACGAAAATTACTATGAAAGGCGTGCGCATTTTTTACATAACTTTTCATTCCTATCATTGGAGGTCCGAAAATATTTATCATACCATTTAAAACCATAATGATCATCCTTCATAACAAATCATTCTTCATAACTTCATAAAACATAATCATTGAAATACATAACATCATTAATCATATAATTTTGGGCGAGTCTAGTGTTTTATGCACCTACATAGCTGGGTGATGGGTAGGTTAGGGTTATTTTTTTTTATGACCAGGCGGAGTGCTATGTTTTTGTAAGCAACAAGGTGTAACAGTATTAATAAAAAAATTATGATCACTAACTGTTATGAGCTCAGTTGGTAGTAATAAAAATGTATGAATAAAATAAGTATGAAAAATAAAATTATGAAGAGTGATTATTGTGAATAAAAACCGGCCAAGTGCGAGTCGGACTCGCACACCGAGGGTTCCGCCGTACAAACGTAGCGGTTTACAATTTATGACGTATTAAATCAAATTCTGAGTTCACGGGAAGTACCTTGTAGGTTTTGATTCCCTAGCGTGTGACGGAAATTCGTCTAAGGTGTCGGTATAAACTGCTGTATCTTTTGATCGCGTTAACTTAGAAGTTTGAATTTTTTCACTGCTTAAAGGGACAATAGACCTAGGTATTTGGTATAAATTTCAATTTGATACCTTTATTCGTTCGTGAGAAATAAGGTAGTAAGTTTCATTTTATTAAAATATTTTTATTATATTATATAACTAAAAAAATGTGATTTTCGCAATTTTTCCTATATTTGCATTATATGACAATGCTTCATGCCAAATTTCAAGATTCTTAGTTTACGGGAAGTATCCTGTAGGTTTTGATTCCTTTGCGAGTGTCGGAAATTTGTTGAAAATATCGACATAATCGGCTGTATCTTTTGATTGGCTTGGCTTAGAAGTTTGATATTTTCACAGCTTAAAGGGACAATAGATCTAGTTATTTGGTATAAATTTCAATTTGATACCTTTATTCGTTCGTGAGAAATAAGGTAGTAAGTTTCATTTTATTAAAATATTTTTATTATATTATATAACTAAAAAAATGTGATTTTCGCAATTTTTCCTATATTTGCATTATATGACAATGCTTCATGCCCAATTTCAAGATTCTGAGATTGCGGGAAGTATCCTGTAGGTTTTGATTCCTTTGCGAGTGTCGGAAATTTGTTGAAAATATCGACATAATCGACTGTATCTTTTGATTGGCTTGGCTTAGAAGTTTGATATTTTCACAGCTTAAAGGGACAATAGACCTGAGTATTTCATGTGAATTTCAGCTTGATACGTCCACGCGTTCTTGAGATAAAGGGTCTTGACAGACAGACAGACAGACAGACGGACGACAAAGTGATCCTATAAGGGTTCCGTTTTTTCCTTTTTTGGTACGGAACCCTAAAAATCGGTAGTAAGACAAAGAATCGGATTTATAATATTATGTGAGCCAATATGGACCCCTATGAACGTTACATATCTATAGTTTGTAATATCATTGTGTTATATCCATAGTGGCTTAGCACAATAAACTTATCTTTATATATTTATTAGCTTTCTCTTTTTCCTGTTCAAATGTGTCAGTCTCAGATACCCTCTCCATACATGCGATGAATACCACTGGCATTTCGGAAATAACATATAACATATTTGGGGTGTTAGTTCCTCCGTCAAATATTTACTACCTAGTATAATACGCTTCGCTATTCAGTAACAACACTTTTACTTTCTTCTTCACTTAACGGACATCTTGAGATATTTTTGGCTACCCTTTTCTATTAAATGCCAAATGTAAAACAGAGTTGGAAATTTACTGTATTATAGATCGCATTTAGGCAATATTCCAACCGATTAATAAGTATTTGACGACATCACTACTCGAGGCATTCCTATGAGAAACTATAAGTTAACTACGCGAGTTATAATGTACATACATACGGAATTATAAATTGAATAAACGAAACATGGACTAACGGGATACCATGTCATTTAAAACACAACAGTGTACTCACATTAATGTTTGCAATTAAGTTTTAAAAAACCACTTAGCAAAGAAGTGTTTGAGCTTGTCCCTTATCAAAGTTTGGCGTCATAATAACAATGTTAACCGCATTGTTGTGTTCCGCCAGGTAGTGAAAATAGCCAGTTGGTTTTTGATGGTTCCGAATGCCTCTTGGTTCCATTTTTGCTTTGAGAATACTTCCCCGTCAAAGATCCTAAAAAATTGAAACCATACCTTTAAGTCTTTTAAAAAGGGCTGATGTTTAACTGACTACCACTTAAGAGCCACCGTTAGCCCAAAAATATTAACCATCATCATCATTTCGGCTGCATGACGTCCACTGCCGAACATAGGCCTTAATCATGTCGTCAGACCACCTTGTAGGCATACCCGCACTGCGTTGTCCGATGCGTGGTCGCCACACGAGAACTGTTCGGCCCCATCGGTCATCCGTTAACCCAGCTATTGGCCCGGCCACTGCCACTTATGTTTTGCAATTCTTTGGGCTATGTCATAAAGTCGTTATTCTGCGGATGACCTCATTCCTAATTCGATCTCGCAAAGAAACACCGAGCATAGCCCTTTCCATTGCCCTTTAACCTTGAGCTTTCTTATGAAAAAATATAATTGATCCCCAACAATATCACCATATTTTAATATAGACATTTATAAAAACAGTCACTGTGAGTTTGCATACATTTTTAAGATTACGGTTTTCTGGCGCTTCTCTGGTCGCTGCCGAGACCGCTCAGCTCGTGTTTTGTTTTGGTCTCAGTTCTAACCTAATCTAACCAAACACATTTTGATGATCATTTGCTAAAATTGGTTGTTTTTTTTTGTAGTCAAATTATTTGTTCCCTTTAAAAAGGGCGACTGTACGAAATATTCCTGTTGCTTAGTAAAAATGCATTTTAGTAGCAATGAAACTGAAAATAGTTTGTGCTTTTGCGGGAACTGTTCTACGGACGAAACAAATATGAAAAGTTATATTTGATACCGCCATGCTTTTAGTTGAAATTGGGATCTATTGGATAGAGCGAGGGTGGCTAACCAGATTGAGAGGCGACTGATGTAAACAAGCACTGTTACCGAATAAAATTACTTACTACAAAACTTACCCCATGTATTTGCTTTTAACTAAATTGGATTGTGCAGATAGTCCGGTGCTAGTGTAATTGTGGTACTCGTATTATGCGAACGAATGTAGGGGTGGCGTGCAGTGCTTATAGAATCACGACACTTTTGGTTATTCGAATGTCTTGAATTAACTTTAAAATTAATATATGGGTGGTTCCTGGGGCCCTTAATTTTTCGTGTCACAGGCCAATATAATCTATATTATTTAGATTATTATATTTAAATAATTGTCAAAACCTAGAAGAACTACTACTCTCTTGAGGCATCATAAATGAAACTGCTTAATTTTTGTTTTAATAAAATAAAATCACATTTGAAACCTGAAAACGGGGATATTTTACCGATTTTCGACGTGTCACACGCGTCTCGCTTGCAGTATTATCGTTAATATTATTTTAACTATATGGGATAATACCATAATTTATATATCATTAAAAAATAGAGAAATGCCTCTATTCTTTTATAAAATTTTGTTTAAAAACCTATCAATTTGGTTTGGTTTGTGACGCGTTGATGGTTTGTCACGCGGCGGGCTTAAATTGCACCCCACGACAAGATGGGAGTATTTCAGTGGTGTAAATATGAGATAAACCTTCAGTCATTGGTTGTCGAGGGTCTCTAGCTGTGTCCTGAACTTTTGATGGAGGAGTTGTGTCATTCGAGTACAAGCATAACTTTACAGGTCAGTTCTTATTTTAACTTTAATTTTGGTACACCTGGGTAGGTAAGATCTGTGGGTCGATTAAAAAATAGAAAGGTGAACCTATGGTTAAAACTGTTTCTAGAATATGATTTCCTTGCCATCTGAGTTGACTATGAGGTAAAAATATCTCCGATATTATTGCAAGTTTTTGAGTAGTTAGTCAAAAACAAAATTGTCACGATCAGATCCATGGTCAAAATCAGATCCATGGTCTCAAATCTATGGATATTTTCCCATGGATCTGATGTTGCGTCATCGTCACCAGTCCATTCCAAAGGCAACAAGGCATTCCAAAAGTTGTTTGACGCTGTTCTTTTATTATGTGTATTACCCCACAGGCATGGAACAAGAGTATAAGGTGATATTGTTCCATAAAAAAAAAGACAACGCTACTTAAGAGTTCTGAAATGCTGAAAAACCTTAATGATGCCACTCAACGTGTTGCGAGGAATTTGGATAAGACGAAAGTCATGTTCAATGCACAAGTTAGTTATCCTAGAGTCTCTGTTAGTGGATATTTGGTCCTCAAAGTTGTTTAGGAATAAATCTAGGTAGATGTACTGGACTATGTGTCCCAGGTGGGACACATAGTCCAGTTGGGTAGAAGCCAGTAGGACGATCCAGTTCTGCTGCATCAGCATTTGGAAAGGCATATCTTTACTTCTTCCCTGCTATATAGCCCTAAGAATTAGTACGCTCAAGTGGCAATAGGCTGTACATGTCTGCCGGAGAACCGACAACCGTTAGAGCTGATGAATGCTGGAGTGGCGACAAGCATAGTATTAGACGCCTTACAAACAACCTGTTCTTGGTCTGATGACCTTAGGAGGACTGCTGGCAGCAACACGGGTTGCTTTGACTTAATTTGTTGACAAATCACGCTAACACAGTTCAAGTTTTATTAAAAAGAAGACTTTTAACCCACTTTAAATCGATGGTCCCTCTACGTATATAATCCCATAACAGCTGTTTTCGAGACAAAGAGTACTCCGTGTTTCGAGATATATAATAGACCGTCTCGCATACAGGGTTGACATCTTCCAGCCTACTGAACAAATCGGATTCCTTAAAGGTAGTAGTACCATAGACAACATGCATACGCTGCGGCAAGGTATACAGAATACCAAAGAATACAATCTGCCATTTGCTGTCCGTTGGTGGAATATAAGAAAACCTTCAATTGTGTCAAGATTTGGGCCATGCTCTAGTCACTCCAGAGGTGCCAAATAGACTATCGGTACATCCAAGTGAACGCCAAATGCATGGCACGGCGGCGTGGTGTGACTCTTCTTTCAAAAGGGCGATAGTGCCCGATCGAAGAACTATTAGTCCCATCACGCTCTTGAGTCATTTTCAAGTCTTGAGTTATTTTCAAAACGAATCATTTTGTGCTCCAGTCACTCCAGAGGTGCCACATAGACTATCGATACATCCAAGTGTTGCGGTCACTGTAAGAAAACGCCACTATGTCGGTCCGCCTTCAGGACCAGAACTCAAAAACGATATAGCTCCAGTGACGCGTGAGACAGGGTGATATTATATCGCCGAAACTGTTCACAGCTGCGTTGGAGGACGCGTTCAAGCTTTTGGACTGGAGAGCACTTGGCATCATAAATGACGAGTACATGGTTCACGTTCGCTTTGCCAATGATATCGTAGTTATGGCTGAGACCTTGGAAGACCTGGGCACAATGCTCAACGATCTCTGTAGGGTCTCCCAACAAAAAATGAATACGGTTTAAGACGAAAATTATGCCTTATTATCATGTCGCACCCACTCCTGTAAAGGTTGAAAGCTCTGCTCTGGAAGTTGTCGACCATTATGTTTACCTGGGACAAACAGTCCAACTGAGTAAGTCCAACTTCCAGAAAGAGGTCAAGCGACGAACCCAACTCGGCTGGGCAGCGTTCGGGAAGCTACGCGGCATATTATCGGCTCATCTACAGCAGTGTCTCAAGACGAAAATCTTTAATTTGTGTGTGTTGCCAGTGATGACCTATGGAACCGAAACGTGGCCGATTACAATGGGCCTCACAAGAAGGCTCAAGGTCACCCAAAAGGCAATGGAGAGGGCTATTCTCGGAGTTTCTCTTCGTGATAACATTAGTAATGATGAGATCCGATTGAGAACCAAGGTCACCGACATAGTCCAAAGAATTGCGAACCTTAAGTGGCAGTGGGCAGGACACATTGCGAGGAGGACTGGCGGCAGCTAGGGGCGGGAAAGTCCTCGAGTAAGTCCTCTGTAAAGGTTGGAAGCTCGTTGAATATTAGGTTTACCGGGGGCTTTACAATGGCCTACGGAACTGAAGCGAGGTTAGTTACAATAGGCCTCATAAGATCGGTCAAGATGACTCAAAGACCCTCTAGTAGCGGTGGCATACCAGGAGACGAAGGTCGCGAGAAGTGGCTGGACATATTTTCCTTGTTTCTGATTATAAAACTTAAATAAACATATTTAAGAAGTGAACATAAGAAGTAAGTTAGAGAACGAGAAGGGTTGTAGTTAAGAGAGATCACAAAACTTAAGAATGTATAAGCTAAGGATAGACAGAGAGAAAGAGAGAGACACGTGAAAGACTGAAAAATAATTCCAATTAATGTTAAAATAAAGAGACTATAAACCTTTTACATATATTGTTTTTCCTTTATTCTATCCATTTTAGTATTGTTTACACTTCAATCAAATCCGTGGATTCTATAATCAGATCCATGGCTCCAAAAATTTCATTATTTTTTTCAAGACGTTCTATAAACTTTGAATGTGTGCCTCATGGATAGATATATTACTTTTTTGATTGTTTATTCAGTAGTAATTTTAGTTAACACCTGTGATGAGAAAAAAAAACTGCCACGGATTTGACGATCAGAACACTTTTCTCAGGAATCAACCATATTTTTGTTATAATTTATCGAGTTTTTAAATATAGGTTTATGTGTGTGTATTCTGTAAGGTATTCTGTTTATTTTGAATTTTTGAGTGAAAGTTATTAGCTGCAAGTGTATTTTTAACCGCCTTAAAAAAGGAGGAGGTTTTCAATTCGACTGTATTTTTTATGTTTGTGTTAGCTCATAACTCTTTACTGGGTGTACTGATTTAGAAGATTCTTTTAACCTTTGATAGCTGTTGCTTATCATGTGGTCCTATTTTTTGATCAACATCTGACGAGTAGTTTTTGAGTTATCCCTAATAATGCCTATATAATTGTCGATGATATCGTAATAGTTCAATTCCTTGTTAGTCTAAAAAATCTCGAGATAGTTTCCTGAAAGTTTCGTGAGTGAAGAACCGAGCATCAGTGCAACACAGATAGGTCGAGAGTAAGTCGAGAGTGCTGTTGCCCGTCACGTGTGCAAAATGGAGTCGTTCGACACAGAAACATTTATTATGGCAATCCAAAACCTACTTTTAATATGGGACTCGACGATAGAAGCGCGCCAGTATCGCGTTAGCCTCGCGACAGTATTGCGTTTGCATCGCGACTGAATCGTAGTTACGTGGGCGAGGGCACACAGATAGCGACTACATCGCGACTGTATCGATGCGAACGCGCGTCAGCATCACTACAAAAAGTCGCCGTGGGCGAGGGCCCGACTCTTAATGAATGAAATATCACAAATTCAACACCAAAAACAAAATGTATTGTGGCTGGTAGATTCTTTAAATTTTATTTCCTTTAGAAGTATTCTTGAATTTAAATATGAATTATTTTATAAGTTACACTAGTACTCATGTATGAGGTAAAAGAGCATACCTAATCATTTTGCATGTTAAAAATCTTATACGATATTATTTTTTACATTTCAATATTATCTTTTAAAAGAACTTCTCAAAAACGCTTCTGAGGACACGTACAAGAGACCTGAAGAGAGAGAAATTAATATAATTATAGCTAATAAAATTAGGGACGTTTATTTAAGCAATGGACTAGATGCTAAAAAGATTAGTCTATTAACGAACGAGCGGACAGGGCCTCGAAAATTCACTTGGGCATTCCCGGCGAGGGTCGGCCGTAGTTGAGGAAACAGGATTTTAATATGGAAGGGTGATTATTCATTTTAAGGGGACGATTCTCATTTCCATTAACTTTATATGAAACATAAAAAGTAGCTGTTTGCTGGCCATTCACGGTCACGTTTGTTGGAACAAGCCTGATACAGTAACGTTAAGACAAAAAATAAGCAAAAAATTCAGTTTCATCATCAAAAGCGTATTGCTATAAACACGTATTTAATCAATTAATATCCTACTAGTTTTCTAAATGTAAATATTTTGATGTTTGTATGTTTGTTAGCGTATCACGCGCCAATGGCTCATCGGATGCAGTAAAAAATAGAATAGAATAGAATTCATCCAAGTACCGACCGCGCACCCGGTAGCTTAGGTTTGGTGATCGATTCTAAGAACGCACGACCGTGGCCACCTCGACCTTATCATCGATTTCTATATTTATTTGCTACTCGTATTATAACTTCGTTTTCAAATAATACAACTAGTTTGAGGTTATTATTAGCAAGTTATTCTTAACTAGCAAAATGCGCTTTTAAATGTGGAAAGTGGGTGCTCGGTGAATTTCCAGTGAATTCTTACGGAACAATTCAATTTTACTCGTAGTTATAAATAAGGTTTAATTATTCTAATTTGAAAAGACTGCGTTATAAAATATTAAATGTACACATTAAATTTACAGAACGCCACTCTTTGAATTAGAGATTCCAGTGTAGTTTTTTTTTTTGTATAAATTAAGTAAATTAAAGTAAATTTCTAAAATATATGTACGATAGTAATAGTCTAAGATCCGAACCTAGATCGACCTTCACCGAGCTGATAATAGAATGAAACATATTTTATTATTAATTTAGTATATTAGAAAATATATTAAAAATGGGTTGTCTAAAAAAATCCTGGACAGACTATTTTTAATTATTTTTTGAAAAATTATTTTTAATAAAATATTGCAACATCAAGATAATAAGAAAATTTTGTCGCGCGCTTATGATGATATAAAATTTTTTCTATTATCCAATCGAGTGAAAGTAACTGATATCGACATACCTGTTCATACCTGACAACCCAGTAGTTCGCGCAGGTAAATAATAGACAACCCAATGCCTGCACATTCTATACGGTTTCTACTATCAGTCAGGACAAAATTTTCTTATTATCTTGATGTTGCAATATTTTATTCATTTTTTTTTAAAAATCATTTTTCAAAAAATAAAAAAAAATAGTCTGTCCAGGATTTTTTTAGACAACCCATTTTTAATATATTTTCTAATATACTAAATTAATAATAAAATATGTTTCATTCTATTATCAGCTCGGTGAAGGTCGATCTAGGTTCGGATCTTCTACTATAAGCGATAAGTTTTGTTTCCAAAATAGTGTCTAAAAGAATCATCTTAGCCACATTCCGTGAAGCGCTAACCACGCCACAGGTTGTACAGCTTCGTCACGTGTGTAAATAGCGGGTAGACGGGAAATATAAAGTATCTAGGTGGTAGTACTAGGTGGTAGACCCATATGTAGGGTCGTCTGGGTAGGTACCACCGCCTTTCTTATTTCTGCCGTGAAGCAGTTCGCTGTGTTTCGGATTGAAGGGAAAGGTAGCTAGTGTAATTACTGGGCATGGCGGGCATATCATCTTAGACCCCAGGATGGCAAACGCACTAGCGGTGTTAAGTGATTTACACTTAATATTGCAAGTGTCTATAGGCGGCGGTGACCACTTAACATCAGGTGGGCCGCAAGCTTGTTTACCACCTCATAACATAAAAAAAAAGAAAAAAAAAATCTAAAAAAGACAGTTATATCGTGATTATTGTATTATTAAAATTAACTTATTACCATTACCAATTGTTTGAAATTAGTTATCATGAATATATTTAAATTTTCAAAAAACGCCGTGTTCAAAACAATTGCCAAGTGCTTCTCGCCTTTTTAACGTCAGACTAATAAATATCCCAAAGTTAGGTTTAGTGATTTTTCTCAGCGCTCAGTGCTTAACACAGTATTAATGTCTTTGTCCCAAAGCCAAAATTTTATCACGTAACACCATTAATATAAGCCAACAAACTGAAGCAACCGTTCCTGTTAGCTGCAGAGATTAAAAGCGTAAAGCCCGCCTTGTAATTTCGGGATCCTCAACAACAAATCGTTGGGGAATATTTCTAGTGCCCAAGCTAAGGGGACTGACGGCCATTTATTTTTCGGTCGAGATCCAATTATTTTTGGGCATGTTAGTGCCGAATAAATCCATGAGCGGATCGTGAGCACGCACCTAGACTCAGGGGCTGACTAATGCGTTGCCCTGAAGATTTATTGCTCTTATAATTAATAAAATTTGTTGGGAGCCAAACCTTTTTCCTTATAAAACTTTATCTACATTAACATAGTCGCTACGGAGAATTTAGTGCGGTCAGCGAACGAAATAGAAATAGCGAGGCACGCGCTTTCGTGCGTCTAAGGAAACTAATGCATGCTTCCAATAAATCTGATTTATACGTTGCCTAATTGGTGGGTAATGTGATTAATTGGCCTGTTATTAAATCGATCTATTACGATGAAGACATACGGAGTAGGTTTGATATAAAAACGTAATTATAGCCAATGGTGTATCGTACTACAATTTCAAGGAATAATAGTAGAGTTGTAGATTTTAACTGGTCATGTTTGTTTATGTCCTTCTAAATCGTTGTTTCTTTTAATTTTATTCTTTCAATTCACTGTAACCTTTAAATCAGATTACCTACATTATTCATCTCAGAGACAGTTATTGATAAAATCGACTGCCAATTTACGTTTAACGATGTCTTTTCCTGGAAATCGAACTTTTTTTTAATAAATGTTATTTTCCTTTGTTACAGGTACTATTCTATATCAACTAACGATTCTAACGAGAGCTGAAATCAGATATTTACGGAAAATATTATTGTAAGTAATATCAACAATTTGAAAGTGTTCAAACGAAGCAACCAATTTGATTCCATCCAAATATAATTAGATTTACAGTCAGAAGGATAGCGAAAAATGGATATTGCTTCAATGATCACTTGGAATGGGCTACTTATATAATGTATACAGATAATTATATCAAATAAAAGGCAAAACTTTTCCGTCAGAATAAGCTTGGCTACTTTTCCACCATATATGGGCTATGTTACGTTGCTATGGATGTGTTTGATATCAACCAATCATATTCTTACATAGCATAGCACTTATAGAAACGAGTTGAATAGGTCAACCCGTTGCTATGTTTTTTATGTAGAAGAATGCGTGCTCTGGATGCATTCTATGGAGGCGTCAAGGCGTGCTATGAATGAAAGCTTTTGATTTCTACCCTACTCTCGTTTCGATGCATCTTCCTTGCACAGCTAAGTACCTTGCGTGGGCCTATCTTCATATCACGTCTTACTCACTCCGCGTCATATAGGTTAGCATCATCATGATATTGTATTATATACCTTCTTTTCCTTGTTCGTAAGTTTAAAATGGGTTCGAATCTTGCTACTCGATTTTGAAGCAGACGTCGTCCACCGATTGAGCTAAAATTTTGTATACACGTTTAGTTTGGATGACAATACCCGATAAGCTATGTGACGTCATTCTAAATTCAATATGGCGGAACATCCAAGATGGCGGAATAGTTATTTTAACTTTATGCACTTCTGCAATATGGGTATCAAATGAAAGGGCTTGCCGAGAATAATTAAAAATAATTAAAAAGTAAAAAATAAATTAAAAGCGACAAGCTTTGATGATCAAATAAATTTTGTACAATGAGGTTATAAGTTTATAGTAAAAAATTTAAAGGAAAATTTTATTTTCGTTTTTTTAGAGCGTTTTTTTTTAAAAGCTTTTTTTAAAAAAGGGTTTTTTGCTTTTAATTTTATAAATAATAGACGTACTCTATGTTACCGTTTTAGATTTTTTTTTATTTATTCTGATTTAGAAGATATAAAATTAAATCCATGGTTGGCGCTAGTTGGCTCGTATCAGACCCTTAAAAGTTTTTATTGAAAATTACTCATGCAAGGATTTATGTGCGTGCGTGTGTTCCGGTCCAAAGTCTGCCAGGATAAAAGGTTCCAATTCAAATATTAATTATTTTCCCGGGCGCTTAGGCGACGTGCTCGTTGCCTCGGAATAACTTTGAATAGCCGCCTTAAGCCTTCCAACGAGTGATTATAACCTCTATATTCTTCGACTATTTCCATAAATTTTCGCTAGCTTTCTATATGGCTTATTAGGGATTTTCAACGATCGTTATACACTATTATGAGCTTTGCAGTTTTAAAGGTACTCTCGAAGCGTGTAATCCACCTTTTGAAAACATAATTATATTTTTAAATTAATTTTTGTAATTCGCATCTAGTTAAAAGAGTAAATTACCGCTGAATTTATTTAAGTCCTCTTTTCAACGCACTAGACATTCTCTTTAAAATCAAAATTAAATTGGATATTGTTTTTAATCAAGAAAAGACTCGTGTTTCGGGAGACGGAAGCAAGCACTTAAAATGTTGAGAGGTGACCCTTTAAATTCACGTTTTAATTTTAATTATATAATTTTTAAGTATTTCTATAGGTACCTTAGTTGCGAGAATTTAATTAATATTTTGAGATAATGCTATAAACTAATTAAAAAGGGACAGAAACGAAAGCTTCCAAATTCCATTTTTAGTGAACACGTTGATAAACACAGCCTTCCTAAATCGGTAATGGATAACCTCTTGTTACTTACCTATATCTTTTGTCACATACGATACTTATATTATAATTTGAGATGATAAGGCTAGGTGGAAGTGTGCTTCACCAGGAACTGTAAGTCAGAACACGATAGGAGGTCGAATTAGGGTCCTCTAGAATTTATATCCGTAGGCACCTTTAAGCTACAGAGGCGGCTAAACGATTTGTCGAACGACGACAATGAAACGACGAGCTTGCTTTTTAAATTTAAATAAGGAACGCGAATCGCCGACCGGGCTGCATATTGGATAATGCAATCCGTCTTGCTCTTTCCACTCCCTTCTTAGACACGGCGCGACGGAGCCGAGGTCCGAGTCTTTAGAGGCACCATCAGGCATTCCGCTCCAACTCGAACCCCTTACAGACTCAAATCAGTATAGAGACTCATCCTATACGGGAGATGTTCGCTGACTAGGAATCTTCTAGGTCCTTCTCAATAAGCCGGTGATGCCGTTTAAATATCTCGCATCAATTAACAAATGTCTGACACTATGTAAGTAGCTCTCTAAATGTATCTAGTCACTAGAATAAGAAAATAGAAGTAAGTATCTATAGCAATGTCTACTACGATGTAGTTAGTGTTAAATGTAGCCAATGAAATATATTGAAAAACAAAGTCTCCTTAAATAAAAAGGAGGATGTAGAGAGAACAATAAATAAAAAAAATAAAATAATAATAAAAAAAGCCGATGATGCCGAAAAACCATATGTCCCCACTAGCATTAGTCATTAAACAAAACTACAATAACTTTTTTTCTGACTTAAGGCTGATTTACAGGGTAGGTAAAGAGTCAGTAACAGGCGCCAGTGCTGGTGCCGAGAACTGACCACACGGTTTACATCAGATAGTAATCGGGAATATTGAAGTTAGCGCTCACGCGACACCGCGCTGTACTGACTTCAAATCAATTTACACCAGGCGGTCATGCATTATCAACGACACCACGAAACCGCACCAATGTGGTGTCGTATACGTTTTAGGTAACTACACCACATTAATGAAGTTCTAATACAAAACTTATGTATGCATTTGTCGATATTAATTATTTATCATTCGCTCCATTCGTAAGATCACGTCATGACATAGATGATCTCTTTATTGTAATTGGTTTTGGTTTAATTTTTGTATTTCGCTTTTTTTTTGTTACGAGATGGCAAACAAGCTTTCGGCCCACCTGATGTTAAGTGGTCACCGCCGCCTATAGACACTTGCAATATTAAGTGTAAATCACTTAACACTGCAAGTGCGTTTGCCATCCTGGGGACTAAGATGATATGTCCTCCATGCTCAGTAATTACACTGGCTACCGTTCCCTTCAATCCGAAACACAGCGAACTGCTTTACGGCAGAAATAAGAAAGGCGGTGGTACCTACCCAAACGACCCTACATATGGGTCTACCACCTAGTAAATAGCTTTATTATGCATGCTAGCTTTGTTATGAAGTTACGATATGATTAATTTTGTTTTGTTGTACATGATACAATTTTTTTTTTTTACAAGTACCTACCTTGTGAAGTCGCCAAATTTCAGCGACATTACTTATTAATAATTAAAAATTAAAACAACGATTTGTTTTTATACACGTTAGACATCAATAGTCAGCAGTGGTGTGGTAACCTAAAAAATATTGTAAACGACACCACAGTGGTGCAGTTCCGTGGTGTCGTTGACAAGTGAGGCAGGCGGTAATGACCTCAATTTTCCGAGTCAGTTGCTTAGATACTCTGTGTAAATCAGCCTTAACGCTGGTGGCGACAGTGGCCTCAGAATGGCAGGGACACTTCAGTAAGCTTTATTATAAAAACCAGAGCAATCTGAGCATGTACCTCTCCCGTCTCCCTCCTACCATCTGTATCGGTGGCTTACGGGCCTTAGCGAGAAGCACTTCAAGCCATTATTGCGCCCGAAGCTCTCACCCGGCAGTAAGATCTGGCAATATGGCTCGGAGTAAAAACCTAGTCAATTCAAAAGTGAAGCCTACTACGCGATCAAGATTACACAATTGGCCAGAATGAAACCCCGTAATAAACATGATTACAGACGTAATGACCCCCAACGTTATAAATCTGCGGCGCAGCCTAAACCCTTCGATTCTCGGCAAGGATCTCCATTAATCCCACTCGCGATCTTATTACGAAACTAATTACCTATTTACTCGTATTTCTTTTCAACCATTTTGAGTAACGAAACGTAAGAAACGGTCGGGCGAATCACCCTCTCAATTTCTTTGGTCACAGTGGAGTTCCAGCAGTAGGTACACTATTTTAACTATGACGTCATAAAGATTATTAAATATTCAGCCAGTGTTTGACCAGATAACTGGAGCATCTTTATCTAAGAAGATACGCTCCTCTCCACGCGAGCAGAGACATGTCATTATGGCAATAATCCTTTATCCTGTCCGCTCCAGTGAACAGGTAGCCTTTAGTCTGAAGATTGGTTAAGCGATAGGCGTTATCGGGACTCACACAACATCTGCCCATGTTGTTCCTTTATCCCCTCTGGACTGAATCAGCTGAAGCAAATTACCATGACAGTCCGGTGACCTTAAAAACTAATACATGGCATCGAAAACTTGTATGCATTTGCTAAATAGGTATAACAATCTCATGAATACAAGTAGAGCACGGAAGGCCTTGGATATGTTTTTTATAGATCACAAAAATCAACCGTAGCTTTAGTTACATAATAATCCCCACCCCATTTGCATTTTGATAGTCTAAAAAATATAGTAAGACCAAGACACTAAGGTACATTATTATTTGATATACAATGTGTACATGAATCCGTCCCTCCCCCTTCACTCCCCCCTTCCCCTTCTTAAAAACAGTGTCACTTTTTTCACTTATTCCTTCTTAAGTACCTACTAGCTGTGCCCGCGACTTCGTTTGCGTGGATTTCCTGTTTTTGCAACATTTATCATTGATGCTCCATATTAGTCGTAGCGTGATGCTATATAGCCTTGATAAATAGACTATCCAACACAAAAAGAATTTTTCAATTTGGATCAGCAGAGATACGCGTTCAACCAAACAAACAAATTCTTCAGCTTTATACTACCTATTAGTATAGATATGCTACTAACGAAAACGAACAAAAATCATTGCTTTCACGAACATTCTTACCAATTTCTTCACACGAAAAGGCGTCTTATTACGTACTAATTACGATATTTATTCCTAATTAGATAGCCCCAGTATTTTTAGGAGAACGACATCATTGAAAACAATGGCAAATACTTGGCCTAGTTTCCCTTGCCCTTCGCATTTGGGACTCCTATTCATAACCATTAGCAGAAAGCGTTGAAAGTAAATCGTGAACGAATTATACTCGAGTTCTG
Source organism: Elophila nymphaeata (assembly GCA_955850985.1). Taxonomy (NCBI): domain Eukaryota; kingdom Metazoa; phylum Arthropoda; class Insecta; order Lepidoptera; family Crambidae; genus Elophila; species Elophila nymphaeata. The sequence continues at coordinate 21,033,854 of OY039072.1, forward strand.
TTATTCACAGAAACAGGAATAATAATGGTGTTTTTCTTACCTTCGACATTTTGATATTATTCTTAGTAATAATTCTCTACCTACTGTTTTTCTTTTTGATTTTTTTAAGCTTACATAACCATACCATTCGGGTTTGTTATTGTAATTCAATTAACGAGAGGTTATTGGTTCGTCGATAATGTTATTCTAACGTTTCCGCTAATATAAATATCTTTATGGGGCTTTCTCACAACACCAATGGTGTTTTTATGAAGTATAGAAATTTACTTTCCTTCCGTGTATTGTAAATTTAGGCAATAGGGTACAACAAATAATAAAAAAATTAATTAACAAATAAATTCACCTGAGAGAAAAATGAAAACGTAATTATAAGAATATAATGTTTATGGTTTTCAATTTCCCAAGTGTAAAAATATAAATCGGTACATAGCACCATTAGGCGTTGATGGCATGCAAAATGGTGTAACATTCTGTATTAGTTGTTGTCTTGTGGTGTTAGAATCTTTTCGTCCATTTTCACAAATCGACAGTAACTAATTACTACAAACTGACTAATAAGCGTGCCGTTATTACAAGTGCCTATTAAAATTCTTGATTTATAGTATATGTACCTTGCCTTATATAGCCACCGTATATCCCATACCTATCTACACCCATTGATTTCAAAATAATGCAATATAACTTAATTAAAATGCTGAGTGATGATAATTGGGTAAGACAGTGCCATTATTTGGTTCTAAAGTGGGAAACGAATCGCTCCAAGCCACATCCCGCCAAGCCATCACTCCAAAATAAGCCAAAATCGTTTCGTGATGTGTCAAAAGTCGCTGCGTAAAATAAAGGTGATTTTCCACCAGAGTGGCGAGTCGAGACGAGTCGAGAAGAGAATTGAAATAGTATGACAAATTTTCAATCTTCTAGCGGTGAAAACATCTTTGGTGAAAACAGTGTGGATTGACGAGAATATGCGAGGCGTGAATTGAAATATTCGTTTGTGTAAAAATGAACCGAATTGCTTCTGATATAGAGTATAAATTAACTCTGCAACAGAAACACGCTTCTAACGATAGGCTTATAGTTGTTCGTTGCTACTTATTTTAGTGAAAAAGGGTCAGTGCGATTTCAATTCTCTTCTCGCCTCGACCACATCGCGCTGACTGATGGAAATGGAGGGATCTTAGACAATTTAACACGGGACGTGGCAAGCGAACGCGTTCCCCTCTGCCAAAGTACATGAACAAACGTTCATGTCAGTTTATAAAAACTAGTTAGCCGCGACGACCGACCGCCATTTTGAATTCGTATCTGTCGCTAAGCGGACCTCGTAAAAATTATTGGTTGCGGAGTGTTTTCTTGTAAACGACGACCAGAAACATTAAAGTTATCCTAAAACGGAGTTGCTTATCACACGGAAGTAATTTTATATTCAAATACACTACTCTTTCACATAACAATACAATTTTTCATCTACAAATTTTGCGACAGAAACAACGATATAACAACGTTAGGCGGTATGGTGGTACGCGGGTTAGTCGAGACCGCGAGTGTGTGCTCATAATAGCGATTAAAATTTTTGCAACAGTGTGCACGAGTGAGTAAATATGTGCTATGCGGACGCCACGTCCCGTGTTAAATGGTCTAAGGGAGGACTGTATAATATCGCAACGGAAGCGCGACGGTATCGCATTAGCACCGCGACTGAATCGTGGTTATGTGCAAAGAGTATATAATCACTACGTTTTGTCATGTGGGCGAAGACACACAGGTAGCGACCGCATCGCGAACGCGCGACAATATCGCTACAAAAAGTCGCCGTGGGCGAGGGCCCTTAAGTGTGCTACGACCTTTAAGAGGATAATAGTCCGGCGAGCACGTCTCCGTATAAACGGAGAAAACGTTTTACCACCCCTATTTCTTATCCTATCTTTATGATATATCAAAATGTTTTTAACAAAAAGAAAAAATACTGTACGATTTTTTTTTCCCCAAATTCAACATAGGTACATTCAAAATTATTTTGAAAACGTACAGAGAGTTTTTTAGTATGTTGAAAACATTCTAAAATATCATAGAGATTGGATAAAAAATTGCAGTTGGTAAAATGTTTCCTATCTTTGTATGCAGAAAGGTGCTCGCCGCACTACTATCCTCTAAAGTGAAGTTACTATTGCAACTCATTTGTATGACGCATAATCAAATCACAAAATTCAATATTTTATGTAATTATATGATACATAATCAAAAAAATAAAAAATATAAATAACCCTCGACATAAATTTGTAGCTAAGAACCATCTCGATGACGTCAGCTTTCAAACAAAAGAAACCGCATCAAAATTGGTCCATTCGTTTAGGAGCTACTTACGATGCCACAGACAGTCACCCAAACCCACAGATACACAGACAGGTCAAACTTATAACACAAACACAGACAAACTGATAGGATAGATATTATAGGTAGGTACTTGTGATAATTATTAGGAAACTTGTGTCGAAAAGTTATACATTCTTAGGGATATAGACAGACAGTTCATCAATATTATGTGAATAATTATTTATTGTTTAACATTCGTCGTCGTGGTTAATTTGCAAAAAAATTAGAACTACCTACTTATTAAGATGAATAGAATTATGATAGGCTGCTGTAGCTGTCACTGTCACATCACATCTTCACAAGAATGTAAGTACCTACACAAAAATCTTACAAATATATTTTTGTTTTTCATTATTTCTTATAATCTCTTAGGCCCATGCGGAACATTAAGAAGAAGCGCAGTGTTTACTTTAAAGTTATCTAATGTCCAAAACCAATCTACTGTAATGTTTTTCTCTTTTCAAACAGAATTCCCGTCCTCAAAATAAAGTAAGTCCGAGGGCCACAAGCTTTTGGGCATTACCAGTTCACCGTGACCAATGGCTGCAAATTTTATGAGCCGGCGGGCGACAGCGAGCCGCCATTTTTGTTTTTTCTTTTTTTGAAACACTGATGGCAAGCGACGAAATCGCATTCTGGCAGCCGACGTTTTACGCTCCATGCCAGTAATAAAATAAAGATTTCGCCACCATTGACTGTTCGTCTGCCATTTTATAAAGTCCCGTTTATTAACTTATCAAGAATTTTTTTTTCTAAGTTACGTGTTTTGAAAAAATAACCAGTCAGTAGAAATCAAAATATAATTATTTGAAGATTTAACCTTCTAAAGGGCCGGCGCGTACATAGCATTCGAGCGAAGTTTTCGAAACGCGTCACACATTAGGCAAATTCAATAAAACATGACTTATACAAACCTGAGAATGCGAAAATACGCGCAAATTACATGTGGATGCGCGATTATGCGCCAGTAATTTTGAATATTATTTCAATGCTAGCAATGTCGACAGACGATACAAATTTTTAATACTTTGCCGTGGCATAATTAGTACTCCGTGCATAAAATATATAAAACGTTTTAATTTTTAAAACTACAGTTCAACAAGTGATCTATTTTTGTTGCGAGTGCCGACTTCAAATGACGAACCAGCGAAGTAGTCTAATATTTAATCACGAGCGTAGCAAGTGATTCATAAATAGACTACTGAGCGCAGTGAGTGACTTAAAGGCACGAAACAAAAAAATGAGCTTCGAGATTTTACGAAGCAAAAATGGTCTTTCGGTACTGTAGAGTTGAAATAAATATTGTTTTATTTAAGACGAGCACAGTGGATTAGCCAGTTGAATTTGAAATGCCTGAACTTTTTAAATAAGCATTATTCGAGGGAATAAAGAGTAATAGAATTATGATATCTTTATGTATTTATTACACATGATTTGAAAATTGTGCATGATTTATTAAAAATTTTCAATTCTACTACAGAATAAGATTATCAATCATTATCTTTATTACCAATATTTATTTGTTAAAAATAGAAAAGAGTTTTTGAAATATTGATTTTTTTTTTGTTCTTATTTTTTGTTTGGCAACTTTAGTTATGATTGAAATTGATACCAAATTAAATAGAAAACCGAAAAACATGGAAAAAAAAGCACTTATCCATGACAGGAATTTTTTCCATGTTTTTTTTTTCTATTCCATCATAAAGAGTTTTTGTTTGTTTTATTTTAAATTATTAACATAAATCGATTATCCGACTACCAAAACGTGATTTGTGAACTATCTTATATTCAACACGATGAGAAACTGCCTGAAATGATGAACTTTGAACCGCCAAATCTGACACCGTTCTTGTCATTCCGCCAATTATTTTGAGGTCGGGCGAAGTCGTTTGTAAGAAATGAATCAAATCTGTCAGAGTACAGCCGTGTCTTGTGACAACCCTGGTATCGTCAGTGCCCTTTAATTAGCCAAGTTGACACCCTTCATAAAATAATATCCATTCGAGAGTGTATTCAAATTTTCAATTGCATCGTGACTTTGTTTTTCTTCGCGCTTTTAACTGTTCACGATGTTTTCATAAATATATGAATAGTCGAGGAAAATGCATTGAGGAAGACGGAACGGAAATATGGCTGGTTGTAGCATTTGAAAGAGTTTACAGTGGCTTATTTTTTAAGAAAATAAGACGTGAAAGAACTTGAGGGGAGCTCGGCTACCGGTTCTTGTTCTTAATTGGGTACTCAGTATTTTTAACGTTGGCTCATAATTTATTTTGCAAAACTTTTCATTGCGGACATTAGTTTTGCATTAGGGTCGTATAACGAGAATAATAACAAAGTCGATATTAATATAAAGAAAATACTTCAACCAAGTAGCTAAGATATTGATTGCGGTTTTATATTAAACTAGCTGTGCCCGCGACTTCGTCCGCGTGGATTTCCCATTTTTGCAACATTTTTCATTGATGCTCAATTCCTATTAGTCGTAGAGTGATGCTATGGAGGTATATAGGCCTATATCAGGGTTTCCCATACTGCGCGTCGCGATGCCCTGGCATCCCAGGGTTTGCGGTTCTATCCCGGGGGCGGGCGTAGTGAGACGATCCACATAGAATGGCTGTCTAGCTGCTATGCGAGCTAGTAGAACGAAAATAAATGAAGAGAAAGAAATGAAAGTCGCGATTTCAAAACTTGAGCCCGGATTGACTGTCTAGGGCGGGCGAAAAAATCGAACACAGCACCTTTCGCAATCCGGGCGGCTGCGTCCGTTTTTTTTGGTTTTTGTAGGTATGTACTTAACTTTTCTGTTACTATAACGGGGGGAGGGCTCGTAAAAATTGGAAAATTCTTAAGGGCTACACTATGAAAATAAGTTTGGGAAGTCCTCCAGTCTTCCTCGATAAATAGACAATCAAAGAATTATTCAATTTGAATCAGTAGTTCCCCTTTTTAGGGTTCTGTACCCAAAGGGTAAAACGGGATCCTATTACTAAGACTCCGCCGTCCGCCTGTCCATCTGTCACCAGGTTGTATATCATTAACCATTATAGTTAGACAGTTGAAATTTTCTCAGATGACGTAGTTCTGGTGCCGCTATAACAACAAATACTAATAAATAGAATAAAATAAATATTGAAGAGGCTCCCATAAAATAAACTTGACTTTTTTTGGTCGATTTTGATAACGGCAACAGATAGACGCTTGAAATATTCACAGAATCTTTAGTTATATTATTCACTTTAAAAATAAATAGTTAAATAAAAATAAAATTAATATTTAAGGGGGCTCAACAACAAACGTGATTTATTTCTCGGTCTCAATAACGATAACAGGAAGAAACTTGAAATATTAACAAAATATTTAATTTTAAATTCAAATAATTTTCGGACAGTTTTGATAAAATCTATGGCACGGAACCCTTCGTTCACGCATCCGACTCCTTCTAGGCGTTTTTTTTTACTATTTTTACAGGATGTCTCTGATGACCTTCTTTGAGTCACCAGGGGTTTTAGTAAAGGAGAGGACCTCTGTGGGTCCTCAAGCTTTAAGGTCGAATCACTCCAGAGAGGATTCCTGACCGGTGAGCTAAGGCGTCTGAATCTGACGGGATCAGTAGTTCCTAAGATAAGCGCGATCAACCAAAAAAAAAAACAACTCAGTATAGATGCGTGCGTAGTACTTGATCATTATTTAGCTGCGGAGTTATGTTAAAACTATGATATCTCTGAAGATATTCATTGAAATCTAATGATGTAAAGAACAATTTGGTACAAAATTAAATACTTGTGATGAATAATGTATTCATTTTGATAAGGAATAATATCATGTTGACAAAAATACCTTCGAATCTTAAGCATTATTTTAGAACAAAATTTATTAACAAAAATAGGTTATAGCGAGTCAACCTTAAGAGATAGATAAATGCTGTCTGTAACTTGTTTTTAGAACTTTTAAAGGAGAATAATTCCGTCTTACATAATTTTTGTGTAACTTTAACCGTTTACGCAGCGCACGCAAAGAAATCCCTGAAAATCAAAATTTTTTATTTTACGTTTATTTCAAACTATGATATTTCTTAAGATATTCATTGAAATCAAATGAAGTCATGAACAATTTTGTGCAAAATTAAATACTTGTGATAAATAATGTATTTATTTTGATAAGGAATAATATCATGCATACAAAAATACCATCGCAGATAATACATTATTTTAAAACAAATTTGATTACCAAAAAGAAAGGTTATAGTGAGCCAACCATAAAAGATAGATATATGCTGTCGCGGACTTTTTTTTAGAAAATTTAATGGAGTACAATTCCGTCATACATAATTTTTAAGCAACTTTAACCGTTTACGCAGCGCACGCAGTGAAAGCTTTGAAAAGAAATATTTTTCTCCCGTTTTTGCAACATTCTTCATTGATGCTCAGCTCCTATAAGACGTATCGTGATGTTATATAGCCTATAGCCTTCCTAGATAAATAGACTATCCAACGAAAAAATAATTTTTCAATTTGAGCCAGTAGTTGCTGAGATCTTAGGGTTCAACCAAACAAACAAACAAACAAACAATCAAACAAACAAACAAACTCTTCAGCTTTATTATTAGTATAGATTATGATTTATACTAAGAACAGTGACCTGTGATTTCTAAAAAATATTTTCATCCACACTAATTTGATTATAGTAGATTTTTTACAGATTTCCCGCTGTCCGTACTTCACACGGCATTTAAAAGAAATAAATGTTTGCGACTTAGGATCGAATGAGTCTCAAGAATCAACGCCAACTTGAGCGTCAAACGTCTCTATCACTTTGTGCTTGATAGAAAGTGACAAAAGATTCTCAAGACATGATTGATTTCTGAGTGTCGTTTGTAATATAGCCTAAGAATAAGACACCTGATGTCGTCTTTGACGACTCGCTTTACGTTTTGTTGCAAAAAATAGAATGTTAATAGATTGCGTTGTAGTGATAATAGCGGGCTTCCATTATGCGATTCTGGACCTGATTAAAACAACATAGCTGCATAAAACTTGGCGCTGATACTATTGTGTTGGGATGAAAGCCCAGCACTCGCCGTGGTCACAATGGGCCCAGCTTTTTGATGCACAATGCCATTCCACATCTACCATCTCTGAAAACAACGGAATCCAACACTTTTATTGTGCGTTAAATTGGAACAGGTAGGAATGGAGGCATTCATAATGAACTTCACAACAGGTCTGTTTGGGTTTATTGTTTAGTTTTGATTTACGTTTTGCTGGACGCTGTCTCTGGGGACTCCTGTGCAAAATGACCTTAATTGAATAAGTCTTTGTTATTCAAATTTAATAGGTATTGTAAGCTATATAAATGTTGTCTAAAACAGTTAATTAGAGTTCGGAGTTTCCAACTATTGTCTTCTATGTATGAAATTCTTCACATAAATTATGATTTAATAACGCTGTACCTTTCAAAGGCTTGGAATTATTTGAGTGCGCAACTTTATTGATTAATTATGAATATCCGAGGACGCTCAACTGTTTGTATTGTTAGACGAGATACTTTAATTAATTCTTCGGAAGTTGCAGAGAGTTCTTCTTTCAATAAAAAGTACTCTTAATTACAACGGTTGTGGGCATATTTCGTTTTCGCCGTCGAGCATAATGTGACGTCATTGGGTACGACAAAAGCCATTCAGAATTTTTTGCTAATCCCACAAAGAGAGTAAAACATCAAAGGCAGTAATAATATTGCGTTTTGTTCGGAGAAAATCTTGGAATTGTTATCCTCTTGGTAAAATTTGGATTCTTAGGTTTTTCGGTACCAGCAAGTACGTATATTCATCACGCTTTGTCGTCAAATGGAAATATTTGTACATAAAAATCACTGGAGCGTCCATTTGAGTCATTAGGTTCCTCTTTTAATTTGGTTTTTTAATACACAACCTTCATTCAGAGTAGCTATTCAAGGTATTGTGAAATCAAATAAACGAAGAGCACTTCCCCTTCGTAGTACTGTGGTTCTGTCAGTGAGTTTTTTTTTAGGGTAAGCAGCGCGTGAATTAGGTCCGGACCATATTGTTAAAACCGAACGTGACGCCTGTTAGGTCTCATCAAATTGTAGCATTATCTATGCCTAGGTTCAGACTATTGACACCCGTTGATGCTCAAAGTAGTACAAATTTTGAAAGTTGCACAAAAAGAAACTTGGCTCATGGTCTTGTGGTTCCAATGGTCTTCAACTTGCATATTTGCCATTTCCAAGATACCTAGAACCTCGCGGCCATAACAAAGACGGTTCAAAAGGATTTCTGGTCAATGCCAGGATCAACACACGAACATTGATGGTTTACTTTTGCGAAAATTCTTGTTAATTATATCGATAGTCACGATTTTAAGAAGGAATAAAGTACGTATTGCAATGTTATAGATTGTAACACTTATTATGTCTAGCTAACGATTTGCACTGACGACTGTGTGGCCCGGTGGCTTATCTACGATTGACTGACTATCCGCACAACTCCCCCACCACCGCATATTACGTGGTATTAGTCTAAGATCCGAACCTAAATCGACCTTCACCGAGCTGATAATAGAATGAAACATATTTTATTATTAATTTAGTATATTAGAAAACATATTAAAAATGGGTTGTCTAAAAAAATCCTGGACAGACTATTTTTAATTATTTTTTGAAAAATGATTTTTAATAAAATATTGCAACATCAAGATAATAAGAAAATTTTGTCGCGCGCTTATGATGATAATTTTTTTTTTCTATTATCCAATCGAGTGAAAGTAACTGATATCGACATACCTGTTCATACCTGACAACCCAGTAGTTCGCGCAGGTAAATAATAGACAACCCAATGCCTGCACATTCTATACGGTTTCTACTATCAGTCAGGACTAAATTTTCTTATTATCTTGATGTTGCAATATTTTATTAACTTTTTTTTAAAAATCATTTTTCAAAAAATAATTAAAAATAGTCTGTCCAGGTTTTTTTTAGACAACCCATTTTTAATATATATTAATCTATGTTGTAACCTATAGCTACATAAATACTCTTTATTGGTAAACATTATACGTATTAACATTTTAAAACCATTTATAGCTTTTATACAACTTTCATGTGCAATTTTTTTAACATATCCATTGTCCTGTCAGTTTCGATTAGATTTTAATGCAGAAGGCGACGAGAATGTTTTATTTTAACGTATTTTCGGGATTCCACTGGCGTATTTCAAATCTGGCTCAGTAACGAATATTGACAGTGCGAGTGACGTCACAAACTTTATTTATTCATAGCTGGTATGAAGGGAATTGGTCAAAGGATGGGTGGCAACGTGACACGTTCCAAAGGTAGACATAAATTTCGTTTACACCTAGTCGATGAGGTCAGTTCCAATTAAGGTTTTGTGATGGACCATGCCGTTCATGATTTGCGTTTTTTGGAATTCTAGAGATATTTGGGCTTTCGTTAGAGAATATGTAACATTGCAATAAACGTAAGTTGCTTGCTCTTAGCGCTTCCAACAAAGAGACAATATGCATGTACGGCTACGCCACAGTAATGAGTGACTCACGCGCCTTCGTGAGATAAAAATACTGCATGAGGTTTGATATTTGGAAATTTGAAAGTATAAAACCTCGTAATATGAACGTTGTTACGTAATCTCAACGTGGGGAAAAATGTCGTTTAACCTAGTCAATAATAGCTTTGACATGCATGAATAAGTTACATCTTTCTATGGAAAGATGTACCTAACTTATTGATCAGAACATGCAGGATAAATGTCACCATATTTTATATAAGCTGCTATGAAACTCTGTAATTGGCTTAAGGGCATGCACTCGATTTACGTCAAAATTGTCACATTTTGTAAATTTTTCACATCGGATTTTGGAGCGATGTGAACAGACTTTGCAAAGAAATTATATATTATTAAGTACAGGTAGATTATTTCTTGATTAAAACCACTAAAGAGAGATATTTTAATTTGCATTTACAGTTTTGTTAAGCGAAGAGAATCTTATTATAATTAATTTTATTATTTATTTTTAAAGTGAATAATATAACTAAATATTCTGTGAATATTTCAAGCGTCTATCTGTTGCCGTTATCAAAATCGACCAAAAAGTCACGTTTATTTTATGGGAGCAGCTTCAATATTTATTTATTCTATTTATTAGTATTTTTTGTTATAGCGGCACCAGAACTACGTCATCTGAGAAAATTTCAACTGTCTAACTATCATGGTTAATTTTATACAGCCTGGTGACAGATGGACAGACGGACGTTGGAGTCTTAGTAATAGGATCCCGTTTTACCCTTTGGGTACAGAACCCTAAAAAGAGGAACTACTGATTCAAATTAACAAATTCTTTGATTGTCTATTTATCGAGGAAGACTATAGGCCAGAACTTCCCAAACTTATTTTCATAGTGACGCCCTTAGTAATTTTCCAATTTTTACGAGCCCTCCCCCCTGTTATAGTAACAGCAAAGTTAAGTACATACCTACAAAAACAAAAAAAACGGACGCAGCGGCCCGGATTGCGAAAGATGCTGTGTTCGATTTTTTCGCCCGCCCTTGACAGTCGATCAGGGCTCAAGTTTTTCTAAATCGCGACTTTCATTTCTTTCTCTACATTTATTTTCGTTCTACTAGCTCGCATAGCAGCTAGACAGACAGTCTATGTGGATCGTCTCACAGTATCACTACGCCCGCCCCCGGGATAGAACCGCGAACCCTGGAGTGCCAGGGCATCGCGACGCGCAGTATGGGAAACCTTGATATAGGCCTATATACCTCCATAGCATCACTCTACGACTAATAGGAATTGAGCATCAATGAAAAATGTTGCAAAAATGGGAAATCCACGCGGACGAAGTCGCGGGCACAGCTAGTAATAATAAATGACATTATTATTATCTATGTTATGCATTTTTGTTTTTATATGTGTATAGAACATTAGTAAATACATAGATAAAATGTAGGAATATTTATTGTTGGAAATACTGTAGATAATTTGGAACTGGTATTGGTTTGTACCTATGTTCACAAAGTTTTCTATGCCTTTTTTTTAATAAAATTGGTCTGTAGCGAATGACTTCAATGTACCTGATGGTAAGCGAAAGTTGAGTCTAAATACAATGACAATGTCTTTAATGAGATATTATGCCTATTACTTTCTTGGTCTACTAAATAATACTAGGATATAATATCTTCTTGTTATAGTCATCAATTTTGTTTATGCCAAACGAGCAAGGTCGTAATTTATTGCTCTCACAAACAGCCGGGGCACTTCAGCTTCTTGTCCTAGCTGTTCAGATTTTGAATGGCATAATTAGTGTATTTGTATAAGTCCTTGAAGAAATATAAGACGTAATTTTATTACGAGTACCTTGAGACGAAATGCCTTACGACCTTTCAATATGGGTGACTCCATGTGGAAAGATTGTTACTGATATTTTTATAATAATTTAGGCCTAGAAAATAAAATATATTATAAAGATCAGAATTATAGCAAACCGTAAAATTTACTTGAACACAAATAAGAGTTTTTTTTTGTATTTGTCGCAACAATCTGGTCAGCAGGCTGCGACGTTATGCACAGGTATTAATGTATTTGTATACTAATATGAAAGTTGCTTTTTCATTTACGTTGTTGTTGAGTTAAGCAAAACTTCGACTGATGAAAATAAAATACGTTAAAATGGTTTATTAATTTTAGGAAAGTGTCATTGTCTTTATAATAATTATGAATTCAATGACTCTTATCTTATATATAAAATTTCCATGTCACAATGTTAGTTACCGTACTCCTCCGAAACGGCTTGACCGATTTTCATGAAACTTTGTATGCGTATTCAGTAGGTCTGCGAATCGGCTACTATCTATTTTCCATACCCCTAAGTGATAAGGATTGTTCACCTTTAATTTTTGTACGAAATTTTTTTATTATGTGGCATTAAAAAATACACACAACCCAAAATTTTTACTTTTTTATCACCAACCCCTATATTTTTATGGCGATTTTAATAATTTAATCATTTTTGTGAGGCAAAATAACGTTTGCCGGGTCAACTAGTATTGCTGTAAATTTTATTTTGCTCAGAATATGGGGAATAAAGTTACCTTTCCAAGACAGTAGCAACAACGCTGTTGAAGGGGGAAGTAACATCAAAGTAAACATAAATAGACTGTCTAATAACATGTCGTAGGCATGTCGTAGGAGCAAAATCTGTCGTTGTTATTTCTTGGAACTTTGTGATCTCTATAAATATGAACGGTGTTTGTGTATGAAGCACTGCCGATTCAATTGCGATAAGACTTTGTTAACTTTTTACTTGCACATTGAACAACAACTTAGTACCGATTTGTTATTCTCCAGTTAGATGGGAGACCAACACTTTGGCTTTCCTTCCTGCCTCGGACGGCACATTAAGCTGGTGTTGACTTTAGTGTCGGACCTTGACAAAAGCTTACCACGTCATGCCGATGTTGTATTCCAGTCAAAAATAGACTCAAGAAAATCGAAACCACTTTTACCTCGCTGAGGGGTGTAGACACTACTGTACGTGTTGTGGTTCCCATCAACAAATTATTCGTTGATAGTTTTGTGTGATTATCAACAAAAAAAATAATCTTAAGTAATTTAAATAATTTGGAATATGTAAAGCGGATAAAAGTAGGAGGGTACTTACTAAAATTGTAATTCCTGTTACCAGTTTAAAAACAAAACTAAAATCGGGTTGTAGTATGCGAATAAAAAACAAAAAATGTTTTCTAATTATTGTTTCCAATTGATGTGTAGGTACTGCTGTCAAATATACCTACACTAGAAAATGTAACTTAGTAAAAACATGGGATGTGAAAGTTTGGAAAATCGGTCATTTTACTCAACATTTTGACGGGGTTTACATTGACCGTGGTGGCACGAGCAGATTATTTCTGCAGAAATTATTTTACTGTGAGTTGGAAGCACTCGCCCGGGTAGCGAAAGTTCGCGGGTCCCGTCTTAGCACTTGATAATGAAATATATTTTTCTTGTTTTCTACTTATTATGGATCAATTTTCAAACTCTTTATTTTACATTTTGAATTTTCGATTTCAGTATATGAATATTTCAGACATATGTGTATATTATTGGTAGATAGATGCTCGCATGTACCATGTACCAAACTGGTAGCCGCATCAGTGTATAGCACAAGCATTCATCACACATCCATTTGTCGAGTTCCCGCATAGTACACTAGCATCAGAACTTTTTCCCACCATGTTTCATAAATAAAAGCTTTCTACCCAAAGATTCTTAATAAATTATAAGACGGGAACATAACGACGCTTCTCCGCAGGGGCCGGTACACTCTTCTATTACAAAATTTCCATTCAATCTGCTGTTACTTCGACGAAGTTGGAAAGTATTTTTAATCCGTAACTCGCTGGCTGAGAAGGCGAGAATGAAGAAAATTAAAGAGTTTGCCAAACTTTAAAGTCTTCAACTCAGCCTGTCGTACTTAAAAGCAACTTTGCGTTTACAAAACTGAAATTAGATACTGTTATAATTAGTGAAGTTGATTAAGCTCGCCGGATCGTCCTTGTCTTCTAAGAGGGACATATCGAGGCGAAAGGAAGGTTTCTGAGAGCTTAGGAGGACCATTTTTTACATCTGTGCTTCTAGTCAAATTTAAATTTAGGCTGGCTTAATAGGATCGTTTTTTTCTAAGCAAGTAGGTAATCGTGATGGAGAATTTTGTTCGATTGCCTATTTTGAAACGTTAATCCAAGTTCCATCTTGTATTGCCATATCGCTGCGGTGGTTTTTAAATCCTCCGTCCGCTAACGAACTATGGTTGTTTCGCAAGTTGGTGTCAGTCAGATTTTTATTTCAATACTAGATGACCCGGTGTACTTCGTATCACCTATTCACGGAGTACTAAACGTCTTTGCACCTATCCTAACGACATCAAAACTCTTCCTTCGCTAAAATGGCGGAACGTCAAATGTTTGACAGGAAAGTAGGCAGAACAGTTTATATGGGAAAATGAAATTGTTGTTTTTACTATCTTCCTCGCAATTTTTCCATATTTCTCTCACCTTTTAAACCTTCCCTAGACCTCCACAAACATTTCAAGATCAGGATAAGATAAATCCGTTCAGCCGTTCTCGAGTTTTAGCGAGACTAACGAACAGCAATTCATTTTTATATATATAGATTTCAAAAATTGTTTCAGAGTGAATTTTGCACATTGAGTGTTATTTTGTTGCACAAATATCCGTGTTAACGATTAATTATGAGGAATCATTGCCATTAAAAGGATAAAATATATGACACTGGTGGATTACTGAGAAAACACGGCCACCGTCAGAAACGCTTTGTACCGTTTACCAACTTGTCTGTTCTCTGTTGTGTTTGACGTTGAGAGTTTTGTAGTAATTTTCACTACCTCTACATTCTCCATTATGCATTCTGTCGTCATACATTCATCATTATAACAGCCTTTATAATTGGACCCACTGCTGTGACACAAGGCCTCTCCTTGTCATTGAAGGAGGTTTAGGCCTCGCTTCCCCAATGCGGATTGGTGGACGGAGTATAAGGTGATCAATACCCCCTTGCTGATCCATCAGTCGCTTTCTACGACACCTATTGGAGGATATAGAGTGATGCTATTCTACTCTGCCAGCATCACACGGCTAGCACGTCATACATTACTCGCATTATACATACTCCGTCCACCAATCCGCTTTGGGCAAGCGAATCAACCCTTTAGCAATTAGCAATCCACCCTTTAGGCGACTGGACTGTCGCTGCTTTGGAGCACTTTATGGCCCTTCCTGCTAGATGCGGTTTTGTGTGTAATGAAATCTTGCTCAACCCTTTTGAGATTACGCGCGTAATACTATGTATATTTTATAAATCAATTTTTTTGCAAACCATTAGATTCCGTAACCAATTTTCGCTGGACTGACCATTTGGGCCACCTAAATACTATCGTATACCTAACGTTCACTTTTCTCCGCTAAACTGTAAGTTCTTTAGAAACTGCTCAGCAATTACCGATTCGTGCCGACTGTAAACTTTGTTTTACTTGAAAAGAATTAATATTCATTAAAAAATCTTTGTCGGCATCAGCCTGTGGCAAGTTTCTAATCAGGTCGTGTCAGGTCGCAGCCCTCAGGCGTAGGGGCGCCAAATTCAAAATTGAGGAAAATAAGTTTTGATCCCAATGTAATTGAGTAAGATCTACCCTTCACTGAAATAAGGTTGAGGCACCTACTTTGTTTTAATCACGCGTAATTACTGTACTGTCAACTCACGTTCTATTTTTAAATAAATAATCGCAAATCAACAAACTGTAAGTTATTGACTAGGTATAAAATAATTTCTGTAATTTAAATTTGTATTGTAAAAACATTTGATAGCCCTTGTGTAGGTACCCAAATCACAAAAAATCTAAAAACTATTCTTCTCGAGTGAATAAAAATATTTGTTTATTAATTAAAGCGAATCGTCAAGTGTCCGGTATGCATTCATAAGTCAGTAAGCAATAATTGTAGCTCAATGGACAAGAAACTCCATAGGTATATTTCTTTCTTTACTTTTCCCCCTAAAGATTAATGAGAGATACAGAATAAATTGATCATTCTAAAAAACAAGGTTACTTTTTTTGGAAGTCACTGAGATAAAAGTAAGAATTATAGATAAAATACAATATAATTTGTTTATTACAAAGAAAAAGTACAAAATTATTAGCACAACAAAAAACACGGAGATTTGTCTGGTGTGCCAAATATGCAGATGAGAGAAAAATATGGTAGGTAGTAATAAAAAAATCCACACCTCACACCAATTACAACAACACCATTATATTTCATTTATTATAAAAACCATCAAGTATAGTATAATGTGAACACATTTGCAGTGTACATACAGTTTTATCATCTAAGTAGGGTTTCTCGCCACCGCCATAACGTAATTTACATATCTATAGTATAATTGTACCCAACCCCAGCAGATCTTACTTCGTCAACGCCTTTTAATCTGTCCAACAAGAAACACATTTCCCTGTGTTTGTAAGTGGCGCAATCCGAGAGGCACTTACGCATTTCCATCCCCTTTCAAAACTTCAATTTTCATATTTTATAAGTACACAATCTTCAGGCGTTACTTTGTTCGACTTTGTCTCCTTTAGATTTTCCCCTCCATTTCATTATTGAAGCCGTCTTTGCCCACGTCGGTGTCAAACGTCTACATGGCACGAGCTTTCTATAGGTAATAATGATTCCATCGACTACAACCCAGAAAAGGCGTATTATTCAAATTCTCAGTAAGTTTTATGATTACGCTTTCGTCAGCTCTGTCCTGCGAATTCGTTAGTCTTTCTTATTCTATATTTAAATTCGGAACCTTTATAGTTCTTTCTACAAAGACTTGTGAAACAAATCTAATAAAAGCGTCTATTAATTACGTGATTATATTCGCTTGTAACTTTTGTTCAGCTTTTTTCTTTAAGGCAAATAGATACCTATCCATGTTGTGTTCATGTCAAATTTTTCAACAGAAATAAAACCTCCTTTGGTCAAGCAAGCCGCATTAAAAATGGCGCCAATTTACTTTTTTTAAGAAGGTTCTATGAACCTTTGTAAAATATAAGCTCCTTGCTTTGGTGGATACTCTATAAGATTATTTTTAATTTTATTCGGCGTAGAGCGACGTCCCTTTTCTTGTCAAAATATTATATTATAAAACATTTTAATACTTTTTTATCGTTTTAATCTACGAAACTTGGTTAATTTAATTTAGCCAAAGAAGTGTTTAAATGTCTATAAGTTAATTAAAGCGCTTGATTTTCATTCACTTTCCCCTCGAGATGGGGTTGTTGGTAACGCATAGGTAATTGTCCAAGATCATTGGCGTTTGTGTTCACCCTCATAATTACTTTGAAATGGGATAAATATTCTGATCTGAACCAGAGTGTTGTAGCCTTTTGCCCATTTTATTTTTTCATTCTGAAGCGTAGGTAGAGATTAGCGTTTACAAAATATTAAGTAAAATTCGTTTACATTTGAATGAAAAACATTAATGTATTTCGATGTTTAGTGAGAAGAGTCCTTCAATTCCTGATAACATTCATTATCAGAGAGTCGAGTGATTTTGCTGAGCTTAGTTTAATTAATGTTACCTTTCAAGATTTGCCTAGCTGTCCTCTTTTTCATAATTTTTTTTTGTTTTGACGACGATGACGATTTAAATTCCATTTACGGCCGGTACCGCACGCTGGCTAGGCGTACGGCGTATGTGGGATTCCCCGTCGTGGAACAACATCGGTCATACCCACTAAAAACCACCGGTACCTACCCTCCTAAGCCCTTATGGGGGCGTATAGGGATCAGCGTATTAACATACGCCTCGTCACCGAAAACTTGCCAAGTAGTCCTAGGCACCAGCCATTGCCTTAAAGAGACTCAGTTAGAACCATATCGAATCTGACTCCCTCTAGTTCTTTCCTAATTACCCTACAACTTACGAGTAACACAGTAGCAAAACTAACTCCATTAAGTACACTTTAAATAAGTAACTCGCAATTTTCACCATTTCAAAAGAGATAAGAAACGTTGCCTAAAGCGAAGCCGTGAGTTGCTCTAATTACCGAAGCAATTTAGGAATCGGACGAATAATTGCGCGTAATATTTCAACGAACTAATACCAAAACGTAAGGGTTCGCAGTCGTAATTTGAAAGTTTCGGAGCGATCATTTGTCGGAAATTCCGGTACAACATGGCCGCCCCTTGGATTATATCTCGCTGCCTCCATAAGTGGATTAGTTGTCGCAGACATTTTTGAGTCCTTTATCATCTTTATGGTTCCATTTCACTTTTATAACATATACAATGTATATTTCAGTGAATGTGTGTTCCTGGGGATATGCATTAACTTAAACATAGTATAGATACGTTTTTTGCAATTTGGTCGAAAATAAAACCCTCTGCAAACACACTCCACAAACTTCATGCTTATTCCAAGCTTATGAAAAGTACTTTAAAGGGCCATTTAAATAAAGAACCTTTTAATTTTGATTTTATATTTATTATATATAGGTTATTATCTATATTAGACATAGCTTCTCGACATATTCTCGACCTTATTTTGCCCACGGCCCACCGTCAGTTCTCATCGCAGTGTGCCCTGCCTTGACCTTGGTTCTCCTGCCGGATCTCATCGTTTCTAATATGATCGCGCGGAGAAACTTTGAGCATAGCTCTAGAACCCATGGTATAGACAACTAGCTATATACGAGTACACAAACGTACGAAATATCTAACTTTTTTATTACTTTTTAAATATTGTAAAGGAGGTACGTGATATAGGTAGTGAGAAACATTATGCTAAAGTCTAGACTCAATTAGTTGTCAGATCAATTCTAGCCGATTTGAATTGATAGATTTAATCGTCGCGATGCTAAAACTTCCTATGTAATATTCGGATTAATTGACTTAATAAGCTTTTATATATCCACTTAAAACGACTCCCCGTTTAATTAAGACGAATCATCGGGGAAAATTAAATTTTGCGGAAAACGGTCTTAAAAGTAACGACTAAAAATCCACTTACATCTATCTTCTGAGGAAAGCTGCGTCGCTAATCCTGCAAAGGAATCTCTGTAATCAAAAACCGTAGACTCCGACTGTACCGGACATCGGTAAGGGATGCTCGTATTTCAAATCTAGACGTTAAAATTACGCAATAATTTTTTAACATTACTTATCAAAGACAACCTTTGATAAGATGACGGTCTTAGCCAAGCGGTCTTTAAATAAGTTCTATCACCAACCAAAACTAGGACAAAGTACTTACAGTCAACAGCCAATTAGGTTAATAAAAACTGACAATTAATTTGCACTTTATATTACGCACGTTTAGGGTTGAAAATCAATTATAGGCATTTGACCATTTTGGATAGTCTGATCCATTAGTACCTGAAACCTCTTTTGTTAAAAGTAAATAAGTGATATTATTAGTCTAGTCCCCTCCACTCTTCCTTCTACGACGAGGCCCTCAATGGATTCTCTATCTCGTCTTGATTGAGACGTGTTCAAAGTATTTTAAAATAGGACGGATAAGATTTTGAACTACCAGTAGATTAGATATGTGTACGTTGTTTGATACTGCATTCTTGAAATATAGAAATCGAGATCTAATAAAGTAAACGAAACTATGTCCAGTACACTCCATGCATTATTCTATAGCTAGATATTTGCAGAGCATCTTCTTTTGATCTAACGCAACGTACATATCTCAGCAGCGTACAGATATAAGAGGGAACCCAATATCTGAGCGAGCCAGATAAACCTAATTTGTCGTAGAGTAATGAGGAACTCAAGATTTCAGGAAACCCCTACCGATACCACGAAGTCGCGAAAGATAGCGATAATCTCGTTTATCTTCTTACTAAACATGTTAGTGATATATCGTTTAAAATGGGGAAAGTATAAGACATAGAAACTCTCCCACTAACTGTCCCGCATGGTCATAAATAAATAACTGTACAAGCCATTTTTATGTTCATTTGTTTTCCAATATTTTGCATTGCTGTGTTCGAACCTATTGCTCAACAAGCGACGCAGTTTGCCGTAATACGTCTACCATAAGTAATTGACAGTTCATTAAAGACGTTCGGCATTGACACTCGCATTTTAATTGCATCTCCACGTAGATCGTCCCCTGGAGTTTCTCCCGAGTTCTTGTCGTAAAAACACGTGTTGAGAGGCTCCATTTTTAACCTCAATCAACCGTACAATTTTTGTTACCTACTTTACTTACCATTGGCAAAATGCGTACGCTTAATGCGACGCGAGGCCATTAATTAAGAATATAATAGAATAGATCGTCCCCTGACGTAATTGACATATACCTGACGTATGTAAGGGCACATACGAGCCCATACATTTTGGTCCTTCAAACCGGATATGACTCAGCGACCTATGGATCACACAAACAATTACTAAATTCGTTACTTTAATTGTATTATGACCATGCGCATGCCTATGTGCAAAGGTCTATACCTTTAATGAGAGAGTTTAATATCTTACAACAACACTTTTCTTTTTTTAATAGACTAAGGGCTGACTTTTCAATGCCTAGATATTTCTTATACGTCGGACATCGTACTACTCAGACAAATTAAAATTAGGTTGACAGTTGTCATTTCGTGTTTTCTATTTGATTGCAAGTGCCATTTGCTTTTGTTAGGTTAAAAATTTAACTGACTGTTAACTTTTATCTAGAGATTGAAAAATGAGCCCTAAGTACAGTTTAGTGAGACGACATATCGCTAAACATGTTTAGTAAGTAAATAAACAAGAATATCGATCTTCCGTGATTTCCGCATTTCCTTGAGACAATATATAAGCCATAGGTAGACGCAAGTATTCCGTTGAAGGGTTGTAATATATTGCAGCCGCCTTAGCAAACAGTACATAAAGATTGGACCACCGAGTTTCCCGCAATAAGCTAGAGGGACATCGCGACCCTTCGTGAATTTGGCTGCTTCCTCGACGGCCGGACGCGTCGGGCAGGCCACGTTATTAAGTGATTCCGCCGAAACAAATCCCACCGAATTACTTTAAAAATTCTTTACCCAGAATGCTTTTGCATTTTAACATCCTCCGTAATACATTCTTGCCGAAATTGCGCCATTGCTTAAACAAAGGCTCGTACCGAAATACACATTTAATGCTGTAATGTTTCAATTTATTTTCCCTCTTTTACATGAACCTGAATACGCTTTCATTTAAAATAACATTATTTAAATGTTTGCTTCGATTAATGTATTAATCTGATTAACGTGTATCGCTGAACATGTAACCGTATTTTATTTCGAACCCAAATTTAACACTATTAATTATATTGGCCGTGTATTTTTAATTAATACCAATTTTTGTTGAATGGCTAAATAAATATTTGTCTTTTGTATTTGTGCATCATATATCAGATTTATCGGCCTGAAATATTAACTCTTCTTTAAAATTTAATCGTGCATTGGCGATTATATTTGTTCTTACGAACTTCAGTATTGCGAATACTTCAAAATTCATCATATGAACTGTTGACTACGCTAAGTCAACCTCTTTATATTGTTTATGAGTATTTTTTGATATCTGTTTTCTATGGTTTTTTACGATTGTATTTTGTTACTTTTTCATATATTACATTGTCACTGAGAGCAAACAAGAAGAAAGTTTTATTTTCAGCTTTTCACAATTTCCAACAAAGTGGTGTCAGAAGTGGGATAAAAGATGCTCACGAGATCTAAAAAAGCTAAGGAGGCTCAGAATGCCGGTAAAAGCACAAATGGTAGTGGTAAGTCCTCAAATAAACTTTCTTCTTCGGTACGGCTTCAAATAGAAGCAGCGCATGCCGAGCGCACGGCTAAAGCGGAGCGGGAGCTAGCTGCCGCTGAGGTCGCCGCGGCTGTGGCTGAGGCCGACCGCGCTGCTCGCGTGGCTGAGGCCGACCGCGCCGCTCGCGTGGCTGAAGCCCAGCTTGCCGCCGCTGCCCGGGTGGTCGCAGCGGAGCGCGCCGCCGCTGAAGCGAAACGCGTCGCACAGCTTGCTAGTCTAAGTTCCGGTAGCCGTACCGCCTCCCAGTATTCACGCAGTCATGGTAGTCGAACGCAAGCGTGGGTTGAAGCTCACGGCAGCTCGCAGGCCAGGCCCTCTGCGCATGAGGCGCTTTTTGAGGACCCGCCCGTGGAACCCCTGGCCCATACGGCGCCTTTTGGGGGTTTGCCTACGGAGGCCCTAGCGCATACCGCGCTTTTCGAGGGCCCCGCGGTTTCCGCGCCGACTGCCGTGCGGCGGGCTCCTTCCTGTGTTGTGGCTTTCCATGGCTACTCTTGCCACGCATCTGTGGCCTCATGCCACACCCCGTTGGCGCCCCCCTGTCACCCTCCTACAGGGCAGTGCAACGCACATGTCAACGGGGCTCCTACACATTTACACTCTACATTAGGCACTCTACAGCAAAATTATAACATCAATAAAGATAATATAGAATTTCATACTTCACAAAATATACTAAAATTGGCCTCTGCCATCGCCGAGGTGGCTGCTGGAGCATCTAGTAAAAAGGTAGGTGGTAATCCTTCAATTTCGTTGCCTATCTTTAGCGGATACCCGACCGACTGGCTCATTTTTAAAAGGCTCTATGACGCCACGAGCTCGTCGTATTCGGCTTCCGAAAATTTAGCTAGAATTAGTGCTGCTTTACGCGGGGCCGCGCGCGAGTGTGTGAGTGTTCTCATTGCAGTCGCTCGCGACCCGGCTGAAGTCATTCGAGCTCTCGAGGACGCGTTCGCCCGTCCAGAGCGAATTATTTTGACGGAACTCGCCTTAATTCGTAGTTTACCTAGGCTATCCAACCAAGAGAGCTCGAAAGACTTGAATAGTTTTGCATGCAAAGTACGCAATTGTGTAGAGGTGGTGCGGCTGTTGGATCGGCCGGAGTATTTAGCTTCTCCAGAGTTGACCAACGAGATTGTCGGTAAGCTGACGCCTCTCTTACGAACACGTTGGGCGGACTTTGCATGCAAAAACGAAAACCTTCATCATTATAGATTAGAACTTTTGTCAAAATTTTTAGTGGGCGAAGCAAATCTTCGCGTAAAATTTGAGTACATCGAACCATCCAAGTCATTGCACGTCACTCACAATACCGTTGACAAGCGTCAAAACGTTCATCTCGTTTGTCAAAACGAAACTTCTTTTTCGGCGGCATCCGTGACAAATGACAACCCGAAGTCATTCAAAGAGGATTGTTTATTTTGTGAAAAGTCCGGGCATGTCGTTCTAGGATGTAAACAATTCCAAATTCTTTCAATTGATAAAAGATGGGAATGGGTAAATTCAATGAAGGTTTGCCACAAATGCCTAAGAAAAGGAGGTCATGCATACGCTCGTTGTAAAAAGTTTTCATGTAAGCACGATTCATGTACCAAGAAATTCACTCATCATTCCATTCTTCATAGAGATACTTCTGAATGTGCTACAGTGTCTTGTGTACAGTCAACGCCTGAGGGCTCTGCTGTTTTTGATAACACTGCTTCGGAAACTATAGCTCATAGTAGTACTCGTTCATCTTCCCGCCCTTTCCTCAAGATGATTGCGGTGACCGTCTCTGGCCCAAGAGGGGCTGTTGATGCTTTCGCATTATTAGATGACGGCTCCACCGCTACATTAATAGACTCATCTCTCGCCAAAACTATTGGTGTTGAAGGACAAAGTAGCCTTATGACTATCGAGGGTATTGGGGGGATGTCCAAGACGATGAAGGTAGACCACGTTAGTTTAAAAATTAAGGGTCGTCATTGCTCGGAGCTCTACGAGCTCAAAAATGTTCGCGCCGTGCCCAATTTGGATATCGCACCACAATCCGTCAGAGTCCAGGACATTCAGGCTCTAGACTACATTTCGGACATTGCCGAGCTTCTGAGCTATGACGACGCTAAACCATCACTTTTGATAGGTGTAGATAATTGGCATCTTTTGTTACCCCACGAGGTGCGTCGCGGTTCTCGCACTCAACCGGTGGCCGCTATGACTTCCCTCGGGTGGGTTTTGTTCGGCAAAGTTAAGTCAAACTTGTCACAAAATTGCTATGTGAACCATTGCCGCGACGTTACTGCTGGCGAAAATGAGTCTCTTGATGTTCAACTGAGAGAATATTTTCACATTGATTCTATCGGCATAGTAAAGAAGCAGTATCTGTCCGAAAGCGATAGGCGGGCTCTACAAATTTTAAATGAGACGACGCGACGTCTCCCATCAGGTAAATTCGAGACTGGTTTGGTTTGGCGAGCTAATATCAGTAAGGTCCCTGACAGTCGCCCCTTGGCCCTGTCTAGGTTTCGCAGCCTGGAAAATAAGTTTAGACGTGACCCTGCGTATGCTGCATCTTACAAGAGTATCATTCAGGGTACTTTAAGTAAAGATTACGCTGAGTTGTGCCCTCCATTCTCTGAAGGTGTTGTAACGTGGTACTTGCCGCACTTCGGCGTAGTTCACCCTCAGAAATTGAAGTTAAGGGTTGTACATGATGCAGCTGCTCAGGTGCACGGTGTGAGCTTAAATTCTATGTTGCTTTCCGGACCTGATCTTTTACAACCGTTATTGGCCTTACTAATGCGCTTTCGAGAGGGTCGAATAGCTCTCAACGCTGACATTCGGGAGATGTTTCCGCAGACGAAAATTCGGGTAGAGGATCGGGATGCGCAAAGGTTTTTGTGGCGCGACGACCCCTCTGAGCCGATTCGCGAGTACAGAATGTCATCCATGATTTTCGGTGCCACGTCGAGTCCCTTTACGGCTCTTTATTTGAAAAATCGTAATGCCCAGGAACACAGTCACACGCATCCAGCTGCCGCTGCCGCTATCATGAATGATACTTATATGGACGACTACTTAGGCAGTGTTGATACACCAGACGAGGCGGCAAACCTAGCGCGTGATATAGTTCATGTTTTGTCGCGAGCCTCTTTGCAGATGCGTGCCTGGGTTTCTAATTCAGAGCCGGCACTTGCATCTATCTCGCCAGAGTTGCGCCTCACAAACATGTCCTCGGTGGCAGTTCGAATACTTGGCGTGAACTGGAACATCAGGGATGACACTCTGTGGTTCTCAAGGGGCAATTTAGGTGATTTGCCTACAATTTTGACAAAGCGGTCCGTTTTGTCGTATTTAATGAGTGTATATGATCCACTAGGTCTGCTTACTCCTATTATAATCCGTGGACGGTTGCTATTTCAGCAGACCTGGAAATTAGGTTTACACTGGGACCAACAGCTACCTATCTTCTTGGTTAATAAGTGGACTTTATGGTACAAGGAGCTTTCGGTTTTATTTACTTGTTCCATCCCTAGACATTATTTGTCACTTAATGTTGCACATGAGGTTGAGCTTCACGTTTTTGCCGACGCAAGCGAGGTTGCTTATGCCTGCGTAGCTTATTTTAGGTTTGTGTGCGCCGGCGGGAAAGTGATACTTAGTCTCATTGGTGGCAAAGCACGACTGGCACCGTTAAAGCCAGTTACAATACCTCGCCTGGAGCTTCAGGCAGCGCTCATGGCCGCGCGTTTTGCCCAGTATATTGTTGAAGCTCACAGGCGAAAGCCATCGAAATTATTTTATTGGTCAGATAGTATGACGGTTCTTCGCTGGCTGCGATGCGATGCCCGCTCATTCAAACCCTTTGTAGCTCATCGGGTAGGTGAGATTACAGAGTTAACTAGTAGTTCCTGTTGGCGGTATGTTCCGTCGGGTTTGAATGTGGCGGACGACGCTACGCGCGTGGATCACCAATTCAAAATTTCCTCTCGATGGTTTCTGGGGCCATCATTTTTAACCTTACCCTTTGTCGATTGGCCACAGGAACCATCCACTCAATCGCCTCCAATACTCGAGGAGCTTAAACGAACCGCCATGGTTTCTTGTTTGGAGGCGGTAGGGGCAATTGTTTCGCGAACACTACCTTCACCGGTGGTTGCGGACGCCACTCGTTTCAGTCAGTGGCTTCGTTTACTAAGAGCTACTGCTCGAATAGTGCTATGCGCGGAGCGGTTTAAAGCCCTTCTGGCATCTTCGCGTCAAGTTGCAAATTCAGAATCTTGTTTAACTTCACGACATTTAGTGGAGGCAGAGCGACGACTCCTCCTTCGTTCTCAATTAGATTCTTTCGGAGATGAGTATACCCTTACCCAGCGCGGCCAGGCGTTACCCAAGACTAGTCGCTTAAGGAGCTGGGCGTTGTATGTTGATGAAGATCACACGCTTCGACTTTATGGAAGGATTTCGACAATTGACGACGTCTCCACCGCCGTGAACCCACTAGTGCTTGATGGCAAGCACAGGATCGTGCGACTTCTTATTGCTTCGGTTCACCAACTCATGGCCCATGCGAACAACGAAACCGTCGTAAACGAGTTGCGCCAGAAGTATCACGTAATTGGCCTTCGACCGGCAGTGAAGAGAGTGGCGAATGATTGCTGTCAATGCAAAATTCGAAAGGCTCTACCAACCACCCCATTGACTGGCAACTTACCATCGGAACGGCTGGCCCACCATGAAAAACCGTTTACGCACGTGGGCTTAGACTACTTCGGACCCCTTCAAGTCTCCATTGGACGGCGAACAGAGAAACGATATGTGGCGCTGTTTACCTGCCTCACGGTGCGCGCCGTTCATTTGGAGGTTGCGTCGAGCCTTAGCACCGATTCGGCAATAATGTGCATTCGCCGGTTCATCGCCCGCCGTGGAACACCAGCGACTATATTTTCAGATAACGGCACGGCTTTTGTTGGAGCCAGTCGTGAACTTCAGAAGCTGTATGGTGAGCCTGTAGCAGAGTACGCGTGCAACAAGCGGATCAAGTGGAAGTTTATTCCGCCGTCGGCCCCTTTCATGGGCGGTTGTTGGGAGAGACTCGTGAGGAGTGTTAAGACTGCTCTTTCTGCTACATTAAGAGAGCGCTCTCCCTGTGAAGAGGTTTTCAACACGCTACTCTTGGAAGCTGAGGCGATTGTCAACTCTCGGCCCCTTACGCACGTGTCTGTCGAGCCAGGTTCGGAGGAAGCCGTCACACCTTCGCATTTTATACTGGGAACATCGTCGCCCTACAACGTTCTCGCAGCGGCGGATGATGTGGATTTGGTTCGCCGGGTCAAGTGGAAGAAAGGGCTACGCTTGGCGGATCACTTCTGGGCACGCTGGGTAAAGGAGTACTTACCGGAGTTGAGGCCTCGACCTTCAGGGACAACTGCGGGGACACACACATTTAAAATCGGGGATTTAGTATTAGTCGCCGACGGCAATTTACCCCGAGGCGCATGGCCCCGTGGTCGGATAGTCACGCTATTCCCTGGTCGCGATGGCGTAGTGCGTGTCGCCGAAGTTGCCACTAGTACTGGTTCTCTACGTAGGCCAACCCGCAAGCTGGTTTTATTGACTTAGTGTAGTCACTCCCTTATCTTGGTGTTGCCACACGGGGGCGACCATGTTGACTACGCTAAGTCAACCTCTTTATATTGTTTATGAGTATTTTTTGATATCTGTTTTCTATGGTTTTTTACGATTGTATTTTGTTACTTTTTCATATATTACATTGTCACTGAGAGCAAACAAGAAGAAAGTTTTATTTTCAGCTTTTCACAATTTCCAACATGAACTATGTGACTAAATCTAAATGTATTTTTTGAAAAGAAATACCACACTAATAAATAATAATAAATAATTTGATAACTACCTAATTTTTCGGTATCTATCGGTGTAATTTGTTTTTCTTTTTTAATTCTTGATCTGCGGTCACCTCAAACATAACCACCCTAGGTGGTAAAGTAGGTTATGTTTGAAGTGACCTATCAATCAAAATTTAAACAGGACAAATGTAATACTCTAAATAATCTCAGCAGTCCGGGTATAAAAGTATTAGACAAAACAATATTAATTTTAATTCTCCCTGTAAGACGTATCGAATCACCTTATAAAGCGAAGGGGAAGCTCTCACTCTCTCTTTCTCCTACTGAAATCCGTTCACTCATAAGTTTAACAAATTGTGAACTGAATGGAATGGAAGTAAGCGGACAGGGAATTAAAACGCCCATTAACTTTAATACAAACGTAATTAACTCGCAACCGTTCGCTTTTTGTCATTTCCCAAAATTTCACTGAGTTATTTAATGAGGTAGAAAGATTTAATGACGTCACTTCGCACCATGTCTGAATACGTCCCTGTAGTATTAAGCTGAATACTTAATAACTTAAATAATATTTTATTTATTACAGCGTATCATTCCATACATAGGTATACGCGGTGAAACATCTACCCCTTTTTAAATATATTGCATGCATGGAAGAGTGTGACGTTTGGTAGATATAATTAAAGTTCATTATTGTTCGGCTCATTCACGTTCTCTTTGTGTGTGTCAGTGCGGGATTAACTACAAAAACAGTATAAAAAATTAAAAATATTAGGTCTTTACCTATGAATCTGGCGTTTTTTTCTATTAGCTGTGTAACTTCTTTGATTAAGTCGCTGTTTCAGTTTTATATATTATGAATAAGGACTATACTGTTACGAATTTGCATGTAGTGAAAATATGATTATTTAAATCTTTAACTAAAAAAAATAAAAATAAAGTGGCTGTTTTATTTGGTCGGCAGAATCAACTATTGGAATCGTTGTAATTTATTGACGGGATTATTTTTTGTCTTAATTATTGATGCAATATTTAACTAAGTCTTGCCCTAGTTTCAAAAAATAATAATAAGAACCTAAAACAACTGTTAAATTAAAGAAATTGCAAGTTTAGGTACAAGATAATAAAACGCCAATTTCATAGGTAAGGACCTAATACTTTAGTAAGTAGGTACCTGTCATTTTTAATACGAACTTTTTAGTAACTCGTCTAAATTGTAATGATGAGACTACACCATGAAACTGAACAAGCTCTTCGAAGAGCAACTCTCCGCTAACTTTGTAAAAAGAAAAAAAATATAGCCTACATATTCCAATGAATAATGCGCCGCAACTGAGAAGTAATTATTCAATTTCCAACTTTCCTTTCGAGTTCCCGCTTTTTCCAAGTATCTGGAATAGTTCCACGTCTATTGTTCAATGGCTGAACTGGAAGAGGAACCCGGACTTTACGATATTTACTTTTTTTGCTACTCTTGTGACTTTAGGGTTTCGTCCTGAAATAGAGAAACTCACTGAAAGATTTCATTTCTATTTCGGTGACATCATCTGTCACGAATCTTTGTTGGTTTTACGATGCCCCACGGGGTGTTACCTATGTGTGCAATTTACTTTCTCATTTATTTTACCACCTGTATTAACCATAATATGACAAGCAAATAAATAAGTGTTCTATATTAAAACCTTATCTAAGAATAGAATATAGCTTTATTGTACATCAACCAATTAGAAAGAAAGAAGAAGAAAGAAAGAAAAACATAGACATAGACATTCGACAAAACAATTAAGAAAGATTTGTATTGTCACTAAAAGCGATCTCTTCCTTCCTTAGGATGGACAGGATTTCAAAAATGTTACCTACAGACCTAACCCAAGTGTTGCCCAGCCATCATAGGTTTACCTTTTTATAGTTTGTATTTTTTATTTGTCTATTGCCTTTTAATATTGACTTAACGTTGTCACAATTCTTTGTGTTATATAAAAAAATACCTAAATTAAACCCATATTCTTCGCTCTTTCATTTCATTATGAGATACCACCACCCATCCACCAGCTCTCCGCTTCACCAAGAACACCACAGTCTTGTTCCTACCCTGATCACAGTTTATTTAGGGTCGGTGTATTATGTCTTGATATCGGCCGTCTGCTTGACACCAACCCTCCTTGTGTATGTAAAGTTAGTCGAGGTTTAGAAATTATGCTAACTCTGTCTTTGATTCAGCAAAGAAAAGTGACTGCATCAGTTTTAAACCATGACCAACTTTATTCCATGTTTTATAATAAGGGGGCACATTGTAGATTTTAACAGTAAGATTTATAGCACTATCATATAGATAGTAAGTGACACCCTGTTATGGCATAGCAATTTATTAGATTAACTAGCTGTGCCGGCACTTCGTCCGCGTAGATTTACCAAAAGAAAAAGAAAAAAAGTAGCCTAAGTTACTCCTTATTACACCAGCTACCTGCCAAAAAAGTCCCGTCAAAATCGGTCCAGCCGTTTCAGAGATTAGCCGGAACAAACAAACAGACAGACAAAAATTGTAAAAAATGTTATTTTGGTGTATGTACCTTATATATATTCATAAGCATGTAGTAAAAAACGGTTATTTCAATATTACAAACAGACACTCCAATTTTATTTATATGTATAGATTATGTACAAATAATAAGTATATTGAACATTATAAAATACCAAACTACGTAGCGGTTTCTACATTTAGGCCGGACCATGGACATAGGTACTACTTTACTCATTTACATTAGCGCTTTTTCCAACCTCAACATCAAAAGGATTTCGGGTAGCCGTAATATGTTTTCCTCTTCCGAACATCTTGATAATTTGTCATCTAAACAGTAGCAAAAAAAAAACAAAAAAATATAAAGTACTTATAGTAAACAAAAAAAATATACCAACCAATAAAAAATCAAGCACAAATGTGTACTCCCGTGGGGATCGTACCCGGGGCCACTTTATCTAAAATCGATGAGTAAATAACTATAATACAGAAGCGATTAACATAAATTATTATAATTCAATTCTAACTACATGTTAATGTTTTGTTGCGTTATATTTTCAACTATCGAGTGTATTATAAAGCGCAAAATCGATTAAGAAAAAGTGCTTTTGACTGTATCTAAAGAAGTGTATTTTATTCTACGACAAGTGAGAGAGTATACCAAACATTATAGGTTCATAGTCTCAATCTCATATTATATCTGGCACTCTAGATCTTGCCGCCGGCGCCAATAGGGTTCGCTAACATTTTCGCAACTTTCGGGATTTACGACACTAAAATACCTTAGTGTTTCGCGAAACGACCACTATGCAAATAAAAGTGAGTCGTAACTTTTCACGAAAACAAAATACGGCTACTGGCAAACAACAAGGACTCTATTAACTGTTTGTACCTCAATATGTTATTTCTTTTTCTTGGATATACTAGTAATAAGAGATAAATTTCGTTTATTGTCATAACGTGTCCATAAGCAACCTAAACGACTTTGACTTTTTATGTTACTAGAGCTATTTCAAAAATAAAATAATGAAAATTGCTTCCCTGATTTTTAACTACTTATTTTTCAAGATAAGGCTGAATATCAGAATATCCAGAAACCAACTATAATTATTATAAAATTATTAAAGTATAATTACTTTTACTGTATAAGGTTCCAGACTCATACCTCTCGTCCTCCTCGAGATTCGAAAACCTCAGACGGAGGCTACGCCCCCTTGGGCCCTGAGCCGCCTCGATAAGGAGTCGACCTGCGCCACCAAAGACCTGTTATTTTAATTCATTGGAAGCTTATTTCTATCTGTAAAAGAACAAGATTATAAAAGATGCTATCCTAAACCACCTACCGATGGTCAGTTGAGTTACCGTACGCTACAAAGCGATACAAGATAACGAGACCAACGTGAGTACCAGTTTGAAAGAGGAGCTATAAAAGAACAGAATTTTCCAAATATTGAGTGCTAGAGAGAAAATAAAAAATATTGACAAAATATTGTATTCCAAAGTAATTTAATAATAGTTATTTACATACATACTATCATGTTAAAGAGCAACTAAACTAAACATGAAGAACCAACAAACACCGGGACAGCTGTTACTTTTACTTACACTCAATCATATCATTAGTCCGGGCAATACTTTTATGAAAATTAATTTTATAAAATAAATATATTTGCGTCAGTGTCGTATTTAACTTATCATACCTGTCACAGTCAAGGCCCGGTCAAGAATATGTACCTACTTTTATTTTTTATGTGTATTTTCTATCGTTATTTTTGTTTTTATTTACCATATACAGATGACCTTCTGCGATATAGCCGGGTAATTGAAAACCTCTCTTGAGTAAATTTCTTTACTTAATAATAAGTAAATAAAATGAACTACATATGATAGATACTTAATTTAAAGTGCTTTTATCGGTTACAAGTTTTGGTTGTAACTTATCTAATCTAATGATTCACGGTGTAATGTAGGTATTAGCTCTTTACTTATAAAATTACCGGTTTGTATTTTTTTTTAAAAGAATAAGTGATTGATATGGCCACGATATGGCTTATTAATAGCTGTAAAAATTAGGGCTTCATAAAAAAACAGTATCTAATTATATCATAATTTGGAATACAATAATTTGATAGTAAAATCATAAAGGATAATAAAAGAATAGGTATGTTGACGCTATTTACATAAACAAGTCTACTCATCAGTACACAGATGGCCCTGACAAAGAACGCACACGTCCACTAATGCAGAATGCAGGGGAGATACCGCTCGCGTACAAAATTAAAATAAACGCCACGCAAACAAACAACACAAATGGAATAAAAGCCATTGGAAGGCTTAACAAATTACAGTGATTTCTTCAAAGAATATGTCAAAATTTTTAATACAAGGCATAGGGCCTTGTATTAAAAGTGTAGGTACATAGATAAGTTATTGAAACCCAGCATATAGGAACTTCGGAGAAGCGTTGGTGGCGTAGTGCGTAAGAACGTCGTCTCCCACCCGGGAGACACTGGTTCGATCCCCGCCACGTACCAATGTGTTTTCAAATTTTGAATGCATATGTACGTTTAATCGACACTTTTACGGTGAAGGAAAACATCGTGAGGAAACCTGCACACACCTATAAAGAAATTCTTAGGTTGTATGTGAAGTTGACCAACCCGCACTTGGCCAGCGTGGTTAACTAAGGCCTAATCGGCCCTAATGTGAGGTAGGCTCGAGCCCCTCGGTGGGGACATTATATGAGCTGATGATGATATAGGAACTTATGACGTCACTAGTTCTTAATTCCATACAAAATCTAAGGAAAAATTATGTTTTGACAGTAAATAAGTCCCGCCTTTCACTTCGTCTCCGGCGTTGTTGTATTACAATTTTGTAATATTTTTTGTTGATAGTATTACAACAGGCATCCTTATACATTTACGACGGTACATTAATGAGACATATTGCTAGCTATTCTTCCACTCAAAATGTACGGAACCCGAAAAAAAAAAGGAAATTACCCAAAACCATTTGCTTCAAGCCCGCTAGTGAACAGTGGGACCGCGCCGACATAAAATAGCTCCTTAACTTAACACAAGCTTAATTAACTTCAGCTGATGGCCCATTTTGTTTTATGTGCAACTTGAGCGATACAACTAAACTATGTGATCAGTTTAAAGAGAGAACTTAAACTGTTAGACGGAAAATAATAATACTTTCACACTCAACACCAATTATTGTGTAATTTAAATCAAGGGCTTAGGTTAATGAACCTACTATCAAATATTACAGATTATATATTTTACTTGACACAAAAAGGCAACTTTTTTAATGTTATTTGGTTAGCAGACAAGCATACTACCAGTCTAATGTTAAACAGTCACCCACCGTAGCTAAGGCTCAAAGTCAGCAACCACATAATTAAGAAGCGTGAAAATAAAAACATTAATGATCGAAAATCGTTGAACATCTGCCAAGTAATTAATATTAAATATCTGGTAAACAAAAAAAATATGGAAAATAATAAGTAATATATAACTTTCTAAAACTTTTTACTACTAGTTTTAAATTAAATAAAGAAAATGACAAATACACAAATACATTTACTTTTTCAGACTAACAGTTTATAAAAGTGTAAGAAACTGAAAAACTAATCTATCAATTCTGGCAAATTATTTTCACATTAAACTTTAGGCACTATGCTGGCAGAACAACTTTCATCTCTGTATTACGACAACAGGCAACTCGCAACTATCTGTTTACATATAACCTAAAGAAACTGCAACTATAATGAATAGCCGAAACTATCAACCGTCAAATTTGTATTAGTTGTCTCAAATGATCCATAGTTACACTGACTGTTGACCATGGATTTGAAAAGTTTATTTGAAAGCGGCACAAAAACGGTATTATTTGAGGGAGCTGTATAATCAGTTGCCTAGTGACTTAAGAAGTTGTGACAGCGAAACTAATTTATAAGGAAGCTTAGACAAATATGTGCAACAAAACTTTTCCTTGAAAACTTTAAGAAAGAAAGAAAGAAGAAAGAAAGATTTTTTTTATTTTCACACAGACATGAGACATTAGATGCAACATTGTAAATTATTAAGGCAAAAAATAATAAAAAGAAACAAATAGCAAATTTAGTACCTACCTAAATATTGTTGTCCCACGACTGTGCCAAAAATAGGTGACCAATTCAGCATAATTGTCAGGTATTAAAAAAAAATACCTGACGCTGGTTTTCAATTGGCACCTTTATTTTTTTTTTTTTTTTGACAGCCGAATAGCTGAAAAGAGCCATGCTCACAAAAGGAAAAAAAAGTATGAAAATGTGGTACCTATAATAAATAAATGTTCATCAAATAGATAGTATCGCTATTATAGATAATTAAAGTAAGTACATAATCAAATAAAAAAATAAGTAAGTGCATACATAGTTAAATAAAAATAAAAAAAAATATATTAAATAAAAATAAACAATTAAAAAACGTTTCACCATTACATCCAAAGGCCTAAATGACTGATAAATTAACGTTATATGGTTCTGTGTCACACTGCGCGCTTAAGAGGTAATGCTTTAAATGTTTCTTAAAAGTATGAATAGTGTGCAACTGTCGAAGGGGTGGTGGTATATTATTCCAGATTTTAGAAGCGGCATATCGAAAGGCGCCCCTAAAGGATGCAGATCTGTGCGCTGGTGTGACCAACTGGTGCGAACACTGCCTTCTTTCACATTTCCTCCAGTCCCCAATCCTACCAATCTTATTATACAAATATACCGGCTCTTGGTACTTGATCACTCCAAAGAGAAGACAAGCTAAATGCAGCTTACGCCTCAATTTCATTTTCAAGAGGAGCCGGCTGTTTAAGAAAGGTGTGACCCTTCCTCTGGCTGGTACCGAGAAACAAAACCGAGCACAAGCATTTTGGACTCGTTGAATGAGTCGCTCTGTTCTACCCAACAAACGTGGACCATATACAGCATCAGCATAGTTAAGCTTCGACAGTATCAGCGACTCAGTCAGTAGTACACGGGACTCCTCGGATAAAAACGGACGTATTTTATACAAGAGACCGAGGCGATAAAAGCAGTTCCTTACTGATTGTGCAATGTGGTCCTCAAACCTCAAGCCTGCATCAAAGATTAATCCAAGGTTACGAGCCGAGTGTACTCTTTCTATCTTTTCCCCCTTAAGCCTCACAAAAATGTCATGTGGGATTAAACTCAACTGTTTTTTTGAGCCCAACAACAGATATTTAGTTTTTGCAGGATTAAGGAGTAAACAATTCTTATCAGACCAGTCATCGATTCTGTCCAAATCTTCATTTAATTTTTTAGTGGCAGTTAAGTAGTCGCTTGGTCTGAAAGATATATAAATTTGAGTATCATCAGCGTAAATGTGGTATTGACAGTTTTGTATACATTGCACAATATCAGCACAGTATAAGTTGAAAAGAATCGGTCCCAGTATGGAGCCCTGAGGTACGCCTCGAATCAGCTGTCTAGGTGTGGAGAATTGGTTCGAACCATCGGCTAACCGTAGATTGACAATTTGTTTGCGATTAAATAGGTAACTGTGAAACCACAATATCGTACGTCGATCGAATCCATAAGCAGACATTTTAGAGAGCAGAAGCTCCACATTTAAAGCATCAAAGGCGCGGGAGTAATCGAGCAGAACTAACAATGTGCACATACCTTCATCCTGAGCCGACAATATGTTGTCAGTTACATCAATTAAAGCTGTAGTGGTGCTTCTCTTCTTTCTGAAACCCGACTGTAATGGGGGGAGGATGTTATTTACTTCCATAAATTCGTTTAGTTGGTTGCATACGACTCTTTCCAAGACCTTAGAGAGACAGGGCAGTATGCTTATGGGGCGAAGGTCTTTAAAGCTAAGCGGATTATTAACCTTGGGAATAGGCCGCACCAACGCAGTTTTCCATAGATCCGGAAAAGTAGATGTTAATATTGAAGCATTTACAATATCACAAATACATTCTAAGGATTGTGGCAGGGTCAGAGTCAACATGTCTAAGGAAACATCGTCACAACCGACAGCATTTGATTTAAGTTTCAATATGATGCTTGATACCTTATCCTCACTTACCGGGATTAAAGAAAACTTCACATCACACAGTTTATTGAATTCAAAATACGTCATGTAGGAAATAGTAGTGTAGGGATTACCCCGGACACTTAAGAAATGATCGTTTATTTTGTTGGCATCATTGAAATGAGACGGAAGTTCAACATCTTTTGTTGGTGGCAAAATGGATGTTTTAAAGTTTTTCCACAGATATTTAGGATCATTTATATGATTATTTATTTTAAACCTAAAGTATGCGACCCTTTCACTGTACAATGACGTTGTTACTAACGATTTTAATTGCTTGTAGTATGCCTTATCTGTCAAAGACTTACTTTTCCTGTATTGAACCAAGGCTTCATCACGCAACCCCATCATTAGTAAGATTGTGTCGGTTATCCAGGGAGGAGAAGGTCTTCTAATTACGCACTTTTTAACAGGTGCATGCTTATCGAAAACAGCTAAGATAAACCCCGTTAGAGTAGCCACCATCTCGTCCACTGTGGCCGTTTTAGAAAACCTCTCCCACCTCAACTTCTCCAAGTCTAAGTTAAATTCGTCTAGACAGATATTTTTCAAAGGTCTGTATTGTACTGTGTAAGGTTTAATTCTCTCTTTTCTTATATTAAATTCACTTATGACCACTGCATGGCCACACAAATTGCCACCCAGAGGCACAACAGATAATTGTCTTGCTTTGAGATCAGAGCATACGATATCAATCAAGGTCGCACTTGTACTGGTGAAGTGAGTAGGAGAAGTGACTAATTGTTCAAGACTTAAGGACTTAAGAGTTTCACAAACTTTTTTCGACTTGCTGTCTACTGTGAGAAGATTGACATTAAGATCTCCCATTAAGATACGGTGGTCCATGTCACCCAAAGCAACGGCAGAAGCAGTAATAGCGTCAAGAAAAAGTTCAAGATCCAACCACTGCGGTCTATACGCTGTGCCAACCGCAATTTTTCGACCATTTGTATTAAGTATAATCCACATCTGTTCAACTTTGTCATATTTCGGCTCTTCGGGCACTGACCAATACTTCACACTAACACCCCGTCTAATGTAAAAGCCCACACCTCCACCACGACCCGAGCACACATTGAGAGGGCGCGGCGTGTGGCGTAGTCGATACCCGGGCACAACCGGCGCGCGACCGTCCTCATCCGGCCGCAGCCACGTCTCATTCACGGCCATGATGTCAATGGGATACCTATTAAAAATAGCTGTGAACTCGTCATGATTCGTACCCAAAGAGCCTGCATTATGAAAAGCCAACGTTAAGTTTTTTGATTTAACCATTATATTTATTAAAACAAAGAAAATTAAAATAATTTTTAAAATTATATTTAAATACTAATGTGCAACCACGCAACGCTGGCGGTATAAAAACTACAGTTATATGACTAGATTTCTTACTTTCAATTTACTTAATGTAAATTGATAAATATCTATTTAAATATATTGTATATTGTAAAAATAATAATATATTGTAATAATCAATAATAAATAGATTTCCTAAATATTTGGATACATAAAATATAAAAGAGACATTATAATTGTACTTGTGAGAGTAGTACCAATAAAAATTTGTATTGTATAATAGGTAAAAACAATAAATAAAATTATATTTAAATATTAAACTGCAACCATGAATTTCCGACGCTTTACAACAACAAACTTCAGTTATCTGACCAGAATATTTGATGTAAATTGGTAAATAAATAATCAAATATATAGTATGTAATATGAAATTATAATAATCATTAATAAATAGATTCTCTAAATACTTGGATACATAACACATAAAAGAGACATTAAAATTGTATTTGTGAGAGTAAAAGCAGTACAAAATTATGAAGTTTAATAGGTAAAAAAGCACGAACGTATTATATACCTTAATAATCAAGTAAAAAACATAAGCATGACTCCAGTACAGCGGTAATTGTGACAATTGTGACAAGGTGTATGGGACAGCCGCGGGACGCAATGTTAAACATGTTAAACATAAATATTTTAAAAAATCATCTGCAAGGATACATAAAAAGACAAAAATATCCACTTCTCTCATCTTTAACAAATTGATAAATGACTCAAACATCAAAAAAATCATATTCATAATTATTATAAAGTTTAAAGAAAAACCTCGTGAACAATCATTTTGGACAGACATTGAGACACCAGGCTTCGTGTTACATAAGAATACATTTATACCTCTTTTATGAAAAAATATTAGAAACTTTAGCAGACAGAAATAGTTGTTATAAGCTAATGATGGGCAAATAAATGAAATATGCACGACATTAATCCTGTAAAAAAATAAGATGCCATCCAACACGATAATTAAAAGTAACGCAAAATTATAAGATATAACTGTTATTTTATAACGACGAGTTGAACATGTCAACAACAAGTAATCATAGTTATGAACCAATAATAGGAAAACAAAAGAGACATGCAAACAAGAGTTCTTAAATAAAACTAAGGTAGCTAAAATTAGGATACAAAAAAACTCATGGACAACCAAAGTCCTAATTTTATACATATTTACTAGATACATCAACCGCAATAAATTAAAATTAAAGAGTAATATAAATATAATTAATAGGCAAACTAACAAAAAAAAATGACTATGCAAACAAATATTTTTTAAAAAATCTTAGCTATATCTATATCCGAGCGAATAAGCACAGCCCTACTTCCTTCCGCCTTCCGAGCTAGTATTTGACCATCCCTAGTCCAGACGAATCTCCAATCGCCTTTCTTAGCGGCTTGCCGAGCAAGGTAAAATAGTTGTCGCTTATGACGGCTGAGTCGCTCGTTGATATAGATATTGCTTAGCTGCCCAGGCACATCGATATCCTTTGTGTTGAGGTGACGACGCACGCGCGCTGCGCGCAGCATTTGATCGCGCATCGCCCGCCTCGCAAATCGTATAGCTATAATACGAGGCCGCTGACCACGAACTTCAACGCTGCCGACGTCGTCGACTCCCTCTACTCTATTGCGATAAACAGGTCCTATGCGCTCCACATGTACGATGTCGCGTTCATCAAGAGGAGTCCCCAGCTTGGATGTGATTGTCGTAACCAGGCTCAGTAACATTTCACCACTTTGCTCCGGCACACCCGTTATCTCAAGGTCATTAGCAAGAAGTTCCTGATCTCTGTCGTTTAATTGCGCTTTCAGATTCGCGATTGTTTCCTCAATCGAGTTAACATTAGGGGGAACCACTTGATCAAGTTTTTTTTCTAAGGTATTTACCCTGTGATCAATATCCAAGATTTTAATATCGAAAGCGCTCAATACGGTTTTAAAGTCAGATACCTCCAAACGACATTCCCGTATTTCATCCCTGATTGCTTTCAGGTCATTGCGGAAAGACCTAATCTCGAAAGCGAGGTCTAGTTTCGGTTCTTCGGTGGTATCATGAGCCGTGTCATCCAGCTGCCCAGGACAGGCGGACACAAGACAGTCCGCAGTCACCCCTTTAACAGGGGTTGAAGTATTGTCTCCCCTCGGAACCTTTATTTTACATTCAGGACAAATCCAATTATCCTTGACTGAGGCGAGCGCAGGAATCGACACGCAAGCCTTATGGAAAGCCAACGTACACTTGCAACACCGAACACTATCTGTTGTTGATAAAAATTTTCCACATGCACCACATTTAACCATTTTGCTTCAATTCAATAGTTTTGTTTATTTATTATAAGTCAAGACTGTGAATTTATTTAATCTAAATACACTGCGCGCTACCCCGCGGAATAAATTGGCACTATTACACAACGTTGTAGCAAACCAGCGTGCGTGCAGATTAATTATTGATTTACAGTCTCTTCACACCGCCGTAACTAGATGGCGCTGCAATAGAACCCTAATATAGTAACTGTTTTTTTATAAAGTAGCCCTTTATTCACAGTCACGCCGTTCACGCACATACACTCGAGATGTAATGGGGTCCGATTCTGCAACTAGTTACACAGCGCAGTTCAAAATTAATAATCGATGTTAATAGTTGCTTAGAAGAAGGTAGTTACATACAGTTTATCCGAACGAGATGTTTATTATCACTTAGCGCCTTTTATCAGGATCCTATACGAAAGATAACAATACACCATACTCAGCACTACTGACTCGAACAAATTACCAATTACTTATTCACCACACTTCACTATTATGTTTTTTACTTTACTTTAAACCACCCAAGTAAGCAAGCTACTTGACAGTCAGCTGTCAAAAAAAGAACTTTAAAAAACAAACAAACAAAAAACCAAAAAAAACTTTAAAAAAATCCGGCGCTCCAGAATCCGAGAAAAACATTATTTTCATGAAAATTTTACGTCTCATTACAAATGAACTAAGCGTTTTTATCAGAAATAAATTCCATGAACAAAAACTGTTAAAAAGTTGATAGTTACTTTAACTAAAATTTCTCTGTCTGCATAGACCCTTATGTACTGTAATCACAGATTTCCGTACGTACCTAACTAAAGTACGGTCGCCGAACAGAGATAATTTTGTACAATTACCTTTTAGCCTGCTGGCAGTTTGTTGTCATAAACATTTTTAATAATTGTTAAATTTATAAAATTATGTTAAATTTAATGTTCTTCATTACATTCTGTAGTATTAGCATTATTCATAATATTTTTAACCTAATATTTTCACTGTTGCGTTTTCTTTTTCTTACATAAACCTTGTTTAAGGACAAATATAAGTCACGTTTATTTCGAATATTGAAGTTGGCAACGACCTCAAAAACATTTAGATTTTTATAAACATTTTTTTTATTTCTCCGTTTTTAGCTTTGAAGGCGGTTTTTTATTTTAAAAAATGTTTTTTGTTGTTTAGTGCTTTAGGTGTAGAAAATGTCAGGAAACTATCTCGAGATCTTTAAAACACACTATTCTAATTAGATTACGATATCATCGATGTTAATTAAATAAGCATTATTAGGGATAACTCAAAAACTGCTAGTCCGATGTCGATCAAATTTAAATGGAACCACATGACAAGCACCAGTTTCCAAATAGTGAAAGAATCTTCAAAGTCAGTATACCCAGTAAAGAGTTATGAGGTAACAAACATAAAAAACATACAGTCGAATTGAGAACCTCCTCCTTATTTGAAGTCTGTTAAAAACAGAATAAGTCTAACAGGTTCCGCCGAAGTGAAGTTATGCGCGGAAATACGACTACATTCGACAGTAGATTTCTATCTATATAGACGTGTAGTGCTCCCGCAATTTTAAGAGAACATATAAAGTAATGTCATTATCAACTTTTCAACAAGTTACATAAGACCAAACAATTATTTTTGTCGTCAAATTATTTCCCATCTTAAATTGCCTATTTCTAAGAAATGAGAAGCTTGAGCATCGCCTTATACGAATGTAAAACGGATATTAAACAATGCAAATCGTTCGCTACAATGTTGTGGAGCTGTCAAGATGTAATATTGAGTAACTTAAAGCGTAGCAATTTATCATTTTAATGGAATTTGTTTTGATTTATTCTGAAAATGATTCGTTATTTCCAAGCCTTTTACGGCGCCGAAATTAGCTGTAATATTTCTTTTTTAAATTATTCGCTCAGCAGTAATTTTAGGCAATTCTGTTTTATTAGATTTGCAAATAAAATTGAGCAGATGCCCGCCTTGAATATTTAGAATTTCCAACGTGAGGATTGATAATGGAACAATTGGGGTCCTCATTTAAATGCAAAAAGCTTTCGTAATGAATGCGAGTGAGTTGAGTAAAACAATTACTTTGCATCTTGTCCCAACTATTTATAAAAAATTACTTATCTTTGTTACTCGTTATACAAAGAGTAGAGGCTATAATGATAACGTAACCTTTGCCGAATGCCTGAGATGCTTCTTCACGCCTAATTTAGTGGATCACGTGTTAAAAGCATGTGTGCTGGCATAAAATTCCTTTTGCGGATAGTACTATAAACAATAGTAAATTGTTCACCACGGGACGAAAGTGACAGATTACCAACGAGGGAGCAGTTTGTGCCCCGAAGGCGAAGGCCGAGGGCAACAATACTCCCGAGTTGGGAATCGAACTTTCTCCCAAGTGTTACATAGTGTTTTATACTACACCTGTGAGGATCATTCAAAGACTTGTTAAATTGAAATAAGCAGTACCTACCTATAGTAAAATTATAAACAGATTATGATTAGGCAACATAAGTTGCAGATGTTCTGCGAAACACCGGCCAACCAATGGCCTGTAGTTATGTCGTGGCGCGAGTTCTGCTGCCGCGCACCGCCGCCACGCGCGCACCCCGCTAGCGGTGCCGTCGCGTTAGAAATAGATTTTGATACAACTTTTCCTCCCGCTAAACACGTAAGAAATGGAATTTCATATAAATTATCCTCCCGCATATTTAGCGTCGGTGGCGTAGTGCGTAAGAGCGTCGTCTCCCACTCGGGAGGCACTGGTTCGATCCCCGCCACGTACCAATGTGTTTTCAGATTTTGAATTCATATGTATGTTTAATCGACGCTTTTACGGTGAAGGAAAACATCGTGAGGAAACCTGCACACACCTATGAAGAAATTCTTAGGTTGTGTGTGAAGTCGACCAACCCGCACTTGGCCAGCGTGGTTGACTAAGGCCTAATCGCTCCTAATGTGGGGTAGGCTCGAGCCCCTCGGTGGGGACATTATATGAGCTGTTGATAATGATGATTTAGGTCGAAGAAAAGATCAACTTTCTCTTTTCAATTTGAGGGAATAATGACTACTGTTCCGATCAGGTGTAGAATAAATTGGTTTTAATACGCTGTGTCTTCATTTAATAATAATAATGCACAGACCATCGACTGATAGAAACACCATAGCACACCACAGTTGTAGCTTTTGCGAAAAATATCATACTGAAGTTAATCTTATTGGATCCTTTTATGAATATCATTATACGTTATGTGTATTGTTTTTACTTTCTCGTTCGTAGTATAGAGGAAGACTTGTAATCGTGAAAAATTCGACCTCGAGATTTTGACGGATTTACACTTTTGGACCTCCCTGAGTCCAAAAATATTTTATTTTGGAATTATGTCTGTGTGTGTGTCTGTGTGTCTGTGCGTTAGCACGATAACTCGAGCATGCTTTAACTTATTGCAACTAAATTTAACATGACATCACAATATAAGGTTTCTATCAACCTTTGAGTCGTTTCTGGTATACGAGAAAGTCAAGGGGAGACCACTCCCGATTTTTTTGGTACTATTATTATACAGAGCTATTTATGCGACATCTTCGGTTATGGTCCCTTTATACTTAATAATCTCGTTCTGGTCCTCTTGACATTAGCAATAAACATGTGACTGGAGCCCATAACGATCCGAATGTGATCCGATAACCCGTAACCAACAAGTGCCCTCAGTGGCGTAGCTAGGCGTGGGCGAAGCGGCCCCTCGCCCGCGGCCTCGCACATAAAGGGGCCTCGCGCGAGCGAGGCCCCTTTATGTGCAAGTGTTACTAAAAATCTTATTTTGATGTAAATTAGTTTATATTTTAATGTTCATAATTTCATCCTACATATAACAAAATTATTAATATCGATATGACGGAATCGAACATTTTCGGTATCGATCTTTGCGTTCTCATCCCTAGACTCAGGAACGGCCGCACACATCGCGATAACATTCGTCCGATAGTCTTCGCCTTCGACCTACCGCGAATGTGCATGGCCACACATTGCGCGCTGTAAAGTATGTCGCGATGTGATCGCGATGTTACGCAAAAAAATGGACGCCGCGGTCGGCCTATATTTGGGGTCATCCATAAATTACGTCACACGTTAAAGGAGGGGGGAGGGTATCACCAGAATGTGACATTGTGTGACACGGGGCAGGGGGGGGGGGGGGGGGGGGGGGAGGTCAAAAGCTTTGTGACGTTACATGTTAAAATTTAAAGTACTAAAACGCGAAATTTATATGTGAATAAAAAAAACTAAAAATTTATCGAACTCGATCTATATTTTTAATACTTTAGCACTCTCGCTATGAGATTATCTCTCTTGCAATAACAATCAACTTCTAGAGCGGCGTTGTAATGCAAGTTAGACACAAAATTCACGAGAGTTCTGGTAAGGGTTTGAGTAGGTTTAAGAAAAAAAAAAAAGAAAAAATTAAAATAACTGTTTTTTTTATTATTTCTAAATACATGCATAAAATTAA
Source organism: Elophila nymphaeata (assembly GCA_955850985.1). NCBI lineage: Eukaryota > Metazoa > Arthropoda > Insecta > Lepidoptera > Crambidae > Elophila > Elophila nymphaeata. The sequence continues at coordinate 21,078,259 of OY039072.1, forward strand.
AAAATGTGTGACGTCACATCAGGGGGGAGGGGTTCTAAAAATGTGACAACCTGTGACAAGGACGGGGGGAGGGGTTAAAAAGTCCTAAAATTCGTGTGACGTAATTTATGGATGGCCCCTTTTAGGGCAATTATTTTTTATTCTGACAGGAATTATTGTTTAAGAAAAAAGCAAGGCAATATTGACTCACACTCCTAATTGCTAATAAGTTCTAAAATCCTGTCGTTATTCCAATCCATTGTAGAAAACTAATTTAAACCAATACGTGCGCTGTGCACGATGTCTGTGTGCCGACTGAAGACCACGAAGTGTGGTCACGCAAGCGAAGGACATCGCGATAAAAACGCTTTGATGTGCGCCAGTTTACCGACAAAGGCGCGATGTCCTTGCGACTTCGCACCAAGTGCCGAAGTATTCGCGAATACTTGCCTAGACACATCGCGATAACGCGAATATTCGCGACATCGCGATGTGTGCGGCCGCAGCACAATAGCGATGCACCGGGTATTCCCCAATCTTTGTTTCTGTCTAACTTTCGTTCGTCCAATACGACCCGGCAGACGTAGTTACTAACTAGCTAGTTACTTACCTACTTAAAGTGTGTGCATTTCGTCTTGTGAAATTGTGTGTGACTGATTACATTGGTCGTGGACACTTATCGTTATCACTAGGTGTATAATTTAAATACACAATAAGTTAATAATAATAACTGTATCATTTGTTTGAATATTTTTATAGTTTTTTAATTTAGGGTCAAAACCGACTACAAATCTTTACTTCAAGACTTTAGCAAAGCAAAGAGCCGAAAGGCATTCTTTTTGTAAAGATTAGATCATAAAAGTTAGTAGGGTCATTGCGCCTGTTTGCCGACCGCTTCCACTTTTCGTCCATTTAACCGCCCTCCTTGATATAACGCCAAAAAATAGCAAAACGGTTATACATAGGTCCTTAAAGTATTTATGTATTACGACCTGAATAACTTCCCAGTAAGTACATGCCTACACAGTTCATTGGAACGCGGCCATTAACTAGGATTAAGCTATGCAGTTTATGGTACCCGGCGAAAGAGTGAAAATGTGTCAAATATTGCAGAAAAAATAGTGACGTGCCGGAACTTACGCAGTAAATAAAAAATAGTTCTATTGTGTTTCTTGGTTTGTTTACTGTTTATACATATAGCTTGCTATAAATATAGTGTGGACGAATAGTTTATTATTCTAATTTACAATAATTAATATATTAAACGAAGTGGACGAGAAAGGGTACGCCCTTTTTACTAGAAAGTCCTAATCTCGTCCGGGTGGTCTATAACAGGCCCGCCCATGTCAATTAGGTTCTGTCTGATATACGAAAATGCATGTAAGTAAACTAAATTTTATTTAGCAATATGAACTTTATGTGTACAAATATTTGCGATGGCCAATTTTCGTCCGCTTATTAGCTTTATTAAAGTATAAACCTAATACGTTGAAATGGCCTATGGTCGGAAATCGGGCATAAAGTACAATACGTCCCAGTTTTCGACATACTCTGTTACAAAAAACTAAAAGTGATTATTTTATGATACCTGCAACCAAATGTTACAATATTATTAAATAAAATAATATTAAAACAATTGAATGAAAAAATATTTACGTAGTCCGCTTATTAGATTTAATAAAGTATAAATGTAAGATATTTAAATGGCATGCGGTCGAAAATTCAACATAAAGTAAAAAAATCCCAGTTTTCGACATACTTTGTTATTTTTGAATAAATTAAAGTGATTATTTTATAATAGTGTAATACAATTTTACAATATTATTTTTTGAAATAATATTCAAACAGTTGAATGAATGGGCCTTACAATCTGTCTGATAAGAAGGCTCAAGGTCACCCAAAGGGCAATGGAGAGGGCTATGCTCGGAGTTTCTCTGCGTGATCATATCAGAAATGATGAGATCCGCAGGAGAACCAAGATCACCGACATAGCCCAAAGAATTGCGAACCTTAAGTGGCAGTGGGCAGGGCACATTGCGAGGAGGACTGACGGCCATTGGGGTGGAAGGAAAAGTCCTCGACTGGCAACCACGTACTGGGAAACGCAGCTTTGGTACGCCCCCACAAGGTGGACTGATGATCTAGTAAAGGTCGCGGGAAGCCGCTGGATGCGGTCAGCGCAGGACCGACCGGTTTGGAGATCCTTGGGGGAGGCCTATGTCCTAAAGTCTCTCGGCTGATATGATAATGATGAATGAAAAAATATGCAAGTTTAAAATCATATTTTAGGGGTTATTCTTATTCTTATGTAAGGGGCTGAGGCTGTCTCAGAGCACTTCAACCCTATGGGATCTTTTGTGCTTCCCCTTTCCTTATCACCCATCCCCGCCAGCATCGAAAACATTTTGTATGAGTTTTACAATGTTGGTCGGAATAAGGTCTATAAAGTCCTCTGGTTTAGGGTAACCTAGACCCAGGACCCTTAGTCGCCTATTGGTTAGTGCATGACAGTCACATAGTATGTGCTCCATGCTTTCTTCCTCCTCACCACACATTCTACAAATGGGGTCTTCAGCTTTGCCTATTGTGCACAGGTGTCGTTTAATGGCAAAGTGACCAGTGAGAGCACCTGTGAGGCAGCGGATTTGGGTCCTGCTGATTCCTCCTATTCTTTTAAGGTAGCCTGTGTGTGAGGATCCTAAAAATTTCCTTGAGTGTGTCAATCGGGAAGCGGACAACCATTCCCTGAGGTGCCTCTTTTGACAATACTCCTTTAGTGCTATTTTAGGGGTTAAAAAGGCAAAACGGACTGACGGGTTGTTTTCGGCCAATTTTCTTTAAATTTGTAATATTATGATGGATAATAGTAACGACCTCATTATTTGAATAGTGATTGGTGTTATTTTTTATGGTAAATGGTTGGCAGACAAGCATACGTCCTGCCTGGTGGTAATCAGCAACTGTAGCCTTAGATGCTTGCAACAGTGATCTGACACTCGCGCGCTGGCAACCCTTATCCCTTCCCCGTGGAGCTCTAGCGACCTTACTTACCAACAGAAATACAACACCACAAAAAATTTTTTTTGACTGTGGTCTTTTGTAATGGGAAGGTAGGTACTTACTACCTAGAATTTGCAGCCTGATCTTGGGCTGCAAATTCTAGCGGCTAGTCTGTTGTGCCCTACCTCTACTCTATATACGGCAATATTTCGTTCGGATCTTAGACGACGGACAATCTTTTTCAGTGTATTTTTTCTAGTTTAAAAAAACATTTACGCGTTTGTAAACGCAAAAATTATTACATATTATTATTAATTTATTTTAAAATATGTTTTATAGAAATGTCGTGATTGTGATGTAGAAAATTATGATATTTATGTTGAATAAGACTATGTATTGTTATATTATTCGTTGTCTTTTTATGTTTTATAAATATTAATTGATTTGTCTGTATTATGAGATTCATATCATGTGAGTGTGTGAGTAAAGATATAAAAACAAAATTTAAATTAAGAGAAATGCGTTATTAATACCAAAACTAATTCTGATCGCTTGTATTTTTTTTAAATTAGATAACTATTAACAACTTTTTGTAACTAAGATTGATTTTTAGACTACAGTTATTATCTTGATTAACAATTTCATTTTAAAACATATTTTTATTCATGAAATCCATACTCAATTGATGCGGTCGAAAATAGGACAACTGGTGGACGAAAACTGAACTTTGCGGTCGGAAACTGGTAATATTGGCATTTTATTACTTATTTTAAAATATTAAAAACAACATAACTGTCACCACTAACACGTTCGCAATAATTATAAATAGACTAATATAGGAATTCATTTCAGTAGTTATTTTATAAAATTATAATAAAGAAATATTTTTATTTTATTTTCAAAGTTGATAACTCCACTAAGTGGACGATAACAGGCGTAATGACCCTACCTAATAAACTCTTTTTTTTATTATGACTCCATGTTTTCTGTTAAATTATATTTCATTATCGTCATCACAAAAAATGGTAGGGTCACTAATAGGTACTGAAAAGAAAGGGCCTCGCTGATGCGCCTCCGCCCACGTTCATATTAGACCACGCTACGCCACTGAGTGCCCTTATTGTTTGTCGTCTCGCATAAAAAAGCAACTCTCCCAACACAAGCCACGTAACTTGTCCATTCTTACCACTCCAAACATCTCCGGCTCGGCACTCAAACGCATATTCCGATAAAGTTATCCAGGGTTGTTCATGTCGCCTCCGGGGAGACATTATTCGTAAGCACCCCGTCCTCATTCCATACTTACCCTCAACTAAACGGCGCATGCCATTATAAGCTCTGTTACAACTGCTAAAAGGTTATAATCAAACTCCCTAGCTGCGTTGCCTACGCCGAGCCAGTTCAGTGTATCACACAAATTGGTTCCGTATCACGTTTCGATACATTTAGAAATATGACAAACGTTGTGTTTACGCATAGATACAACTCTGTTTAGTTTGACTTTAGCTATGAATACTTAAGGAATAATTTGCTTTAGCAATTTGTGTTGCCATTGTCTTGTTATGATATGGTAAGCGAGTTGTGTATTATGCTATGAATTATAAAGTTTCATCTTCATTTCCCGGTTATTATAATACTACAAAAATTTTGGTGAAAATAGTTAAGTCTATTTAGATGAACTTTTACTATAACCAATATAATATATAATATTATGTATTTTTTATGTTAAGTAATTGCAGTTTAAACATACAAACATAATTATAATAAAGATTATAATGCCAAAGGGGGTTGAGCAGAGCTTTAGGTATCTAACATTTTGGAATTTTTATTTATTTATATTTGGTACACTAACAGATTACTGTCAATTTCATTTACAACATTAAAATATACTGATAATTATTTCTAGACAATGATCCCTTAAAAGTGTACACAGCTTGACCTATTGAGCTGAACGAACAAAACAAATTGAAATAACTTAAACTAAAACGTAAATCTTATCATAATTAATTAAAACAACAATTTTCAAATACATAAAAATTATGAGATAAAAAAATAACAATAAGTTTTCAGTTTATAGGGCTGAGGAAACGGCACTGATAATATCCGTTACTAATTTTTTGTACCTGGTAAACTTAATATCGAATATATCCACATCCTTGCCCTCGCGGCGCAAATCGTTATAATTTTTGGGAATAATTTTTGCGTTTACAAACGAGTAAATATTTTTAATACTAGAAAAAATACACTGAAAAAAATCGACCTGCGTCAGGCGGGAATCGAACCCAGCGTCTTCCGCAACCCGTGCGGCTGCGTTAACCACTACGCCACCGAGGCAATGCTTTTCGCTGTCGAAATTTGTCAGTGCTTGGTGCTTATGTTTTTTATGGTAAACATTATTTCATCAAACCTTATGAAAAAAAAAATACTGTTTAAAGATCATCTGAGAGACTATGTTTGAAGTTTATTATAATTACAAACTACCTTATTTATTTAATTCTAAATTACTTCTAACTACATTTAAAGCATAATGTAACAATAGTGATTTGTATAATTGGCCATATTTTAGTCTAAAATGTTTAATCATCTTAGTTTTCACCATCTATGGAACAGCCTATAAAATCTGCTCTGTATCCTCTGTGAATTAACTTTTATAGAGAACATATATATGTATAAGTAAAATATGGTTATATTTTATATAAAAAATAACAAAAATTGTACGGTAGATTTGAGTTGAAAATGGAGTCTCTCAACACGTGTCTTTACAACAAGAACTCGGGGAATCTCATATTTCAACTTTATTCGACTGCGATCATAATAATTTCTTTGACAACAATTCATTGTTTTATATTACAGATTAACTTTCGTACTAATAGCCGTCCTGAAATGTTACTTACTTTAAATATAATTATATACCTACTTAATACTAAACTAAGTAATGGAAGTTAAGAATTTAAATGGACTACAGAATGATATTAAAACATTTGTGATCTATAAAATATTTAGACTTTTATTTTTCACGTTGACAACGAATATGATATAAGCTCAACTAATATTTCCAAGACAATACGTATTAAATAAGCTGTATCATACAATAACCTGTGAAAGGAAATATTACTGTAATAATGTAATATTTCATATTATTATCAGTTTTATTAGTGCATCGCCGATTCCCCCTCATCTACTTTTGCTCGTTTCCTTTGCCATCCAAAGTTTGTAAGAGATCGTATTCGGAGATACTAACTTTGTTCCACGCCCCTTATAATGTAATTTAAACCATACAGTTTGCTATATAAGTCATAAGGTCGCCTAAACCATTTTTCATTGTTAGCTGAAAATTTAATATACAAAATATTTTTTTATAATAAAACAAATTTTAAATACTTACATATAATCACGCTCTTAATCCCAAATGAAGTTAACAGAGTTTAAGGTAACATTTGTACACATAAAACTACATTTTTCAGTAGGGTGTGATATCATATCCCAAAATATAAATAAAAATATAATTGAAGGCCAAATGAACGAAATCCCAAATCACGTTTTACCAAAAATACCTTGAATCGAATCACGTTAACCCAAAAGAACGACATCCGAAATCATGCTTCACCAAAAAACATTTTAGATCAAATCACGTGAAGCCAAGCGTCGGTAGCGTAGTGCGTAAGAGCGTCGTCTCCCACCCGGGAGGCACTGGTTCGATCCCCGCCACGTACCAATGTGTTATCAAATTAAATTCAAATTTTGAATTCATGTGTACGTTTAATCGATGCTTTTACGGTGAAGAAAAACATCGTGAGGAAACCTGCACACACCTATGAAGAAATTCTTAGGTGTGCTGAAGTCGACCAACCCGCATTTGGCCGTTGGCGTGGTTGACTAAGACCTAATGTGGGGTAGGCTTGACCCCCTCGGTGGGGACATTATATGAGCTATTGTTGATGATGATGATGACGTGTGATGTTGAATGATGATCATTAAAATTAAACACGAATTAGCAAAAAATAAAAAAAACAAATATCCATGAGCGCTACTGTGCCCAACTAACTTACAGGCACTACCACATAAATAATTTGGGGAAGGCCTATGTACAGCAGTGATGAAAGTGATAATTTTGTTACGTATTTTTCAAGATGCAGATGTTTACTTATAGATAATATATTTTTTTGGTAATTTGTGTTTAGGTCTTGCGATCTTCTTTTTTGTTAGCTTAACATGATTTGATCTAAAATGTTTTTAGCATGATTTGGGATTTCGTTGTTTTGGGTTAACGTGATTCGATTTAAGCTCAGAATACAGAACAACTGTATTCTGAGGATTTAAGATGTTTTTGGTAAAACGTGATTTGGGATTTCGTTCATTTGGTCTTCAGTGATTTTATTTTTCATATTTTGTTATATGAATTCACACCCCTGCAGTATGGGATAGGTATACACCTCTAAATATAGACGGTTTCCCAGCCTGTTGCCTACACAAAGAGAAGCATCAACCTAAAAGCAACTAAACCTTCAGTGAACCGACAAACAAAAACCAACAACCAGAACAGACGTTACACTTAAAATCACTCGGCAGTCCGGGTACTTACCTACACCAATTTCACATGTTATATTAAACGCTGTCACGTGAATTGGCAGTTGAAAATTGACGCGTACTGAATAAAAAATACATGCCAATTTCGGAGTTCGCAGCAGAGGCAATTTGCGTCCAATATTATCACATCAGCTTAATCCTACTCTCTCCAGTGTCACAGTACATAACATCCAATGATCGGGTGGATATTAGCGATAACACCAGACACGCTCAGTCTTAATGCGACTGCGTAGACTCCGTACACATTGGAAATAACAATAAATTGCTTCGAAAATGTGATTTAACAACATACAGAAGTGATAAATGAGCATTTTCCGTCCAAACAGTTCCTCTGCTTGCCAAATGCTTAATGGCTTTAACGGAGGCAGGATATCGGGATATGTAATCCTACTCCAGTGTATACCGATGTGAATATCTAATGAAATGGATCGTTTTTCTCTTAGATATATTGCACAAAAAACGTGACCCGTAAATAAAAAATAATGACGCTGCTCGCGTATTTCGGGTTAATAATAAAAGTGTAAGCTGCGAAGTAGGGACCCGCCGCTGGCATATTCAGTAATTTATATAATGTATTTTTAAGGAAAGATGACAAATACACCGTCCTTTGCAATAAAACAAAATATCTTTTTGGCTCATATAGGGTGTGTACATACAGGCTGTAAAAATACCTAAGACAAACTCTACGCATTATATATGTTACCGGCCAAACCCGATTTTAGGATAAACTAGTTTTTCCTAGGCCAAACCAAATAGTCCTTTATGCGGTTTAGCAACTACCATGGCTGAGTGATAGGTAGGTTAGATTTTCTTTTTATCACCAGGCGGAGTGCACAGTTTTTTTGGGAGAGTCTTGTGTTTTATGCACCTACATGGCTGCATTAGTGAACTGGTTTGGCCTAGGAAAAACTAGTTTATCCTAAAATTGGGTTTGGCCGGTAACATAACTATACATCAAAACAAGAAACTTTTCAAAAAAATATTGCTGGACACGTTTTTTATTTTTTTGTGTTTAAAAAAATCTCCAAAGAATACCGCGCAATGTATGCAGCGGGCAAGTCGCATGCAAAATGGAGACGTGAGCGACGTTTGGTCGGCTGAGTAGAATGGCCCCGATCCCGATATCGAGTGGTTACATTGAGCGCTGACGTTTAAAGCCATTATTTGGTATGAAATAATTAAAAAATTTCCTTTGGACAAAAATTAAGAAATAATGTATTCAATTTGTTTTAGCAAAGACCTTTGAAAAATAATTCTAACTTTGACCTGCAATAACCTCATAACTTTTAATTTGTCAGGTATAGTCTAAAAGAAATAAATGGATTTTATGATGAGCGGAATACGCAGTTCTCGGCTTTGTCATGGGTCTTTTTACACCCGTTATAGAAAGCTGGTTCCCAACGTCGATCCACCAGCACTCATCAGTAGGTACTGATAACTGCTACCAAAAGCAAGCTGACATAGGCAGCGGTTGCCTGTCGCTGTCTGTCTCTGGAAAACAGGTGGAACTTTCTAGCGACATTCGGAACTTACCGCCGCGTTCTCCACAAAACTATAAAGAACACTTGCATCGACTATCAGCGCGCTGAAATGCATTGGCAAACCAGTTTTGGTTATGTATACGTCCTTAGATATGAGTAGGTATTATCATTAGCGTGCCATAGTCTTAATGTTATTTAGGAGTGACATGTTCACTGGTGACATGTTTTCTTCTTCCACCAACGGTAAAGAAGGGTGTTACGCCCTTCTTTGCTATATCTTTCACACAGTCTTTTCCTCTTTCATTCTCTTTGAGTCCATAAAAATTATACAAATTACTAAAGAAGTTTACCAGAAAATTTTATGTCCGGCTTTCGATCATCGTCAGTAGAATTATAAAAATTAAAAGCTTATATTTAAATGGACACCACATCCTAGTAAATAAACAAATGACGTGACTCGGGAAGTCACTGATTGATCTCCAAGAAATACTATCAAATTTATAAATTAAATGTGCAAAATTAGTCATGGTTTTTTTTAAGAGTGGTTCAATATTCATCACACGTTTTAAATTTCGTAGTTTACGGTGCCTTACATTATACACGTCGTATGATTGCATAAATTCTTACACATTTTTGTTATAAATCTACGATTTCATTCGCCGTCGAAAATATTATTACTTTGCAATTTTACTGGACAGAAAATTCAAAACGCGGAAATTTACACTTTTCATTTATTACGCCTTCAAAGCTCGATTTTAATTTATAACAACGCTTAACAACACCATCGCCCGTTAAAATATAAAATCTCAAATTAATTTGTCCATAGAGCTATAAAAGTGGGAAAAACGAATTTACGCTGGCAACGGAACAAAAATTACATCGACAAAGTAGCCAACGAAGCTAGACTAATTTGGCAAACAAAGGTTACCCGTTTGCAGGTAACTTTTATTAGTGTTTGCTGGATCGTTTTGTTTCCAATTCTCACGTCGTTACAGCCGAGATATCGGGAGGAACAATTCTCGGTTAGGTCCACTTGCCTGATAATAGTTGCATGTGCATCGATGGTAACCAAATTACGTTTCGGTTATTCTGTTAATGCTCAAGAATATTGTTTATCAACAATAAAATTTTAGATTGCCTTTTTGCAACAAACAAAGCTCTCTCAACAATCAAATAATTTTAAACCTAGACTGTTGTGTAGACAGTGTTACCACTGATTAATTATAGACGATTATCAATTCTCATTTATTTTGAGTTTTACCAGTTTTCTTGCTACGGGAAGTCTACTACGAAATCGTAGCAACATCGTAGCACATCGTAGTCCGTCTAATAGAGTTATTACTTTGTAGCTTATGTATAGGTATTAATTTTATAACTATCGATGTACATACAGTATTTGTGTTATACTTTACTTTTTGTGAATATTCGGCATCACTTGAATTATCTGAAAAAAGTGCAAAATATATTTTTTTTTAATCTTTGACAGTATTTTTACGGTTAAAATATTATATGATATTTTTATAATATTTTGATACAAAATCAAAATATTATTAAAAAATAATTTTAGATATTTTTATAAATAAACTTAAATAAATATATAAACAAATATGACTCGCAAACAAATATTAGTAAACACTCGCAAACAAGTATATGAGCTGATGATGATGAAACAAATATTCGTGTTCGTCACACAAATATTTGCCGCTACCAGGATTTGAACCCGGAGCGCTAGATGTGTAGGCAGCTATACTGACCACTCCACCACGACAGCGTCGAATCGTTTATTAGTTAACAATAGTAATGCAGTTGACACAAAAAGGAAAGAGATAAGTAAGATCTAATTTTTTATTTCTTGACATGTTAGAAAAATGTAGGATGCAGTGAGCATACCCCGTCTTAAGGCAGAATTATTATTATTCACCTTTCATATTCAAAAAAAAATCATTTTTCAAACATCACTGAATTTCCGAAAAACCGCGTGCCTGAAAATGTATATTATGAATAATTTCACCCTCTTTCGCGCTATAGACGCACAGGAAACTAAGAAAATAAAGTTGGTTACGTCTGTCGAGGGAAGATATTTAAATAAGATAACAAATAATCATACCTATAGACGGCGGAGGTCAAAAGGAAAACTTCCTTGCACTTCACTCATAAAAATGTTTCTGTTGTAAGGAACTTGGGTCTAGTTTACTTACTTACCAATAACTTAACTAATACAAAAATAGGTCGATTGAATTGTCGATTTTTTTACGTGTCGATCAAGAGTTTTCAGACTCAAAATACCACTGTAAGCTGAAATGGAAAACCTCAAATTCCTTTAACGTTTATTCCATTAACTTCATCATCTTTGGTTGCATACCTCTCGTCAAGTGGCGATCAAAAGGCCACGTCCAGTGCATTCAATAGCAAAATAGCCTCGTGTCCCCATTCGTACTCAAGGTATGCAAGGTCACCCACCGGAATTATGAAAATGAAATGAAAAAGCTCTTTATTTCAGGGTTTCAAGTTATCAAGATAATTATCTGATAATTATCGCGATAATTATCAGATAATTATCCGTAATTATCAAACAGATATAAGCCCTATTTGGTGACATTACGTAATGTTGAGGAAATAATCTATTCAATATTATATTACATAGAAACTAAATGATGAACGAAAAGTATAATTATTATTTTGAGAAAAGCGTGGGGTGATCAATAACATTAGTTCTTGAAAATATTCGAACGGTACAATTAAATTGAACACCCCACGATTTTCTCTAAATAATAATTATACTTTTCGTTCATCATTTAGTTTCTACACTAAAAAGCTATTTTTAATTTTTTAGTTCGATTTAATAATTTTATTATAAAACCGTGTTTTTTAGTACTTTCAACTATTATTTTATCATCCACTTTTTAGTGCGAATTATAACGGCCGATGAAAGTACTTATATTATTAAAAAAAATCTTAACACCGCCAACTTAACAATGACAACGCCATATAGTGACGTATAACTGAACTAACTAACATTCCAAACGTTTAATTTATTAGTCCTGGCTATTCTCATCAGGATAATGCGATATTCTTATCGAATTATTGTAATGTTCGGGTCTTAGAAGTGCAAATTTCAAATATTTGATGAAACAATGTTTACCATAAAACCATAAGCACCAAGCACTGACAAATTTCGACAGCGAAAAGCAGTGTCTCGGTGGCGTAATTAGTCAACGCGTCCGCCCGGATTGTGGAAGATGCGGGTTCGAGTCCCGCCTGAGGCAAGTCGATTTTTTTCAGTGCATTTTTCTATATTAATATTTACGCGTTTGTAAACGCAAAATTAAAATTATTCCATAATGTAAGCGTGTTAAAATCGTGAAGGTTTGTATAGTTAGCTATGTGTTTATTACTCTTTCACGCAAAAACTACTGAACGGACTTTAATGACTCTTAACAATAATATAGCTCATACATTAGAATAATATATAGGCTATAATTTAACCGACATTAACGCGAGCGAAGCCGCGGACGACCACTAGTATTTAATATGTTTGATAATATAATGCGTAATAATTTACTGTATGACAGAAGTACAAATCCAACTCATAAACCCTTAAAAGGGACAGCAAATAAAACGTGCCCGCACAACTTTTGAAAGGAAGCCATCTTTCCTCTTTACAACCACGTTTTATAGTGACATATTACTACATCCGTAACACAATAAAAAACAAACTAATTCCACGACTCCCCGTAATAAAATATCGTAGTCTGTCGTCGGGGGCAATAAAACAATAATTTTCAGCCAATGATCCGCTTTCTCGTTGGGGTAACATCAATCGTAGCTCGATATTTGATACGGGGCAGCCGCGGGCCCTTGGGGACAGCGGTATTTGAGATTATGCCTACCTAGTTATGTATTACACTTTCTACCTAGGAATATTGACTATTACAGTAACTGGTATTATAACTCGCATATGTATGTAATTGGATTTCATTACAAATGTTTGAGTTAGAGAGTCACGGGCAATGATAAGTGTTTTTAAACTTTAATTTTGTGAAGTGATGACTAACTGATCTGTTAATATTCTGAAGTGTTAAAATTTTTAATCATTAATAAAAAGATCTCGAGATTTTTACTGCTGATATTTTGATTGTTCATCTCGAGTATTAATCTCCCTCATTTTATAGGCTATGTATGTGTATTGAATAATTTTAATTTTGCGTTTACAAACGCGTAAATAATTTTAATACTAGAAAAAAAATTTTTTCTAGTATTAAAAATATTTACGCGTTTGTTAACGCAAAAATAAAATTATTCCATAATGTAAGGTAGTTTCATCTTAACTGGGCATCAAATATTTGTAAAAATATTTCGTTCGAATCTTAAAAGTGCAAATTTCAAAGATTTCATGAAACAATGTTTACCATAAAAAAAAAACATAAGCGCTAAGCACTGACAAATTTCGACAGCGAAAGCAGTGTCTTGGTGGCATAATGGTCAACGCAGCCGCCCGGATTGCGGAAGATGTGGGTTCGATTCCCGCCTGAGGCAAGTCGATTTTTTTCAGTGCTTTTTTTTCTAGTATTAAAAATATGTGTATTGATTTCAAAAGCAATATTTCTAAACAAATCTAAGTTACAATAATAATAATTTGTATTTATTTTTACGCGAATATGCGCGAAAGGGCGGGAACTCACAAGTTCTACGAAATTGTTTATCGTCAATAATTGAATTGAGACCGGCACACGCTCGGCTGTTAATGACTTTATGACATCTAAGCCCACGTACTTTATTGCGGTCCCTCGACCATCAACTGTCTCGGCAGTCACTTTCAGATTTACGACTGAAGTACGAATGCTAAATTGGTATCGAGTATCTCTTTGTGTTGTTTGCAAGACAATCAAACGTACCGAACAATGGTAAACAATTAACAACCTGGTTATGCTTAGTTCTTGCTGAAATTATTGTTAGCTTTATTTAAATATTTCTTTTACGATAGGAACACAAACAATATTATGGAGATTAAAAATACATAATTTGCGTCTCATGGTTATGCGAGTAGGTTTTAACCTTTTTACTTTCTCGTATACCTCCGTAGTATATTACCAATTGTAATCGTCAAAAAATTTGACCTCGAGATTTTGACGAATTTACACGTTTTGGACCTCCCTGAGTCAAAATAACCGTTTTTGGAATTATGTCTGTGAGTCTGTGCGTTAGCACGATAACTCGAGTATGCTTAACTTATTGCAACCAAATTTAACATGCATGTATGACATCAAAATATAAAGTTTCTATCAACTATTGAGACGTCGATCACGAAAGTTATCAACCAAGTGCGCGGTCGGTACTCGGGTGGGTGACCAAAAGTTAACATGCATGTATGTCATCAAAATATAAGGTTTCTATCAACCTTTGAGTCGTTTCCGGTATACGAGAAAGTCAAGGGGAGACTACACCCGATTTTTTTATCATTAAATTGGTATTACTTATTCATTTTATAAACATTAAACTTAATAGGCATCCTATCTACAATATTAAATGAAGGTTTGTTCCTTTATTGACACAGCCGTGGATGGGACGTCTTGTTTATATACAGATTCTACCCATTAATCTAAATCTTTCAAATAAATCAATACAACTTCTGAAACAAGTTTCGAAAATAAACACATTTTATTTAAAGAAACTGTATCACCCTGTCTTGAGCCAGCCTTAATACGATAGGGTTAAAGTTCAAATTGCTTGTTTTATGAGCTACATCGAGTGGGTACCGAGCTATTTGCCACTATCTTAAAAACTTAATCGCAGAAGGTCTTGACCGTCCATCGTTTACTCGAGGAAAATGGCTGACTATTTAATTTATATGCTAATATTGTAAGAAAAGTACTCTCTTAAATGCGAGCTTGAAGTTGCTTGAAACTAGATCTAAAGATTACAAAAAAACGGTTGAGTTTTGCTTTCGGTGCGGAATATAAATTGTTGAGCTTATCCAAGTACTAGTATGATTGATTTGCTGTAAAAGGTAGGAACTAACTTCTATAATTTATTTTATATTTACACATGAACATTTATGAAATTAGCGGCATTTTATGGCGTGCCGAGGAATTTCATGATCTCACCACTAAATTACACGGTCGCATGTCCCCATGTACTATCGAGTAAATATGTATAATCCTGACCCATGATATAACCTTATCACAGTAAAGGAAGTGACATTTTGTCTTTGTCAATTCAACAAAATTTTACTATGGGTCAGGTTTTATGATTTCCTCGTTCATATACCTACTATTTAACATATAATATTAAATAACATATAATATACGCCGCCGTGGTGGAGTGGTCAGTAACGCTGCCTACACATCGAGCGGTCCGGGTTCGAGTCCTGGTAGTGGCAAATGTTAGTGTGATGAACACGATTATTTGTTCATGAGTCATGGTTGTTTATATATTTATTTAAGTTTATTTATAAAAATATCTAGATTATTAAGTATATTTGTCCGTTATCTAGTATCCATAACACAAGTTCTTAAAGATACTTAATTTGGGCTAGATAATTGGTGTGAGCGTAGTAATAATATTTAACATTACTTCTTAAAAGTTTTTATTATAGCCATTTAATAAAATCAACAATCGCTAGTGTCTATTGCTATCGAAACAAACAAATCTACTTAGGTCCCAGTGGAGACGTCCCTCGGTAACTGCATTACGTATAAGTCGTCGCTACTCGCTATTAAACAATATTACACGCTTTCGTTATAACTTTATTAGATGTTTGTCTTTCCTTTAGTAACATCACTGGTTCTAGAAAATATCGTAGGAAATAGTGTAGTTTTATGCCAGTAATAAGTCTTTCTGCGAATACTAGACGTACAGGACTTCAACAGTTTATTAGGAAATAAAGTTTTTTAAGGGATTCTTTTTAATTTTACCATCAAATACCGCTATGCAATTATGTATGTCAACTTCATAATTGAAATGTTTCTGTGCTGCACTACTGATTTTACAATAATATTATTTTACTAGTGGTCGCCCACGTTAAAGTCGGTTATTATGAAGCCTATAGCCTTCCTCGATAAATGGACTATCCAACACAAAAATAATTTTTGAATTTGATTCAGTAGTTCCCGATATTAGCACGTTCAACCAAACAAAGAAGCTCTTCAGCTTTATAATATCTATTATATGTATTAGTACAGATTTTACGCACGAACTGCTGGGAAGTATTTAGAGAGTAACTTCTGTCCTGGTTGACCTTTGTTTGTTGAATCACTTAAGTTTTCGGGTTTGGTGTTCTTTTATATAGGCGACAGGTTGGTAATTCTGGCCATTTATCACTATTTTGACGGATTCTTGACCCAAACAACCAGATGTCGTTTTAAGTAAAACTATACATATCACGCATTTTCCCATAGGAGTAGGCAGAGATCACATTTTATGATAATGAGTACCATGAGTAATAATTTTGTTTGCGCAACATTGTGCTAAATTCAACTTCGTACGAATACCAAACGCTGCAGGCAATCCTGCCGGATGTCCGGGCCGGTTACACAGTTATTGATTGTGTTTTAAACGCTCATGCACGACAATCGTTAAAATTAAATATTCTCCGGCGATCAATCAACGTGTCACAGCGGTCCGGCTGCCGGAAACGGCAATCTGCTATCGAGTTTCTATCAGTATTCGCGTCGTTCACAAATTACTGCAGTTAAGTAATCAAAAAATAAGCGGCAGTCTTTACATGTTATTATTTATTGACATCAAACATTTTAAAATAGGTACATCTAATATAACTCAAAGGTGAGATTGACTGACTGACATAGTGATCTATCAACGGACAGCCCAAACCACTGGACGGATCGGGCTGAAATTTGGCATGCAGGTAGGTGTTATGACGTAGGCATCCGCTAAGAAAGGATTTTTGGAAATTCCACCCCTAAGGGGGTATTTTACCCCCTTTTTTTCACGCGGACATTTTATCTACGCGGACGAAGTCGCGGGCGGAAGCTAGTTATCTTATAATAAACGATGTAAAGCACAAACTTAATGTTGTTCATCATTTAGTTAAGTGCTCGCTTAAAATTGATATACACATTTCCACTGACATACCAATTATCTAAACATAATCAAAGATCATTGTCGATAACTTTTCAAATTTGGTTATTAGGATCGTAACATCTCCACGTGAGTATAAATTTTCAGATTGCAAAAAACAAAAAACGAACAGATTAAAAGCATTGTCTGATTTTAAATTTACAAAAAAATAAGATTTTTCTACAAAAACCAGATTCTATTACGACTGAATAAAGGACAATCCGAAAAACAAAGTGGTCCGCCCCATATGCCAGCCTCCGCTGTGCGTATCATTACAAAACAATTACATATTTTTAATCTCGATAAAAGCATTCCATCTCAACACGAGCAGAGAAAAATGTAAAATATACATCGAGATAACATAAACTGAATTTGTATCATCCATCAAAGTCTCTTTCGAAACTGGTATTATTATTTTTGTTTCATAAAAAAGCACTTGTGCTTAAATAGGGAAAATATTTTAATGTCCATCTTAATTTGAACGGAAAGGACAGTGATGAATTGTTACGTTTCCAAATTTTGCTCCGTCCCCATTCTGAATAATCACGTAGATATGCACTTAAAACGTACACAGAGGGTTCGAAAATAGAGCTTCAAATGCGCCAGACACAAATAAATAGTATGTTTTAATCATTAAATTACGCGAGGTTGTTATAAATGCAAGCTTTCAAAGGCCCTTTGAGAACGATACGAATAACAATTTCGGAAATTCAGTGATATAATATCACTTTCACAATTAAACTATGAACATATAGTTTTTTATCTCACGTATGCGATGAATGAGACGGTGAAAGATGTTTATGGGGAAGATAAATGTTAATGACGCTATGGAAGAAGAAAAAACGATTATGTGTATAGAGGAAGGTATCCAAATATGGAACACCATTTTGTTTTGGTATAAACAAAAGGATTTTGAAAATCACCATCTTTTATTCTTAGTAATTATCAGTCAAATAATTGCGCTTTCTTTAGTAATAGTCTTCTGTTTCATATTTTAATTTAAAGTATTTTAAAAACAAAATAACAAAATCAACATAAAAGCAGCTAATTATGGAATAGGTACCCGTACATAGGAATACTAGAAAACTTATTATAATAAACATATTTTCTATGAGATCCTAACAGGAACTTTAGTCTGACCTGAAAAGACAATTAAGCTACTAGCAAAATCCACGTATGAAGCATTTTATCTTCGTCTCTCCACGAGTACTTATCTTGAGAAAACAGGCCGTTACAGAACATGCATCTTCTGAATCAGGAGATTCCTGGCCTATCACACTGTCAGGGTCACTGCATGTGTCAAAATGTATTTCTTCTTCAGTCCATTTTTATACCCCATGAACTGTCCATATTAGGAAATCTTAAACCAATCAAAACTTAAATCATTTTTTTTACTAAACACCATGACAAAAAAGACATTTAAAACATCAAAAGTAACATTTACTCAATGTATATTTAATTATTTATTTGTAATCACTAAATGAGAAATAATTAGTTTTTGCGTACCTTAAAACTTTCTCACAGCCCCAAAACAAAACACGTTCACCGCGGCCACAACACTCGCGCGAATGAAAAATCGATAACTATATTCGAGTATAGCGATGTTGAGATGAAAGATCTAAAAGAGCTTTTGCGACTATGAGTATTCATTTCCGAGAAATACGGGTATTCTACTTTAGGATACTATTCCATATTTGTTTATTTTCCTCTTTTTTCTTTACTTTTCGCACCGCAATTAAAATTGGGAACAGGGCTATTATTACATATTTTTCTATCACTAATAAATTATTATAGAAAGTTATTTGATTTTCTAAATTGCAAAGCGAATATCAATGACCCCATACCTCAGAGCTGGAAAAAATCATAACTCTTTTGACAGACAGCTTAAGCCTCTTCAAACTATTTCTTTATAACTTTTACACGGGCTACTAAAACAAAGCTCTTTTCATTACACGTACAGTAAATATAATAAAACAAAGTAATTGTTTTGACAATTTAATTAAGTCTATTTTATATATTTGTTTTGAGAGTTCTAAGTAGTAGGTATCTCAAAAGATGAAAAAGTGTTCAATAAATTGCTGTTGAAAGCTAACTTTAAGTTGATAATGGTGCCAATTCTGTTGTGCCACTCTCTAAACTAAACTAACCTAAAAATTTTCTAATTTTAATTTAGTTTTAATCATTTGCTATTCTGTTGTCACGTCTAACCTAATTTAATCTTTCTTTTTTGACAGGACTAGCGCGTCTTAGTTGAATTGAACAGTGTTACCCGTTTAGTAGATTGATAAAAATAAAGAACGAATGGAGAATGAATGAAAGGGGTATTTTTAAGAAAATTTATAATAATAAACTTTTTAAAATTAATTTGAAAGTAGTTAAAGGTATTAACCAACGTATGTGAGTTTAACGAAAGCATAAAAACTATTATTTTAATTTTTATCTAATATATTTGAATTAAAATTTTGGAAGTGTTTAGCGGAAAATACTGACATCAAAATATAGATTTTTGTGCACGTGATTTGAATATCAAGGGGACACACTTGACATCAAAAGCTACACACCCGCCGAGAAAGTTTCCCCATCACGTTACCAGGGTCCGCCACGAGGAGGCTTCCGGACGGTCCAGAGGGCCTAGACAACATGCATTTCCACATTCGCTCTTGCTAAATAAAAAAATGGATGGGATTGACATAGGCAATCGAAGTGACTTTTCGATCGCTCATGTCAATCCCATTCATTTTTTGATTTAGCGTTAGCGAGAGCGAGTGTCGAAATGCATATTGTTGAGGCCCTCAGTAATGCTTTGCATCGTGTTATAAAATGTTTCTTTCTCGCTTGAAGATATGGCTGTATGGGCTATATCCCTTTTCCATCCCGTGATAGGGAAAACAAAAAAAAGTGGATAGCTTTTCTACTTATAAAAAAAGCCCGTCTACCTACATCTTGGATTATATAATCTAAGACCTACATATACCTCTCTGCGGAACTTATCAAACCTGCTGATACAAAATTCTCCATCTTTCATACGGCTACCCTACTACTTATTTTCGAAATCTAATTAATCCCACTAAAGCTGATTCTCTGATTATGCGTGATGAACACAGATCACTTAGTTAATAATAATAATAATATATTTCTACGCTCACATCAATTATCTAGCCCAAATTAAGTATCTTTAAGAATTTGTGTTATGGATACCTACTAAATAACGGACAAATATACTTACTTAATAATCTAGATATTTTTATAAATAAACTTAAATAAAATATATAAACAACCATGACTCATGAACAAATGCTCGTGTTCATCACACTAACATTTGCCTCTACAAGGACTCGAACCCGGACTGCCCGATGTGTAGGCAGCGTTACTGACCACTCCACCACGGCGGCGTCAAAGTTGGTGATGAACTATTCATGTGTTCTCAAAAACTAATTTTAATCGACATCAATTTACACGTAGTCTAAATTTAGCTTGACATTTCTAAATTTAGAGATATTTTGACATAAAACTTAGACAACAGAATAGCGAATAGCTAAATTGAGTAACTAAATCAACTTTAATCCTGTCAGATTAAAATTTAGTTTATTTCTGTCATTTTAGTCCGTTACAGAATAGGAATCGCAATCTGACAGCACTAAACCTAATTTTAGTTAAGTTTAGTCTAGTTTGTGCCAGCGGAATCGGCACCATTGTGTAGTGTAATAAACTTTTGGATAGTATATAGCTGCCAGAACCACAGCTGTAATAGTCGATGCTAACCTCAAAGGCTCACAGTGGACAGTACAAACACTATTAATCACATTCATAAGCTAACATCCCGGCCTGACGTATTTACTATCACAATATCAACTGCGTAACACGTATGGTGCAGGTATTTCATTGTCCTATACACAACGTATAGCTTTAGTATAACTTCACTCCTCACGAAACATTATATGC
Organism: Elophila nymphaeata; assembly: GCA_955850985.1. NCBI lineage: Eukaryota > Metazoa > Arthropoda > Insecta > Lepidoptera > Crambidae > Elophila > Elophila nymphaeata. Next base: position 21,099,324 of record OY039072.1, read on the forward strand.
AATAGATTTATTAGCCAGCGAAATCTCAACATTATTATAATATCATTAATTTTACTTATGTAGCCTTTACTTTAAAATTTAAAGTAAAGGACACGCAAGCATAATTAATGATAGGACCTATAGGTATTGATAAAAAAATACTTCCACATTGAATATCTCGAAATGTAGTTAGTGGGTTGGATATTTTTTGCATAAATCGGTAATGTATCTGTTAACTTCACTAGTATTAAAAGTTCATCTTGTATTTAAGTCATCTACATTATCGGACTGCTTCTTATCCTGTGGGTGTCGTAAAAGCCCAGTGAAGGAGTCTCTGAACCTCGTGTACACCATTAAAAGTGAACAGTAAACAATGGCGTATGGATGTAGATCTTTGTTTGAAGTCAAAATTGTTTCTGAGTGGTTTTTGTGCTATAAAAGTGGTGTTATTTTGATGCACAGGCATCCGTGCTAACGAGCAGTATGAGAAATCGTTGAAATAAAGGTTTTGTGATGCGTATGATGTTGAGACGTCCACTGTTGGAGATAAGCCCCCAAGGATCTCCAACCCGAACGGTCCTGCGCTGCCCGCATCCAACGGCTTCCCGCGACCTTTACCAGATCGTCGGTCCACCTTGTGGGGGCCTACCAACGCTGCGTCTCGTGGCACGCGGCCGCCATTCAAGAACCTTTCTGTCCTAACGGCCGTTAGTTCTCCTAGCAATGTGCCCTGCGTACTGCCACTTAAGGTTCGCAATTCTTGGCTTATATTCAATAGTGGACGTCTCTCGGCTAATATGATGATGATGAGGATTTTATAGTGGGATATCAACCTCATCAGTCACCATCATGAGGTCTGTGGCCTTGAATTTCTCACCAAGCACTCCCTAGAGGCATTAAAATGTGTGACGCCCATAACTTAATGCAATCGAGAAAAAAAAAATTACCAAATGAAGATATGGCTCAAAAGTCTTATTAAGCAAGCCAAAAACCCATTACACCAAGGGGTCACTCACGCCAGTAAACCACCCAGCATTTAGGTTGGTGTCAATGATATTGTATTCTTAGTTTTCATCGGAGTTTTGAGAATCAGGAATATCAATATATTTTGGAATTTGGACGCAACTTCATGACCCATATTGAGTAAGTAAGACAGGATAAATTATAAAGTTGTCATATGAAATTTTATTTGATGAACATTTCGATTTAGTTTCAACACAACACAATGCCACTTTACCAATAATATAGTTTTAAAACAAGCATTGTCATACTTAACAACAGTTTCCAATTTCGTTTTGTGGTACGCCAGTCCAATGTAATATTACAATTCAGAACGCGACGGTCTTAGGGCGCAACTAATACATTATTCGTCCGGAGACATTAGAGAAGAGCGGAACAAATATTTGTAATTTCGAATGTTTATTTATATACGTTTTGATGTTCCCAGCGGAAAATGAAAAAAGTTTTCCACAACGCCCCATGTTGTGCCCAACGTTTGAGCAGGCGACTTCTGCGGGGTCACATGGAGTTTTATTTACTTCAAGCCCGCCTATTTCTGTTTGGTTGGATGTGGCTCTTTGTTTTGTATAGGGGTTTAGTGATTCAGAAAATGTCTTATATTGTCCTTATGGAGGTAATACTGCTCGTTTTTTTCTATTTTTGTTGTAAGCTTCTAGCACGGTTTCTAGCGTAGGTACTTACGTCTTGTAAGTGCGAGCGTGTTGTAATACCGTGCTTAAATTTCAAAACGCCTTTAATTTTAAAATAATATATTAGGTAGGTAATTGCATTTTGTTATCTGTGCACCTGTTTTCTTTTTTCTAATGACCAGTTTGAATTTTTTTTTCCGTAACTTTTTCTCCAACTACGGTTTTTTTCGCCCTGTAGGTATGTTCAAAAAATCTTCATTTTCTATTATGCAATCTTAAAGGTTGTAGCACACTTATCAGCTCGGAACCATATCGCCTCTTTTTCATTAGCGTTCATAGTAAAAAAGAGGCGTTCATGGTAAAAAAGAGCAAAAAGTTAACGACTGAGAACGAATTCTTCAACATAACTATTCCCGGTTTGCTTACATACTGGGTGTAAAAGACATGAACAGTCAAACGAGAACCATATATTCTATACATCAAAATAAGACATATTTCAAAAAAATATTGCTGGGAAATGATTTTTATTTTTTGGTGTTAACAAAAATTGCAAATTGTACCGCGCAATGTAAAGGGCTCAACTCGCACGCAACTCGCAAAACCGCGATAATTTTGCCAGACGGCGGCGGCCCCGTTCGCGTTCGTTAGTGTCCGTGCACATCGAGTGAGCTACATTGAACGCTAACGTTTTGAAGCCATTTTTTGTTATGAAATACTAAAAAAAATGAAAATGTTTCTTTGGACAATAATTAAGAAATAACGTATAGAATACGTTTTCATAAAAAAATGAAAAAAAAATGACTTTGACCTTTAATAAAATCGTAACTATCAATTTCCCAGGTATAGTCTAAAGAAAAAAAATGTTATGATGGTGAGCAGAATACATGGTTCTCGTTTGACTGTTCATGTCTTTTACACCCTGTATAGACATACGCTCGGAATCCTATGAGGGTTGAGCAGAGTCTTCAGTTACATTTTGTCACACATAAACCCACATCTGGCAGGCAGCAGGCTGGGCCATGCAGAGCCTCCAAATAATGACAGGTTGCCAGCCTGTTGCCAGCCTGCGAAAGCTTGGTTACATCAAATTGTGTATTTACAATACAATTTGTAAATACATACGATTTTAAAGCAAATTGAAACAGAAAAGAAACAAAGAACAAATTATATGGGCCATTAAGAGTAAAATTATAATCTTTGCAATGTCGTAATACACTAAATCTCACTCCATCGTTGATAAGTATCAAACTGTATAAATCAATCCAGCGTGTACCTTTCCAAGCCCAAAAATATTCATTTATCAGATAGCGAGATCACGTACTCTTTGAATTACTAACAACCCGAAATTGTATTTCGCGTCTTTCCCAGTCAGCTATATTTACGCCGGTGGGCATTGCTTTAATCTTGTTACTCATCCCGAAACGTTTTGCAGTAACAGATATCTAATCCTTTGACATTTCCTCTTGTTATCAATAAAGGAATCCAATTTTCTTCGGCCCGCCTTCGAATGAGGCCTGACACATCGCTACGTGACTGGACACTTTGACACCTCTCATATTATAATGTTATGAGGGCAGGGAGTGAATCGCCCCCAATTCTATCAGCCCCTGTTCGAAACAATAGCCAATCGCCAAGGATTGCAACACAAATGATTTTGTAAATGGCATGGCCAACATTGGAATTGCCATTTGCGTTCATCCAGGTGACATTCGCCGTGCCCACTTGTTTGTACGATAAAGGTTTCTATTAGATTATATTGGGATAATTTTCGCAATTGCCATTTTAGGAATTACAGTCCAATGTATACAGTGAGACTGAATTTGTGTCGCAACCTTTTGTGAGTGATACAACGAATGCTTTATGATAAGTTAAGTTTATTTAATAAGTTGTATTTTAAGGGAATGTTACTGTTTAGTCTTATGTAAGTATTTATTTTGCTGAGCATAAAATCCCCACCACTTTGAAGAGAGATAAACTGCTCGAATTCGGAAGACCCGAAATAGGGCAGTCTTCTACCTCACAGAAGACACTGAATGCACTTGATTGATGCTCTATTCCTGTCCATTTCTTAACGGTCATTCCTTCAGCGGTTTCAGCGTTAGCAACAGTACTGGCTCAAACGCCGCTCCTCAGAGGGAGACCCGAACCGGTAGAGTAACTCCTTCGCAGGAAGTTCACCTTTTATATGCTTGAAAACCTACCATCTGAAGTCTACAGTAACAGTCAGTGAAAAAGAATGAGAGTGCGAAAGTGCGTCCTCGAAGTTGCATGCTGCATGCATCTATTAAGTCATCATGACTACCATTATATGCTTATTTGCCACCCTTAATTAAGTATTGATGGGGTACTAACACTATAAGTGTGGGGTTCAAGAAATGAGGCACCGATTAAGTCACTATATATTTATTGTAGTAAACAAAAAGGCACTAATTAGTGCCTTGCCATAATTATGTGATATTATAACTATGACTGTATTGTTTATCAAGCCAAAGCTATGGGCAGGTGTCCAGAGCAGTTGTGAAGAGTCACACGGTCAGCCATGAGCGGGAAATCGAACTAAATGTCAAAGTATGATTATGATTTAGGAATTTAGACTTACTACTATTTAAAAATAATGCCCGTTTTGGAAATGGGAAAAGAGTATAACATTTCAATGTGATAGTAGATACCACGTTATAATACTCGGTCCGCCAATAAATAATAAGAAATACCAATAGGACCTATATCAAAGCAAGAACGTGAAGTAATCTGAGTGAAAGAACTTAGTATGTATTTCGATATTAACCTTGCATAGGAGGTACAAACTCACATCCAAAATCACATTGCCTCCTTGCAAAGAGAACAAAATACTCCGTAATATAGTCAATGCGCGGGTAATGCCTTTGATGTTTCAGACGGTCAGAACGATGACCTCTTGCTTTGAAGGGAGAAATTAATGTTGACAAGCTTTTTATATTTTGCTGATATTTGTTTTTAAGTTATCCCTAAATGGGAGGCAAAGGAAGATTCCTTTGCTCTCAATACTACGTGACTGCTAGGTGTAAAAGTGTCTTTCTGAATGAAAAATATTAATCAAAATCTTAATTCTTCTAAGAAAACTTAATGATAAACTGGAGAAAACTATTCAAATACTCAAAGTCATTCACACTATTACAGCCTTTTTTCGTTGGTTCCTTATAATTATTTATTTATTAACACGAATGCCTGTGCATCATAATAACAGCATTCTCATTGCACAAAATCTACCCCGTTACAATTATAATTATTGAAATAAAAATCAAACAGACATCACGAAAGCGCGTTGAAATTCACAATTTTTTTGTTAATTGTAAGCTGGGAATATTACATTTCACTTTAAAACCAGAACGAGCGAAGCAATTAGTAAATTGAAAATTTCGTCCTCCGAAACTTTATTTTATTCAGCCTCTCTCCCTCTCAATGACTACTTGGGTACCTAAATCTGAAGTATAATTTATTCCGGACGAAGGGAACGGTTCTGATAATAAAAAAAATATAGCAATTTCAAAATAAAATAAAAACGTCAACAAAGACTTCGTGGGCGTAATGCGCGCATCCATTAAGCTTTTTTTTAGATTTTCCCGTTTACCTCATGCACGTGGAAAAAGAAAATAATGTTACAATTTTTTGCGACACGTAGACGTGACAAGCGTAGCTATTGTATTGCCGATAAAGTTCAAAATTGTACGTTTATACTTTGTGAGCATTACAATATAAACAGGCTCACACTTACATCTAATCTAATGTTTGCAGTCAGTTGGCTTACGATAAAATGTGCTGAACTAATACGCGAGTACAATAAGCTAATGTTTTTGCTAATAATGCATAGGTCGTTGGCGTTGCAGCACGGATGGGTGACCGTAAATTTTTCAACTCGATTTAGAATTATCGGACACACTTTTATTAACGCAAAAGCGTACAAAACAAGTACATGATATTGTTACAGCTACTTTTTGTAGCGTAGACAACGTAGAATCCTTACAAAAACGATACAAGTCTAAGCACACTGCGTCACTGTTGCACTAAATCTCATTTTAGGAAACACTTGTCGGAAAGTGTAGATAGAATGCGTCTGATTTAGGATGTCCAACAGATTGGATAAAGATAGGATGGTCCAGCGGCGGCTTAAATGTGCTCATCAGTTGATGACGAGAAGTCAGTTCCTCAATAGTTGAGGATTTCGTATGAAGCTTGCTTCGGACATCACTTATCATCTTTGATAAAGGCTAAGAGCTTCCCACCTTACACAAATAAATAATATTTGCTTTTGTTCTCACATACGGACCATTATAGAATGTGTAATGCGGCGATGCAATAATGACGGCTACATACTCTGGAATTAATTGAGTAAATATAATTTTTCCACGTAACTCTGCTTAAGTTTTCATGCATTTCGACAATAGCAGCTCGTTTTACAAGAGTTCTTCGAAATTCAGACAACAACATGTTCTCATTCCGCTCGTAGAAAAATATTAATGAACAAGGTGATGATTAATGAAGTTCTGAACAAGGTGGGGCGTTATTTTTTTACGCCAGATCAACTATGCTTGCTATATAAGACGCAAGTACGGCCCTGCGTAGAGTATTCGCACCTGTGGGATGGCTCCGGCAAGTACTTACTCGATGCTTTGAATAAGTTGCAGCGTCGCGCGACCCGCTTCATCGGCGACGAAGAGGTGACCTACCATCTTGAGCGTGTCCAATTGCGTCACGATATCGCGTCATTGACCATTGAGTGTGTTCTACCATCTGTAGCACGGCGAGTGCTCTGAGGAGCTTTTTTCCCTAATCGTACCATCTCCCTTCCTTTGAGTTACCGTGTCACCGAAAAACTGTGACTACCATTCCAACCCGAATTGACAAATTTGGCAACTCATTTTTATGCCACACAATCAAGAAATGGAATTCACTTCCAGCATACGTGTTCCCACCTTCTTAAAATCCTGGGTCCTTAAAAAGAGGCGTGAAGAAGCACCTTACAGTTTGGCAAGGCGACGGTAGCTAGCGCGGCGGTTTATCTCTCGCGCTAGCTATCTTCGCATTTGGACTCCACTTCTACTTACCATCAGGTGGAATGGAGTCATTTTTTTGGTCTTTTTATAAAAAAAGATGCTGCTATTGATGACTAGGAAATCCTTATTGAATTAAACATAAGAATTGAAATTAATCTCAAATCAATACGTAATTCAGTTTTTCGGAAATGGAAACTTTGGAAGCAGAAATGCTGTTAGCAATATTATTATGGGAACAGACTGTTCTGAAACGCCATATAATGCCGGCAGAGTACAAAAGCATCATCCCATATCCTCCAATTGGTGTCGTAGAAGGCGACTAATGGATCAGCAAAGCGGTATTGATCACCTTATACTCCGTCCACCAATCCCGATTGGGGCAAGCGTGGACTACTGCCTAAACCTCCTTCGATGGCAAGGAGTAGGCCTTGTGTCCCAGCAGTGGGTTGAATTAGGAAGGCTGTATGATGAGACTGCTGAGGCACAGTGGACCAGTCGCTCGAATTTGGAGCTGGGATAGTATCTCCACCTTAAGGAACACCACAGTCAAAAAATATTAACATTTTTGTGGTGTTGTGTTTCTGTTGGTGAGTAAGGTTTACAGGCTATAGTGACTGCTTACCACCGAGCAGGCCGTATGCTTGTCTGCCTACCAAACAAAATTAAATAGAAGATGCTTGACTAACTTCCACCATATACCAATATGGTGAAAGTTAGTCAAGCATCTTCCGTTAGACCTTACCCTTAGAATGCATCAATTTGTCAGTTAGCTTCAATAATTCATACCAGAAAGGTCATTACTTCAGTCGTTATATCAAACTGGCATTCTACGGGGTAATTAAATCAAGACATCACGCGACTTTTAAGAGAAACGCGTGCGATGCTTTATGTGGTACACCTGAGGCAGTACGCCCAAATGAGAGTCATTACACAAACACACGTTATGTTTCACCATAATTAAACCTATTATAATTGGCGCCTCTCGACGTATCATTATACGCCTCGTTATTCACCTTGACAATCGTCACACCCATTAGTAGCAGTGATCGCTTCATTTGAATTTAGACAACACAGATAAATGTTAGAATAATCAAACGTGAATGATGCATGGCTTGGGTCTCATTAAATTTTCAGTCTCAACATAAATACCTATAATATGTAATTGAGTAGCTTAATTGCGTTTGTGTAGCTTTAGGTGTACGTGTTGTCGTCTGGCGTTGTCCCAAATGCATCGCCAATATCGGCATCTGGGTAATCTCGAGCTCTGCCATGCTTCAGAAAAAACGTTAAGTTACTTCTGATCACGGAGGCGTCGATTAACGCGTATTCGTTATAATACGCTCAGTGCACACTGTACACCTGCTTGCAGCTTAAACCTACAAACTAAGAAATACTGCCAACGGCAGCACAGCAAAGCAGCCTCCGTGGACAGTAGAGCTATTTATTCCGACCAATTTTTATCTGACCGTAAAAGCATTAAAAAACAATTTTAACTTATCTAACCGTTGAATTTCCGAATGCCTTGGAATCTGCTCGTAGTGACAATCCTTCCTACAAAGGTGTTCTTCAAAAAGCCGCATCAGGTTCACCACGTAAAACATTGCGTTTTCATTAAGCTAATACCAGCGACAATTCAAATTTAACTAATGAGAATATAAATAAAGTAATGAAATAAGAAACCGAGACACGAACAATTTTTGAAGCCTTCTCTTCGTTCTAAGCTCCAAATGTGCCGGGAAACCTATATTATTAAATGGTGACAGCCCTAGGAATTGATCTCTTGAACAAATAATAGGTTGTTAGCATCTGGCAGGGCTGCCTCTTCACGAAGCCCGAAATAATCTCGATGAGATGTTTGCCCTACACTTAGTCGACGACTAATTGATGGAATTGTGAGATGAAATATGTCTCCCTGTTACTTTACATGTTGTTTTAATAGATAGAATTGCCTTTAAAATATGAGTGGAGCTCTTGTGTAAAGAAGAATTATTCTTGGAGGAGTGTTATATTGACATCTCTCATAATGTAATCCCGCTAACTAAGATGTGGGTGGTTCATTGTATTTGAAAGTCTGTTATAATTTTAGGGACTCATTTTTCGGTTCAATACAATAAAAATGTCACTAAAACGAAATGTAAACTATTAATCAATCAAATTACAATACGATGCAATTCGTATGATTGATTTCATACAGCTGTGAATGTCAATTATCATTTATTATTTATTAGTAAAAAAATCTTAATGTGTCACTAATTACCGCATCACATTAAACAGAATTAAACTGTTCATATAATAAAAAGAATTGAGAAGCGCAAGGAATGACCAGTCCCCGTTGGCGGCACCTGATCACAGGTTGACGTATGAACCAGCCATCGCTTCGCTAAACAATTTATTCGGGGTCGTTACAGTATGTCTTGATATCGACAATTACTGCTATAGATATTAGCTTTAAATTTTTACGGTCGGCCGCCTGCCTGACACCAACCCTCTTTGGAAACTACTGCTATCTTTCAACAGCACAAGGGACCACCAGCTTAACGTGCCGACGAAGCGGAGAAAAAATCAATTTGAAAAATTTGCGGTCCCCATCCGAGTACCGACCGCGCACTTGGTTGCTTAACTTTAGTGATCGTTACAAAGAACTCACGACCGCAGCCCCATCGACCCCCTGTATTGTATCGCAGATATGTGATGACTTGTACAGTGTAAAATAAAAGCAGATTTTCAGCAAATGACTTTTAATTGTAAGGTCAGCATAAATCTCTAAAGCCATCTCGAAAAGCTTAAATAAATGACGTTGAAATGAAAAATTTTAACGGTTCAGACATCCAATAAGCTGACAAATTGGAGTCTGTGTCAAAGCGCCAGTGACGCATTACCGCGGCGCTACTTTGACGCTCTCTATTATTTATCATAACCCGTCAATTTATTTCGTCTGCCCGATGAATGGGGTCAATATAGGTTATTCGCTATTTAACCTTAAACCTGCAATTTTTGTGCGCACTATACCCACGGTCGTATATCAAATTTAATTGAATGTAACGTTCGGATAGCGTAATTCGATACGGTGGCGCCATATTTTTTATTTTGAGGGAAGCGTCCATTAAGCGCTTTGTCACAAGCGCTTCGATAAAATATAAAGCGATGTACCATGCGAGGGCCTTAATTACACTTTACACGATATAGCCACAGTGTTTTGTCTGTAAATTACAATTTCATTACTGGTATTAAAGGGAGCGTTTTTTGAAATATCATCATTAACCTGTTAGACCACTGATGAGCCAGGCCGATCCACTTTTTAAAACCAACTGATTTTACTTATGGTGGATTGCTGGACAAAACGGTTGATTAATTAGTTCCCCTTCTTCTGATTCCTCTCTGAGTATTAGTTTCGCATATTCCTCTCTATTTCTTGAGAGAAGTTACAACAGTTGCGAATTGGGATTGACAAGGCATCACCCGCAATCCTGTCCACTCGCAGATGTTTCCAAGCAAAAAGTTCTTGCTGCGACTCACTCTATTCTTCAAATTCGTCTATAATACAGCTTCATACATTACCACATTACTCAAATCTGAAGACCGGTCACTGGCAATGTTGCTGTTATCGTAATTTTAACCAGACCATACAACATAAACGCTACTCATCTAATTGCATGCGATATTGCACGCCGAGAGATGTCGTGTCATCTCTTTTTATTGTATCTTTATTTAATTACACCATAACTGCACCATAATATTTCCCTATCTGTCATCGCAAGATAAGTGGATTCACTTATTTCACTACGCACACTAGAAAGGCGAGAGTGTAAATATATAATTTATTTCTGTTTATTACGTACATTGTATTGTCATTTCTGCCTCGTTCCCAATTTCATTTATGGTCGGTGTAATATGCATTCCTCTTACTTACATCTCGGTCAGCTATCATTTCAGCATCTCCTTTCTTTGCCATATTATCTCTCACACAATCTATCCATCTTTCTCCGATCTTCTTCTCGTTCTATACCTCCACATTCATGTTAATCACTTCTTGTCTTATTATATTTATTATTATCTTTTTATTATACTTATTATTTTTACCTTAAAAACAGACCACAAAAGTTAATTTATATAAGTAATTAACTTATTAATATACTTTATATTATAATATATGGGAATTATTTTTGCGTTTACGACCGCATAAATATTTTTAAAACTAGCAAATACACTGAAAAAAAAACTCTACTTGCCCCAGGCGGGAAACTAACTCAGCATCTTCCGCAATTCGGGCGGCTGCGTCAATTACGACGCTACCGGGACACGCCGGGTTTCGCCGTCGAATTTCGTCAGTGCTTGGTGCTTATGTTTTTATGGTAAACATTTTTTCATCAAATCTTTTAATATTGCACTTCTAAGATCCGAAAAAAATCGACCTGCCGCAGGCGTTAATTCCAGGCCTGCCATAGGGTTCCCGCCTGGAGAAAATTAGGAAATACACTGAAAATAATTTACAGTGTATTTCCTAATTTTAAAAATATTTACGCGTTTGTAAACGCAAAAAGAGTTCCATATTATAAGATAGTTTCATCTTAACTGGACGTCAAATATTTGCAAAAATATTTCGTCCGGATCTTAGAAGTGCAAATTTCAAAGATTTGATGAAACAATGCTTACCATAAAAACATAAGCACCAAGCACTGACAAATTTTGACGACGAAAGCAGTGTCCCGGTAGCGTAGTGGTTGACGCAGCCACCCGGATTGCGGAAGATGCTGGTTTCCCGCCTCGATTTTATTTTTAGTATAATTTATATGCCATTTAAATCTGCACCAAAACGCTCACACAAAAAAATAATAAACCAATAACATTTTCAAATTGAATTCGATCGAATAGGGATGTGTAATGGTCAAAGCCAACTTGCTGTGACTGCCAACTCGGAGCGTTGTGACACGCGATATTTATTAGGAGTCCCATATTGTTCCCGTGATAAATGTGCCCCATTACCTCACTAGTCGCCACCGCGTACCACCTGACATGGAATTTCATTTAAAGAAGCGAGGCTATAGCCGTTCCATTTGCTAATTTCGCGCCACTATGAATCATGTTTATGGGGTAGGGAAATTTTTGTGCGTGCGCCTACTTGCTCTATAAAACTGATTTATTTTTTTTATCATGCCGACTAATATGCGGGAAGGCGTGATAAAATGTCGCCGTATCGCCAATGAGTATGTTAACCTTAGAAATGGGGAGGCAGCAAATGGTCTCGACGTAAAAATATGATGAAGTACCCGAATACGTTTTGTTTATGATGAGAGTGTTAGATAAAAGAGAGATGGTTATGAACACACTAATTTTGTACGTTTATGATGATAAACTGTAAGTTGTTTTGTTCTTGGCTACGTGAGAATTTAGTGTTGTGTTATTTTTGTTAAAAATGGTTCTTTTTTGGTTTTGTTAAAAGTTTTTATCGTTATCAAGTACTGAAGAGCAGTCGCTGGGATCGCCAAAATTCGCGTTCCATTTCTTTCTTATTACTTGATCACGACAGAAGTGTTTTTATTTATTTATTAACGATCTATGTACACACAAGACAATTACAAAAGAACAATACAATGGACAGAAAACTGTACAAAGGTACTGCTTATTAGTATTAGAAATCTCTTCCAGTAGCCCCACATATGAGAGAGATATTTTTAATGGTAGAAATATGGTGGTTATAATGCTAGTTTTAGTTCTTTAAATTTTAAATATTAACGAAAATAATTGCAAAATAAGACGATATTCTATAAAAAAACATTATTTTTGTCAACAGGAGCAGTCCCACAAGTCGTATCGTCCCCTGACAGTCCTCACCTTCAGGTGGAACTATGCGGTGCACGGCCTACAGCCAGCGGGGTACCACCTCGTTAACTTGCTGCTGCACGCGCTCGTCTCGCTCTTGTATTACAGGTAAGAATAGTACCTTGTATCAAGTCATTACTTGCTACATTCAATGACGTAGGTACTCATAATGGGTTATACCTTGATTTACAAATATTTTCAGATAGTAGTTTTAATAAACACGAAAGGGAAGAGTCCAATTTGCCTCGTTGCTCCAAAAGTTCGACTTATCAATAATCTATGAACCAGTTTCGTAGACGCTTGACGCCGCTCTGCGTCTGCCGATCTCTAACCTCCTACACCCAAGTCTCCCTTATTTCAACATGACATCACACTCGTATACGTATTGTTAAGACTCAGTTCAGACACATCGCGCTATTCCACGTAGGAACGTGTGCCTAGAAGCTTATCCCCGATACATCCAAGTCACAGCACTTGTGAGCAACCGTCAGAGTCCTTAGATGCACTCTAACATCTGCCGCTTCCTTTTGGCTCGTAACCGCGTAAAGAATCTAAACTAGAACTCCCGCAGATACTAGAAGACTAGAAATTATCTTTTAGAAAGTTGTTTCTACAGGCTGGAGAAATCCCTCGAATACATCCCTTGTTTTCAAAATCATGCTTGCGTCCTACACGCTCTTCGTGGAATCGACACTCCTATTGTTTAGTAATTAGATTAACATTTCAATTAATCTATGATTGACAATTTGCATTAACATAGTCATCGCTACGCCCGTTCCATGCCATTAACTTGAAGATTGTTATACCAAATACAACTAGTCAAGTTTACGTCATAATAGAATAGAATAGAAAACATTTATTTACACCACTTAAATCTAGCATTACAGGTTGTATTAAACATCATAAAAAGCAGTTGTGAAATGGTATTCACTCAGCACAATATCGGGACGACCGTAAAACGCCTCGACGCTGATCTTCCGTGAACACCAGAAAAAAAAAGTAAAATAAGTAAGAGAGCGCCAGCTCAAATCCATTCAGTTATTGTGCATTGGATAAACTATATTCTAAATATATAAATAAGTAACAAATACCACGAAACTATAAATAGGTGTATAATTTATGAATATATAAATAGCTAAGTACTGCAATATAAAAATACAATCTCGTTAGTTCGTTAGACGAATTTGGAGTTAACGCATGTAAAAAGGAACAATACTCACAATATGAACCAGACAAAACAAGCAAAGAAATCTAGCCCACCTTATTATATCGTATTTTGGGTTATCAAAAGATGCTGATTCAATTTATGTTTAAAAACGCCCACACAGAGCAGGTTTCTTATAGGCGGCGGAATATTATTCCAGCATTTCGTGGCAGAATAACGGAAACTGCCACGAAATGCGGCTGTGCTGGTCTTTGGGCAGATCAAACGAGAAGTCATTCTCAGTGGACGACGTGAAAATTCAAGCTTATCGTACAGATATATCGGTGACTTATAGGAATAAGCAAAATCACCCCAAACAGAAGACAAGCAAAATGAAGGGACTGTCTCCTTAATAATAATGAATGATCCTTTTATAAGAATTCATAAAAAATTGTTACCAATGTTTAAATTTATGTGAGATTAAAAGTAAATTGAATTGCTTTTGAAATTTTTATCCAAGTTAAGATGTAGAAGACAATAATAAAGAACTAAAAATATGAATCGAAATATTTTTACTAATCTTTGTAAGAAAACGCAGGTCTTATTTGTCGAGTTTGTTGAAAATTGGTTAAACAACGGAGGCCTTGATAGTACATTAATAATTAATGATATAGATAGACGAAATCGGAACCCGAAGACGAGTATTATGTCGAAATAATTCAATAAACCCGTGATACAACCATTATCTTAGCTCTCCAGAATCCATACAATCTTCAATATCTTTGTTAATTTCCGATTAATTATACATGAAACATCATAGCAACATGATAATAAATTTGATCTTGATAATGTATCAGAATTTCAGAAGCTCATAGTTTTCCGAGAAATACTTACTTCCGCTAATACCATAGAAATAAACCAGTCTAGCAAAGTTTCAGTTACCAATCTCACAAATAACAAACAAAATAATCCAAAGGCGTAGTTCTTTGAATTTTATGGATACGTCACGTTCTGAGAAATTTCAACTACCTACCTTGTTTGGCTTTTGTATTCGAAATTCCAACCTCGAATAGGTAACTGAAATTGAAGATGCAAAACAATACAATAACGAGGGAGCAGTGATGCAATATTTCACTGGAAATATTAGGTACTAGCTGTGCCCGCGACTTCGCGTAGAATTTACCAGAAGAAAAAAAAAGTAGTCTAAGTTACTCCTTATTACATCAGCTACCTGCCAAAAAAGTCCCGTCAAAATCGGTTTGGCCGTTTCAGAGATCAGCCGGAACAAACAGACAGACAAACTGACAAAAATTGTAAAAAAAAATATTTTTGTGTATGTACAGACAACAGCACGTTGGGTTACCACAAACTGTCAAATTTTCCCAATAGATTATGCACTTTATATAGTCTTAGGTTGAAAATCGTTTAGAGAAATTTGACAGTTTTGCATAGCCCGACGTGCTGTTGACTGGACCATAAATATATTCATATGCATCTAGTAAAAAACTGTTAAAAAAATATTACAAACAGACACTCCAATTTTATTTATATGTATAGATTTAACAGAACGACACGTCTCAGGACTAAACATACATATGACTTGCCGCGAAACTAAAAGAGATTTCTTTATGATAAAAATAAATTAAAATGGTGTTGCTAACTGTTAGTTCGTTTGGATGAGCTTTTTAGGAGTCGTATCAATATCTCATTTACATTCTCGGGCGCAAGTCAGACAGAAAAAACGTAAGAAGACGTGTTGGAGACTCGGTGATTAAATTTAAATGACTTCAAAAAAGGAGGAGGTTCTCAATTCGACTGTATTTTTATTTATATAACCTAATTATTACCTTTATATTTATTTATTATAATAGGTTGGGGAAAAAGTTTCTTCGCATTTTTTAAGAAAATTCAAAACATTTTTTAATATAGTTTATTTACATTTAACTAAAGTATGTAGGTACCATTTTGTTCGATAACTTTTTGCCATCTTGTAGGTAGGGACATGATCCCATTGCTATAGAAATTTTGGGACTTCTGGTCAAAATACCGCGACAGGTGGTTTTGGCAGTCCTCTCGTGATGTTAACCTGACACTGCCTAAAGATCCTGAAGAGACCGAAACAGGTGGAAATCTGAAGGTGCAAGGTCAGGACTATACGGCGGATGCATTAACACCTCCCAGCCAAACTCTCTTAATTTTTGCTGAGTGGCTAAAGATGTGTGAGGTCTAGCGTTATCATGATGAAAAACCACACCCCTTCTGTTGATTAATTCCGGCCGCTTTCTCTCAACTTCTTGCTTTAATCTCATCAGTTGTTCGCAGTAGAGTTCAGAATCGATGGTCCTGCCTGGTGGTAACAGCTCATAATGAATAATGCCCTTCCAATCCCACCACACACCTTGGTTAACTCGCACCACCTTGTTGCGAGTTAACCCGGGTTTCGCCACAGTCTGTGAAGCCTGACCGGCCTTTGACCACGACCTTTTTCGCACGTTCTTGTCGTACGTGATCCACTTTTCATCACCAGTTATCAGCTTCTTCAAAAATGGTTCGGTTTCATTACGTCGTAATAAAGAATCACAAATGAGTACACGGTTCATTAGGTTTCTTTCAGTGAGCTCGTGAGGTACCCAAATGTCGAGCTTTTTTGTGTACCCAGTTTTTTTCAAATGCGCCAAAACTGTTTTGTGGTCAATTCCCAGTTCTTCAGCAACGTCGTAACTAAAGACATGCCGATCTTGCTCCACTTTTTCAAAAATGGCATCCATTTTATCTGTAATAGGGCGACCAGAGCGACGTGCATCTTTGACATCAAAATTTCCGGATTGAAAACGCTTAAACCAAATTTGTGCTACTCTCACAGACACTGCACTAGGTCCATAAACATCGCAATTTTTTTTCGCGGCTTGCGTTGCATTTTTACCTTTTTTGTAGTAAAATTTTAAAATATATCGAATTTCTTCATTATTTTCACTCATCTTGGCGGTACGAAAAACAAATGAAAATCACACATTTTCCTAATTTGAATTTGGAATTATGTTCTTTAAAATTTAAACTTTCAATGAAACCAGCCAGATACAAATAGTATAGCCAAAGAGATTTTATTACAAGTTTATACATACTATAATGCGAAAAGACTTTTTCATCCCACCACCTCGGAAAGTGTAATTTTGCGCTTCGAAATCTGGCTGGAAAATTCTATTTTATTCGCTTGAGTGGCAAAGTAGATTTGAATTTAGAACATCACATATAATGAGTACTCAATATAATTGTAAATTCAAAACGTCATTAAACCTATTTAATGTAACCTCTATGGTGCCAAATTTATGATTAGAACTTTTTAAATTGTGAAAAAATTCTTTTTCATTTTGTCATTTCCTCGCTGAGGTGGGATGAAAAGTTACGTATTGCACTCGAGTGGAAAGATTTTTCACCTTGTGCTCGTTTGTTTCCCTCGCTGACGCTCAGGATTCTAATTTAGAATCACTCGCTGCGCTCGTGATTCAACTTTAGAATCCTTCGCTTGCTCGGTCATCCAAATCGAGCACGCGGTTAAAAAGGAACTTTCCACTCTTGTATAATAAATAACTATTTCCCCAACCTAATATGTTATATTTATTTATTACGTATTTCTTTCTTTCTATTTCATACATATATTCAATGTAGGTATTTAGTGTAGCTATGTATTAATATTTATGTTGCGATATGCTATTATTGAAATCTTCCCTCTGTTTATTTGTTTTAATCCTGTCCATCCAAAGATTGTCTGGAAGAGATCGCGCCTAGCGACAAGGCCGCCCATTGTGCATTGTACTGTAAATTTTTATACTGTAATCTTTTTATATTTATGTCGATGTGCAATAAAGATTATTTCTATTCTATTCTCATGACTCTTTACTGGGTGTACCGATTTTGAAGATTTTTTTTGGAGGCTGGTGCTTGTTATGTGATCTCATTTAAATTTGATGGATATCTGACGAATACTTTTTTTATACCACATTGGTGGCAAACAAGCATACGGACACTTGGACTATGGACACTTGCAATACCAGGGGTATCACACGTGCGTTGCCGACCTAAAATGATGCAGTTTTTGTTTTCATCAAAATCGGGCTCGCGACTCCTTTGAGCATTTTTCGCTATTCCTTATAATTCAGGATTTGGCCCTGAAGGCCCACTTGCAAAATTCACCCTGTATAGTTATTTGGAAAGTCGGGTCTTACGGCTCACGTCTCACGTCTTTTCTGTCTGGCCTGCGGCTTAGAATAACAATTATAAAACAAAAATGTTCTTCAATAAAATAAACACGCAACTGTGTGATCGGATGGGCGTGTATTCAATAATTAAATGAAGGGCAGCTTTGGACTCGAATCACCGGATTATTGAGTCCTAACAATTAAAAGTTTCCCAATTCAATTAACAATTAAGGGTTATCGGCGAAGCAGTCTCTGATTGGGACTTACCATTAATTAATTTCAACTTACACGAATACGAAACAGCACCAATTTCGTATGTTCCGATTATTCGTCAAAATTCCTTAATATGCTTAATTAACTTCGTAAAAGCGCAGATGTTGGAATACGTCGATTTAATTCATCTTAATTAAATCGATGTATTCAATTAAAAATCTCCTTGTAATTCATATTGTTGAGGATGCGATGAGATATAAGGATACAAAAAGGAACAGTTCCATCTCTGCGACACGGCATGGCACAGCTTTAGACGATATTCCGATTGCAATACCGAGCCACCGATTTCAAAACTTTCACATTTAAAAAGTACCTGTACCTACTCCAATAGCTTATTTCTAGAAATGTTCTGTCAAGACTTATTCTTCTGCTATTATTGCTAAGACAGCATATGGAAACAATATAAATATTGAGTGAACCGATGACTGCACTACTAATTGCATCGGTACGACTCGGCGACGTCCGAATCGACACTCCACCGTTTCAGAGTGACGTGTTTGTCCTTTATGCGGAGATTATGGAAAGCTGCAGATGGTTCCGTAGAGCCGTAGTGAACACCAATTAGATGGTCGGGTGCTACATTAATAAGCCAATAGTAACGAAGTCAGGGGTCAGAATATCGTTGGTTCAAATTAACAATACCTTCGTCTTGGATTAAAACAGTCGATGCTAAAATCATGTCCATATACAAATTTATTCCAATTTATTTTGAGAACATTAAAAATATTTGAAATAAAATTCATGCGTACATATGAAATATAAAAAGGCCATGTCTAGATATAATTAAAGTACTCACAATTTTGGACAAATGTCAGTAGTCAGTTGTAAAAGCGGCTGCACCAATTTATGAGTTACAAATATTACAGTAGATACTCTTTGATAAAATTTTATTGAATTTTATTTTTATCTAGGTAATGAGAGTGAATTTGCCAGTTATTATTCTTTCATTTATCTATTTTAATCCATGCAAACAATTCGGTTATCATCAGACGTCCATAGCACGTTATTTAATCAAAACTTAAGTTTCATTCAACTTTTGTGTTAAATAATACTTGAAATCTCTCCAGTGACCTAGATGACTCTGCAGGAATAATTGCATAAATATTTTCGTATCACAAACTAACAACTGATCCCAACTCACATATAATATTAGTGTTGAACTTCGCAACGTTAACGAGAGGTTAGTTTGGAGCATTTCGATAGAGAACCAACGCGAATAGGTGAACAGCATTCTATCTTCAGATTGAAATTTGAGAGAAGTTGTCGTGACCCAATTCTAGCCGAGACTTCACAAGTAACTCTGCTTATACGTATGGAAATATCCGAAAACCCTTAACTCTGATCCCTCCATCAAACGGGTTCGGGTTTGTTCTAACTTTCAACAACTTTTCATATCTCATGCATAAGGGCATACAATCCCGTGATCGCTCTTATAATATAGGTGAATATTTTGGCTTTTTAAGTCGGGTAATACAGAGGAAGCAATCGATGCAGAATTAAGCCTATTGAATCAACAAATTACATTTGTAAAGCAAATTGCAGGCGGAGACAAATGCCTCAAATCTGGACCAAGCATTACAACTGTCTCTGAACGACGGACATTCGACCCTTCATAAGCGTACGACGTGTACCTGGATTTGAACGCTGAGCCGACACAGCACCCTCAGGAAATTACGGACTGTGGCGTCACAGTAAAGAGAATAAACAATTGTTTGTTCATTCAAGGGAACTTAGTGTAACGTCTTGTTTGATAAAGCCAGTAATATTAAACAATTTTGTAAAGAAATTCACTAAGTTCCTACATCTACTTCAAAATTTAAAACTATTTATTTATCTGTATAGAAATATTCGAACACCAAAAAGTTGGTCAGTTTAAAGTATTAACTTAGATTAACTTGTGTGCGGTAGAATTTGCGCTTAATGTGAATATATTTCTCAAATATATAAAGGAAACCAATTTCCATTCTATTTATAAATGGAATAGCTTTCAACTTTAATAAAAAGCCATTTAATGAAAAATTTAATCAATCTTCTGATATTCTTACGATTATCTACGATAAAAATATCACAACAAACAACAATAAACGGCAGCTTATTTCGATTAGCGACGGCAGCCGTTTAAGAGCCGAGAAGTGCGATGGCGCGGCTGCTCCCAGTAAAGCCAGTTTTAATCAGAGCAGCGTCCGTGCGATCCTCTTAGTTACTGCTAATTACAGATACTTGCTATGTCCACCACGAACTTAGCCGGGCTTATGCTCAATATCCAATTTCCCAAGTTAATCCTATTAACGATTTTGGAGCGCTCATTATCATTGCAGACGGAAAATTTACAGAAGATAGTTTACGTAAGCTTTCCCTTACCGTTGATTACTGTCGTTACCGTAAAATGCTTGACCTTTTCCTAACTACCTTAAAAGGCTTTAAATGGAGGACGGTACATAGGCGACGCAGTTTCCCGAGTCAAATATTTGTAATTCACTTGACTTAAAGAGATCAAAGAATCGAGCAAGGTTTTTGGGTAATACTTACAACGTTATTGTCCAGGCTAAACCAGCAATTCTGATAATGAATATTTTAAATTATTCCTATTTAAAAGAACACGAAGCATTTTGTTAAAGCAATGTAAATCAGAAGCCGTTTCTGAAAAAGAAAAAGAATTAATTTCATTTTAAAATTATTGCTTCTCGTTAATTTTTACTAAGTGAAATTCTTATTTGGTATGTAAATGAGATTTTTAATCATAAAATTATATTTATGGAATTAGTAATAAAGTCCGTATTCTCGTGTGCTGATGAGGTAATATTTGATTCTTTCATTAAAGTATATTTTCAGATTCCAACGAAATTAATAGGACATTAAGGACTCTTGTTTTGACCCAATTGTCTATTGTGCTTATATTATACAATTTGTATATTTTTGAGCTTAGGAGTATTATGCTATTTAGAACTGAGAAAATTTAAGTAGATTGTTTTGAATAAATTTTTAATGACATTGGTGATTTAGGTAAATTAAAAAAAGGCAAAAATCCTCTTAATTTAAATTCTATGGCGTAATTATTATTATGCCTGGCACAGTTGTTAATCCATACTTATTGCTATTGTTATTTATTCCGTGCGGTTGAGTAATTATCATTATTTTTTATTACATTTATATGTTTTGACAAAGAAAATGGTGAGTTGTAAATTGGTGTGGTTGAAATAAATTGGATTGCATCTTGCGAAAATTACTCTTTGATCATTTCATTAAGGATCACATAGACGTTGCCATAGATTTAGACATTGAGGATTTCAATATTGTAAAGTTCACACAAGATGATTTCGACAAAAGTGACTGTAAAAGCATCAGCCGTATCATTTTACTGAGGAGAAGAGAGTAGTAATAGATGGTCGAAGTCAGTCAAATCTTACTGATGGCCAAAAAACGAAAAAACTAACAACAGTGTAAACTTAAATAACAGATTAGAGAATTAAAATTATTAGGTACTAGAATTCTATTCAACATAACGCTTAGATTTATGTAAGGTAATATTCAATGATATTATATTTAAATATCATTGGTAATATTCTAGTCCAATGTAAAAATTCACGGGATGAAAATTGGTCGGTCCGACGCGACTTAATCATAACGAATTAATTTTTACGGTAGTAATGGTACAGAGCTTTTTTCGAATATTGAAGCTTTGCATAATTTTCTATTGTGATTAACCAATAACTAGTTTACGTCACTTAAAACTCGTAACGCGGTTACCGTAGCGCACTCCAATCACATTAGCGTACCAAGGCAAACTTTTAGGGCTTCGCATTATTTGCAACTCGGAAAATTTTCAGCAAACTCCCAACTTATAATGGAATTACTTTTAAATTCATGCCTGCATGTTGCATACGGGAAGGCTCATTTGAGAGCGTGTTTTATGAGCGAAATTGTACCTCCATTAAAAAACAGATAGAGTACGCAGGTACTGCAGTCTTTGTTTGGAATAAAATTACAATTTAAAGTTTTTTTTTGCGTTGAGTAATGTTTATAAGGATTCAATAAAGTAATTTAGGACCTTGCAAGAAAAGGACAGGCAAACGATGATTGATACAACAATGGCAATCCTGGTGATTTTCGAACACTTCAATAGTCTTTACAAAATTCGTCTGGTAACTATAACAAATTTGGCACCACTAAAACATAGTGGTGCCAAATTTGTTATAGTTGTCTACTGGGTGTAAAAGACATGAACAGTCAAACGAGAACCATGTATTCTATACATCAAAATAAGTCATATTTAAAAAAAAATATTGCTGGGAAATGATTTTTATTTTTTGGTGTTAATAAAAATTGCAAATTGTACCGCGCAATGTAAAGGCAAAGGAAAAAAAATGTTATAATGGTGAGCAGAATACATGGTTCTCGTTTGACTGTTCATGTCTTTTACACCTGTATATTAGTAATCCGATATGATACATATTATAACGCCAGCTCAGTTCTGTTCACACAAAATAAAACAAAGTTATAAATTGTATGCGTTTATTATAGCTGACTTCTATAAAGTAGCCCGAAGGAGTGGTTTTAAATTCGATATACCTATGTTATTTCTACAGTATACGAGTAGGTAAGGTATCATGTACAGTTCGAAAGTGCACGGTAGCGAAGTATGAAATGCCGACGTATGTAGTACATTAGGCTCTCACTCAAAGGTCGTACATAAAATACAGTTTTTTTAGTGACTGTAGGAAAGCATTTGGCCACACTCTGCCTACGATGTTACATGCTAACCTAGAAATAGCTTATTCACTCTCGTATTGAAGGCACCCAAACTATAAGTATCAGGGATCACATCAGCAGGAAACAAGTTCCACTCCTTAGCTGTTCGCATTATAAAAGAGTTAGCAAATCGCTTTGTGCGGATGGTAGGGACATCAACAACATAAGGGTGGTAATTTAACCTGCGTCTTGTGTCCCGGTAGTGAAATGGGGCTGGTGGAATTAATTCATGTAATTCCGTCACACACTCTCCAAAGTGTATCCTATAAAATATAAAGTGTATCCGATAGACTAGCTACTTGTCGACGATGGTCGAGACTTGATAGCTTGGCGTCAGTGAGTTTTGGGTGGCCAATAAGTCGCTTAGCTCTTTTTTCTACCAAATCCAAAGCTGCAAGCTGGTATTTCGCTGATCCATCCCAAAGATGGGAGCAATACACCATAACCGGGCGGATTTGTGCTTTTGTTTATTTATCTATTTATTCGGTCAACAAAACAGATAACATTACAAACAGGTCACACTTAGACTGAACACTGAAGTTTTTTTCTAGATTGTTATCCTACTTTATGTTAACACATCAATATATTAGGTACTTTGTTAGTAAAGACTTGCTTAGAAATAAAATTAATAATATCTTGTTAGTATATTTTATTTTATGGGACAATGGAGTTGAGATTTTTTAAATCTTCCGAATTTGTAGTTGAAAATATCAAAATCGTTATTTTTACGAAATTGAACAGACATCTCATTGCAAAGTCGACACATTCTAGAAAGTGGTTATAATAAGAGGGTGTTGTTTTTATAGCATCGAATATTAAATGTTTTATTAGGTATACGAGGATTATACTTCGCATTACCACTTATTTTGCTTAAAAGATAAGGCGAATCAATGCTACCATGCAACAATTTGTGCAGATGTAAAAGGTCATGCTCATCACGCCTGCATTTTAAAGGAGTAACTTTCAGTTTTTTAAGTCGGGTATTGTAATCAATTAAACTGCGGCCTAAACCACATTTATAGCTAAGTATTTTAAGAGTTATCTTTTGGACATTTTCAATGTTATCCACGTTAACTATATAACATGGCGACTAAATGACACAGGCATACTCCAAAGTACTACGAATAAGGCTATACTAAAGAGTCAAAAAACTATGAGGCTTTCTGAAACCTTTGGTACACCTTGTCACAGAACCCAGCAGTTGCAATCCTTTGTTCATAATATACGCGTAGTTACCACGAAATGTAAGTTTACTATCAAAGAACACTCCCAAATCCCTCACTATAGTTTTCCTCTCTAGTAAGTATTCATTCAGTTTATAGGTGTAGATGTGTTGGTGTCTTTTATTCATGAAACGATTTACCTACATAGCATTTTTTAGCGTTTTAGTACATGAAATTCCGCTGGCACCATTTGAAAATTCTGTATCATTCTGCAATGACAAGCAATCAGACTTTATATAAAAGAAAGCTTTATATTTAAAGAAGCAGCTCTGCTGTGGTGTGAAGTATCGCTTAACTTTCGAAAGTACACAGCTTTTTGGTAGCAGATTTTGCTATGGATTCGATATATTCGCCGAGGTTCTGATCGGGTGATATTTTCATCCCTAGTATGTAATTAGTCACCGGTATTGATACACCATGGAGAGCCGGAGTGTGGAATGGAATCCGTTTTATGGAGAATAAACACGCCTGTGTTTTCGATGTGTAGATCTTCACCAAGTTGGCATCGCTCCAATTGGAGACATCCTATAGGGCTAGATCCAAACGCTCGACTCAACTCTATCGACAAGACCTGATATCCTCTCTACCGGCCCTCGCACTTGAAAGGCATCTTTCCGCAACAGTGCTGTCTTCTGCATACCCAAAAGTGCCGGGTAAAAGCAGATCGTTGACGTGCAGCAAGAAAAGTGACCCCTGAGGCACTGCGGCGTCAATTGCGTGTTGATCGGATGTGTACTCCTCCAACAACGTACATCGTAATTTCATACTTCGAAATTCAGTAGCGGGCTGCCCTTTGACCCTAGCTACTTTACTTGTGCCATTCCTAGAAAATGTTATAGACAAGAAAATATATTACATTTTTAATAAAAATTCAAGATCTGCCTTAACTATGATCTACTTTGAAAACGGTATCTGGAATTTAATAACTTCCTCTAACAAGCGATCCCGTGAAGACAAGGCAATGTTCCAGGTATCATACCTTTGCAACGAAGAGAAATTTCAATTATTTCCATAGTAAGAAACTCAAAGAGGTTTTAAAGTCGAAAACCAAAAAATGTTGCAAGACTTCCGAGATGTCTGTAGGTATTATAAAATTACTATCAAACATTTAAGAGGATATTATGTCGAGCACGTCTCCATACTACAGAGAAAATGTTTCGTATCCGATCTAATATAACATATTGAAATATTTTTAACAACAAAACAGTCTGTGCGTTATCCTATCTTCAAAATTCAACACACATTCAGTTATTTAAAAAAAAAAATTTGAATGAAAACATACAAATGTGGTATTTCACTATATTAAAAACATTCTAAAATATCATATCGGATGAGAAATAGGGGTAGTAAAGTAAAACATGTTCTCTGTTTCTCAGACACAATTCTCGTTTCCTTCGAAATAGTCTCGATTTCGAGTTTGCTCATCGAATCTTTTTTCGGTCATAAAATCTTTCGAATGTCATATTCTCACCATTAATCGAATAATTTCGAGAATTTGTGTGAAATGTTGCCATTTGTGAACATAATCACGTTACGATGCGTTCCGTTCTACACGTTTCATCCGGTTTTAAAACAGTTACAACATCATACCTACCTTTTGCAAAATGCTCTGAAAGGTTTTAAATCTATTTTACATCTTTTAAAAATAATCATATAGTAATTAGTTATAGGAAAAATATCATAAACACTCATCACTCATTGATCTTTGGAAGTAATCAAATAATGCGTTTTTGTACGCAGCTTTGTAAATTAATAAAATCAATAAATAACTGTGTGTATAGTAGGTAAGCAGGTAGGTATGTACTGCATTCAACTTTCTGATGTTGAAGATCATAGATTACAAATAATAATTATGGTGGTTCGAATTCAAAATCTCCAACCACTGGAAGCAATTCGAGTGGCTTTCCCTTCGAGAAAAGTCGAGCTCGAGATTTTCAGAATAGCTCAACGTCATTAAAACTTATCTTGAAATCGAGACTGTTTCGAAAAAAGAATTCCAAAGTATGCACATAATATATATTATATTTAACAATTGCTTTTCCGGTTACTTTTGAATTTTATTATTTTAAGATGGTACAAAATATGAACAAGAGTGCGATCGACAAAAATATTTTCTATAATAAGTTAATGATGCGTATAAAAATACTTGTCAAATTCATAAGGATTATTATAACTAGTAGGTGGGTACGTCATTTGAGTTCATTATTGCGTGCGTTGTCCGCGCTGACGTCATCATAGCACAGTTTAATTTGTTTTTCATAGTCCCCACACCTCTGCCGATGTCATAACTCCGCCTTAATTACGCCGACCCTTTGTCTTATCTTCGCATGTGAGTAATTAATTACATTTGATAATTAATTTACTCATAATGGCGGAGTATCGTTGTTGCGAAATAATTAAGCCATTTGTTAATTAAAAACTTCATTTGACGCAGCTTTCCTAATATTTCGAAACTCAATCTTTGGGGAGGCGCGGCCGGTATTTCATTTTCCCTATTAAATAAATTAACAGTTTCATTACAGTATTTTGTTCTTACTGACATAATCGTAACTTATTTTATAGAAATTATTAATCTTTCCGAAATAAGCATAAAGGTTGTAACGCACTTATCAACTCGGAAAGGGTATGCCTCTTTTTACTACGAACGCTACGGAACAGCGGCTACGAAAAGGCTACGGACCGTAGAGCATCGCCTCTTTTCTACCGACTTCAAAAACGAGGAGGTTATCAATTCGACTTTATATATTTTTTCTTTTGTGTTTGTTACCTCATAACTGTCTACTGGGTGTACCGATTTCATTTCTTTCTAAATTTAGAACTAAGAATTGTCTACTATACTATTTTTAATTAATGGCGTCACGTCGCATTAAGTGTACGCATTTTGCCAATGTCAAGTGAAAATGTAACTAAAGTAATAAAAATTGTACGGTAGATAGAGGTTAAAAATGGAGTCTCTCAACACGTGTTTTTACAACAAGAACTCGGAAGAAACTCCTAGGAATTGTCAAGTACCCAATTGTGCAGCACCAAGAATGTCAATCGCTTGCTTTTTAAACTGAGATGCACACAATGCAAATATGTCTACATCTATAAGATATTTATTTTAATTTTCAGCAAATCTGCGCAAGGGCACGCGCACTTCAGAGTTAGTTCGACAGGTGCTAGTTACAAAGGCAGCATTTCGTATCTATCTAGTAAGACTGGGTATGAGAGTCGACTACGGTGGCACCTGAAATGCAGAGCACGTAGAAATTTATTCTGTATTTTTTCAACTTTGTTTCTATATACAGTATAAATAGGGTTCCAGATGCAGCAAGCGTATTCCAATTGGGATCGTATTAAGGGCTTAAAACAGTAAAGGTATATCGCATATTTATGGAATTCTTTACACAATACGGAAAGCCTTACCAACAATTTTATCAACATGCCCATCCAACTGTAGTTTGGTGTCTAGTTCAATTCCAAGCTCGCGAATAGTAGTGACTTTGTTTAAGTTAAGATCGTTAAAGCTGTAAGTATTATCGATCTTGTTAATATTCTTGGTGAAGTTCATCGAAACATTTGGGTATACTTAAGTGGAGTCTGTTACGGATGCAGTAATCATTTTGCCTGTCCAAATCATTTACAATCATTAGCATTTTTAACTGCAGTGTAAACTTTAAAATCATCTGCATATAAAACAAAGTCCGAGTGCTTAAAACATTTTTATTCAATATAATTGATAAAAATAATGAACAATAAAGGATCCAGGTTTGAGCCCTGTGGCACTCCAGAGGTAACAAGTATTTCACTAGATTGATGACCATTGATTACTTAATAGAATAATAAGATTTAATATTTTCTTCAATAATAAATCAGCTTCCCAGTAGACTGAGAGAGAATGCCTTATGGTATTAAGTCTGCCATTTGTAGACCTTTGTGTCTGATAAAGTTTAATAAATAAATTCAGTGTTTTTTTACTTATTTATATATTTAACAATAACAAAAGAAACATTATTACGGTGTCTATTACAAAGCTTTAAGAAAACCACTGAGGTTTGTCACAAAAAGCTAATACAACATCGAGCAGATTCACATAATTTAATTATAAATTTTATATTTTGTTGATTGAAAATAAATTATTTAGATATTATAATAAATGAATAAATTTTTACCATGAGTTGTGAACAAATATTCCTGTTCATGACGACCCTATATCTGGATTCAAACCGTGATGTTTACTGTCCACTAAAGTACTAAACCATTACGGGAATGTTGCATTATTTTTTGTATTTAATATGAATACCACGAACACCTAATGAATTCGTGTCAAAGAGAGTTTATCTTGAAGAAACATTTACCGAGAAGCAGGCCCGCTTGCGGAATTACGATCAGTCAACCCTAGGGAGCTATATATTTATTCGGGATGATAAGTTCTTCGGGCCCTGAGGCCGGATATCTTTCAAATTGTGTGTTTTAACTGTGATTTAAATCAATATTTGTGTTGATGAGCCCGAATAACCAAAACAATTTTTGAACAGCCTCCGTAGATGCGATTCCCTGAGGAGTACAAATTAGAGGTCGCTCTAGTCCGCCCGCCTAAAGATAATTAATCCAGAGGTACCTGGTCCGCTACCCAGATGAGTAAAAATTTGTAAAGTAGGGCTTGTTTTATTTTTGTTTTAATTCGCAAGGAGGATGGGATATTTTTTTAATCACGGTTCTAGAGTGTTCCTAAACGTATACTTACTTAGGCTTTAATTTTATACAAAAACAAAAATTCATTATAGCAAATTAAACAAATAAAAATATGACATGTCTAGAAGTTCTTAATTTGATAAATGAGTTTTGACCAATTTGACAATGAGAAAACTAAGTGTTCATGGTGAAAACTCCTCTATTCCGACGGCATACGGTTGTCGGTCACAAACGCTTATTCCTAAATATTCTCGACCGTATGTTGCATGAGTGCGTAGACAAGTAGTTCTAAAGTTACTCAAACATCGACCTTAAATAATTGTATTACCCCCTTCATATTTCAAACGCAACATAATTCGGGAAATTCCTTCACAACTCTATCAAATTCAATAAGGAACTAAGTACCTACGCACTACCTGTAATTTAGTTGGAGTTTATACCAAATTACAAAAGGCTCTTGAATATAATTGAGAAGCCCGTTGCCATGGTGACAGAGTAGAGGACTAGAGGTACCTACATTCCGCAATTTCAAGTGCTCGGTTCGGGGTCATTAGAAAAATAGGCCTTTCGCGTAGGTTTATTAATTAATTACGGGTTTCAATATCTATTAGTTTTCCTTACCAGGTTTACATTGCATTATAGATTTAATTGACGCTGTTGTGGTGTAGTCTACGTACATTAACGCCGCTTGTACATCAAGCGGTCCGGATTCGAATTCTGCTGGGAGAGTCAAATGTTTATGTAATGAACACGAAGTTCGTTTTTTATTAAAGGATGTTTATATTTTTTACAATTGATCATGGACATTGTGACAACCCTCATAGGACACATTTTCCAGTTCAGTATAATTGCAATTGAACACAAGTAAATTAATAAAATAAAAAGAATTAAACCTATAATTAAATGGGAAATTGACTAATTATAAAGTACTAAAGTACTTCTCTCCGGAGGGAAAAAGTGCACCGTTTAACAGATCACAGCAAATAAGCTATGAAAAAGAGGCGTTGCGCTACGGTCCGTAGCATTCATAGTAAAAGAATTAATAGTTTTAAAAAAAACTAAAAAGCACACTTTTATGTTAAATCGGTTATTTAGAGAAAAACGTGGGGTGCTCAATAACATTAGTTCTTAAAAATATTCGATCGGTACAATTAAATTGAGCACCCCACGCTTTTCTCCAAATAATGATTATACTTTTTGTTCAACATTTAGTTTCAATAGGTATCTATTAAAAAGTTATTTTTCACCTTCTAGTCCTATTTAACATAAAAGCGTGTTTTTTATTTTTTTAAACTATTATAATATTTTCCACTTTTTAGTGCGAATTATAACTGCCGATAAAGTACTTATTAAAACCGCCAACCCAACAATGACCACCGCCAACCTAATAGTGACGTATAACTGAACTAACATTCCAAACGTTTAATTTATTAGTCCCGGTGATTCTAATCAGGATAATGGGATATTCTAATCGAATTATTGTAATGTCATCGGTCTTTGATAAGTCTATAAAGTTTAAATGAAATCTGACCGTTTAAGGTGGGTCAAAATTGCGTTAAAGCGTGTTAAAAAGAGGAGTTCCCCTTCCAAGCTGATAAGTGTGCTAAGTACGACCTTTAAAGTGGGCTACGTATGAGTATGATTTTACTAGGTGATAGGTACGTAGGGTCGTCTGGGTAGGTACCACCGGCACCGCCTTTCTTATTTCTGCCGTGAAGCAGTTCGCTGTGTTTCGGATTGAAGGGAAAGGTAGCCAGTGTAAGTAGGGTATTATTGGGCATTCTGGCACACTTTTTTAGCACTCCATTGATCTCACTATCGTTCGATCAATTTCGTAAAAAAGTGTGCCAGGATGCCCAATAACAGTAGTGAAAATCACGAAGTGGTCTTAAGTTTTGCAGTTTTGCATCACATTGTTCTGTGTAGGTGATTTACTAAAAGGCTGATTTAAAATGCGAAGTGAATTAGACACTCCAATATTAAATTGAAAGCGTTTTTTGATTTAGCTGCTAAACCCCCCTTCATGATTATTGGGTGTTGGATAATTATCCTCTCTATAACTGCCGTGGTATGAATATAAAACCAGATATTTATAAATACATTCATTCTCTCTACCTACATCGATCTGTATGGATACTACCTACGATGAAATTTATTAAACAACCACTATCTTTGCAATTTCAAAAAATTTGCCCAGATGAGGTAGTATCTGTTCATCGACATGGAAAATTGCTACCTAATATGATTAGATGTCTTGTTTGTGGGCCGTCAAACTGTGGGAAAACAAACTTACTTATTGGCCTTCTACTACATGAAAATGGACTGCGGTTTAAAAATGTGTATTTATACTCTAAGACGCTATATCAATCCAAATATGTATACCTAGAAAAGGTTTTGAATTTAGTGCCAGAGGTATCATTCGCAAAATATCGAGATAATGACTTGATCGTGAGTCCACACGAGGCTAAACCACATTCAGTAATAATTTTCGATGATGTAGCATGTGAAAATCAATCCAACATGCGAGATTATTTTGCAATGGGTAGGCATAAATTTATTGACTGTTTTTACTTAAATCAAACTTACACTAAAGTTCCTAAACAGTTGGTAAGAGATAACGCCAACCTAATAATATTATTCAAACAAGACGATATCAACTTACGTCATGTATACGATGAACATGTTAGTACTGATATGTCGTGGCCAGAGTTTAAAGAATTGTCTTCGAAAATTTGGAAGATTCCGTATAATTATTTAGTAATTAATAAGGATTGTCCGAAAAATAAAGGTGGATACAGGATGAATTTTGATACTTTTGTTAAATTTGATTAATAAATAAAATGAGATTCATACCAGTTCAGATTCATTTCGCCTAAAAAACTATTAGACATAACACGTGAACTTCTACAGTTTATTAAATGGAACAGAAAATAAAAAATCAAGTGGTTGAAGCTTCAGAAGCTGTCAAAAAGAAAGTCAAAGAAATGCGTTTAATGGAAAGTGAAAATGAAAAAATGTTAGATACAGTTTTTAAACCCGTTACGACTTCACTCAATCAAATTATACAACATAAAAAACATTTACAGACATCAAAGCATTCTATGAATGATTCAGTGAGAGATTCCTTTCTCATGAAAGATGAGAATCTTTCTCTAGACTCCGAGGACTTTGAGAAAACCTTTAAGAATAAAAATAGCATTTGCAGTTCTCAAGATTCTGATGAAATGGATCAAAACTTAGATGGAAATGCTATTGACGAGTCTGATCCTAACAACACAAGTAATCTTTCGTTCAGAACAATAGACTCAATACCTAGTTTAGATGGAACTTCTTGGTCAATGTCTTCTGAAATATTTAGGGATGTTCCATTTGGTGTTAGAAGAGAACGAGGTAAATTAATGATGGGTACATCTCGTGTAGAAATGAATGATAAAAAAATATCAATAGCAGGTCATGAGTACAGAAAAACTCCTGGTTTGTGTGAGCTTTTATTTAAGAAAGTACCCAATTTAGAGCTGATAACGGAAAGCGATGGACAAGTGTATAAAGCAATACTGATAGAAACTAACGCTCACCGTCGAGATTATGATCCAAAGAAGCCAATCAAATCTAATAAAGGCAGAAAATATTTAAATATTATAAGACCACTATTTAAGTTACGTAAACCTTCAACATCTTCTGTTTCATCGAGTGTAAGTAATGTTAACTATGTTAGTGAGGGTGAAGGACTACGTGTGAAGAAAAATTATAGAAAAGATACTGATTATATTTACTGGGATGATCCTAACGAGCTTGTGGAGAGACTGAAATTACTAATTGCCTCTAAACATGCTGGAAATACTGGGCTAGATAATGAAATTATATCCATAATTGAGGAATTACGTGAAAGTGGTATTATAAATTAGATATTATAATTTTATTTTTCTATTATCACTCCACCATTTGCTCGGACTACTTCTCTGGACGAAAATGAATATTGATAAATTCGGACATTCTGTTCATAAAAGATTACGTTTCTCGGAAATATTAGATTTAACAGATAACTCTTTAGTAAAATCAGAAAGTGGTCATTATGATGCTAAGTCATCGCGATTAACTGGAATCAAAGAACCATTGACACCTGATGATGCGGTAAACAAAAAGTATGTAGATGAAAAAGTTTTTGGTTTATGTACAAAAAAAGAAATTTCCATTTTTATGGTAACAATAAAAGAGGAAATCGCATCAAGCTTAAAGCAGTTAGAGAAAACATTTTGTACAAAAGACTACGTCGAAAAGTTAATTGCTAAGCGAAATAATGATCAAGCAGCAAGTAGTAAACGAAATCCATAGATCAGCACGTAAAAATTTCGACAGAAGATCTGTTATTTTAAAAGGAATAGATGATTTATGGCAAGCTGATTTAATTGATTTCCAGACCATAAAGAAGTATAATAAAGGTTTTGCTTATATTTTAGTCGTCATTGATTGTTTCACTAAATACGCTTGGGCAATTCCTTTAAAAACAAAGACAAAAAGAGCTGTCGTTGACGCGTTTTCGGCTATTTTGACGCAAAGTGGTCGTTGCCCTCGTAACTTACAAACTGACATGGGAACAGAATTTTACAACGATTCCTTTAAATCACTTGTGCAGTCACTGAAAATAAATCACTATTCATCATATTCAACTAAAAAGGCTTCAATTGTTGAAAGACTAATTCGAACATTAAAGAATAAAATTCATATGCTTTTTAGCTATAAAGGTAGTTATAAATGGATAGGGAAAACTTTGATCGACGTTTTGAATACCTACAATAATAATGTACACCGGATTACTAAATTTAAACCAGCGGATGTGAATTCTGAAAACGAAATAATTGTTAGGAATAATATCAAAAACAGTCAAACCAGACCAAATAAAAAGCAAAAGATTAATTTTAAAATAGGTGACTGTGTACGCATAAGTAAATATAAAAGTAGTTTTGATAAAAGGTATACCCCCAACTGGTCTACAGAGATATTTATAATTAAAAAGGTTAATAAAACTACTCCAGTTACATTTCACATTCAAGATCAGAGAAAGCAACAAATATTAGGCTCTTTTTATCAAGAGGAATTGCAGAAAACGAAATATCCTAATGTTTATTTAATTGAAAGGGTAATTAAAAAAATGGGACGCAAACTCCTTGTCAAGTGGTTGGGTCTTTCAGATACCGAAAATAGTTGGATTAATAGCAATTCAGTTGTACAATAATATAAGTGCAGCTTTATACATATCATTATCATTATATAAAAAGAAATGCTAGGAGGAGGACTTATAAACAATTTGATTAATAACTTACCTGTAGAACTTCACTTACCGGGATACAACTATTGTGGACCAGGAACAAAATTAAAAAAAAGATTGGCAAGAGGCGATAAAGGAATTAATCAGTTGGACGAAGCTTGTAAGCACCACGACATTGCATATACAAATTATACGGATTTACCTAACCGACACAAAGCAGACCTGCAACTGTTGGACATGGCTAAAAAACGCTTGCATTCAAAAGATGTGGGAAAAGGAGAAAAATTAGCTTCGTGGTTGGTTAGCAAAGTTATGAAAGCTAAAGTAAAAACAGGTTCTGGAGTTAAAAAGTTTAAATCAATGGTTTCAAAAATAAATTCAAAAATAAACAAAATGAAACCAAAAAGTCATACATCGTTAATCAATTATGCTTATAAAGCTGCTAAAAAAGTTATTCCAAAATGTGGAAATTTCCGACTTCCACGTGTCATACCGATTCCCAAAACTGGTGGGATATTACCTTTGATACCTATTTTCGCGGGTTTGTCTGCTCTTGGTGCTTTAGCTGGAGGTGCAGCTGGCGTAGCTAAAACAGTAAATGAGTATAAATCAGCTCAAAAGAACTTGAATGAGCTGGAGCGTCACAACAAAACAATGGAAGCAATTGCTATAGGAAAAGGTCTTTACATCAAACCGTATAAAAAAGGCAGCGGTCTATTTATAAACATTAAAAAAAACTAGTCCGTAGGCTACCCCGACGTGCTCTAACAAATATTGATATCATTAACCATTCTCATGATATACCATATTTCCGAGGAGTCTATATGAGAGATATGATGCCTCATAAAGCAAAACCGATCGAGTGTGGTATTGTAAACTTAGATAGTTATATGAACAATGGTAGTCATTGGGTAGCCTATGTAAAACTGAATAACTACTGTGAATATTTTGATAGTTTCGGTGATTTGAAGCCTCCTAAAGAAATAGTGGAGTATTTAGGTTCGAATAATATTTATTATAATTATGCTCGGTATCAGAATTTTAACAGTGTTAATTGTGGTCATTTGTGTATATTTTTTTTAAGGAATTTTTGGAATAAAAATAGTATATAAACATTCATCCCTTGTTTCATTTCGTCATTTCCACGATGTCTTTTACTTTATCCATAACTGGTAAAAGTTCAATATTAACCACAAATTATTTACCAACTTTGGAACTGGATGGTGATTATGAGTGTTCTTTATTACATTTCTCCACCTTCAATTCTATACCAAATATTACAAAAAATAACAACAAATTTTATTATGGTAATGGTGAGGTTGTAGAAATTCCTGAAGGAACTTACGAGCTTCACGATATATATGACTTTATAAAGGCTAATATAAAAGGTTGTATGTTCAAATTATTTTGTAATAACAACACTCTTAAAACCACAATATACTGCACAAAGGATATTCATTTTGAAATGCAAAATTCTCTTGGAGATTTATTGGGCTATGGTAAAGTTCTTCTGAAAAGTAATAAATTACATGAGTCTCCCTTTCCTGTAAACATTTTATCAACAACAGTGGTACGCATCGAATGTGATATTGTTAGCGGTTCATATATCAACGGAAAATCAAGTCACATAATACATGAATTTGTTCCAAATGTGCCACCAGGTTATAGAATAATAGAAATACCAAAGAACACAATATACTTTCCAGTCAATAGACACTCTATTAATAGTATTAACATAAGGATTTTGGATAGCCTCAATAACCTTATCGATCTTCGTGGTGAAGAAGTACAATTGTATTTGCATATAAGAAAATATGATCGATTACAATAAAAACTGTATTCCACACATTCAAAAGATTAGTGGTTATCGTGCGATCCGAAAGAGAACACTTGCTTGTGGTAAAAGACAGAAATTATCTGAAGAGAATAAACAATTTTTGAAATTGATTGGGCTGTTGAAATGAATATCTTAAATATTACGAATACCCCTGTTTATGACAACTCGATAGAATGTATTGAAACTCATTCATACAAGCCTTACATAACAAGCTTCAACAGAAACGATGAAATAAGAATTCCAATAAACCAACAAGACTTATACATACTTCCAAGTGCAAGCACTTTGTATTTGGAAGGGATCGTCAATGTTTTCAAAAATGATAACAAGGATAGAGCGCCGTCATTTCATTTTACCAATAACTCACTTATGTATCTGTTCCAAGATATACGCTATGAATTGAACGGTGTTGAAATAGATAAAGTAAAGAATGCGGGCATTACTACTACTATGAAATCTTTATTATCTATGAATGACATCGAATCGAAGATATCTCAAGCATGGGGATGGGATATACAAGGCGTTAAAAATGATATTGGCGGTCATTTTTCTGCATCAATTCCACTTAGTCACATACTTGGATTTGCTGAAGACTATAAAAAAGTAATAGTAAATTGCAAACATGAGCTTGTTTTATTGCGAAGTAATACAGACCTTAACGCTTTAAAACTTAACACCGGTGAAACTGTGCGAAGTATTGAAATACATAAAATAATTTGGCGCATGCCTCATATTAAAGTATCAGACAGAGAAAAGGTTAAGTTACTTAAACTTCTTGAAAAAGATAGACCTATACAATTAGCGTTCAGAAATTGGGATATCTACGAATACCCATTACTTCCGAAGACTACGAAACATACTTGGTCTATAAAAACTTCAACACAAATTGAGAAGCCTCGATATGTGATTCTTGGACTACAAACTAACAGAAAAAATGACGTGTCTAAGGATATGTCCAGATTTGACCATTGCAACTTGCGTGACGTTAAAGTTTATTTAAATTCTACCTATTATCCGTACGAAAGCTATAATACAGATTTCGCAAAGCATTCTTTTGCTTTAATATACGAGCAGTTCGTAAATTTTCAACAGTCTTACTATGGTCGTAGATCTAGTTGTTTGTTAAGTGCTCAAGAATATAAAGACATTGCGCCATTATTCGTAATAGATTGTTCGAGACAAAACGATAACATAAAAACTGGACCCGTAATTAATATTCGCCTGGAGCTGGAGAGTCATAAAGAAATACCAGATCAGACGTCAGCATACTGTTTAATATTGAACGATTGTATCGTAGAATACAAACCTTTGAGTAATATTGTTCGCAAAATATCATGAGTTCAACTATTTTTGTTGACGTTCAAGGTTTTAAAGACTACCGTGGTAATTTCATAATAAAGGAGCTAGCGTTATCTACGAAGGAATTTACTCAAGTCTTTTTGATAAAGCCCCCATATCCGTATTCAAAGTTAACACCAGAAGAAAAAAGAAGAGTTAGGTGGATTGAAAGAAATAGAAATATTTATTGGAGCGAAGGAAATATTGACTACAGGGAATTCAAAAGATTAATTATTCCGATTTTACAAAATAAAACTATAGTAATGAAGGGGGTAGAAAAGCAGAAATGGATAAAAGACTTGTGTGATAACTGTATCTTGATAGACATCGAAGCTAAAGGCAGTCCTAATTTTGCAACGTTGTATGAAAATTATTGTAAATGTGCTTCTAGTTTTAATTGTTTAAACCATAATAATGTCTGTGCTCTCAGAAATGTTATATGTATTAAAAAGTGGTGCATTGAAAATAATATGTCAATTACAGATTTTTAAATAAATAAAGTATATTAAGTAAGTCTTTTATTTCTAACGATACCTCATAATGTGGGATAAAATCAAACAACAGTTTGCCTCAAAGTGTAGTATAATGAAATAAGAATAGGACACAGATATTTACAATTATCAAATGAGAATAAAGAATATTAAACATTTAAGACAAACTATTTACATCAGTACGCTCTTTTATTTACAATGTATCTCCGAAGGATTATATGTAACTAGAGAAGTTACACACAATTCCTACGCGAGAAATTTAATTTATGAAATTATAGATTATGATTATAGCCTTAGAAATTATAGCTATAACCACACAATGATTTGGAGATCTTATTAATCAAACCCTCCGTTTGGTCTAGTATAGGGTCCATATTCTCAGTGACCACGTATTGTGCAGACACCATTGAGTCCTCTAACATTTCATTAGATCTCTCCATATCTATTATTTCAATTTTGATTAAGCGCCGTCCTCGCGTAGGCGCACTCTTTACTATAAACGAGTGGCAATCTCTCAGGAAGGAGCTTCTTTTTTGTTTCCTCCTCCGAGTGATCCTCTTCATCGCCTTTAAAACTTTGCGTTGCAAAGGCGAATCAGGTCTGTCTTCACTCGAAGGCCTCCTCACGAACTCCTCCGTGAACCCTTCCAGAGGATCTTGAGCGTCTTGCCACATCGCTCGCTGTTCATTCGCAACAGAATTGTCATCGGGAATATAGGTGATTTGCGAAGAAGTGTTCTGAAATTAATTAGAATTATCGTGAGATACATTACTTATTACTTACAAACCCCCCATCTTCACTGTGGTAGGTAGACATATTTATTACTCACCATGATAACTGACGTTCACTTAGTTTCGTGTTTTCACAAGAATTAATTGTTGATGCAAATAAGCGATTATATATACCAGTCATATTTTGCTGTAGGTGTGTGTGTATGTGTTTGCGTTTGTATTGACCTACATCTGTAATTTTGTCTGACATAGCAGAAAGACGAGTTAAATTACTAGGACTTCGGACTCATCAATAACATGTCGCGACTTGCTATTTTTGCATTACTCACAGTTCTAGGCATCACATTTCTTTTTGTCTGACATAGCAGAAAGACGAGTTAAATTACTAGGACTTCGGACTCATCAATAACATGTCGCGACTTGCTATTTTTGCATTACTCACAGTTCTAGGCATCACATTTCTTTTTGTCTGACATAGCAGAAAGACGAGTTAAATTACAAGGACTTCGGACTCATCAATAACATGTCGCGACTTGCTATTTTTGCATTACTCACAGTTCTAGGCATCACATTTCTGTTTATACAATTACAATTTGATGAGTGAGTTTACAATTTTATTAGGTTCAATGATAACTATAGAACAGTTAGGAAGATGTATTTAAAATAAAAATGCAGTTGTTAATGTATAAACGTTTATATTTATGTAATATTAAAATAATTCTGGGTACCGTTATTACATTCTAATCTTATTAAACTTATCTTAAATACAAATTACAAATTGACATTTGCGTAGAAAACATTACAATACAAAACATTACCTAAATTGAGAAATATGGAAACACAAACACTACAAAAACTATAGTACAATAGGTGGTCTTATTTCTAACACATTACATTATTTACTTATAACTCTATGTCTATTTTAATCCAGAAATCCGAAAAACGTAGATAAATGTCAACTTACTGGGTTTTCAGTAATAAAAACATTCATAACTTACAAGTGAAAATTGTGAGGTTTACAGTGAAAACAACATTCATAACTTCTAAGAAAATATTAATGGATGAATACTAAGATAAACTATCCCTGTGACCCCATGATAAAGTTGAAATTTTATTTTTTAGTATGATACGTTTGTCGTCATTACCTGACAGGGCAATTTTGTTCTGTTCCTGTGTAAATATATCGTGTTTAAGGGACTTAAAAATTATATTCTTCTTTCGTAGAAAAGCATTTGTTTTTAATATGTTAGAGTAATCTTTAAAGTAAACTTTTTTTATTACTTGTTTCTGTATGCCTTTTGCTTTCTTTAATTCATCTTGCAGTGTTTTAATACAATATAATTTCGACCTTAAACCTACAAACTCTGAAATTAAATTTCCACCTAGTTCATCTTTAAACAAACCTGGTACTTTTTTGTTCTGATCTGGAATACCGTAAGAGTTATTTTCAGGATAATTACTAGTATCAAAATACTGAAGAAAATGTGATTTTAAATCTTTGTAAAAATCTTTGCTTTCTATAGAATAAAGAAAACTGTCTGTATCTGTATAGCAAAGCTTTATCTTTTCAGCATAAAAAGGTTTCATTACCGAGTAATGAAAATCAAACATATGGCTTTTCGATGTTTCCAAAACAGAAAAGCCTATGTATATAGGTTTGTCCAAAATAATTGATTCCGGTTTCATTTGAACTGCTACAAAATTTTCTGTAAAAATAGTAGCACTATGAAAGTTTGGTCGAGCTATCAGTTGCTCAGCTGATAAACTTTTCTTCGTTTTGTTGTCCTCATCACTCCACTTATTGACCAATTTTACAGTGACTCTCTTCTCAGTGTCCTCCAAGGTTTTTCCAAATATACTATTGTTTAGTAATTTGAAAAAATCTTGTTCAAAGGTAGATCTCGCTTGTTTTCGTAACTCTGTGTTCATGTCAATGTATTGCTTTAAATAAGGACTCTGATTGAATTGAATTACTCTATGTATTTTTTTTAACAATAACCCATGTTTCAAACATGTTTTTAGATGAACAAAATGGATAACATAAAAATATTTTTCGTATAAATTTGGAATTAATTTTGAAGTTTTTGAACCTGGCGGAGTAAATTTTTGAGCACAGAATGGAAAATCGTTATGATCATCATGCAAATACTCAGGATATTCCAAGTCAACTTCTAGTATATATCCAATGTCCCCGTCAGTTGTTACATTTCGAAAGTCAATTCTATCAATTTCTTGTTTATTCAATAATTTAAAATTTGAATGGGGCAAAGAGGCACACATCGCATAACCATACAGGTTATTACAATCAATGTAAACTAAGAAATTGTCTTTCTCTATTGGATTATAAGTTTGTAAATACTTATTATTGGCCTTTGAATATCTTGTAGAACATAAACATATACCACCACGTATACCTTTTTGAATCATTCTTAATATTTCCAAATTACTTATTAATTCTAATTTCACGTTTGTTTTTAAAAGCATAGCATCGAAACTTAGACTAGGGGCTGTTACATAAAAGGCCGGATCTAATTTATAATTTGTCTTACATGTTTCTCGAAAACTTTCGAAGACATCCGCTAATAAGAGTACGTCCGACTTTAGATATAAATCAGTGTATTCTCCTAGATTTAATAATTTAAAAGATTTCCAAACTCTTTTTGCATGATCATAATCTGTTTCGGATATATTACTATTAAATAATTTGTTGAAAAAACAGTCGTGTGGTGGTAGTTCTTGGTCTTCAAACGAACTCCAACTAGTCATATAATCGTAAGGATATACACCTTTACGTCGTAACAAGTCAAAATGCTTCTGAGATGGGAAAAATCGATGGAGGTGTTTGAAATCACTATCATTCAAGCTAGCAACCAGTTTCTCTAAGCTTGTCCCCAAAAATTTAAAAGAATCAACAAAACGAACAGGTACGATATCCTTGTCATTAATTTGAAAAAGTTTAGTAAATGATATATAATTTTCTTTAGTCTTTGCTATCACTTGTATTCTACCTGGTAACTCACCTAATTGTCGTATAAAAAGATGACTATCATAACCTGCTAAATTATGAAAGAATATAGGAATAAATTTTGGCAAACGGAACTTGATATTGCAATATGAATGAGCTGCACCGCGGTAACGTCCTGTAAGATGACAGTGATCTCTGACTTTATCGTCAAATAATATTTGATCGCAAAGAAAACATTTTGTTGAGTTAGTAAAATGAACTTTGTCTTGATCTGTTAAAGACATTGGTAGTGGCGACTGTAAAATATTATAAATAATAACTACATCCGCTAATAAATGTTCTAAGAACTTTTCTACACAGGAGGGACCGCGATAAGAAACGTACTTGTTGCGTGAGCTATCATAGGAACATACAATGTAGTATCCAAATGCAGCAGGCACATGTTTTTGCAACGACGATGTGCAGTCTCCATAGTTTGACTCAGATGGTATTAACAATGATTCGAAATCTGCGTAAATAACAAAAGGTATATTTTGCATTCGTTCGAAATGTTCAAATTGTAGTAGATTTCCCTTTTTTGGTAAAATTGTTGCTACACCACTACAAAGATGAGATTCTAATTTATCATTGTCATCAAAAAATAGCATACAATCTTCGCACAAATATATTTTAGAATGATGTTTAGTCAATTGTTTGCGAAGTAATTTAGATAAATCTTTGATTAGACAGTAATGAGTACGTTTTCCATTCTCAAGAAAAAGCATGTTAACGTGGTGTTTTTTTCGAAATTCACTTTTGTATAGTGGTCCGACAACTTGACTGTTATTTTTGAGACCATAAATGTTAACACTAATACGAGGATTATTTTTTTCAAAAATTTTAATATCTGAAAACCCCACCGGAAACGAAATATCTCTAACATTGAGTACACTTTCAAAATGTGGATAGGCTGAAGTTCGCTGCGCATTATTTTTTACAGGAAAAAGTGAAGCCACGACACACCATAAAAAACAATAATCGTCAAAATTTTGAATATTGACGCATGCTTTTTTGTGTTTTATAGTCTTAGGTAAATCTATATAACTTGAGGCTCTCATAGGGTTGTATTTATTTATGTTTACTTCCAGGTATAGACTTTTCAAATAAGCCCAACCGCTATCTCTTTCTTCAAATTCTTCGACTTTTTTACACAACAATCTAGTTATATTTGAAAATAAATCAAGAAAGTCATAATTTTGGTGCAAGATAATGTTTTCGGTGGCAAAAGATTTAACGGCAACTGACTCATTTTTATGCAAAAAAAATTGACAAAACAACTCGAAATTCACTTTCAGATTAGTATGACTTTGAATTCGTGATGATAGTAACAGACTTACTTGTCCGCGCAAATGAGACAAAAATTCAACGGGTGTGTACACACGAACCGGTTGTTCAGGTACCTCGCTATTGCGAGCAACACCATCGCATCGAATTCGATATGACGCTATACGACTGCGGAAAGCGCTATGAACTTTTTCAATGCCTTCACTTTCAACAACCGAACTATTGTCTTTGTGTAAAATACTTTTTAAGTGAGCAGAGAAAGCCCTATTTTTAATGGATATGTTACACACTGAACAGAATATAGTCTTCGACATAATGAATTTGTTTTCACTGTGTTAGCCGATGAAGTGACTAATGTAGGTAGATACACCGTATATAAACTAAGAAGTTAAGTATATGAAAAAAGTAAAACGAATATTAATTGACCAAAATATAATTTACTGTGGAAGGAACATTAACTAGTTAGGTACCCAGCCTAATATAATCAATTACTTACATTTTCTTTTTGTGATTATAAAATGTTCCCTCCTCAGTAAATTTTTTTTTAGCAATTTTAACGAATTGCTTCAAAGCAAGGAATTCCTCAGACTCCGAGTCACCCTGCAATCGCAACCAAACGATTGCCTTGTCGCACTTCTCCAAACCAGCAAGGTTGCGTACCTCTTCCGTGCTGTAGAGTCGTAACTCCGCCAGCAACCCACCGTTGAGCTGCGCCGTGCGACGAGTCACGCCGCCAGGTACTCGACGCGTCAAGACGCTCTCGACTTTACTTGGGTTGCGGACTGGAACCTCTTCGTCCGACTCTTCGTCGAACAACCACTCGGAAGCTTCGGTCGAAGAGGAGGATGCCACCTGTTGCTTTGAAGGCACCGACTTCGTCTTACTTTTCTTCTTGGAGCTAGAGGAATTGAAAACATAATTTATAATTATTGTAGTTTAACATCTACATTTCGTAGACGTAAAATAGCGAACTAATGAGTAATAAAAAATTAAAGTCACCTTACGACTTCTTCGTCAGTGTCAAAGAAAAGGCTTGACTGGTGCTTAGCAGCGCGCTTGGTATACTTGGCTTCAGACCTGAAATGTGAAGAATACCAATACTGTATTAAGATAAGATTTTGTGTGTGGAAAATAATTTCCTGGCAAACACAACATATTATAACAAACATTCAGCGAAGCAAGTTAAATTTAAACAAAGTGGAAAGACGATAAAAACTTACGAACATTGTTTGGGCAGATTTGTTTTTCAGATGTAGATTTGAATCTCGCTGGTTCTTCAGGTAGTGGTGGGTAGGTACTACGTTAGCACTATTATCGGTGAGTAGTGACTTAGAAAGCACCTTGGAGCACTGGTGAGGTGACTACCATTTTACCGCTTTTTATTACAAGTAAACTGCAAAACTAGCAATAATTGAACAGGAGTGACCAACCTTTCTTATTATTTATAATTATCCATTCTATATAAAACCGATTAGTATTATTAAAAACACTACTGTAAGTAATTTTGTGTTCATGTAAATAGACTTGGAACGAGTATTTTTATTCACCATAATAGAAGTATGCATTTATATTAAAATCGTAAAAATAATTAGCTATTCTATAATGAAACAAATAAAAGGAAATCAATCAATTCAAAAAATCAAAAGGTCAATAGTGCCGACGTAGCTGTACATTTTTGGTAACGATCACAAAAGTTAGCTACTAAATACAATTCGATTTTCTTCCATGTTTTGGAAGACCCGTTAATCTGGTGGTCTCGGCTGCTGTCAAAAGATAGCGGTCGTTCGCAAGGGTGGATGTCAGGCACGCTGCCGGTTGTAAATTCTAATGCCCAATCCATAACCACTGTTGATATAAAGACATATACATTCGTATTTGTATTAAAACATAACATAATATTAAATATCAATATCATTAAGTCATAAAATAATACAAATATATTTCAATATAAACTCTGATCTCATAAGTAATCACTAAAATAATAAGTACCAAAATTTAAAACTTATGTAAAGGTTGGCGTCTACTGGTTTTTACGATATTCAGCAAAATAATTTATTTTCAAGTTAAATATTAAATTATATTATGTGCATCCGTTATATTTGCTGACAAAAGATGCCAATTAGCACTTATAATATTACAATATGTCATCAATTTTGTTTTGTTAAATTAATTATTAAAAATGACACCGAATGTGCTAATCTAATGCCTGTGAGCGTGTGAAC
This sequence comes from Elophila nymphaeata, assembly GCA_955850985.1. Lineage (NCBI taxonomy): Eukaryota > Metazoa > Arthropoda > Insecta > Lepidoptera > Crambidae > Elophila > Elophila nymphaeata. Next base: position 21,144,237 of record OY039072.1, read on the forward strand.
GTGTGTCTAATTGCTGACTCTAAGCATCACATGCAACATAAAGACTATTTCATAAGAATGAAAATTATTTAATACTAGTTTTAGCACGTGACTTCGTATGCGTAGGATTAGTATAATTATAGCTTTTATGTTATTCTGATGTATGAGCTATGAGGTTATAATACATTCAGTAGTTTTTTGCGTGAACGAGTAACAAACATACAAACTTTCTCGTTTATAAACGTTTATCAGCGATTCATAATAATCACAACAGCCTTGGGACACATGGCCTCTTCTTGTCAACAAAGGAGGTTTTTTAGATCATAGTCCGCCACGCTGCTTGTCCCATGCGGATTGGTGGATGGAGTATATGGTGATCAATACTCTTTGTTGATCAGAGTATTTGAAAGTTACAAACAATAAATAGGTTTGCTGTATTACCAAGATTACGGTATTAACAATGTATGTATAACATAACAATGAGGATGATTACCTATACATAAACTATGAGTTTATTTTCATAACAATTTATCTTGGAAGCCTATTAAATAACAATATCTTTATTCACATATTAAATCATAGTTATTTTAACGTGAGTACGAAGCCTTATTATTTAAACTGAACTCGTAATCGGAGACCTGATCAATTTTATTAAATTTAATATAATTCATTTCATATTTGTTATTGCTGATAAGTGAATTTTCATGGGAATGCTTTGAAAACTGATTGGCTAAATAATATATAAAAGCCGTGATTATTTATCAGTAATTCAGAGCATGTCTTGACAGTGATCGAAAAACACAAGTGTTTTCCTCTGGCTCGAGGGTTCACGTTTGACGACGTTAGAGTGTATTTTGACACAGTTATTTAGCCGGGGATAAAGTCCTGGAAGCCAGGAAGCCCCAAGTTGTTAAGTTCTGTGATCATTATTGCGCTGCTATACCTAGTTAAATGCCTCCATAGCCTGAGATAGAAAACCTTGAAAATGTGTTTAGTAAATTGCAATCAAACATGCTAATGTATACCGCTTTCGGTCAAACCACACAAGTGTTTTCCTTTGGGTTGAGGATTCACGTTTGACAAGGTTAGAGTGTATATTGACACAGATACTTGGCCGGGGATAAAGTCCTGGAAGCTAGGGAGCCCCAAGTTGTTAAGTTCTGTGATCATTATTGCACTGCTATACCTAGTTAAATGCCTCAATAGCCCGAGGTTGAAGACCTTGAAAACGTGTTTAGTAGACTGAAATCAGGTATGCTAACTTATGAAGTTTGCGATCGAACCACACAAGTGTTTTCCTCTGCATGGGGGCTTAAGTTTGACGAGGTTAGAGTGTATATTGACACAGATACTTAGCCGGGGATAAAGTCCTGATAGCCAGGGAGCTCCAAGATGTTAAGTTCTGTGATCATTATTGCACTGCTATACCGAGTTAAATGCCTCCATAGCCTGAGATAGAAAATCTTGAAAATGTGTTTAGTAAATTGCAATCAATCATGTTAATGTATACCGCTTTCGGTCAAACCACACAAGTGTTTTCCTTTGGGTTGAGGATTCACATTTATCAAGGTTAGAGTGTATATTGACACAGATCGATACTTAGCCGGGGATAAAGTCCTGGAAGCCAGGGAGCCCCAAGTTGTTAAGTTCTGTGATCATTATTGCACTGCTATACCTAGTTAAATGCCTCAATAGCCCGAGGTTGAAGACCTTGAAAACGTGTTTAGTAGACTGAAATCAGGTATGCTAACTTATGAAGTTTGCGATCGAACCACACAAGTGTTTTCCTCTGCATGGGGGGCTTAAGTTTGACGAGGTTAGAGTGTATATTGACACAGATACTTAGCCGGGGATAAAGTCCTGATAGCCAGGGAGCTCCAAGATGTTAAGTTCTGTGATCATTATTGCACTGCTATACCGAGTTAAATGCCTCCATAGCCTGAGATAGAAAATCTTGAAAATGTGTTTAGTAAATTGCAATCAATCATGTTAATGTATACCGCTTTCGGTCAAACCACACAAGTGTTTTCCTTTGGGTTGAGGATTCACATTTATCAAGGTTAGAGTGTATATTGACACAGATCGATACTTAGCCGGGGATAAAGTCCTGGAAGCCAGGGAGCCCCAAGTTGTTAAGTTCTGTGATCATTATTGCACTGCTATACCTAGTTAAATGCCTCAATAGCCCGAGGTTGAAGACCTTGAAAACGTGTTTAGTAGACTGAAATCAGGTATGCTAACTTATGAAGTTTGCGATCGAACCACACAAGTGTTTTCCTCTGCATTGGGGGCTTAAGTTTGACGAGGTTAGAGTGTATATTGACACAGAAAGGTACTTAGCCGGGGATAAAGTCCTGAAAGCCAGGGAGCCTCAAGATGTTAAGTTCTGTGATCATTATTGCACTGCTATTCCGAGTTAAATGCCTCCATAGCTTAGGATAGAAAATCTTGAAAATGTGTTTGGTAAATTGCAATCAAACATGTTAATGTACACCGCTTTCGGTCAAACCACACAAGTGTTTTCCTTTGGGTTGAGGATTCACATTTATCAAGGTTAGAGTCTATATTGACACAGATCGATACTTAGCCGGGGATAAAGTCCTGGAAGCCAGGGAGCCCCAAGTTGTTAAGTTCGGTGATCATTATTGCACTGCTATACCTAGTTAAATGCCTCAATAGCCGGAGGTTGAAGACCATGAAAACGTGTTCAGTAGACTGAAATCAAGTATGCTAACTTAATGATGATCGAAACACACAATATTGTTGTCCTTCGATATAACAATTATGATTTATAGTTGATACCTAATGTTATAAAATACGACAAGCCACTTCGCAAAAATTAAAACTTCTTCATGATTTTCACTACAATTATTGGGCATCCTGGCACACTTTTTTACGAAATTGATCGAACGATAGTGAGATCAATGGAGTGCTAAAAAAGTGTGCCAGAATGCCCAATAATACCCTACTAGTGTAATACTGGACATGGAAGCCATATCATCTTAGTCCCCAGGATGGCAACGCACTTGCAGTGTTAGGTGATTTAGCCTTAATATTGCAAGTGTCTAAGCGACGGTAACCACTTAACACCAGGTGACAACTATAAGACAAATATAAGAGCCGGGCTATCTTCGGTCACATTACCTTACAAGGTGTTTTCTTCGCGTATTGATGTATAGATAATGTTAGTTAACAGAGGTGTTTGAAGGCACCGCGGTCGTCGGTTTTTCGTAATGATCACAAAAGTCAAGCAAGTGCGCGGTCGGTACTCGGATAAGAAACCAAAAATTTTCAATAAAATTTTTCTCCGAATTCAGAAAGCCTGCTCTAATCTTCAGCCTTATCGTCATTTCCCTTGAGATTAAGGGCAAAAGCTCACCCATCAAAAAATGTATCTGACAATGTAACATCCTACATGTTACATTGTCAGATACATTTTTTGGTACTTTGTACATACCAGAAAACGTGAAATTATACAAATGGAAACGAAAAAAATAAAAGGAAATCGCACCAAAACAGAGCAAAGAGCTAGCCGCTCGAAATTGGGGCACCCTCGGAAGTAAATTCTGACATAAAACCACAGTCTAATAACACTTTTCGTGGAGCTGGGGCCCTCTTCCTTATCTTGTGATTAAACTTAAAGGTTTGGTGTCAGGATCTTACAAGTTTCTAACCTTAGAGGTCACTTGTTTTTGTCAGGTGCAATATTCCGAAAGATGACAATGCGCGGTGCGGTTGTCACCCGCGTGCATATAAGCTTCTTGCCCGCGTGGGATCCAACGAAAATAAATCCGTCGCGCCGCTTCGGTAGTACTAACTAACGTCAACACGAAGTGTCAGGGAGTATTGTCTATAAACCGCGCCGCACCGAGTCTCTGCAGTACCCTTAGTATGAGTTTTGATAGTTTTCGAGCTCGATCAAATGTAACGTCTCTTTTCATACATTGTCCACTAGCGCCACTAGCATAAACTATCAGAAACAAAAATCGGCAGACACGAAATCTTTGATAGTTTTCGCTTCACGATTGCATTTTGGCAGTATGAGTCGTTACTTTGACAACTTTTTTTAAGTATACTATTACGTTTGATTGTGTCGTCAGTATTTTAATTTCATCTACATATCACAATACTATATAAATAACATTACCGTGACCATATGATCCTACCGAGTAGGTAAGCATCACCCCATATCCTCCAATGGGTGTCGTAGAAGGAGGAATTGATCAGGAAAGAGGTATTGATCACCTTATACTCCGTCTGCTTATCCGAATTGGGTAAGCATGGTAAACCAAACCTCCTTTGATCAGAAGGAAAGGCCTTATATCCCATTAGTGAGTCGAATTATAAAGGCTCTTATGATGAACGGTGGATTCATCGAATCATTGTTTGACCTGTGTTTTAAAATGGCTAACAAACCTGATGATTGATCTAATAGATAGTTAATCTAATAGACCTGTATCTGATATAAGTAACCGAGAGCAGTTGGAATCACCAACTTGACAAGCCCACCGATAGGTCATCCAAATAAGAATCAGGTTTTTATCCACTAACCACAACTAGAGTCTAGTTTGAAATAGCTCACTACGCAACGTAACCACGACTTGAGATGCTTCAATCACAATCTCCAACTTTCTCAATGCCGCAACCCCAGGCACTAGAATGCGTGGTGCGCTGCCTCAGAAACATGTAACTAATATCGAAGGTAAATGCTTGATTGGTAACTTGAGGGTAACTTGCTCATACTTGTTTAGCATAAAGGCGTGTGAAATGTTTAGAGCTGCCAACAGTTCGATGTTACACGGTAAACTTGGAAAGTTATCTACAAATACTCCAAGGTAAGCAAGTACCCACACTTTATGAAGCACTTCAGTTTCATCTCTTCGCTTTATTTCAGTTTGTGCTAATAACTGTATAGGTATTTACTGCATTAAAGCTGTAAAAAGATGCAACAGGAAATTCCATCACAATGAAATAGTTCCTAATTCAAAGTGGAATTAGGTACTATTTCATTCTGTGATGGAATGTTTCTTCTATGAATGGGCTCTACTTTCAACTTGTTTGTGGTATATGAATAGTATAGACACCTGCCTATCTATAGATAGACCAGGATATTAAGTTTGGACTTGAATCATATTATGAAAATCTTAAAACAAACCTGAAAATCAGTTCATTCTCTAATCAATTTGCAATTTTAAATATTGCTGAAATTTACTTTTGGTATTTTGTTTCGTTTGATTCGCTAGTTATATTTGTCTGACTCCCATTATAATTTTAATCAAGCACCGTTCTCTTTATTTTATTTAATCTATTTCGTTATTCATGAGCAAAGCGTAAGGGAATGGAATATACCTTTGAAATCAATTTTATATAATCTAAACATTATTAGCTTAATCTTAACATGTTTATATTTTCGGAATCAACTGATATATTCTAAATCACAAGCCATAACAAAGGTTCGAGTAAATAAATAAACAGATAATTCCACGTAGCAATAAATTGTTGTAGAAAATAAGTTTTAAATATGAATATTTATATTAAATAAAACTATTTTTTATTTTTTAGCCTTACGACTCGTAACACTTTTCATAGTTTGTGGTCACAAAATATTTATAGGTTATAACAATAAGTCTACATAACCTCAATTTTAAATGAGACTACATTCAATCTCAATTTAAATAGAGATTTGACAATTTGTTAATAAATAATATCTTTATTTTATCAAATTAATTCAATTTCTTAATTTCTTTGTTATTTGTATTTAAGGCTAAACATGTAATATTGAGGTGGAAAAATAAAGAAATTTTTATTTTATTTTTATTTATTTAAATTTCACTTTATAAAGGAACAAAATACATCACAAAAGGCATTCCTTCTTCGAAGTATTGAATGACATTCTGAAGCACCCATATCTATGTGTAGGTCGCATCGCATGGATCCCAGACGGTTCGTTACCTGCGGGACTTATACGTGCCAATATGACGTTCCCTCCACTCAGCACTTTGGGAAGCACCAAACTTTATATTAGGCCCGCGAAGTTAATCATCATTTACCAACCTGATAAGCTCATCTCCCTCATTCCTTTGTTCTCAAACAGAGAAAAATATACATTAATTTAAAAGTTATTTACCGATCGCAAATATTTTATGAAACCATAACAGTGTAGGTACTCAATCGCGTAGGTGTTCCCTGCTTAGACAGCGTCGGCCGTCTCATCATTTAAATTATACAAAGTTAGCAACTCTGTACCATTATTTCAAATTTCACTTTTCATAACTCTCGGCATAATTTCGAACTCGAAATTGTCTTTGAATAAGGAGCTTCACTCGTAATCTCTCACCATTCATTAATTTAAAATAGTACTTTACAAAGACGAAAAAGGTTAAGCGTTCTATGATTGGTACAGAACTGGGTGAATTGGAAGTTTTCTTTACTTTACCATTTATTTCTTTCCCTGTAGCAATACTTTTCACTTCATGCTTCAGTAGTCGACATCCATCGATGTTGAGTAATGTTGTAGGTGGTCAGCACTTTCAAGGGTAACTTCATGTGACCAGCACGTGATGAATGATGATGTCTTTTCGGCTGGCTGCAACGCCCTAGAGGATAGAGATATATATTCTTTCTTGCATACCAAATAAGAACAAATACAATTAATATTTATACAAGTTTGCGGACACACTAACGTCTCATCCTTTTTAATAGCTTAGATGATGTTGGAAAACCACTCTTTTGGTGTTCGCAATATTTCCAAGGCCATTTTAGGACAGGTGTGATGTTTTCTTCTTCCACTCACCTCGATCAGCTGTTATCTCAACATTAGCAGCCTTCATCATTTTCAGTCTACCCATCTTTTCTTCGGATGAAGCAATTTATTTTTTTACATTATTTGACATCTAATAAATATCAATGGCGAAAATCTATAGCAGTTTGTCGATAGTAAAACGTACTGCACCGATTCAAATAAATTGGGAGCAGGGTAGGAGGAAGACGATAAAGAATAAATATCAAATAATTAATACCAAGGGTACTGAACAGATAATGATTTCAATTGAAGGCTAAACTCCAAATTCAGATGACAAAAGAACAATGATTCCTGCGAAGGTATTTTTCAACTTATAACAATGTCTTTAAACGGGGACAAATAAAAATACCGCATAACAGCATTCAAGGAGACTCATTACGCTCGAACAAACTACCCATAAATGTTTTTTCCAAGTTCTCGAGATTTCGCTGGACTCACAAAAAGTCTCTAACGAGTGCCTTAATTCCGATAGAAGTTGGTTCAACGTTGCACCGGAGGTCTTGTCTCATTAGTCTCTTCGTTAAATATAGTGTCATAAAATTATTAGCTAGGACTACAGGGAGACAATGGGTTAATTTAATTACCTAAATGATTGAAAATCTACTCCAAATGATATCTTTAATTTTTAACATTCGCGGTGGTCACAGCAACATTCATCGCCCTATAATAATTAGGTTCTGTACAATATGCTGCTTTAATGCTATAGGTTTTCACATAAGGTTATGGTTGGCCGCTTGCTTGACACTACCCCTTATTGGGAATGCTGTTATGGATTGTTCAAGGTGCAGATAACACTTATCAGCTCGGAATTAACGCCTCTTTTTCTCACTATGAATGCTACTAAGAAATTTATAGGTAGAACTGCAGTGCAGCAACACTACCAATAAATGAAGACAAAACATTTGTCCTTGAAACAGCTTACTTCCTATTTGTCCCTTTTCAAACCTCTAGAGCCGTCTCAAAGTCTAAAACGTCATACGTACGTACGTCATCATATATTATTACTTGTGCGGAGAGAAGAAAAGAGTTAAAAGAATAGAAAGACCCATAAATTTCTTGACCGCTACAGAACGGCGGCTACGAAATGGCTACGGTCCGAAAAACAGCGATGGTCTGCACTGAGTGCAATATCTGGGGATATCCCTATTCGTGTCCGGGAACTACATTGATAGTACACGTAACGTCTAACACTCTAAAAACAATTGAGCTGAATGATATTTTGAGCAAATTAGCGAAGTTAAAGAACACCGCCAGGTGTCGCTATTCAACAAACTTGGCCAATTATTGTCACTTGAACGCAGCTACTACCTGCTGGAGTCGAACTTGGAACCGATATTTCAGGTTTTAAAAATAGTTTCGCCTGCTGTAAGGAGGAACTTTTTCTGAAGTTTCGCACTCTATTGGGAGTAGCTGTAGCATTCGTTAAGGTTTTTACGGACTTTTAAATTTTAGTACAATTCTAGCTTTCAACTTTCATTTGGTAAACAATAAAGTTTACTACCGCATATTTCAAAATGGAATTTCGACTGCAAAAATACCTAGCTGTATATTACTATTAGGTATTAATGTTCAAAGAGTGTTTTGCGTCAGTTAGAATTTTATATACCTAATCTGTTAAATAGACAGAATACAGGTACCTTGCCAATGTACACACAATTATTTCGCAGGCGGGTATACAAATTAACTTCTCAGTCTGAAGAACTTAAATAAAAGGGAAAGGAATTACGAAGAAGAAACTGTGCCAATGAGATAAATACTTACTTAAAGAGAAATATAAGCTTCTTACCAATCGCGGTGTATTAATTCCGCTGCAGTCGTAACTGCTGCTTTAAAACTAAAACACTACCCACCAAATTTGCACCGCGAGCCTCGGGAGTGGATGAATTGTTTTTTTTTATTACTCGTTATTTTCATACCACTGCTTCTGACTTTCTTCTTTTTTTCCTTTTTTGAAATATTTGGTATGATAGTTTATTACAATCATTGTAGTAAGGAAATGTCATTAAAATTTTAAATACTCGTATTTAGAAAAGTACTCCATATTTATATCTTCTAAATTTAGTTCCGAATACATGCATGCAACTACAATTTCAAACAGAGTACACTTTGACATTTTGTCCAAAGTTAAAAATAAAAATCCGAACTGTATTATTTTCAGCGCTCCAACTATTAAATAGGAAAATATTCAACAGAATACTATTCTAATCAGCCTTCTTATTGACAATGTGTATAAATATAAAACCCACTCGTAATCGCTGAGCTTGTATAAGGAAGGAATGTGATTAGAGTAGATGAAGCGAAAGAAATATGTAAGGATCCTAGCAAGTGCAAGGAATTGAAAATTGCCAACCTGTATATAAATAATGTTTATACTACACCTGATCGGAACAGTAGCTACTATTCCCTGAAATTGATAAGAGAAAGTTGATCTTTTCTTCGACCTAAATATGCGGGAGGAAAAGTTATATAAAAATCCATTTCTAACGTGCTTTAGCGGGAGGAAAAGTTGTATGAAAATCTATTTGTAAAGCAGCGCGTGCCACGGCAAAAATACTGGCAATTGCTTTCGCAGAATATCTGCAACTATTCTTGCAGACTCCAGTGCAGACATAGTAACAATCAAACGCCACGGTGGTGGGAAATCGTGCATCGTCGCGGAAGGTTATATTGACGATTCCATTGAGAACAAGAGACGCATATGTAACCAAATAACAGAGTCAATCAAGACCCTCAACCTTCTACAAGCGCGGCGGTTACGGCCTCTGTCCTACCAGTAATTATAAATCTATGGTCCCACCACGAAAACCAGAAGTGTTAGAACGACCTAGCACGAGTGCGCCACCGCCTTCTTTTCCTGTAGTGTCTCAAATGTCGAATACTAATATAAATCTTCCTAACAAAACTGTATCATCTAATTTAAGTAACTGTATAAATTGTTACATAATCTTTAATTCATTTAGTCAGAACTTGGTCCAACAATGCGGCGCCTTCAATTTTTGTATTAGTCCCATGCAAATGTAATAATCTCTTAATAATTTTATTATACTGCTTATTTCAATTAAACAAGTCTTTGAATGTTCCTCACAGATGTAGTAATCTGTCACTTTCTTCCCACGGTGAACAACAACAACAATACATATGGCGTGATATATGTTATAAAAAAAAATAGAAAAGTAATTTTTTTATGTTCTGTGCCAGCAACTAACTATTGAAATTAGAATGAGTTCGCTCATGTAAAAAGTTTATAACCCTTTTCTATTGATACCGTATTGTGCAAATAAACAATACCGCGCGGCATCAAAAGCCAACAACTTGATAGTTCGACAGTGACCCACTTACTGTTTTCTCTTGCAGAGTATGCGCCATGTTTCTCCCGGAGTTCGCCAGTTTCGTGGCGGCCATCTTGTTTGCAGTGCACCCCATACATACGGAAGCTGTGAGTAAATGCTTTATTGACTGTAAGCCAACTGGCTTATAGTAGATTAATCGTATAGATTTAGATTTATTATCTGAAAAGGAAGACAAGAAAAGTAATTTATTTTGTTTGTAACATCAAAGAGTCAACAGAAGTACAGCCAATAGAAGATTTAGATAGATGTCAGAATGAAAACAAAATTCACAGTAGGTAGTTAGATGAATGATATGATTACGCATCTCTACAAAATACACGCACCTAGTACACTAAGTGGTAGACCCATATGTAGTACCCATATGTCTGGGTACGTACCACAGCCTTTCATATTTCTGCCGTGAAGCAGTTCGCTGTTTTTCGGATTGAAGGGAAAAATATCATCTTAGTCCCCAGCATGGCAAGGCACTTGCAGTGTTAAGTGATTTACTCTTAATATTGTGTGTCTATAGGCAACGAACGGTATTATATAAAAATTTTTGCCATGTCCTAATATTTAAAAAAACCTAAATTTGTACTACAAATACCCTATCATACAACACATAATATAAACAAGTCAAAAATAGCCGTGTGATGCTGGCAGAGTAGAAGAAGGCGACTAATGGATCAGCAAAGGGGTATTGATCACCTTATACGCTGTCCACTTCTCATTGGGCAAGCGTGGTGGACTACTGCCTAAAGCTCCTTCAATGATAAGGAGAGGCCTTGTGTCCAAACAGTAAGTCAATTTATAAAGGCTGTTATGGTAAAACAGATATCAGTTATTTATGCTCAAAAAATTTGTCAAAAATTCTCAATTATACTTATTTACTATATTTTCGTGAAAAACGTTGGTTAAGTCTTCTATCTTATATATAAATCCCTTGTAAAATTCTAAACGAAATCGTCAAAAGTCACACTGATTTTTTAAATGTATAAAAGCTCATGCCCGTTCCAAGAAATATTTTACTCCAATAAAATTAATTACGAATACTGTAATAATAAATTCTCTTTCCTCTCCAGCGACTATTTAATAACTAATTTTAATAAACATCCAGCTGGAAATAGGCGAAAAGGTTTTATTTTTAACTTTTCCGGAACCCAGACAAAAGGTAATCATCGCTAGCACTTTATTAAATTAGAAGTCCACTAATTGCGGTTGTCGATTCCACTGCTCGGAATATTTGAATCTGCCGTGTTCTAGCTGTCCAGAAAGACTCAAGTTCTGAACGGCAAAACAAACTTTGGGACGAACACGTAACTACTAAGTACTAAAGTTATACGTAATACGTACGACAAGTATTTCAATGACGTGACTTGAGCTCTCGGCGTTCGACGTGAAAATTGTAATGTAAAATTTTAACATATACATTGTGGATTACCTACAGTGAAACAGCAAAAGTTGGTGGACAAAATCAAAACAAAGCTGTACACTAGATGGCCATCGAGATCCCCAGATCTACCCCCACTGGATTTTATTTGCGTTTGTATCGATACAAACGCGAATAATCGCGTGTCGTTTGCTCGTTATAAATGTCAATGAAATAATCTCTTACAGATACATCTACCTACATTCGTATGCTAAAGTAGAGCATACGAGAAAAGGATTATTCTGAAAAAGTTGTCACGCCCGACATGTTTTCATATCCACATACATACGAAAGTTTGATCCGACAAAATGTCGGTATTCCGATAATATGCGTTGGTAAAATTAAACAGAAGTGACAACTGGTTGGCTCCGCGAACATTTTTGATCTCAGTTTTTGTTGAACATACCGTTTTAACATACGGCCCACGGTTTTTGCAGAACGAACATGTACAGTTTTAAACTGTATTTAAAATTGTTTGTGCGCTCCGAAGTGCAATATCGGCGGTTTTAATCGGCGTATATTTCATTCATTGATCACAGAAAGTGGTCCGCAATTTTCTATTTCCGAAATGGTAGTTTTCTATTTCCAAAGTACTAACGCTATGTCCAATTAACTCCTAATTTACCGACATAGAAGATTAGCTTTTGCACAAAACCGTTTTGCGAGCGGAAAAGGCGCAGACAGACGTTTTTTAATGATGATAATTTCTAGTGAACTTCCATCTAAGCTCGTTAGGTTTGTATCTGGAATAGCTCCGATAAAGACTTAATAGTTCTTTTGACTAGCTCCGTGAAAATTTCGTTTCCTGAAATATCACTGGAATATTCTGTTACTCTACAGGTAATGAAACTCGCGTATTATTATGACAAACTTACTTCCATATCATAAACACATCGATATCGGTGTTCTTCTTACACTGATGTAAATTTTCAACTCGTTACAACTAAAATGAACTACTACAATAATTATGGCCATGAACTACCTACTCCTATAAATACGGTCATGAATTCAACTTCATTTTCAATTTAACATACCTTATCTCTTAAATGAACTGCTCTTCATATACGATATCGTGAAGGAACTATTTCATGTCTAGAGTTGTTTATAGCTTTAAAGTATATTTTACGTCTTGTCTAGGCGACTCGCGACGCGTTAACGACGACTATTCTTTACTCCGACAATGTTGCAGTATTCTAAACTGCTGCAATTGAATCGGTATGTTCCTGTCTTGTATAAAGCTAACTCATGTGTCCTCTTGTTTGCATTTTATGCTTCTTTACTGACGTTATGTACTCAACAAATTTTATTCCACAATTTCTACAATAAATTCAATTATCATTTGGACTATTCTTTACTTAAGTACTATTCATCATGTGACAGAGAATGGATATACATATAGCTAAACACTTACCTAATTTTGGCATTATGTATATACAATTCGTTATGTTTATTGCAGTATGTCCTTAATAATAGACCGTTATGAGAATTTGAGTCCAACTTAAAATTCAAAATTTTTATTATCCAGAGCTTTCAATTTGCCACCACGAAAAGAGTTAACACGAACAATGTTTACCCGAATCCACGAAAATCTCAACGACGATGTGAGAAACGCCCATAAGTCGCTTCTGGCACTCGCCGGCCGTTGCCGCGGTAAAATATTTGATATTAATAAGGGTATTGTAAATTTTACTTTATTGATTGATTAGTTTCTTTTATTGAATAGTATGTATATTTTCAAAGTCATTTTCGATATAAGCTATATGTACTATGTTGTTCTTATCACCTTGTTTGTATGTATAGGCATCTAGGTATATATTTGTATTTGCTTATTCACAGGTGACGGGTGTAGTGGGAAGAGCAGAAATGCTGTCCTCACTGTTTTTCCTTGGCGCACTCTTGTGCTATGCGCGCGCTGCAAACAGACGAAGATACACAGGTAATATATTATTATCTATATAGTTTTTACTTGAAAACTTAATAGTATTTAACAATAATTATTTTCAATACGTTGATACACATGTGACTCTGAATTTATCTCGTTGTTTTGTACTGTTGAGTATTTCTATGACATAAGTAATGTTATTGATCATGAGCAAGGGATTATTAAGGTACTCATTACTGCAGTCAGCTTCTACAAAATGTTATATTTTTTCGCATTAAGTTCATTAAACGAACCGGGTTTGTATCGCTGCACTGCAAACGCAAAGATTCGACAGAGAAAGGACGATTCAAAAACGCGTCTAATTTTCTCGTTTGGTAAACGACCCGCCGTGCGAATGGGCCCTTAACAGATTTTCAATCTTATTTTCGATAGTCTTACGGCCAGTTTTGCGTTTTACAATTTTGCAATAAATAACGTAACAGTTAACTTAATTCATAGGAATGGGCTTTTCCATTTTTCAATACTTATATGCTCATTTTTTACTAAATTGAAAAACGTAAAAAATTTGGCGCAACCGGGCGATAAAATTGAAATTTACTTTTACATTCTTTGGTAACATGATAAGCAACCGTCTGTATAATGTAATAATAATTAAAGTTAAGTGAATACCATATGAAAATCTTTTCAATATTTAAAACTAGAATTTAAATGTAAATTAATTTAAAATTTTGTAAAACTAAAAACTGAAAAGTTAAAAAAAAATTTCAATGTTTTCGTTGTAAATTCGTTAGCCAGTATTAGATAGCACTCAAAAAAGTATATTCATATTTCTACAGCCGTATTGGAGATGCAAAAAATTTACGTATTTCCTGTTCATAAAATCCGCTTTCATTCAAACAGTACCACTCCAGTTAAAAGTTTACCATCCCACGATCTACGAACAAATAAACCTATCGAATATGCAAACATTTTTAACAATGTTTTAGAAGTCCAGAGTAAAACCTTTTTAAAACAAGATATTGGAATATAGGTAATTTCGAATGTTTTGTTTGAGTAAATAAATTAAATTTTCTCAAACATATTGTCATTATTTTCGAAAAAGGAACACGTGAAGTATCAAATTTAAGTGGGTGATCCATGTTTATTACGGACAAAGAAAATCAAATCCATTGCTGGAGCGTTTTTTGAATTTGGAACGCTACAACGTGGAGCTTTGTATGAAACGGCGTGCTAGAGTTATTAAATACTCTTTAATTGGATCTCTTTTATCAATCGTGGTATACCGAAGTCTCTTTGCTTAGTAGAAATTGCGTTCACGTGGCTGTATAGCTATAAATGCGTTTGTATTTGGGCACAGGTGCTAAATAAAAAATTGGCGGCAAAGCTGAAAATTCGTCTTGATTTGTTATTTACATACATAATATATTTATAAATTTAAAATGAGTTCCGGCGTTTCAGAGAGTGAAATGGAGATTGATTGTGTACTTACTCCACCAGATTTAAACAACAATCGACCGGATTCAATGGCAAAAACATAAAGCAATTTTTAATTAAAGCTCCAGATATATATTTAGCGACAAAGGTAAAGTATGTTTTATTTCCCTGCATTCTTTTGAGAAAAGCACTATCTATATATGCCTCGGCCGAAATGGCAATTGCCTGTCTCGTATTAGTGAAGTTCTCGCCTGCGGCTCGGCCTTCAAACTCATACTCGACCTGCAATTGCCTATTTCGCGGCCTTTGCAATAATGTACTATTTACCATAAAACACTGGCAAACATCAAAAGGCGAAATTGAAAACTTATAACTTAAATCTTTATTTATAACTTTATCTTATTTATATATGTACTTATATTAAAGCATACTATATTTTTATTATTTGCGTTCGTTTTTTATTTGGCATTTGAATTCGGTAAATGAATTTATACTAAATGAACAATGAAAAGCGAAATGGAAAAAACTAAAATGTGTTATGCACCATCGACCATTTCTTGCTGTCTGAGGCGTTATTTAAGAACTTAAAAACAAAAAGAAACAAATTATTAATCCCATAAGATCTGACGTCATGCCAAAACATATGGGAACGTTATCAAACTGTTGTCAAAATGTATGAAAACAGATGCATTTTCAGATTAGTTATTTCATTCAATCCAATGATGCAGTTTTTGTTTCCATCGAAATCTGGCTCTCGACTCCTTTGAGCATTTTTCGATACTCCTTATAATTTAGGATTTGGCCCTGAAGGCCTACTTGAAAAATTCATCCTGATATGCGATAAGAAGTTGACGTCCCCCTCTTCCTGGCCACACATCACAAAGTCCTAACAGTTTCTGTGTAGGCATCGTTACTGACCACTCTACCTATGACTACCAATAAGACTGTCTAAATATACAGGGTTATTTGTAATATATTTAACACCTTGACCGTTTTCCTAGGTGGTAGACCCATATGTAGAGTCGTCTGGGTCTGCCGTGAAGCATTTCGCTGTGTTTCGGATTGAAGGGAAAGGTAGCCAGTGTAATTACTGGGCATGAAAGGCACATCATCTCAATCCCTAGGACGGCAACGCACTTACAGTGTTAAGTGATTTACTCTTAATATTGCAAGTGTCTATACGGTAACCACTTAACACGGCGGCATGCTTGTTTGCCATCTCGCATTATATTAAAAAAACCGGCCAAGTGCGAGTCGGACTCGCACACCGAGGGTTCCGCCGTACAAACGTAGCGGCTTACAATTTATAAACTGCTGTATCTTTCGATCGCGTTAACTTAGAAGTTTGATATTTTCACTGCTTAAAGGGACAATAGACCTAGGTATTTGGTATAAATTTCAATTTGATACCTTTATTCGTTCGTGAGAAATAAGGTAGTAAGTTTCATTTTATTAAAATATTTTTATTATATTATATAACTAAAAAAATGTGATGTTCGCAATTTTTCCTATATTTGCATTATATGACAATACTTCATGCCAAATTTCAAGATTCTGAGTTTACGGGAAGTATTCTGTAGGTTTTGATTCCTTTGCGAGTGTCGGAAATTTGTTGAAAATATCGACATAATCGGCTGTATCTTTTGATTGGCTTGGCTTAGAAGTTTGATTTTTTCACAGCTTAAAGGGACAATAGACCTAAGCATTTCATGTGAATTTCACCTTGATACGTCCACGCGTTCTTGAGATAAAGGGTCTTGACAGACAGACAGACGGACAACAAAGTGATCCTATAAGGGTTCCGTTTTTTCCTTCTGAAGTACGGAACCCTAAAAGAAAAAATAGATATAATTAGGTACAGAGGTCCTGGGTTCAATCCCCAGATTTGCACTCTGTTTAGTTGGTAGTATGTAGGACCACACTTGTGTGAATTATCTTTAGCAAAACATTTTGTTCCACAGACTGGCGATACGTGGCCGCGTGCACTGCGTGTGTGGGCATTGCCATGCTGTGTAAAGAGCAAGGCATCACCGTCACCGGCGTCTGCGTCGTCTACGAACTTTTTGTTGCACAAAAGGTATTCATTATTAATTTATTATATTTCCATTTTACGCACTTGACATTTATCTCACCTAGCGTCAAGTCAAAGCACATTTCGCTCGGTATCATCATACCTAGGTACCTAATAGTTTAGGGAACAAATATTTTGACCTCCAAAATATTATGAATCCCTTTCTTTAGTAAAAAATATGCTAAACCCCAAAGAATGTATTAGAAGACTAATATTAGTAAATGATCACCAAATCGTGTTCGGTTGGGTTAAACCTGCGACCAAAACAAAGCGCGAACGAGCGAAGCGAGCGTGTCGTGTCAGCCCTATTCTTAAAAAGTGTGCGACAACGCACAAACTAAGTAGAGATCATCATCATCATCAACAGCTCATATAATGTCCCCATCGAGGGGCTCGAACCTACCCCACATTAGGGGCGATTAGGCCTTTAGTTAACCACGCTGGCCAAGTGCGGGTAGGTTAACTTCACACACAACCTAAGATTTTTTTCAGGTGTGTGCAGGTTTCCTCACGATGTTTTCCTTCACAGTTAAAGCGTCGATTAAACGTAAATATAAAATTCAAAATTTCCAAAAAAAATAACATTGATACCTGGCGGGGATCGAACCGGTGTCTCCCGAGTGGGAGACAACTCCCTTACACACTACGCCACCGACGGACGCTTCCCTATGTATTTATATTCATCTTCGTATCTATTAATTGCACGTCTACTGTATACTTAATACTAAAATGTTGACCTGTAAGTAATTAAAAATTATAGTGAATATTTTTATAATTTCGTAGTCTGTTACCGACTGTGTTTTGATGTAAAAAAAAACGACATACGGAAGTGGAAATTATATTTTGCCTGAAATTCGTGCGATTTCATAAATAAACATTATTCAAGCCTACGTTCTTCATCTGAGGAGCTCTCTTTACGTCAACCTTAACCGTTGACATTCCCTCAATATTTGGCCTACTTGAAATGTAAAGCTTGGTAATAATATAAATAAAACAGTACACATAAAGACGTCATATCTCGTTATCTAGGAGTTTCTTTTTATATTGCAGAGACAGATCTAGCAAAGTCCCGGCCAAGATTGCCACCTTTCTAAGACAAGCTAAATCAGCTTTTACGCACACGTAATAAGGTTCGTTCTCAACGCGTAATATAGCGACATTATCTGTTTTCCCGGAGTTCAATACTCAGTATTCCTACGACCCAGTTTCAGAGCTTTGTAAATGGAAATTACTTTTTGCCAGCTCGCCGCTTTCAATGTTTCTTTTGGTCTTACTTTCTATCTCAGTCTGTTTTACTTAAAACATAATAGAAATATAAGTGTAATTTACACGTTACATGTTACTGCATTCGCCCTCTAAATGCGTTAGGAGATTTAATAGCCCCTTCCTCGACCACTTTTGATCGTAACCAGGACTGGTTCTCTTGAGAGCGGAAAAATTTCAAAAGTATATTTTATGAAACGCTATAGAAGTTGGTATATAATATGTATAAGTAGGTTTGTTCGCAATTAAAAACTTTCTAAGTGACTGGATAATATTTTTAGAGCATCGTTTTTAAAATAATATCGATTCACGAAGTTTGGCGATTGTTGAATATTGAAATGAAATCAAATAAAATGAAAAAGGTCTTTATTTTAATGGACTTTGCTAAATAAGTACATTTAAATTGTCAAAACCCTGTCACCATTTCGGGACGAAATAATTATTATTATGCTGAGATGTAGAAGAAATGGCCATAGAAACTCCACAACTTACAATTGCCCGCTCACGTCAGACAATCGGTAATCAATTCAAAGTCTGTCGCCATAATAATAATGTTGACAGCATTAAGGTCGCCATAATAATAATGTTGACACTTTGACGGCATTATAGTAGCTACAGTAGTATAATGTTGACATATGTAATTAGAGCCACCCAGCACCCCATCAGCACCTCTTCATCGTTCGGCATCCAATTGTTGTTTACAGGTGATCAAGGGTTGACGCCGCACCGTCACCAGTGAACGTTGCGTGAAAATATTAAAGACTTGACGTTTTCAGCTTTGCACTAAGTTATTCCATTTAACCTTCACCAGCGCCGCAGTTCAGCGGGTGGCAGCCGGTGGTCTTGGCTCGAGGCGTGGGGCAAAGGCTCCGGCTGGGGCTGCGCATGCGGGGAAGCAGCACGTCGCGTCGCCACTGTCTGCTGCGCGACGCTGGCGCTCCTGGCAGCGAGGTTACATGTCATGGGCGCTCAGCTGCCTGTGTTCACGAGATTCGACAACCCTGCGGGCGCCGCACCACCACCTGCGAGGTACTTACTTTATCTTTTTTTATAATAAGTTCTAACACATGAGTCCACCCCACCCACCGTCAGTTGCAAGATGATTATCTAATTTTATAAAAAGATGTAGTAGGTAAATGATTTTATTGGTGGTAAGTGAAAGTGGAGTCTAATTGCAAAGCGCAAAGGTAGCTAATAGTTCGAGAGAGAATACACGCCGCTCGCCTTGGCGATCCACCAAGACTTGAGATTTCGCGGCTCTTTTGAATTACCCATGATTGTAAGGAGGATATATGTGTACTGGCCTCACTGGCAGAGAATTTCATTTCCTTATTACCTGTGTGAAATGATATGTGCAACCCCAAAAGTTGATTGGCCTGTCACGGCCTTTAATAATCTGTGTAAGTAGGTACCAAATATGTTTATTTAGGCTTACTTACTATATACAAACTGCATATTATGAAATATATCTACTTATCCAATATTTATTATATCGTATAGCACTTAAGCCTTAAAAGGTAGGAAAAGATAATAATATACCTAATGAAGACCTATAAAAATATACAAAAATATATAAATAGTAGACCACTTCATAAGCCTAAGCGTAGGCGGTCACTTTAGCCTTTACGCTTCCAATACCGTTGTAGCATACAAAAAACATGTTAACAGTGAAATTTGTAAATTTATATTACAGTTCATGCCTATGTTACGTGAATATAGAACACGTTCACGCTTATTTCCTTTCAGTAAGCAAATAAAATCATAATGCAAACAAGGAAAAATTACAATGTATGAAAATTTTCTTTGTTCCTTTTTTGCTACTTTATTACTGTGTGCTAAACACACATTCTTTCTTAAAAGAGGAACCGAGACTCCCATACATATATTTTTACAATCTCAGTATAAAAAGAAAAGTCCTGACTGTCTGACATATCAACGCCTAACCTGAAAACATAAAGTTTGCACAGAAATTCCTAAGAGGAATAAAATAGGAGATGAAAATTTGTATGGGGAAACAAGACTAGTTAGACTATTTATTCGAAACCTCACAAGAGTTGTCCCAGATTCTCAAAATATCTCCATACCAAATTTCATCAAAATCGATCCAGTAGTTTCGGAGGCTGTTCAATGCAAACAAACACTTAAATCTTTCCTCTTTATAATATTAGTATAGAGATGTACCTAGATGCTTAGGATTAAAGAGATTCGGGATAGCCTTATTCGGGCTAGACACTTTGTCAACATTAGTCCAACAGCAAACTATCCATAAGTAATTCTGAATTATTGAAAATTTGTCATACAATAAGGCCAAAGGTCGCAGACATGGAGCGGTCAAAGACGTTAATTACTTTTCATTTCCACAACTACAAACAGCCAACTATCCAACTTTCTGTGTTAAGTGGTATTCTATATCATCAAAATGACCTAACTAAAAGCCTAAAAGTGCTAATGGAACTAGTTAGTAATTTGCTTAATTGCCTGTTAAATCTAATTGACCCTTTCCTAAAAATGGCAGGGACCTATTGGGAAGTATATTTGTAACAGCAAAACAGATGGTTAAAAACCACTTAGCCCGATACGAATTTACTTAATCCCTGGTTGGTAAAAGCACACAATGTTCTGTGAGTAAAAGTGATATTGTAATTCAAAATCATGAAACTTCCATTTCGTAAACAAACAGAACATGTATGAGTTATATGGGAGAACCCATTAGTCTTTCAGTTCGTCTACAGGACCTACAATTACAAGAACTTAAAAGATTTGTATGCTTAAGGTTCCTATAAGTCACTGCACGTACCCACTTTCAAGAATAAATTAACAAAATTAACTTGAGTGACAGGCTGTCTAATGGCATAATAAGTGCGGTTTTAATGAGAAAGTGACACTGACATAGTTGGGCAATGTTTGAAGAATGTGTGAAAGAAGATTGACAAAAAGTAGTTATGAAACTGAAGCCAGTGGAGATGCCGGACAATAAGACGAGTGTTTGTTGACCAATTCAAATATTAAAGGGCCAGATCAAGCAAAACTATGGGTATATAATATGGGTATAATCGACAGGAATAAGGAGCGCTTATCATTATCATTGTAATGAAAGTAGTAAAGCGAATTAACATAGGTAGAAGGAAAGATCGTAACTAGTCAAAAGAATTGATCCCTATCCGCAGCATAAGCTGCTGCTAGAGGTAGTCATATAGGAGAAATACCAGATCTTAATTGTGTATAAAACCGGCCCAGGTCACTAGTTACTGTATCCCCTTAGGAATAAAGCAATATAGTAACGATTAGTTTGGTATTACTTCTTCTAACCTTCAAAGTTTGACTTATTCAAAGTTCAATACCTACCAAAGTTTGTAACTATCACTAATTACTTCAAAACGACTAATTAAATAGCTTAAGTATACGGTAATTACGTTCTAAAGGCGGATCGTAAAATGAAACAATGAAAGTTAGTTCTCGAGACATAGTTTTAGTTTTATAATCGCTTCAACGTTTAGTTAATTTCTCAACAATAGTTTATGAAATTTTCTACAAAAATTAAGTTTGTTGTTTTTGCTTATATTTTGTTTCATAAATTTCAATGAAAATTCAAAAAAATATATAAACACCAAAACTGACTAAATACTATTAAAGACAAACATGTTATTCTATACTCAAACGCTTGTGTCATCTCGCACTTCCACCATTCTATATGAGCAATATCGCATGCACTTTAGGTAAGCTGACAGTTATTTAAGAAGTCTTTTAGTTACCTTAGTTCGTCGCCGCTAAATTAGATATAGGTACTTAATAGCAATTATGGAAATTGAAAAAAATATGGGTTTAAGTAAACAACAAAATGTACCTACGCTTTGATTAATATCCGCTACAGCTTCAACTATTCTTACAACCTCAGGTATTCCTTCAATGTCGAGAGTTGGGGCGTGTCTGGTGTTAATGTTGACAAAGATGATCTTGATCGAGATAACTAAGTAGTTATCATTTCATATTTCAGACACCTGACCTTCGCCTACTTACCAGCTCTCAATGCTTGGCTGCTGACTCTGCCAGAGGCGCTTTGCTGCGACTGGACCATGGGCACAGTAGCTCTCCTGTGGTCGTGGAGAGATCCTCGTAATCTGGCCACGCTTGCTCTTGCAACTACGCTCATTGCGGCCGCTGTCCACGCATTGAGAACACGGTCTACTGCGCTTTCTATGGTTAGTGAATATTTCAAATAACCATCATTTAGACAAACTACAATCTTTTTAGAATCAATAAGATCCAAAATAGTAAATTCAAGATTTTTGCTAAAGTTAAGAATCATGTTCATATCCTTTATACGGATAATCGGACTTTTTCATATTAAACATTTACACAAGTCAAATACTCAAGTATTATACATTCTTATAAGCCTTAAATCTGTCCTTAATAAGCGAGTTAACCACCATCAATTATTTTTTTCTCATATTCCAGGGCCTAGCATTACTGGTGCTGCCATTCTTGCCAGCATCAAATCTATTCTTCCCAGTGGGCTTCGTAGTAGCGGAGAGAGTTCTGTACATGCCTTCAATGGGTTGGTGCTTATTGGTCGCCCATGGGTGGAGGCTGTTAGCCAAGAAGAGGGCGAAGCTAGCAGCTGCTGCATTGATATTCCTTCTTCTTGCCTTCAGCGCTAAAACCTATGTTAGAAATTGGGATTGGAAGACTGAATATTCTATTTTCGCCTCCGGATTGAAGGTAACGCTTAGAAACGAAAGTACTATCAGTGAAGTAAAGTAGGTATTTATATTGATAAATAAACGCTCATGGATTTCTTTTGCAGGTGAATCGACATAATGCGAAGTTATACAATAATGTAGGTCATGCTTTAGAAGCAGACGGGCGTTATGGAGAAGCGTTAGAATTCTTTAATACTGCCGTAAGCGTACAACCAGATGATGTAGGCGCACACATCAATGTTGGCAGAACTTACAACCATCTAGGACGATATCAAGAAGCCGAAGATGCTTATGTGAAAGCTAAGTCCCTTCTTCCAAAAGCGAAACCAGGAGAATCTTACCAAGCAAGGATAGCTCCAAACCATTTAAATGTATTCCTGAATCTCGCTAATTTGATATCCAAAAATGCGACGAGGTTGGAAGAAGCAGATATGTTGTATAGACAAGCGATCAGCATGCGTGCGGATTACACACAGGCCTATATAAATAGAGGAGATATTTTAATCAAATTGAACAGAACAAAGGAAGCCCAAGAGGTTTATGAAAGAGCTCTTTTATATGACAGTGGAAATCCAGACATTTATTATAACGTAAGTATAAGACTGATTTCCAATCTCCATTGCCCTTTGAGTGGCCTTCTTATAAGGCCAATTGTAAGCGGTCAAGTTTCGGTCCGTAGGTCATCACTAGCAACACAAACGTATCAAGACTTTCGTCTTGAGGGTTTAACCTTTAAGACCAAAGTTCTTTCCCCTAAACTTTGAGGGAATAGATGAAAAGATCCAATAAAAATTTCGTAGCAGGTCCCTACTCTCTTCTGTACAATCTCTGTTTTAGATCCTTGTATTTAGTGTACAATATTTTTGTTGGCCGTGTGATGCCGACAGAGTAGAATAGCATCACCCTATATCCCCCAATGGGTGTCGTAGAAGGCGTCTAATTGATCAGCAAAGAGGTATTGGATCACGTTATACTCCGTCCACCAATCCGCATTGGGCAAGCGTGATGGACAACTGCCTAAACCTCCTTCGATGATAAGGAGAAGCCTTGTGTCCCAGCAGTGGGTCAAATTAAAAAGAATGTTATGATGATGATGATGAGTAAAATCTCATTTACGATATCCAATGTTTTCAGTTATCAACTTCTTGATATCTCCGTAACTAACCATTTATTCCTTTTTACTATAAGGCCAAATTTATATTCCCAGCTTGGCGTAGTTCTCCTGGAACAAGGCAAAGCCTCCCAAGCCTTAGCTTACTTGGACAAGGCATTAGAACTGGAGCCAGAACATGAACAAGCCTTGCTGAACTCCGCAATACTCTTGCAAGAACTGGGAGCAGCGGACTTGAGAAATCTAGCACGACAACGCTTATTGAAATTACTAGACAAAGATGGTGAGTAACTGATATTTAATTCTAGACAATCGCCAAGAGTATGGGATTATGAATTCATATCCTACCTCCCTACCGGACTGAAATGTTTACTGAATTTTTTCGTGTCATTGCTACTAAAACTAAAATTACAACACCAATGATGCTGACAATTTAAAATTATATAAGTGTCCCAGGCACTAGTCCGGTTTCCTCTCTTTATAACACGGAAGAAGTCATGGATTGATAAATTAGTTCGTCTGTAAATAAAAAAAACAATAAGCTTAATACTTTCATTGGTATTTCTAATCAAGTTTAATAATGGACGATCGATAGTTTCATTTGCCCTCTTAATTTTAGAGCAATATTCAATAATATTGTGTATGCAATTCGTTATCTCCCTGAGCCCGGAACGTTTTTAAGTAAATAAACAACTTATTTGTGTATTTTCTTCTATGACTCAAAAATTATACTTTTAAAAGAAGAGTTGAGTTAGCACTGAATTTATTTTTGTATAAGTTACACACAGTACCTAAATATGATTTTATTTATTTCAAAATCATTCAAGTGGACGACAGAAATGTTAATGTCTATGTACCTACTCACTTGAGTCTGTGCAGTCCCCTAAGAGCTTGGTATATTTGCTCTTAGGCGGTCCCAATCATAGTTACAGTTTGTCCAACCTGAAAGAAATTTTACTTATGACATTTTTGGAAGTCAGTACATTAAATCGAACGTCCTAGAGCCTAGACCTTTCCTAGACCATGATTCAAAAACTAAATATCCGATTGATATTGAAATTGTTTCTTATAAAAGCTGTTAGCTTGCCTTTTAATATATTGAATACGGTTTTTTTTTCCAGCAACCAACGAGCGTGTCCACTTCAACTTAGGCATGGTGTGCATGGACGAAGGAGACGCGGAATGTGCCGAGAGGTGGTTCCGAGCGGCCGTCCACCTCAAGCCTGACTTCCGATCTGCTCTGTTCAATCTCGCACTGTTACTAGCTGATAGGAGACGACCCTTGGAAGCAGCTCCTTTCCTGAAGCAGCTCGTGAGGCATCACCCTGATCACGTGAAGGCGTTGGTGCTCCTCGGAGACATCTACATAAACTCTGTGAAAGATCTTGATGCGGCTGAGAGCGTAAGTACTGACTTTGGGAAACCATTACATACTTACTCAAAAAATATATACCTTACATTACTTATCTATAACGGGTGTAAAAAGACCTTTGACAAAGCCGAGAACTACGTATTCCGCTCATCATTAGGACCATTTTTTCCTTCTAGACTATACCTGGGAAATTAATAGTTATGAATTTATTTAAGATCAAAGTTAGAATTTTATTTTCCAGATTTTTATGAAAACTAATTGAAAACATTATTTCTTAATTTTTGTCCAAAGAAACATTATCAAAATTGTAAGTATTTCATACCAAAAAATTACTTTAAAACGTCAGCGCTCAATGTCGGGGCCAAGTTGCTAAGCGCCATGCGACGGCGCAATATTGGTAGATATTTTTTATAAATTTATATGTATATATTATTTATTTTTATATGTTTCTTGTTTTAATGTTAAAGAATGCGTAGTCTTTGACTTTCTCTTAGGTCTTTTTACACTCTACTACTACTACTATTTTAGGTAATGTAATATTTTACCAGTTTTGCATAATGATTTTTATTCTGGTATTTCAATCTCCAATACAAGTGAGCTTAATTTAGCTGAACATCAAACATTGTCTATTGCAAAAGTAGTAAACGACTTCGTCGCCTGGATGGTAAGCGGTGATAAAAACAGGCTGTTGTGCTAACATTTTTAGCTAACCTGTTTTGATAACATGTTTTGTTAGAACATTTGTTGGAGCAGACCCGTCTAAATAGGTAAACTATTTCTTCATTTCAGTGCTACCGCCGCATCCTAGAACTGGAGCCGGAGAACGTACAAGCGCTCCACAACTTGTGCGTGGTAGCAGTCGAGCGCGGGAAACTAGCGATCGCCGAAGAATGCCTGTCCCGAGCGGCCATGCTCGCTCCACACGAAAGTTACATACAGCGCCATCTATCCGTCGTGAGGGCGAGGCTCGCGGCCGCGAACGCCCCAACGCAGAACACCACGCCATCCCCTTCCAACACCCCCGCCCCCGCTGAAGTGCGAGCGAGATGGAACTACATCCCACAGCAACCGCCAGACCCCCACGAGAATGACGTCTCATAGCGAACTATGTAAATACTAGACGTAAACACCAATGAAATACGGCCAATACATTTACTGAAACGTTTTTAACTCTTTCGTAATCAGGGTACTTTCGATTTGTTTGCTCTGTGTGAGCGTGATGGCAGACGCCAGAAACGGACGCGGGTGAACTATGTCCATCTCTTTCTAATTCTAAAGAGATGCTTCCTTCGCGTTCGTTAACGTGTGGTTTGTATAAAACAATTACCGGTTTAATATAGTTCAATTATTGTAGCCACACTTATTATTATGTGTACCTGTAAATATCTACATTACTAATAAATAAAAAATATTTGGATTATTCTAATCTACGTCATCTGAATTGCCATAGCGAGAGATAATAATTAAATTCTTCCTAAAATTATGTCGCAGGCGGATAGTAAAACACGCCGTTTAACTAAACAGCTAGGCGGATTGTAGTCTATGAGAATTGTTAACCAAATAAAACCATTCAATATATTCATAAATCCGTAGTAGATTCTATCAATATGAGTCCGTACATCGAAAGGAGATCGCTTGTTCATTGGTAGGTTCAGGATATTTTTTTATGACCAAGCGGAGTGAATTTTTGTCACTCTTCACTCTCATAGACTACAATCCGCCTAGCCGTTTAGTTAAACGGCGTGTTTTACTATCCGCCTGCGACATATATAATAATGTGATAAAAGTACCTATAATAATTGATCTATATTAATCGATTGTGTAAATTGTGGCATTTATTTTACTTTAACAAATATTAAATTTTGTATATTATGTTGTATTTTGATAAGAAAACGATGCATTTATTGCGCCAAACAGAAAATTAACGATCTCTTAGAGAAAAAAATAAAACAAAAAAAACTTATAATTTGCATAAGTACGGCGTTTCGTGATATTAGTTAATTACACTATAATTGTAAAATTATGTATGTCATGAACATGTATTATAATTAATAGGTAATTATGGTAGCATAATGTTGGAACGAGCTTTCGTCATTATTAGCCTGGTATACGGAATACAATTATAATGAGGAAAATAAAAAAAACGTAATTGGAAATAGTTGCATAGAAGAAAATCGAATACCTACCTACCTAAACATTTTCAGATTATTACGTACTCATTCTAGTCACAATGCAATGCTCATTTAAATAATTATTCGTTATCGCAACGATCTCCTTGTTTAAATATATTTACTTATAATATATTATAATAATAAAAAATTTACACCTTTGGCTCTTTTTAACCGACTCCAAAAAAGAAGGAGGTTCTCAATTAGACTATTTTTTTTTAAGTTAAACAGTTAATCATTATCACAAATGTTTTTATTATCTTTTACGTCCATCGAGCTCAATTCTGTAATACTACCTATATATTTTAAACTTTTACTTTTTTTGTGATAAGCTAAAAGACAATTTTTTTCTGTACCCAATGTTAGTGTTCAATATTAGTATTGTAATTAAATTTTAAAAGTTAAGTATCCAAGCTCTCGAGAAGCTTTCGACAGAATACTTATTAAAACTCATGTCCTCGCTCGGATATTATGTGTGTGAGAGACAGACAACATAAACTTTAATATTTGCTAATTATCTACTAATTGAACTAAAAATTGTTTCAATATTTGTTTACTTTTAATATCTGCTAATTATCTACTAATTAAACTAAAAATTGTTTCAATATTTGTTTACTAGGTAGTAGTTTTGTCGATTTTTACAGAATTGATCCCCATAGTTTATATGTGAAGAGAATTGCATTGTTGTAATGTTGACCCGTGCTTCGATTAGACTTGGGAATACTACACTAGCGTGCCCTGCGTACTGACATCCTCTAATTAACAATATTAATAATCTATTCCATAAAAGCATTTACGAATCTCGTTTAAATTGTAATTAAAAATGAATGCCCCATTGTCGCTTTTCATGTGTTTGAATGCTACGGTAAAAAATTTGTCATTTATTTTAATTTTAGTTTAATGTAATATAATAATAAAAAAAATATTTTTCTTGGACAAAATTGCATGACAGGTTTAGGAGTTTTTTCATTAAATAAAATGGCAATGCCAAAGACATTGGACGTTACATTAACAACTAATAAAATATTATTTTCGTAAGGGCTAATGTTATATTGTAAAAATAAATGAAAGTGATCGACCGTTATTAGATTTAGATGTGAAAAATGTAATGTTGTTAATGTTTTAAGATAAAAAAAGTAACTTTTGTAAAAACTGAATTTTTTACAATGTCTTGAAACATTCCTGGTGGAAAACTCTGTGGCGAGTTGAATTCGTAAGGACCCCCGAATATTATAAACTATTTGTCGTCAAAACGTTTATTTTTATAAAATAAAATGATGTTTCAAATGAGACTCGTGTTTTTTTATTAATTGCTTGCAAACCTTCCCGCACCTATATACCATATTTTGTTAGGAATAGCATAATCGGCCCCCTGACCGCGCAATTTACAAAGTATTATGCGGCTATACACTGCACGATTTCCACGCCCACGTAATTTTATACTTAAGTATAGTGACAACGTCAAATCTTTGATTCCACGTAGATACAGGGTGAACCTAAAAGACATGAAGAGTCAAAAGAGAACCATGTATTCTGATCATCACCATCATATTTTTTTTTCCTTTAGATTATACCTAAAGAAAAAAAATAGTTACGATTTTATTGAAGATCAGTCATATTTTTTTTTATTTTTTTATGAAAACATTCTAAACATTATTTCTTAATTATTGTCCAAAGAAACATTATCAATTTTTTTTAAATTTCATAGCAAAAAATCGGGAGTGGACCCTTGACTTTCTCGTATACTTACCGGAAACGACTCAAAGGTTTATAGAAACCTTATATTTTGATGTCATACATGCATTGCAGAAATTTTGGTCACCCATCCGAGTACCGACCGCGCACTTGGTTGCTTAACTTTCGTAATCGACGGCTCCAAAGTTGATGGAAACCTTATATTTTGATGTCATACACGTATGTTAAATTTGGTTGCAATAAGTTAAAGCATGCTCGAGTTATCGTGCTAACCTGTGCTAACGCACAAACACACAGACATAATTCCAAAAAAAATATTATTGGACTCAGGGAAGTAAAAAACGTGTAAATCCGTCAAAATCTCGAGGTCGAATTTTTTTACGATTACAAGACTTCCTCTATACTACGTACGAGAAAGTAAAAATGGCTTCAAAACGTTAGCATTCAATGTAGCTCACTCGATGCGCACGGACACCTACGAACAGGGTCGCCCAATATATCGCAGTTTTGCGAGTTGCGTGTGATGTGAGTTGAGCGCTTTACATTACGCGGCACAGTTTGCAATTTTTTTTAACACCAAATAATATAAATCAACATCATATTATCTCCCCACACACAACCTAAGAATTTCTTCATAGGTGTGTGCAGGTTTCCTCACGATGTTTTCCTTCACCATAAAAGCGTCGATAAAACGTACATATGATTTCAAAACACATTGGTACGTGGCGGGGATCAAACCAGTGCCTCCCGGGTGGGAGACGACGCTCTTACGAACTACGTAAAAATAAAAATCATTTCCCAGTAATTATTTTTCGAAATGTTTCTTATTTTAATGTATAGAATAGATGGTTCTCGTTTGACTGATCATGTCTTTTACACACTCTTCTTATGTAGGTAAGTATGTACAATTTACTAACTTTTTAGTTAATCTCACGTTATTTTAGTATTACATAATAAAGAAATATTTCGAAATTATTGTAGAATATAAACAAAATACCTTATAATTAGTATAAGAAATAATGTTGCTAAATGTTTAATCACTTTTCATTTGTTCCTCAATTGGTCTGAGATTTGTTCCTAACTTTATGACGTTTAAATCTTTCCAATGGATTTACTGAAAATGCCAGACTAGATATGAAGGACTTTTCATACTATTTTACTGGTTGGACTACCTCTTGTTGACCCTGCCCGCCTTGCATGACCACCGAAACACAATATGATATAGCCATTTATCGCTTTGAACTGTCCAAAATCATTGGATAAAACCACCATCTTGAAATTTTATCGAAACTGCAAACAATAATGCTGACACATGTTCGCAGTTTCGATAAAATTTCAAGATGGCGGACTTAGGGAGGTTCAGAACCCCCCGTGCTAAAACCATGATACAGTCAGCATCAGAAGTAGATTAACATTTAACTGGTTATATACAAGGAAAAATAATTCTTTGTAGCTAACCTCAAACTTCAAAAAATTCATTTTATTTTTCCTTGTAGGTACTATTATAGTATACGTCCAAACCGGGTTAGCTAGGAAGACAAATATTTTCTATGTAGAAAACCAATTACTTACTTAAGAGTTTTGTACAAGTCAAAATAAAATCTTAAATGTTAGCTAGGAAGAATTATTTTTGCTTGCATAAAACCAGTTATCAAACTTGCTTATCTATTAAAAGTGTATAATGGTGGCAAATATAACTGAACAAGCGCTAGCGTTGCTATGATAAGGTACCAAAATGTTAATCTACTTCTGAAGCTATAGATTTATAATTAATGAAGTTTATAGAATTCGCAATGAACGACTAGGTCGAGACCAAAAAAATGAGCCAATGTATGAGTAATGCGCATGTGTGCATCAAAAATAGTACTGCAGTCTTTTCTGGACTGATAGGCCGACTTACGTGAGATAGTCTCGTTTATCTATCTCGCTCTAATATATGCGTTAGTATGCTCTTTCTCTTTCACATTGCCGATCTAGCCTCCTATACCTTTGCCCACAACAGCATTTCGAAGGCGGGTTGTCATTGTCATGCAGGCGGCCGGCCATAACGTCACCATACCTTATAGCAGTATCCTGACATATTGAATAAATTGGAAAGAAAATGAGCAGAAAGTTCAAGATGTTCTCGTAGATTAATGAGCACTAGAAATGTTAACCCTTTAACTGGTAAAAAATCATTGTTTTTCAACCTTATCACATAGACATAAAGTTCAAAATATGGTGGCAATATATCTGCCACTACCAGACAAAGCGTTAAATAAAAACTACTTAAGTGAATTAAACTCGCAAGTCATTTAGTTCATCTTAGTATGGTAAGTCTTCTCCTGACCACAAACGCTAAAGTTTTAGGAAACAAAATATGAACCCGAAATATACGTTAGTCTATATATATAAAAATGTTATGTTGGTTTGTGTACGCTTCAAAAACTCAAAAAGTTCTGCACCGATTGAGTTGAAATTTTAACATGATATAAAATCCGCATCAATCATTGTTTTTATCTATTTTTTGCATCAGTCACATATCTGCGACCGCGAGAAAACAGTTAAAAATAACAACCGTAACTAGGCAACCGCCATCAACGTCAATCAAAAAACTATAGACAATGTGGTGGCCAGTCGCCAACATGTAAAATCCGCATCAAGGATTGTTTTTATCTATTTTTTGCATCAGTCACATATCTACGACCGCGAGAAAACAGTTTTTTTAAGTATATCCACAAGTATTGCAAAATTAAACTTATATGAAATGTATTTTTTGTTTTGTTTCTCATTTCTCAACCATTCAATCACAATGTGCCACTGCGAAGCGTGGCTGGGTACAGCTAGTTATCTATAAAAGTAGTTTTATTTATTATCAAGAGTTTCTCTTATACCTATTAAATGAAAAGGAAGGGACGGCAACGTAATAAAAGAATGTTGTTGTGTAAAAGATTCACTATATTGTTTTGTACAGTGAGCGATACACAAATTCAAGACAATATCGCCCCAATTACACTCTGAACCCTTAAAAATAATTCGATTCCACTAAATGTAACTTTTACAACAAATGGAATTGGTTATTTCTGTGGAATAACCTCAACGTGTATGATCACAATTCGGATTCCAAGGATTTTTGATACCATTATGGGGTAGAAGCAGACAGGAGAATCTAGCATTACTCAAGACATTGATTACAATAGTAAATTTAAGTACTATCACGATTCGCAGTCGTTTATATTTACATTTTTTTAACAACATCTACTTACAGATAAAAATTTCTCAGAAAAAGTTTTCACACAAGTACACATTTTTTTCTTGTTTTAATAATTTCAACATGTTGAACAAATTATAAAATAAAATATTTAAGGTAAAATAAAGGAATATAATTTAACTATTTACAATTTTTTTGTCAATAACAAACGAAGGTTCGCGCGATCGCTGTCACCATATTGCTTACACAGAAATTCTTACAATTAGTTACCTTCGACGGACTTAATGTAACATTACGATGTAATATTTGTTCCTGATTTTAATGTATTGCTGTATTACTTGAAAATACATTAATATAAGGCCACACCTTTAATTTTGAAATAGGTACACTTTACAATAATAATAGATTTTTTTATACTTTTCCTTTGAATAAATAACAGGAGCAACCAACATAAGGTCAAATAAAAAAATGGGCAAAATTGGCTCTTAGCCAAATAATTGATTGAAACTATAATACTAAAAAGTAAAAACGTTGTTCTCAGATTCGCTAATATTCAATATTTTAATAAACAACAAAACAATTTGATACATATTAGGGGTTTAAGTAAGAAATTGCCGTTTTGTATGGAGAATTTAACGAAAATTCATTTTTCCATACAAATATATTTGCGATTTTTTAAGGAACCACATGTCTAAATTTTGTGTAATTTTGTGGATATATTTAGACAACATTAAGCTATAGGATACATAGAGAAAAAAAATGAGAACTGATATCTGTAAAAAAAATATTCATATTTTTATAACAGAGACGGCCACCTCTTAGGACGAGCTGTTTTTGAAGCTGTATTTCTAGTAAAAAAAAAATAAGAATAAAATTTTATACATAAATATAAGTCCTTGTAATGAAGTTATATAAATAATAATGGACATAGCTATTGTATTATAGGAATTATACACTAATGAATAATGAGGAAAAAATCGGCAATTTCATACTTTAACCCCTATTATTTTACATTCTACTGTCATTGTGAAAGATTTAACACTAAGCAAAGTAAATACTGCAATTCCCTAAATGTAATGGTAATAAAGGTGCTATCAGATAGTTCACTCCAGAAATTAAGCATTCATAATTTTATTCAGCACTTCTTTGTTTGTCTTCACACGCTTCATTTTGAGTGAAACGTACTGAATGAAAGGGGAAAATGAACCAAAAATGAACCGTCTGACAGCACCTTAGTAACGACCTCTTCTAAAACAAGTGCCAAAGGCATCACGTAATACTAAAACAAGTAAAAGTTAACAAATGAAAAACGAATATTAGCTGCGTTTCAAACTTTATAACCTTACAGTAATAATAATATCGAACAAAATTTTTAATAAAAATACCGACACTCGGTTTCGAATTACAATTCATTAAATTAAAATAATATGTAGAGTAAACTTTGCATTGTATCATTACGGGCGAATGATTCGTAAACTTTTTTTTAACTTTAATGAATTGTACCAGAAAAACGAAGCCATAAACCTTTGATTTTTTAAAAAAAGTTGAAAATAAAGTTTTATTTCCTATATAAAAATTTCTCTATAAAATATAAAGTCTTTAAAGTCAATAAGATTCTAAAACACTTCAGTTTTTGTTACTTTAATTAATTATTGAGTATAAAATATTGAATTCAGTTGAGATGAGGAACAAAATATGCAGTAAAACAATAGAGATGCTGCAGACATTAGTAAGAATAAGTTTCACTAAAAATATTGCGATTTTTATTTAAATTAAATAGGTAATCGTATAAAAGTATACAATAGTAACTAAACTCTTATCTGGGTTTTGTATCTCACTATCAAAATGTGGTTGGTTGTAGGGTTGCCACAGGAACTGTGTTACAGAAAGATAATTATTATATCATGTTTTGGTCCATTATCAGAAAACAAAACACTTGAATTTATATCGTGTCACTAATATTAAAAATAAAAACAGGTTTATGCGCAATATAGGTTTAACGGGTAATAGGTATTAATGAATATTATACACGCGTAGATAATCTATAAGAAATATTCGAGAATTATAAATGTAATTATTAATAATTGATGATAAAAAATTTACAAGATCTAAGATATAGACTTGATTGCTTTAATATCTATAAATAAGTGTTTGTTATTTGTCTTGACGTGAAATCTCAGAATCTGCGCGCATTTATAGTGAATAAAACACAACCAACAAAGATTTATGACGCTAAACGATAGCTTTAAACAATTTTCGTTTTTTTGCAATTTGTTTTCTCAGTTTAACAGCACAAAAAATATATTTATTTAGAGCAGTGGCAACCCTAATTAAATCTATCCACTGGCATCTCGCCTCTAATTCCTAGTATCAACTTCACATGGCTTAATAAAACAATGGAACATTAGCATAGGTCACATCAAATTTTATGCACTTGGCCTAACCCTCTTATACAGAAATCTATTAAAATATTGAGATTATGGCTAACTGAATTATTTGCTGGACAAACAAAAATAGACATAAATGGTTTTAAGGGTTTTTTCAGTTATCAAATAAGAAGTAACAGCCCAATATAACGCGACTTATATCAAAAGTATCTCACTAATCACTACTTAAAAAATAGGTGACGACATTTTAAATCAGTCTTATTCTATTTTATTCGCCTGTTATTTCTTAAGTCACAATTGAAGAAAATATTTTAATTTTACTTTAGAATAATTGACAAGTTTTCTTCTAGAGATTCCATTTTATCACATAAATCGGTAACTTGGTGCAACTAATATTTGAATCAATAACCTTTTAGCCAAGTAAAAAAAAAATTACCTATTTTGCTAGGTACATATAATTCTCCCAAACAAATAATTTTATTTTTTAAAATTCTAATAGTTCAATAAAGTACGTTAATACGACACTATTTATAGTTGAAAGTTGTTATTTTAATTTATCAAGCAAGATCAAATAATTTTCGTTCACAAATACACTTGCATGTAAAAAAATCGACCTACCTTGTAGGTTTCGATTCCAAATACTGGGTGTAAAAGACATGAACAGTCAAACGAAAACCACGTATTCTATACATCAAAATAAGACATATTTCAAAAAAAATATTGCTGGGAAATGATTTTTATTTTTTGGTGTTACAAAAAATTGCAAATTGTACCGCGCAATGTAAAGGGCTCAACTCGCACGCAACTCGCAAAACCGCGATAATTTTGCTTGACGGCGGCCCCGTTCGTTAGTGTCCGTGCGCATCGAGTGATCTACATTGAACGCTAACGTTTTAAAGCCATTTTTTGCTATGAAATACTAAAAAAAATGATAATGTTTCTTTGGACAATAATTAAGAAATAACGTATAGAATACGTTTTCATAAAAAAATGAAAAAAAAAATTATGACTTTGACCTTCAATAAAATCGTAACTATCAATTTCCCAGGTATAGTCTAAAGGAAGAAAAAGGTTATGACGGTGAGCAGAATACATGGTTCTCGTTTGACTGCTCATGTCTTTTACACCCTGTATATCGGATATCGATATATATAACAAATATAATTAGACAAACAAAAACTGTAATTAATTTGAAAGTATATTCCTTATGCTTTATTTTCACATGCCCTAAACGAAATGTTGTTGACAATTTTGTCTGATTTATTTGGTTACCCCCATTTCTCATTTACGTACCTCGTTACTCATATACGTAATCTCTAGGGCTTCCAATAGCGAGATCTCAGTATTGCAGAATCCCGCGCCGTTAATACTTAAATAAATTAATAAATATGTAGTTAGTTGATTAATTCATTCTTTTTTTGTTACAAATAAATGGTGTAATTTGATTGATCTCATATTAATACATAGTAATATGTAGGTAGGTACGTAAATAAATGTGGAGTTGATTAATTCATTGTCTTATTTGTCTTATGTATATATATAAATGTGAATATTTTTAATATGCGGGATCCGGAAATACCGAGATCCCGCGGGATTAAAAATTCGTAGACCCGCAAACACCGCGATTCAATCCAGGCTGCGGGATTGAAGCCCTAATGCCCTCTTTCACAGTGTTAAAAGTTAATTAAATATTTTTTTAATCAAAAATTTATTGTACCTACCGATTAATTAACCTTTAACTTGAGGTTAATTGTGTGTTTACTCTCTGTAAAAATTTGAGCTATTCTGCTTTTTTTGTTATCAGTTTGTAAAATCTTATTGACTTTCCCAATTCTGTCACACTAAAAACTGGTCTAATGTAAGCTATGTAAGGTTAGGTTTTTATTTAACAAACAGGTTTAAAAGTTATTATTTATTAATTTTAGATTACGATTGTACCAAAGCATACAAAGTGGGTCGATTTTATTGCAGGTAAGTATAAGTTTACCCGGACTGCTGAAATGATTTTGAGTATAACATCTGTCCTGGATGTTGGCTTTTGTTGGATGGTTTACTGAAGGATTGTTACTTTTTCGGCTTAGTACCCCTTTTATGCAGGCGACAGGCTAACAACCTGTCTTTATTTGGAGGCACCGCATGGCCCATACTGTCGGATATGGCTTTATGTGTAACGAAATGTTATCCAAGGCTCCGCTCAACTAAGGAGTTCTTTTTTTATACGTAGTTGTGACTACAAGGTGCACCAGTTTTTATAGAAATGCTCTTAACTTTTTACAACGCATAGAAAAAAAAAATTGCTTTTCAATCTTATGTTAAATTAATAAAGTTCATTATTAGGTAAGAACTATTGTGACCAATTCAAATAGACTTCTGTATAAGGGTGTTAGGCCCGCGGACGAGGAGCATAAATGACAATTTATCACTGGATAAGTTATCCCATACAAATGACCGCTATTATGGAACGACAACCTATCCAATAGTAGAGAGATCATTAGCAGAACGACATATAAAATTTGTTAGGACCTAAGTTAGAGCTTACCCTAATATGTACAGAACTAAGCGGTCTGAGGTTCCCCCACCTCGTAATCCGCTTCAGCTTCAAACTCTGCTTCCTCCTCTTCCTGTTGTTGCTTCGCTAACGCTATATGGCCCATCTTGTACGCTGTCATTTCCTGCAACATTTAAAAAAAAAAAATATTACTAGCTGACCCCGCATACTTTATTGTCCCATATACATTTTTTTCTTTTTAGCAGTATCTATTATACTTCACCTGTTTTCATACCCAATAAATACAACTGGGAAGACATAATATTGGCATCCTTTAAAGACAATTGATTAAATAATTTAGTTTCCTTTATCCTAACTTTTTTTATTTACGTTTAAAGTGAAAAAGAGTAAACATTATTGTATGGGTTAATTTTATTTAATAAAATGGTGGTAGTTAGACAGACTCAAAATTATTCCAACAACCGGACTGAGTAAAAATCTACACTATGGGAGACATTAAAAAACAACAAATTTATTTCCAAGAGGTTAGAAAACAAGCCAATGTTTCACTACTGATGTACATCTATAATTTTAAGAATACTTGTCCCTTCCATTGTTAGAAGCTACTAACGCATAATTATATTAAAAGGCCTATCAAATAAAACAATACGAAATACAATTTTAGTATCTGTTGATATTGAGTTAGTCATATTATTATCTTTTAAATACTTCCTTTTCATTTTAGATGATGTTAAGTAATGAAAAGAACTACGAGAGATCGATCCCCGGCCGCCACTAGACTACCGACATGAACCCACTCCTAACACAGACATGAACCCTCTCCTAACACAGACACGAACCCACTCCTAACACAGACATGAACCCACTCCTAACACAGACATGAACCCACTCCTAACACAAGCGTATTAGCTTAGTTGGAGGGGATAACAGGGTTAATATTAATGTGTTAGCAGCATATTAGTATAAATCTTTAAAAAATATATATTCGCACTTAATGTGGTCACACAACATCATCACTTTAGTCGGCCATGCGACAAGAACAAAGAACACCACAACGACCGATCCTGAGCTCCTCGCATCCAGGCGTGATCAGCAACCTTGATCAGGTCATCAGTCCACTTTGTAGGATCTACGCATACTGCGTCGTCCGGTGCGCAGTCGCCACTCGACAACTCTTCGGCCCCATCTGTCCCGCCCACTGCCACTTAAGTTTATCAATTCTTTGGGCTATATCGTACACTTCTATCTATCCATTGCCCTTTGGGTGACCTTGAGATTTCTTGAGGCCCATTGTAAGTGACCACGTCTCAATGCCATAAGAGCCCTCGCCTACAGTGACTTTGTGTAGTGATGAATTTGATGATTGAACGGTGAGAACGGGGGAGGATGGCGCGTGAGTGGATGCTTGGTTGAGCATCAGTGCATCACAGACAGGTCGAGAGTGCTGAAAAGCAGCACCAAAGATAACGTGACTAATGTTGCCTCAACGAAGTCCATCTTGCAAATGTAGCGATCGCATGAATATTTGTGCCGTTACTGAATCGTGTTTGCATCTTGATAGAAGCGCGACATTATCGAGTTAGCATCGCGACGGAAGCGCGACAGTATTGCGACTGAAATCGTGATAACGTAGGCGAGGGCACACAGGTAGCGTCTGCATCGCGATTGTATAGATGCGAACGCGCGACAGCATCGCTACAACAAGTCGCCGTGGCCGATGGCTCTAAGTCATCACTGGCAACACAGACGTCAAAAACTTTCGTTTTGAGACACTGCGGTAATTTGGACCATAAGATTTTACGTAGCTTCCTCAAGCAAGCTCAGCCGAGTTAGATTCGTCACACAAGATGCTTGCTATTAACATAACGTAATGGCGATAATCTTTACTAAGATAGTGGAAGCCAGAAAAACTTAATCACTCTACTTCCAACTAAACCAAGGACAAATACCCAGGAGAGTAATATGGGGATAAAATCTGGGGCCTCTGGATTAAGAAATCCACAGAAGAACCTGATCTTGAAATTCCTGCTATGAACCATAGCAGGAATTTCATAATTAATTTTCTGTCATAATTAATTTTTTTTATATACAAAGGGCATGCAAATGACTCCAGTCCACCTGATAGTAAGCAGGAGTTGAGTCCAAATGCGTAGATAGCTAGTGCAAGAGATAAACCGCACCGCTAGTCACCCTCGCCTTGCCACACCGTAAGCCAGCACGCGTAGTCCTTAAAGGGAAGGGAGATGGTGGGATTAGGGAAAAAAGCTCCTAAGAGCACTGGCCGTGGTCCAGACGGTAGACCGCGCTCAAAGACGCAACATCGCGACGCAATTGATTGGTCAGCTTTTTATCACAGATGATCCGGGTCGCGTACTCGCGTGACGCTGCAACCTAACCAAAGCATCGAGTAAGTATTTGGCGGAGCCATGCCACAGGTGCGAACAATACTCTTGGAGTACCGTACTTGCGTCTTGTATAGCAAGCACAGTTAATCTGGCGTGGTGGGATATTACAAAGTTACATTTGGCAAAACGCTTACCCTGTCATACCGCGCCTTGTCTTGTTCTGAGAGCGCTTCGTACTTGGACTTGGTCTCCGGGTCAGCGGCGGCCCAGAGTCGGCCTAACTCCTTGGCGATGTCACCCATCGTGAACATCGGATTGCTCGCCTTCACTTTAGAACGCTCGTCGTTGCAGAACCAGAAGAACGCCGATCTGGAGGTGGTACAATTTACATCTTTACGTTTCTGAGAATTAAGATAGTTATTTTAAAAAAAAGTTGTAGCACATGACTCCATTCCACCTATTGATAAGCAGAAGTGGAGTCCAAATTCGATGATAACTAGAGCGAGAGATAAACCACCACGATAGGTACAGTCAACAGCAAGTCGGGCTATACAAAATTGTTCAATATAAAGTGCATAATCGATTGGGAAAATTTGACAGTTTGTGGTAACCCAACGAGCTGTTGTCTGTACCTTCGCCTTGCTGACCTGCAAGGTCGTGCCTCTTTTTACTTTCTCGTATACGTAGTATAGAGGAAGTCTTGTAATCGTAAAAAAATCGATTTTGATGGATTTACACGTTTTGGACCTCCCTGAGTAAAAAAAAAACCGTTTATGGAATTATGTCTGTGTGTGTGTCTGTGCGTTAGCACGATAACTCGAGTATGCTTTAACTTATTGCAACCAAATTTAACATGCATGTATGCCATCAAAATATAAGGTTTCTATCAACTTTTGAGTCACCGATCATGAAAGTTAAGCAACCAAGTGCGTGGTCGGTACTCGGCTGGGTGACCAAAATTTAACATGCATGTACGACATCAAAATATAAGGACCATGATGCCATATCACCCTTCACACTATCTGTCGTATAGTCTATACGACAATATAAGGACCATGATGCCATATCACCCTTCACACTATCTGTCGTATAGTCTATACGACAGATAGTGTGAAGGGTGATATGGCAAAGAAAAGTTAATGTTTGACCGAAACGGAATAATCGAAGAGAATGGAAGAAAACATATTGCGCCGAGCCAAAATTAAATTGGAACCAGGGCATACAAATCACGATATTTTTATCATTATTTGCAAACTATCATTATCTTTGGCAAATAAATAAAGTTAATTAATATTTAGCTAAAATGTGTAGTGTCATTTAATTAATAGGTCATTTATATAATAGATCTAAATAGTAAGTAACCACCTTGCCCATTTTTTTATTTTTATGGAATATTTGACAAGACCTGCAATGAACATTAGCAATCAGCAACAACCCCTATAGTATTATTCTTTTCAATGGTATCTGCTACTAACGTACGTTATGGAAACCACACAAGTAGTGTACCTACATAGTTTTGTTTTTATTTTATTATTAATACTCTGTTCATATACTCTCCTATTCTATTGCACATAAATATATGTGGGGTATCGAGTGGGGTCAGCGAAACTTAGTCCAATTTAACCCTACAAAGACACAAGTCTGCGCGTTCACCGCCAAAAAAACCCCGTTTGATGTAGTCCCTCAGTTCCTCAACACATCTCTTAACATCTCAAAAAGCATTGAGATCCTTGGTGTCGAAATCTCCTGTGATGGTCAGTTCCGCAGTCATTTGGAAAGTAAGGTCAAACTGGCATCTAAAAAGCTCGGCGTGCTCAATAAAGCGAAGCGGTACTTCATACCTGGGCAACGACTGATATTGTACAAGTCGCAAGTCAGGCCTCATATGGAGTACTGCTCTCATTTATGGGCTGGAGCACCAAGATGTCAATTAGCACCATTTGACGCGGTCCAAAGACGAGCTGTGAGAATCGTTGATGATCCAATGCTTACCGCCGATATTGAACCCCTATATCTTAGGAGAGAATTTGCCTCCTTATGTGTTTTCTATCGGCTGTATAACGGAATGTGTTCTGAGGAACTATTTGACATGATGCCAACAGCTTCCTTCTATCACCGCACCGCTCGCCATCGGCAGGGTATTCATCCTCACACACTGGAACCGAGTTGGTCACGTACTATGCGTTTCAGAAGAAATTTTCTTCCGCGTACGCTTCGGTTGTGGAATGAACTCCCTGTCGAGGTTTTCCCTAAGGACTACAACATGGGCGTCTTCAAGAAAGGTGTGAAAAAGTTTTTGCTAGGTCGGCAACGCACGTGTGATACCCCTGGTATTGCAAGTGTCCATAGGCTGCGGTGACCGCTTACCATCAGGCGGATCGTATGCTTGTTTGCCACCAAAGTGGTATAAAAAAAAAAAAAACATAAATGTGTAGTAATATTATTAGTTTGGCCACGCGTCCTAAACACTAGCTCTTGGTGAGACAAGACACGGGAGTCAGTTCTCAAGGTTATTATTATTAAATTTTTTGCAACTATAAATATTCTTGTATAAACTGCAAAGGTCAGGTAGGCGTAACAATATCTGAATGGTGTTTATGACTTTTATTTGACATGGCATGTTACCTATCACCTACACTACACAATGTAGGCAGAGTAAAGTATAATAAGTATTTATGAATTGAAGAATGTAATTATTTTAAGCCCTCACACAGCAAACTGAAAGTATATTTATGTGTTTGTGTGTCCGTCGGTAAGGAGGCGGCCGATAAGGCCAGCGTCGGCCAGCGGCTCACAGGGGCTGGCGTTAGTCGGTAGCCCATGTGGGCTGCTGGCCACCAATTGGTGCACAAGGAGTGCCTAGACGAGCAGCGTTGGGACGGTCTCGGTGTAGTTGCGCTCACGTGCGCAGATCCCGAGCCGTCCCGCAATAGCGCACTGGAAGTCAGGCCGGGGACGATGTTTAGTGGGTATGGAGGGAACGCCTTTACCTCGAGTCCCACATATCCCCTGTGGTTGGCAATCAACAAAAAACACAGGTAGTTCACTGGCCACCGCGCGAGTCCTTGGTGCGACAGTCTACAGGGTTCTAAAGTTAACACTAAAATACAAAATAAATTCGAGACCGTAACTCACAAAGATCGCTTGGGCGCGTTCGGGTCCTTCACTTGGCGCTTCCGACCGCGAACCTTCACGTCTTTAGGCGGCACGTAGCTCTGCATCTCGATGTCGTATCGCATCTTGTCCTGCTCGGCCAACTCGTGAAACCTCTTCTTTTCCTTCTCTGTCATTGTCTATGAACAACGAAAGAGCATTTTATGGACCAGATGGTACGGTATTAAGAAAGCAGCGAGAAAGCATTGGATGTGGAAGGCACAAGACCGATTTGGGTGGCGTGCGAACGAGGAGATCTATATGTATACCCAACAGTGGTAAGGTAGAGAAAGAGATTTATTGTATCGATGAAAATGAATGAAAATGAAAAAGCTCTTTATTTAAATGGACTTTGCTAAGTACTTTTAAATCGTCAAAAGCCCTACCACCATTTCGACGAAATAATTATTTTACTTAAATAATTATTATTATGCTGAGACGGAGAAGAAATGGCGAAAGAAACTCCGCAGCTTACAATTTCGTAATGATTTCAAAACATCATTACATGTCCATAGATATATCAATATGAATAAATTACAATTTTAAATGCGTAAATTTGGGCAGATTTTACTCCCACGCATTTGGATCATTTAAATAATCATTTAACTTGTAATAAGCTTTTTTATATAATTTAGATTTAACAGTTTTTTTAAATTTATTAATAGGCAAGTCTCTAATATTCTTCGGAAGCTTATTGTAAAAACGTATACATTGGCCCATAAAGGAATTGCTTATTCTGTGGAGACGAGTTTTATATACAACCAAATCGTGTTTCTTCCTAGTATTTACATTGTGCGTATGACATTTCTCGGAAAAATTCATAATATTTTTCTTTACATATAGTAAGTTTTCCAGTATATATTGTGATGACACAGTTAGAATATTTTTTTAATACAAAGGGGGTAAACAAACAAGCTTCTCTGGGTTGTATGAATTGTGCTCACAAACTAAGCAAGATCCTTGGTCTAACAACTAATTAGGTTAGGAGGAGAATCACCTTGGATCCAACATGA
The DNA here is from genome assembly GCA_955850985.1 of Elophila nymphaeata. Classification (NCBI taxonomy): domain Eukaryota; kingdom Metazoa; phylum Arthropoda; class Insecta; order Lepidoptera; family Crambidae; genus Elophila; species Elophila nymphaeata. The sequence continues at coordinate 21,188,069 of OY039072.1, forward strand.
TACTTCCTCGATAAGCTTTAGAGACATAATTATCATTGGCGTCTTGTTGAAGAAATTATTTTACAATGTCCCTTTCTTCCAATCAGATTTGTAGATCCTATCTAACCCTACTGTATTTTATTGCGCGCCTATAATGACTTTTTTTTGTGAAATTGTAGGCTAGACTCTAGCTCACAGGTGATTGTATCTCTTAGGAGAGGTGCAATAATATTATCGCAGCCTCGCAAGACTTCGGAAAGATATGCGTTCTAGTAACTCTTAGCTGGTTATAGAGCTCCGCTGGTTAACTTTCATCCCAAAATTTTTATGATCTCTAAACAAAGTTGATACATCGGCCGAGTGCGCTAGTCCTAACCACAACTTCAAAGCCTTTGTGATATTCGCTAACTTCAAAAGGAGGGTTCTGCCAAAGTCGAAGATTAGGAAAGACCAATATAAGGGTGATGTCAGATAACTATCGTAAATGCAAGCTTTTTTTAGACTATAACAGTGGTTCTCAATTAGTAGTAGGTACTCGTACCCAGGGGTACGCGAAGTTGCACAAGGGGTATGTGCGGCAATCTCTTGATTAAGATAATTTAATTAGTAAAAACGAATAACTAATAGCAAACATAAAAACAAAACATCGTCACAGACTTGAACTCGAAGACGACTTGAGGCTGAGACCATGAAACTAACCAATGAGCAACCAGATTTTTCAGAGCTGTACAGACAACAGCACGTTGGGCTACCACAAACTGTCAAATTTTCCCAATCGATTATGCACTTTATATTCAATAGCCTTAGGTTGAAAATCGTTTGGAGAAAGTTGACAGTTTGTATAGCCCGACGTGCTGTTGACTGTACAAAGAAAAACGTGCACATTTCTCACATCAAACTTATTTTCACCATCATTTAAACTGTACCTATTTAGATAGGTAATAGTAAACTTTTTTTATTTATTTATCATTCCTGTAATAGGGGTACGCGAATTTCACGTCTTTCTTGAAGTGGTATGCAGGAAAAATTAATTGGACTGGACTAAGTATATCATATTTTTCTACACTTATAATATCAGTCAGCAAGCCCGTTAAAGTAAATAAATCAACACTTACATTCCACCTCTCAGCGCACTTCTTAGAGAAGGCAGCAAATATAACATTCTCATCGGGATGTTTCTTCTTGTGCTCCTCGCGGCATGTTTGCACGAAGTATGCGTACGCCGTCATCCGACCACGTGGCTTATTGTACGGTCTTGCTCGGGGCATTCTCGGTTTGTTCACAATACCCTGAATTGATTGCTGCTGCGCTTGCTGTTGCAGTTCCTGTAGACATTTAATTCTTGTTGAACTACTAACAAGATAATAGGGATGTTGACACCCGTTCACAAATAATTACAAGGTGTTAAATTCGTAAAAGGTGAAGTTTTTACACTCTAGGCCTTCGACAAAACCAACTTTAGTAGCATTGAGATGGCCCTGAGGAGACATGAAGTTGCCGACATGCTAACTGAGTGGGTAGTCAATATGCTACAAAACAGGGTTGTCAGAGCCGGAGGTGAGCAAGATGCTATAACATCGAGGAGGATGAGGGGCTACAATATCCACTCTGAGAGTAAGTCTGTTTTACATTCTCTTAGTCGACCTCAAACTACATCGAAATTAATACGGGACTGCCACGAAGCCCTAAATAAGGCAGGGTAACGATAACAAACTAACCCTATATGGATAAAGGGACACAGCGGCGCAAGGGGCAACGACGCAGCTGACAAGCCAGCTAGAAGGGGATCGGGCGTAACACCGATGGGGCCGGAACCCATAGTCCCTCTCCCTGTAAGGTAGGATTATAGAAAACTCCTACTGTAGTAGATAGCAATACAAACTTTTTGGTACTTCTTAATATTTTAAAAATATTGTCTTAAAATTTTAAGAACAACATAACAGCCGCTCACGTCCTTCTGGAGTGCAAAGGAGTGGCAGAATACCGGGCTCGCTTCCTCGGGTCGCCGAGGAGCGGCCAGGAGTTGCTTGGCAACCTCAAGGCGCTAGGCGACTTCCTGGTAGAGCTGGGATGGCTGGAGTGATCCGGCCCATACCCTCTGACGCCAAATAGGCGCACCAGCCGTCGAGTTGCGGAGACTGCCCGTACGAACAAGAAGAAGACACACCATGTAAGCCAAATGGGGCAACTCGGGGAATCATAGCTATCACTTCTTATTTACGCTCATAATGAAGTGGCTAATCCACTATGCATTTCTTTTAAGCACTGAAACATTTTTTGTCTGAGACCAACAGTAACAAGTGTTGGCACACAGATTATTTTTTGTTTTTTAAATACCTATTACATTAATAAGAATTTAATATAATAGGTATTTAAAAAAAAAAGAATGCACTTTCGTATTTACGTAGGGCGTTCATTGTAAAGATAGAACGAGGTACAAATTAGCTATGTGATCCTGGCAGAGAAGAAAAGCATCACCCGTATCCTCCAATGGGCGTCGTAGAAGGCGACTAATAGATCAGCAATGGGGTATTGATCACTTTATACTCCGTCTACCAATCCGCATTGGGCAAGCGTGGTGGACTACTGCCTAAGCCTCCTTGGATGAAGAGGAGACGCCTTGTGTCACAGCAGTACGTAGAATTATAAAGGCTGTTATCATGATGATTATGATGAGGTACAAACTGTTTGATACCACAAAAAGATAATAGGTACTGGTTTTTAAGGCTGGAATACTAATTAGATAGAAAAAGAAATAATTTGTGTATCTTTTGTTTTGTAAAAAGGGAAGTCCTTTTTTGCAGTCTGTCCTAGCATCTTCGAAACGAGATAATCAAGATTTACAGGATACTTTAGGAGAAAATGCTCCGCCGTATTCCACTGTTGTACCTACGTTAGTGAGCCGAATTTAAACGTGGAAGAACATCCACCAAAGATGACCCTCGAACCGCCCCACAAAGGTCTATTTTCAGGGATAGCAAAGGGTGGACATGATAGAATATCTCGATCATGGAGCTACCTTTAAAGGCTCTTTGTATACCTATAGAACAAATAAATAAATTGCGTAACGAAATTCGCGAGAAACGTCAAGGCAAACTAGCAAAAAATGTCTTGTTCCATCAAGATAATGCCCCAGCTCACAGGTCCGCCGTTGTTATGGCTGCAATTTCGAGATGCTGGCTTGGAAATACTTGAGCATCCTCTATATTCACCCGCCCCTAGTGATTTCTATATTTCCAAGGTCGAAAGAGTCTATGAGAGGACAGTTAATCGAAAATGATGAAGCAGTAATTGCTGCAGTACATGAATTTTTAGATGCTCAGGATGAAGAGATTTTTAGACAGAAATTTTAATCTTAGAAAAATTATATTCCAAGCGTATTATCCTAGAAGGCGACTATATCCAAAAATAAAATAACATTTAATAAAAGTTAACTGCAACATTCTCATTCTCACTTTTTATTGAACGCCCCTCATGTATTAACAATTCAAGACAACTCAAAAAATTATTTAAATCTAAATTGAGGTCGGACTAGCCAATCGGAGCAGCCCGAACTGGGGTACTAATCCACTGTGCTACTTCTAAGTACTAAAAATATTTTGCCTGAGACCAACAATGACAACTAAACAGATTATAACTTTATTATATACAACTTACAGTATAAGCCATATATCATATATAACAAAAAACTTACTTAAATCCTTATAGCATTGTATCAGTCTCATTATTAGACAATAATAATAAACATTTTTTACAAAATTTTTATTTAAATTTATTAATTTTCAATTGATAGTAAAAGAAAAAATAATGAATAGCAAAAATGATAAAGTAATTATAATACTCTACCACCTTGTTTTAATAATCAAATTGATTTAATTTTATACCCGTAGCAACTATTTATGTAGGTACAAGCAGGTTTGAGATCTTGACTGGGGGCCTCAAAATCTATGGAGGCATCAATACCTCTGGAGTCCCTGGGAGCAGATGCCCCTATTTATTGTTACACAAATAGAGCACTGACAGCCGTTGGGGTGGAATTGTTCTTGAATGGCGTGACGCAGCGTTGGTAGTCCTCCACAAGGTGGACCAGCGATCTGGTAAAGGTCACGGGAAGCCACTGGATGCGGGCAGTGCAGGACCGTTCGGGTTGGAGATCCTTAGGGCAGGATTATGTCCAACAGTGGACGACTCTCGGCTGATATGATGAAATAGAGCACACCCCCTGGCTAAGCCCCAAAAAAACGTACTACTCATAACATAAAAGTTGCTGACCCATCAAATTTTGGATATTTTTTAACGTACTACTTATAACATAAAAGATGCTGACCCATCAAATTTTGGATATTTTTTTTATATCTAATTGTTTATCTAAGATATACTGGGTGTAAAAGACATGAACAGTCAAACGAGAACCACGTATTCTATACATCAAAATGGTGGATTGCTGGGAAATGATTTTTATTTTTTGATGTTAAAAAAAATTGCAAATTGTACCGCGCAATGTAAAGGGCTCAACTCGCACGCAAGTCGCAAAACCGCGATAATTTTGCCAGACGGCGCCGGCGGCCCCTTTCGTTAGTTTCCGTGCGCATCGATTGAGCTACATTGAACGCTAACGTTTTGAAGCCATTTTTTGTTATGAAATACAAAAAAAAATGATAATGTTTCTTTGGACAATAATTAAGAAATAACGTATAACGTTTTCATAAAAAAATGAAAAAAAAATTTATGACTTTGACCTTCAATAAAATCGTAACTATCAATTTCCCAGGTATAGTCTACAGGAAGAAAAATGTTATGATGGTGAGCAGAATACATGGTTCTCGTTTGACTGTTCATGTCTTTTACACCCTGTATACTTAAAGTGTAAGTCTTTCTTCTTCTCTTTTTAACAGACTTAAAAAAGGACAGGTTCTAAATTTGACCATATATTTTTTTCTTTTTCCTTGCGAGTAAAAATCAATTTATAAAATTTTATCAATATTTAACTCAAAATTTTTATGGACTGTGTTGTTAGAAAATTAAACTTGAAAAATATGAGATGCTACTAGCGCTCCACCCGTGAATTCATCCACGTGGAGATTCTTATTAATCAAATATAGCCTATTTCACTAAGGGATGATGTAGCATGTCACTTTCTATGATGAAAGAATTTTTGAAATTGGTCTAATATGGAATAACTTTATTTTTGCGTTTACAAACGTTTAAATATTAATACTAGAAAAATGCACTGAAAAAATCGACTTGCCTCAGGCGGGACTCGAACCCGCATCTTCTGCAATCCGGGCAGCTGGGTTGACCAATTACGCCACCGAGACACTGCTTTTCGCTGTCGAAATTTGTCAGTGCTTGGTGCTTATGTTTTTATGGTAAACATTGTTTCATCAAATCTTTGAAATTTGCACTTCTAAGACCTTTTTCTTACACTTCTTAGCACTTCTTAGACTTTATTTCTAGTATTAATATTGGTGCAATAGTTTTTGAGTTTATTTATTTCAAATCTTTCCTCTTTATAATATTAAGGGTGCGTTCCAAAACGATCTCAATTTACTCGGGGTAGAGTAAATGGTAGCTCACTATTGGTTGTTATTAAGAAGCGCTTTCACCATTGGTTGGTTTTGTTGAACTATAGTTAATTTACACCAATTAGAAAGCTATCTTAAGCCGTCTACTCGGCTTCACCTGGTTTTGGAACGCACTCTAAGTAGGTATAGAAGTACATAATTATACATAGTTTATTTAGAAATAATTACAATGAGCTAATTCTACCCTACAAAGAATTATTAATAATCCATTCTTTATCATTATCCTATCAACATATTATTTTTATTTGTATTCAGAATTCTATTATTTAATTAGCATTTCCCAACTTAAAATTATTTATTTATTTTTGTTGGATCCCACTTTTGAATCCCAGTTTAATATTAATAGGTTCCTTTAATGAACTTTATTCCAAAAGACAGACTGAAAAATCTTAATTTTTTGTGTTGGGTGTTACCTAAAATTATTTATTTTATTTTATTCTTTTTAAATTACTCATGGACCCTAATTCCGCTAGATAACTATCACATTTTTCTTCAGTATTATTCAAGAGAGAGCTGATGACCTTGAAATGTCTGAACAGATTTTCATGAATTTTAGCTAAAAACCATCTTGATTATGTCAGATTTTGAATTAAAAAACCGCATAAAAAATTGGTCCATTCCACAGAAATAATAATATTTCCGTGGTCTATTTGTTTAGGAGCTACAATGGCACACAGGTACAGGTCAAACTTATGAAAAATACACCTCTTATTGCATCCAGAGTTAAAAAGTTTAAGTTGTATAAATAATCATTTTATTGAGATTTGTGTATTTAGGATAACACTACTTACATAAACAAATTTAATTAGGTTAATGGGTACCTATACTTACAGAATTATTTATAAGATCTTACCTGTAAAGAGGCAGACTGCCGTTGAAGAGCAGCTTGGATTTGTTGTTGTTGGACTGCTTGCATGTGATCATGCAGAGTCTGTTGTTGTTGCTGCAGAGTTTGAGCTACTTGCTGCTGCAATGCAGCCTGTGCCTGGACTATAGCCTGTGCCTGAGCCTGGCTCACTTGGAGAGTCTGTTGTAAGCTCTGCTGCAACTGCTGCTGCTGCTGCTGTTGTTGTTGTTGCTGTTGTTGCTGCTGCTGTTGTTGCTGCTGCTGCTGCTGTTGTTGCAATTGTTGTTGCTGCTGCAGCTGATGCTGCTGCAGCATTTGTTGGAGTGTTTGCTGTTGATTCTGTTGTTGTTGTTGCAAAGCTTGTTGCAAGTTCTGCTGTTGTATTTGTTGTAACTGATTCTGCTGAATAGCCTGATTCTGTTGCTGAATAGATTGATTCTGATCCTGTGATTGAAGGACCTGATGATTCTGTTGGATACCGTTTGATTGCTGGCTTCCCTGATCGGGATCTGGGCTCGACTGATTTTGAGACTGAAAAATCATTTTGGTTTTAATACAATTTATGTACTTAGGTACTTATCTGTAAATAATTTTATTCTGTCCTACCCGGTATCATGTTACAGACTGGTGACAGATACTGATGTTCCTAAATAAATAAATACTGAAGATACAATATTGTTTTTAATTTAAAGTAAGTACTACTAATGATGATTGTTATATAAACTAACACAAGAATAAAATTATTTGATTACTAAGATGACTCAATAACCTACTATTATAATAATTATTACATTACCTACATAAATAAGTAATTAGTTTTAACTCCGCCACACTTAGACTAAAAACAATCAATAACAAAAACAAAATAGGTAAATAAATTGTAAATCAAATGAGAAGAAAAATGTGTAAGTGAGTGAATGATCGGTAAATTGAATGAATGATAATAAAGGGTTTCGGGTTTCCCCAAGTTCCAAAATAATATATTGTACTGTATAACCCTTCCGATACTACTTGGATAGTCGAAATAATATATAAATTATTACTTTAATGAAATAGTATACGGGGCATATTTAAAATTAAATGAATGATATGTGGAATTTTGGAGAATCAACAGATTATTATTATTTCTATATACATATAAAGCAAAACTACTCAAAAACAAATAGTTTTTACACTAAGTACTTTAATGTGTGGATAAGCAAAGTAAGCTACGATCGATTGTCAAGACAATAAAACCTAAAGACTGTTAGTAACCAAAATTATTAAGAATAAAATAAGTGTTTCCAAAAGTATCTGCGTACCGTCGGTGACGACGTTTGTTGTGTTTCAACTGTCCCTGACCCATACCACCATGGTTGCTGAGGAGATTGTTCTCTAGTATTTGTACTCGATATTAATCGATAATCAGTATAACTAGGGGAAGAATTATTTTCACCCCCGTTATTTGCGAATCCACTAGTCATTTTATATGAGTATAGTTGATGAGTGCCTGCAGCTGTACTTCGAGCAATATCCTCATTTAGCTGTTGTTGATGCTGGAGTTCACCTGCGCCACCCGGCCACCACGAGGCTTCGTCGCGCGCACCCCAAGCGCCCCCCGTCGCGCCTCGGTCCCCCATGTTACAATTGCCGCTATCGGCCAACCTGTTTCTTTATGTTCCTAAGACCAGTACTTCAAGATTCTCTTTGTGTCACTTTTATGACAATCATCTCCTAGGCTCAAAAAGTTTCTACAAATACCGATCATACGGGTTTATATTTTCACAAAGTACACTGACACCAGTAATACGAATATATTTTATCACAAAGACTTCATATGTTCACTTATGACACTTCATTTTTTTTCAAGTAATACTAAAAAGACCACGAAAATATACAAATTTCTTCGAGTTGTTTAATCAAAAAAGCTACCGGCTGTAAAGTTCTTACTCCACGCGCGTACGTTTTGTCTTCGTTTGTACTAAGTCAATAAAGCTGGCAACGTCGCATAGCGAGACGCTAAACAAGTGCACACAGGCGCCCTCAACGCGCAGCGGCCATTACGGAAAAGATCGAATATATACGAAGAGACAACGAATATGCACGAAACGGCAACAAGTTCGTCCAGTAACCGGTCAATAAGACGATTAGCGCAGCTCATGCTATCCTAGCAGACTTATAATTTTCTTGTTTCATGTATTATGATAATGTAATTATTTTTGAAAATTGACATTATTATATTTTTACATAAGTACACAACAGTCATTCTAATAAGATATAAAGAGAACTAGTAGAAACTAACATGCACTTAATATTTTCGTTTTAGCAATTATTTACTGAAACGAAACCGCAACGCATTTTTCTAAAATCATAATAAAGAATAATTCGTGGAAAATATAATTGATTGACCATAAATCTCGTGTTGATTGTAGATGTACATACATAGCACGTCAGAATATTCTACTAATATTAGCATAAGATGAACATTGACAACCATTCGATTGTTGTCAATGTTATTAGAGGAATGATAATCAAACACAATATTAAAGTTTTTAGAATATATATTAGAAAAGACGACATTATAACCTTACTTATGCAATGATTAATATAACCAAATAATATACACAATTATGATTTGATTAAAATTTTAACATTCAAAACTAATTTTATTTAAGTACCTTCTTATTTAAAGTTTCAACCAAAGATATATTTAATAATATTATATTTAATTATATTATAGTATATTTCTAACAGCAGGCGCGCAGCGAGAAATTACGAAATATTTTTCTCATAAAACTTTGCCAAACCAAAACTAAATCTTACCATTAACGTGTTACCTACTTAAGACACAATAGTGGTTAGGTAGGTCCTCCGTCCAAAAACCGTGCTAGAAGAATTTGCTACTGACGCCACTCTTCCTCTTATATGCGCTTAGTCAACAAAAAACCCTTGATGAAATAATTTTCTTTACTCACAAAAATTTATTAATAGACAATAAAATAACACTATTCTGATAACTAAATCAAGAAATGACTTATCAATGAAATTTTTTTTATTGAGAATAATGATGGTGTAATTTAGTATGGTAAGTAGAGTAGACTTTCCCTGAGCGGGATCTTATGATATTGCAGAAAAGCCTTCTTGGTCTCTTGTTTGAATTGCTTGCCGACGTACAAGGATCTATGTTGTGCTGCAACTTCTGTAGCTATATTATGTAGGATGTAGGTTTAAAACCTTTCATTATAAAACTGTTAGGTGCACAGATTGGATTATCAATGTATTTGGAAACCCTTGCAATTATTACTTAATGATTAGCTTTCATACTATATCACTTAGGTATCACCCAGTCAAATTATTGAGCTTTTTTGTTTAAAAAGTAATAATTTAATAATAATAGTTGAAAGATAAACGGGAAATTCTGTAAATATACTTAGTTACAGATATGTAACATACTGAAAAGTAGGCAATCACCTATAGAATCATAGTTGATGTTGTGTGGACCTAATTTATGTGATTTTAAAAAGACCATAACCTAATATGATATAATAATTTGAGAGTATTTCTTTATTTATTATCTATTTAAAACAGAAGCATTTACATTTCTGATTGATCCCTAAATACTTATCAGAAAGTGCTAAACATAAAGTAAAAAAAAAATACAGTTGAATTGATAACCTCCTCCTTTTTGAAGTCAGTTGAAAATAAAATTGTATCTAAGGTTCTGGGTCTCTTTTTCCATTGGTTGTTAATATGCACGGAACTAAAAAAAATTGAAATCCAACGTTCGTCATAAATATTATTAAATATTTTTATATTTAAATAGATAATTAATTAGGTATTACAATATAAAAGAATTACATATATTAAATTGAGCAAGTTTTTATACTTACTTAGTTCACTATTTTGCAAACATCATTAAACTACATATTTAGAAATCTATATATGTATTATAAAGAGAAAAGATTTGAATGTATGTTTGTAATGAATATGCTGAAAAACACTGGATCAATATTAAAAATTCTTTCACCGTTAGAATGCTACTTTTCACTGAGTAACAGACTTTATATTATTGCAAATAAACAAAATACATAAGCGGTCGAAGCGCTAGAAATTGATAAAAATCTAAATAAGAATATAGTAAAACTTGAAAATAGGTAACAATCAACAATCTTCAATCATTAATTCAAATACAATAACATTGCTATGTTTACAATGTCAATTTGTTTTCGCTACGTGCCTGTAAATAATAAAATACTTATTTTAATGGCTTAATTTGTGATAATATTCAGTAATCTTCAACACTACACTGAGATATGATGCCTCTTTAAGGTTATGTAGCATTTGAAAACAATTCCTTTGTACAATATTCCACACATACACATTTGCTATTATGATGTTTTCATATATATGCATACTATATGTTGCATCTCCGGTTCTCGGCAGCCATTTGCTTCAAAATTAGAATGTTAAACTATAAATATACTTTTCGTAAAATATTACGCCTTTCTCAAAGTTAAAAACTAAACTATCTATATCACTTTTTTATGTTTAATATGATACAGTAAAAACAGTAAAAAAATAATAAAACTCACCTACTGTGTTTATTACATGGGGCACACGATTTCAGCGCTTATTACGTAGGAAACTTCGCGTTTGTCGTAATGAATACGAAAGCAAGCAATGTCAAATAGAAAAAAATATCATTGGCTCGAATTGAATACCGCGCCATATAGTAGCCAATCCAAATTCAGGCGTCGGCTTTATTTTTTGTTTATAATACAACATAGCTGCGTTGTCACATTGCAATGATGCACACATTCACGGGTTGAACTATTTTTTAACGAATGAGTTAGTAAAACTGGCAATTCCAAATGGAGCTTACGTCAAAGAAAATAAAACTTAAATTTGCCTGAATGAATGAAAGAACGAATGTTTGAAGTGACTGACAAACAAAGTATCAATAGCTGCTACGTACGTGCTACCTAGCTATGGCTGGCTAGCTATGTACCTAGCTACACTTGTATAATCCACAGAGTATTTCTAATCTGTGAATCAAATGGCGATCAGTCGGTGTAAAAGTCTGTACTGTGTGTTTTCAGTGTCGACATTAATTTTAATTCCTCATAAACTGTGCGTGTAGTAAAGGTTATTGTAATTTATAAAAGGAATAACATTGTTTCTATTAGCAACGTTCAAGTATATTTATTTTGATCAATGCATCTTCTAAAGTTGTGAAGTAGTAATGGACATAATTTGTGCATAAGTGCTGAGTTTAAGACATTTCTTTTTCAATATAGTGATTAGAACTGTTGTATCAAATTAGCCGGCCATTGTCTTTCAACTGTTGTCTAATGAAAACTTAAAAATGACCCGTGTTATGAAAAATCATAACCTCAACAGTGCGTCTTTGTGAATACGTCGAACTATTTTTCCATCGCCTAGTGCGAAGTATAGTGTAGAAGTTTAATTTATTTGTTATATATGATTCAACGCGAGTATCAAATGAACAACGGGTTCAGTACAGGAGAAGAGGATTCAAGAGGTAATTCTGATCAAATATGTTGCCTTGTGGATGACAGCGAACGCTGTAGACGACCTGCGAGCAATGCCGCGTACAGCAACCGTATACAGAAGACTGTAATGCAACGGAAGCTCAAACTCAACATTGACCCTCAGGTATTATCAAGAATATTTGTATATATATTTTTTTAGATTAACCACCAACTTTGTTTTGTTACTTATCAGCTGTTGCATTTTTAGGCACGGCATACATATATTTGCGATTATCACAAAAACATGATTCAGTGTGCAAGAACAAAGCAGAGAAGGCCAAAAGATTCAGAGGATGATAGCAATGAAGCAGAAATGGATTCCCCTGAAGTAGACTGGTTCCAACTACAAGTTCCCACACTCCGAAGGTACAAAAGGCATTATAAAGTGCCTACTAGACCAGGACTGAACAAAGCTCAACTAGCAGATGTAAGTTAGCTTAGTCTTTCTTAGAAAATGTAATCGATTTTTAACCAAAAGTTCTTTTGTAAAAATTAATTGATTGTTGCAGGCTATCCAGAAACACTTCAAAACTTTACCCGTTAATGAAAAAGAAATTATGACTTATTTTATCTACATGGTCAAAACCAATGGCAACAAGTTAGATCAGAAAAATGGTATTAATTCAGATTCTGTGTAGTTTTAAATTTGTAATGTGACTGTAATTTATAGAATTAGATTTAACTTTAGTTATAGTAACTTTACATTCTTATATGTAGACATGAATTGAAACTCTAACCCAATGAAGTATATTACTTCATACAAAATTTACATTACAGAATTCAATAAAGTACTCATTATAATTAACTAATCTATTGTATATTAGTTCAATTTATTATTCTGTAAGTAATTATTATTTCCTCAATGTCTTATACAATGTATATCTTTATAATTTTTTATTCAACTACACCTAAACACTTATTTATTTTCTTTGCAAAAACTTCACTAATTTTATATGATACTATGAAATTTACAAAATATGAAGAATGTTGAGGGATAATGCAATCATTTGCTTGTATAATTAAGCAATTATAATAAGAGCAAATTTATAGAATGTATTTTTTATTTCAATTTTTTATAAACCTTACAAAATGATACTATTCTTCATCTGATTCTGATGAGATCTCTATCCACTGTGATGCACCTTTCTTAGTTACAATTTCTGCTGTTTGTGGCATTGATGGAACAACTGTAAATAAACAATTACATTTAGAATATAATCCTAGTAATTAGAATTATTTATTCACCTTAAATATTTTGAATTTTCTTGTGTCAATCTTTATCTTCGAAGATATGGTTGGTGTAGAAAAGTATTAATGCAGGTATTTTTTTTAAACAAGGATACTCTATTCATGTAATTTTGTTGAAAATATTAATGATATTGTCAATGTAAAAGAAAATCAATTACCATCATATTTACTAGGCTCCATCTTTTCATCTTTAACATCATCATCCTGCTCTGACATCTCTTCATCTTTATCGCGCAAGTCATCCACATTATAATTCTTCAGTCTAATGCCAAGGTCCTTTTGACTCAAAGACAAAGTGTGGTCTTTTGTTATTATATCACTGAAGTTTATTCTTACACGCTTTTGCCTACAAGAAATAATTAGGTATTGTTAATACAATTCACAATTTGTATAAAACTAGTAGGCAAAAACAATGCTAAAGGTATGATTTCAAGATCAATAGAAGCTAGTAACTCCAGTTACAATTTGAAATATGTGAGGACATTGCAAGGTATGTCTTGTAGTGTAAAAATATGCACATATAAGAGTGCATATTTTTACACTGCAAGTTATTGTTAGCAGTCATCATTGTCTGTAGATGCTTTTTTATCTATGAAAGGGAAGTCCATGGCCTTTATCCCATCTAACAGTTAGGGCTGATAATGCCAAAAGTGGAACCGGGCTTGGTTCCAGGTAAAGCTGGTTTTGTGTTCTGTAATAGTTAACATATTTTTCGAGACATTTGTGCCTTGGGATTAAATAAAACTAAGTCCAGGAATTGTTGGCGCATCTTCATGGTTCAAGGATGATTAGCTATGTTATCATCAACTGTCACAGTGTGCTGCCAACACCAAACCTAACTAGACCATACCCAATAGTGACAAGAATAATGTTTTTACTTGGCATGGAAAGGGGTCTCAATGTCACTGTAAAACATTTGTATTGTTCTAGTCATTTTTATGTGAATTTAAAAATAGAGTTCAATGTTGGGCACTGAGATTGTGATTTAATATTTTGGTAAGTAATAGCACAAAGGTCCAAGAATAAGCTAAAATTCCATAAAGTGTAGAAAATCAAGGAGTACATAATTAAAGAAATGCAGAGAATCATTTGGTTTAGAGTGGCTTCAAATTAGAGGACAGAGGAAGCGCTTCAGTGGCGTCACCATAGAGAAGCACTGCAGTTGCTCGACTGTGGCGCAGTAGGCGAACGTCTGCTTTACACAGGGTAAGTAGCTGTTTTGCAAATTCTAGGAAAGTCAGTGTTGACTCGGTACTGTCCTAGCTTTGCATTTGGAGTCAGTACAATGTCACGTGAGGGATGACTTCAATATTCCCACTTACTGACTGCATCTAAACGGTGTGATCAGTTCTCGGCGACGCCAGGGGTGGCGCCTGTTACGGTAAGTAACAAGTCTGTGTGTATATCAAGCTTAATGCTTCAGTAAATCTAGTGATGTTTCGTTTCAAGCCTCAGTTACACGATATATGGTTGAATATTAATAAATGCGTGGTACCTACTTCCCTATGCAAATATGACACGCGCGAGTCACGATAGTGGCGCTGCAACTGCACTTATATGATATTGTATAAAATTAGCAGCGGTGCTATTCCAAACGCCACTAATTTGAAGGAGCATTAATTATCAGGCAGTGGAAATTAATTGAGCACCATAGATATAAGAAACTAGATTCGCAATGTGAAAGAGAAAGAGGATACTAACGCGTGTATTAGAGCTAGATAGATATCTAGCTCTAATATACGCGTTAGTATTCTCTATATCTAGACGAGACCATTTCACATACAAGCAGGCGGCCTAGGTAGGACTGTCAGTCACGTAGAAAAGACAGCAACTATCAGACTGCTGTACTATTTCCCACGTAGGAATGCGCATCACTCACACATTGGTGCATTTTTTGAACTATCCCTAGTCGATTCATTAATCTATAAACGTCAGTACATAATTATAAATCTATGTGTATGAAGTCTTGTGACATAATATGAACACAATTTATACTGTGGGCCATTGACGGCACACGTTTAAGAAAGGAGTTTTTTTTTATATTTGGCCCATCTAGACGATTAGGTGAAATTTAAAGTAATAAATCTTGACTTGGAAACAATTATGTATAGGAAACAATTAGGTCGCAGGAAATCTTGGCACAGAAATATTTGCATTGTTTTGTGTGAACAAATTAGAAGAGTATAATTATAATCTGCTAACCTTCACTAGTTAATAGATATTCAGGAAGGAGAGACATAAAGGCACAGAGATAAATTTTGATCATTATAAAATTGGTAAGTAATAATTATGTGTTGCATTGCTACTAGTTTCAGTCTTTCTAGAGAGAGTCTTTCTAGTATAAATCAGAGAAATGAATTTTTTTGTGCTTTAGTGACACTTATTAGATTGCCACAATTTTTAGCTACCCAGCAGTATTTTTTTTAAGTCCGTATGACTTAAACCTTAAGCTTAACGAGATATTCTACTTTTACTAAAGGCACCCCCTAAACGTTGATTAATAATTAAAAAGGCTGCCACTCCGAGGGAACTGAGTTTCGACCCGACATATGGGGGTTTTTCTACGATGAAATTATCTGTAGAAAATGCCTTTAAAGTTTGTCGGGTCGGACCACAAACACATTGTATAGTGACCCGTGTGCAGACCACCCTGGCCGGACAAGACTGGCGCTCACAGCCGCCTACTTTCTTCGGCCCGTCCATCTACGCTGGATGGGAGCGGCTAGAGATCGTTCTCTCAGTCCTCTCCGCGGCCTCCTGCGCCATCACAGATTCGCAGAAGGAAGGGACAGCCTTCGAGACTCTCATTACCAATTGTGACGACACCCAGGAATGACCCTTCAGCGCCAGAGAAAGCTTTGTCCTCCCTATCCCCATTCATGACGAAGCGGACGTCATATTTTACTCCTTCGTCCTCCAGCGATCGAGAGCCATCACTGCGACCGCTCGTCGCCGCGAGTATCGCCGCCGCCGGGCGGGATTCCTTGGTCCTTTCCTTTCGCGCTCAGTAACCTCCTGAAGGATGACTTCTTCAAAACCATCTCAATATAAAAGATGCATGCAACGTTTACGTCGGTATTTCGATATTTTCGATGGCCATGCCGTATTATATTATCTGTGGCCATGCTAATGGTAAAAAAAGAAGACGTAAAACAAATTTTCCCTGAACAATCACTTAGGTAAGTACCCAATAAGGTACTTACTAGCTTTTGCCGTTAGCTCCGTGGTAATGATTTTTAGTGGTAACGTGCATCGAACCCAAGTAGTATCGCAAATGAAACTCTTTCGCGTTAACGTGCATCGAAGTTCAGTAGTAACTATCGCAGTAAAGATCTATCCCGGTGATGTGTATCGAAGTATTGTGGATTCGCAGTGACGGTCTTTCGAACTAACATGCATGGCAATCTTGTAGCTTCGTATTAGCACTCTTCGGTATTTTGTGCGTCGAGATTCCGTATTTGACTCAGGAGACCACTGTCTGCCAGGAGTACTGGTCCGCCAGCATAGCCGCAACTGCTGCCGGCGAAGAGAGATCTCGCCCGATCTGGCGACCATCAATAATACGGAGGCCCACGCGGGACAATCCTCCGTGTGCTGGGCAGACTCCAGATGACTCTCACAATTCAAACTTCTTTATTCATTCAAGTACAATTGGTACATGAAAGTCAAGTTTGATGCCATCGGTTTAATGGTGGCATTTATCGTCTGTTCGCGACAGAAAACAGCTGTGCCTGGTGTATCTGTGTCAATCAGTATGTTCGAGCCAGCCTTCAAGGCACGGCAGTATCGCAGTGAAGAAGCGATGGCGCGAGAGCCATGGCGGATTTAGCCTCTCGGGCCATGCCAGAAAAGCCCTACGTCGCTCTTGTCGTCGCACTACTTCCAGCGGTGCTGTTTCATCCTCTCTGTCGAGCACATACCTGCGCTGAGCAGTATTTAAAAGTCTTTGTTCATCGTCATTGTTCACAACGAACGCTCGATCAACGCAGTGTTAAACTGAATGGTGGGCAGTTTCTTTCGTCATACCACGATATGGCGTAGTATTTGCCGGAACAAGTCGCACCGTATCGTCAGTCAGTGCCGGCCCTAAAAATGCCATGCCTAATCTTTCTAATAGGTGCAAAAGCTTCTATGAAAGACAAACATTTCAGCATCATGTACCTACATATTAATTTGAGCAGCTTGAGAATGGTAATAATGGTATACTTTTTATGTTTTTTTTTATATATCACTATCATGGGTGAGCAATGATTGTGTGTAGATTATATGTACCTACACATTGTATCTGTGTGTGTCAGTGTGGCAGCGGCGACCGGCGTAGTAATGTATACTAGTACTAGTATAGTATTATATTATCTGTGATACTAGTAATATAACTAGGTATTGTTGAGTAAGCATCTTTTTCTTAAAATTATTTCTTACCTCAGAGTATCATCACTAACAATAGCCTTCTTCACTATGTCTACTACATCTTTACACCTGTCTCCAGCATCTAGAACAGCTCTATGAACAATATTGGAGTCGTATAATGCAGCGCCAGTCAGATCCAGCAAACAAAGCTCTTTATACTGGTTCATACCAATCACTAAGAGTCCACCTCCAGAATTGGTCTCCTCATAGCTACTGGTACAGACTGACTCTTCTAGACAATTTGGGTCTGATATCAAGATTCTGTAATAGGTGAAAGGTTTTATTATTATATTTGTATCGCGACGCCCTGGGGTGTCGCGGCATTATCCCAGGGGCTTCGTGAGACGATCCACATAGATTGACTGTCTGTGTGATGAGAGTGAGCCAAGCGAAAATAAATGTAGGAAAAGAGATGAGGTACGATTTCAAAACTTGAGCTTCGTTTTGAGAAGCTATGCTTGGAAAAACAAGCTACAAAATAAATACTTTTGTAGGTAGGTACTTTTCTAAAATTATAAAGCGCGGGGGGGGGGTCCTAAAAATGTCAAATATCTAAGGGCGTCAATAAAAATAAGTTTGGGAAGCCCTGGGCCAAGTACAAAATTTTATAAAATTCATGTAATTTACTTTTTGTTATAATGGGGCTTTAATCTTTATATAAGTAGGTGCCTTAAAGCCCTGAAATTAAAACTTCGAATATGAAAGTCAGGATATTATATTCATTTATTTTAATTTTTTGTACAAACTATAAAAGATATAAGGAATCAACGTGACGTAACGTCACTCCGTTAGTAGGTAAACCTCAGGTAAACAAAGTAGATTTGTATCGTTCTTTGCGTCGATTTTGAAATCGCAGTTGTTTTGTTTACTAACGGAGTGACGTCACGGGCCGAAAAGCATGGCGGCTAGCGATTCCGCGCGAATATTTAAAATAGAAAATAAAACTAAGTTTTTAAGGCATTTTTGGTTTTATAAAATTGAAATAAAAATTCTACTGGTTAATTACGACCTCAGGATTGATTTAAAACAGTTTTCATAAAATGGTGTAATACCCTATTGAACATTTCTTAGGCTATCCTGGATGGATAACAATTTGATGAAATTTTAAAGTAAATAATGTGATTCTTGAGATCGGAATTAGTTGGGTTGATGAAGAAATAAGTAGGTAGGATGAAGAGACTTCATAGGTTTGGATAGTACACACAGGTATGTGTTATAAAATGGACAAGGTCTCTTACTTGGCTCAAAATAATTTTTCACTTTTTTGTTTTTTATTTAACATAAAAGCGGTTATTTTTTATAGCTGTTTATAGCTTTTTGTATAGCTGAACTAACATTCCAAACGTTTAATCTATTAGTCCTGGCAATTCTAATCAGGATAATGGGATATTCTTATCGAATTATTGTAATGTCATCGGTCTATGATAAGTCTATAAAGTTTAATTGAAACCTGACTGTTTAAAGTGGGTCAAAATCGATTCCAAACGAGTCAGTTACATACATACAAACAAACATACAGGTGAAACTAATATAAGGGTGTTAAAAAAACAGATTTTGATATATAGACTGGTTCAAATAGTGATGTCAAAAATTGCTGTTAAAAATTAAAAAGTATAAATAATATATTATAATAATATGAATACTCACTCATTTTTAAATATAGCAAATGTCACACATACTGGATAATGGTATAAAACAGTTGGAATTGGATCCTTTTCAGCTATTGTGTGTATGATAACACTCTCACCACTTCTCGTTACATCAGGCCTTTTGAAATGTGCCAGCGATGTGAGGGTTGCAATACTTGCACACTCAATTAGGTTACCATCATGATTAAGAATTTTTACATCCACTCTAAGGGACCAAACCTGAAAAAAAAATTGAAAATGTTTGTAATGGGTACAGTTACATATGTATTTACTAGATATAAGCACCCCGGCGGTCCGCCCAGGGTGCTTACCCTATCTTGTGTTGCTGTCACACTATTTAGTAAGAAACTTTCTATTCTATTCACTTAAAGATTACGCATTTTGCCAATGTCAAGTGATTAGATATACATATGTATCAGGGATGTAACGGAGGTAGTTTTATCGGAACCGAAGTCGGAGTCGGAGTTTTTAAATTTGATTTATCGGAATCGGAATCGGAGTCGGAATCGGAGTCGGAGGCAGGGTCAGAAGTGGTGGCATGAGAAAGAATTTTTATTTACAGACAAATAAAACATTCTTTAATCAATTTTTTTTAAATTATAAAATAAAACACAAGCAATGAAAGAAAATTAGCATATTATTTCCAAATAAACAAGAACACACATTATATTAAATGAACAAAACTGTTCATAACAGTCGACACAGGCCGCCGTCGCCGCTATGTTATGCTTCGACCTCCGATTAAAACCTCCGATTTAAAAGTGTCGGAGCCGAAGTCGGAACCGAAGGTGTAATAATAATCGGAAGTTCCGACTTAACGGAACCGGAGTCGAAGCTCCGTAACATCCCTGATATGTATACATGTCGTAGGTATATAGATTTCAGTTAAAAATGGAGTCTGTCATGGAGTGCTTTTACAATAAGAGCTCAGGAGAAACTTAGTAGGAAACTTTGATTGATTGAATCATCTGACCCCCCCTTAAAAATAAATTAAAATTAAAAATTATTCTGTAAATACTTATTTGATTTGGATTTCTAGCTACACATTACAATATTAATATAAGTAATTGAAATCCAATCTCATCCATTCCAATTAAAATAAATAAAAGGTTATTCAAATATTATTAACCCGGCGAGCGCACAGTTGGGTCTATATGACCCGAAAAATTTTATGGCATTTTGAATATGTCCGGAATAACATCATAATAGTGAACAACATGCAATATTACACTGCTCTGATTGTGCAGACGGATCCTGTCAAAGCAACAAATTTTTATAAAGATATCATTTAGAAGTGCTATTCTAAAGTCTTATGTTATGTATAATTTTAAAGTCTTATGTTTTGTTGAAGTTTTGATGCTATAAGACAGAAGGTGTATGGGTCGATCAACTTTTAAGTGTCCCGTTTGTGATATTTTGTACATTTTTGTTAATATTTAAATTTCACTCGGAATTTTATGTAAGAGTGTAGATTATTAATTAATTTTTTTATTCCGATATCGAGCAGCGCACTTTTTCATATTCTATGTACAGTTTTGATCGAAAATGTCCAAACCGGCAAGAAAAATGCGTCCCTTGGACAACCACTTTCGAATTTTTTTTGATGGAGTAAATATTGATGAAAATTGAAATAGCTCACTTCACATCAGTGAACATATCAAAAACCACATTTGGCTTTTTATAAATTAATACTTTATGTAATATTTCAGCAGATATTTCTATTAAAAGGGTCTCTTGGACAACCATTGTCCTAAAACTTAGAGAAAAGTAAATTAAAACCGCAAGTTTAGGTTACTGTCAGTGAAAAAACACTTGGATTTGAATACACTTACGTGATAATAGTTGACTATTTGAATAAAATAATATTATTCGATCATTCCTTGACAAAACAGCGATCTTAAGTTTTCAAATATAGGGGACAATGCAGTTGTCCAACAGACAATTTGGTTGTCCAAAAGACACGACACACCTTCAGCTTCTAATTTTTAGTCCGGTTTTAAGGCTCATTATTAATGATTAAATAAGGAAAAGACTGTATTTGTTGAAAACACATATATTATAGTGTAGTGATAATTTTTATAACCCAAAACAAACTTAAAAAAAGTAATAAACTTAAAAACAAACTTTCAAAATTTCAATATATAGGTAACATTTAAACATTATAATCAACAGTATCTAGAAATGGAAAGATATAAACTTTGTATTGAATTATAATCAATTCTTTGGATACTTTCACTTCATCATCATCATCATCTAAAGCCTTTCTCAACCAATTTGGTGTAGGCCTCCTTCAACCCCCTCCACTTTCCTCTATTTTGGACTGTCAGTATTCAATTTTGGCCTGCTACTTTTCTGATGTCATCTTTCCATCTCATTTGCGGTCTGCCAACTGGTCTTTCAAAGCCCCACGGCCTCCATTTTATTAAAGCCTTGCACCACGAATCTGTTTTACGGGCTATATGACCTGCCCGTTGCCACTTCGGTTTGGCTATTCGCTTCACAATATCTGAAACTTTTCTCTGTTTTCTCAGCCACTTGTTAGTCCTGCGGTCTTTTAAAGTTACTCCTACTAGCCTACGTTCCATCGCTCTTTGAGTGACAATGAGCCTCTAGAGAATCGCGTTGGTATTCACCTAAGTCTCAGATCCGATAACACTCTGGCATTATGGGTCAGCAGATTGGGATGGTATGCGCGACTACTTTGCGTCTATCCCTTAAAAGCAACGGTGCTTCAGTGAGAACTATACATCAGCCAGAGGAGATTGTATTGGGTATGGAATACTACATTCCCCATCCAAATCTCATCAGCAAGGGCAGACGTGACCTTTGGTTGAACCGCGATTGTGCCGATGCTGTCTCAAATAAAATCAGGCGGCTTATCGCACTTGAATCAGAGGTCGGGCTCTTAAAGCTGATATTGAGTCACTGAAAGCAGCCTACAATAAGGCTGCCAAGTCCTGTAAGAAGGCTTAAATAAGAGCAGATGCCCAGCGCGTCGCACGCGTTGGCCATGAATTGGTGACGCATCCCACGGGCTCCCGTAGTTACTGGCGTCTGGCCAAAGCTGTGCAAAGTAATTTCTGCCAGCCAACGCTGCCACCCCTGAGATCGCTCAATGGGTCACTTGCTCACAAGCCGCAGAAGAAAGCCGATTTTCTGGCAAGACTCTTTGCGGCTAATTCCCTAGTCGATGATTGCAACGCACAACCATCATCACTACCTCATTGTGGCTCCACGATGCCTGACATTAAAATTAGGCAGCGTGAAGTTCGTGCGGAACTGCAATCACTCGACGTCCGGAAAGCTAGTGGTCGTGATGGCATCCTGGGGGTTGTTCTTAAAAAAATGCAGCGGAGTGGTCTCCCGTACTTATGCGCCTATACCTTAACCGGAGGCTTGGCGAGAGGCTAATGTGCAGCCTGTACCCAAAAACGACGCCGCTGTAATTGTCCCGTTTGCACGCTATAAAATTGTTTCTCATACACAATTATATTGGTAAAAACAACAAAGAAAGAAAAATAGTACCCTTAACAACTTTATTAGCCAGGTTTTATATTTAACTGTCCATTGGGCAACCAATACTGTTCCTTAGACAACCGTTTCAGTTGTCCAAGTGACTGGTTGTCCCAAAGACATTTAATGAGTTTTGAGTTCTTTTGTTAAAAAGACTGTCCTTATTTCACATTAGCGAATATGGAAACTAAAACCAAGATCAAAAGCATTCTTAACAAATATAATTTTTAATTAAATAACAATTTACTTACATTTTTGCTGCGGTCGTTCAGCGGACACACAATAAAGCCACCCACTCTCACGGTGGGATCTCGGATGACTGACGACGTGAATATCGTTAAAACAAATTGTCGGTTTGTTGGGTTTGGCGGTAAGGGCCATCAGCTTGATTGTCTAATAACTTCTAGCGTCATCTATGTATATAATTCGAAATTCTGAGCGGTTGTCCAAGTGACTTAAACTTATCGCATTTTATGGGGACAACTTTAACAAGCAAAAAAATAATTGAGAATATTTAAACCAAAAATATTTCACTGCGTTTTTCTAAAACTAGATATATAATACTGCTTATATATGTATTATTAATGATCATCACCATATAAAGTTTTTTCGTAACTTACGATTTACATAAAGACTTTTGCTGGGGGACAACCTTCATTACTATGAAATGACTTGGACGTCGATTGGACAACCATTTTAATATTATTAAAAAACATAAATTTATTATTTCTTTTTAGCACTGAAGTGCGACTTAAAGTATTAAGTATAAGCCTTGTTAGTTTTTATTAGTTAAAAGATTTTAATTTTCGAGTTTTCTTTATTTTATTTATAGGGACAAGGTAGGGAGTTAGAGGGACAACTAAAAGTTGATCGACCCGTATATTACTCATTTCATTTGACTTTTTTTTAAATAATAAGTGCATTTTTGCTTAAAACCTTTTCAGTTGTAACCATTATTACAGCTATAGTATATTTAGAAAATTATATTATCACATTACATTAATTTTAATGAGGGTCAATCTGACCCCACCCCACTCAGTGTTAAAATTTTCTACTGTGATAACGCTGAGTTTATAATTAGTTATCAGACTTTATAGATACCTTTTCTTCCACAACTATACAAAGTGACTCAAGATCAATACATTTTGAGTCTTTATAACATTTTTCTAATAGTCTATTGAGGTACACTGTGAGATCAGTTTGCCTATTAGCTTCAAATTGAGGTGCTGCCATAGGACTTATCTCGACGTTGATGTATAAAATTCCTTCATTTGGTCGGATCTGTTTTGGTTGTGTTACTTCACAAGATACTTGTGCAAGAACTCTGAAATTTTAAAGATGTTCATTTATTTCATAAGCCACTAATTATTATTAATGTTATTGATATATTTTTATCGTCTAAAAATTTATATAATTGTGTATACTTACTTGGTTTCTCCTAAAGATACCATACAACTCCCATATTCAGATCCAAATTTTATCTCTAAACCTCTGCTTTCATTGTAAATTCTGCCATCTAGTCTCTATAAAGTAAAGATTACAAATAACAATAAGTAAATTATTGAAATTAACATTAATGTTAATACATTAAAACCACATATAAATTACTTACATGACCCTCGGATATTAATTTTTGAACAAAGTTTTTTTCACAGTTGGATAAAAATAAATCTCTCATTTTAGACATTTTTTTATATTTTTTAGGTACTAAAACTGTTCAAATCTTAAGAATTTTATAATTTTCTACGAAGGAAAATAATCAAAATGATATAAAACTAACCCAATTTTGATTTACAAGTAGAAGAGCACATTGACAATAAACATAGCAAGTGTTGCCAATTTTTTCCCATTTACCAATAAGTGTAGGTACCAAGTTAAATAAAGTTAAGACAAGTGATTTTTTTAGATCTTTAAATTAAGGATAAATATTGTTTAATGGTGTGTAGATGTATAGTGCGTAATTGCAAAAGTGAGTGGTATCCAGGATGCAGTGTGAAACACTTTTTAGTACTAGAAACGCGTTTGTAAACGCAAAAATAAAATTATTCCACACTTTTTAGTGTTATAATTGCATACTATTGTTCAATTACTTAAATAAATTTGATTTTTCACCTGTAATCCCAGATTATTAGCGTTATTTTCCGAAACTCCATAAAGGGGAGTAAATGGCTAGGATTTCCGGAAGTTTAATAAAATAATACTCCTTTCCATCCATTCCTTTTAGGCCCTGTCCGCACAACGATATTTCACCGCACGTTTTTTTCTCGCAAAATTCTGTGACACATAGGATCTTATAGGACTATCCGCACATGCAGCAGGAAAAAATCTGTGGTTTGATGCAAATTGAACGCGATACAGTGCGGGATTATTTCCGCGCGAATATTTTATCGCTGTGCGGACAGGGCTTTAGAAATGGCAATCAAATTGATAGATTATTTTATTTAATTCTTTGAAATAACTATTACATAGATAAATTAGGTAGGTACACTAATAGTTTGACCCATTTTTGGTTGGGAATATATATTTACAAATAAAATAATTAATTTGTGTAATGTAAATTACTAGATAATGAGAGGATTGATTGGACTTTACCAGTGTAATAGTGTTTATCTTTCACATTTGCATCTCTCACTTCAAAACTTATTAGAATTAGAAAAATTGACAGACTGTATTAATAAAATTGTGGCTGTGCTCTTCGAGCATATCAAATGATGGTTTTTAATATGCTATTTGATTAAAACTATTGAATAGTAAATTCCCTTTTTTGTTTAGATTGCAGAAAGACCCTAGGTGACCAAACATATGATGGAAGGCTTTTTGACGATAAAGGGTGCAAACCGAATTGCAAAATACTCTCGCATGTTCGATCAAAATTTTGTCTGCTTGACCACGCACGTTGAAAGTGCTATGCGTTGCCAGGCGAGCGCGCACGACCAGTCGATGCGAAACTTCTACGATGGCAGACTATGGTTGATTGTGATTTAGAACTTAGTGATAATCGCTCTTTTGATAGAGGATTAGGAATATGAAGAATATGTCAATAAAATAAGACGACATTAAACCAGATAGACGGTTTGGGTATAAGAAACTTAGTAGTAAAGATGTATGATGCTCGGCTCTGACAGTAACAGTTCGAGCGGGAAAATGGCGCGAGCAAGTCGAGTGCGGGTAGGACGGACGAACCACAGATTAGAAAGAATATGTATATACAATGAGTCGCGGTGTGGCCAAAGACTGCTCTAGATTTCCTCGTCAGGAGGACGCGCCAGGTCGAGCAGCCGTCGCTGAGGAGGCGGCCCACAGGGGCTGGCGTCAGTCGGTAGCCCTTGTGGGCTGCAGGCCACCAATAGGTGCACAAGAAGTGCCTAGACGGGCAGCGTTGGGTCGGTCTAGGTGTAGTTGCGCTCACGTGCGCAGATCCCGAGCCGTCCCGCAATAGCGCACTGAAGGTCAGGCCAGGAAGGATGTTTGGTGGATATGGAGAGAACCCCTTTACTTCGAGTCCCACATATCCCCTGCGGTTGGCACCACCCCGCAAGGACGATGCGTAAATGCATTTGACCTTCCCGACAAAAAAATAGGTATAAATTAATGTTAGGAGCACAAAAAAAAAAATCAATTTTTTAGTTTTCCTATCTTTTTATCAAGGTTTTGCAACTTTCGAATTGGCTTGTACAATGTACATACATGTTTTGTTTATACTTTTAGGTAAGATTCATCATGAAATGTGTCAACACCAAAATATATATCAGCCAATCAGGAAACCTTCAATATGACGTTTAATAATGAGCGGGAAATTCAAAATATAGTTTATCGCACTTTCACGGCTCTTGGGTTGAGTCGGGTTTTATCATTCTATGGGTTTTATTTATAAATTGTATATTTGTGTGTATGTTTGTGATTGTATTTTGTGCAGTTATATTATTCTGTGAATCAGAATTTATTCACATATGGGTTGATAAGTATTAGGTGAAATGAAGCTTTTACTTGGGTTTTACGGTATGTTTAACATTGAGAATATAAACTCCATATCGCAGTCGGCCGCACATTATTTCTCGTGAAATATTTTCTATACTTACGCATAAAATTTTTAAGACCCATAATGCATAACGTTTTGAAAGTAAACAAAAATGTTATCATTTGAAATTTCATGCAGCCAAGTTTTCAGTTTTCTGTCTTCTTTCTTGATTTTCGCAATAAAATGTGGGTGTCACACATTTTAATGCATCTACAGAGTCATCGTCGTCATCAACAGCACTAATATTTCCACCTATGGCAATATGAATCATTTGACCAAGATTTGACTTATTATTAAATTCTTTGCTACCCACTGCATATTACCTACTACGTTGAATAAAAGTTCTAAAAACTACCATCAATATATTTTAAGTTTGCCTTTAATATTTGATCTTGTTTCCATCTTTTTAGTTGACTTATTGTCTTTCTAAGCAGGCGGGTTTTTTAGTTATTTAAATTTATTTGGCCCTTTAATTTGATATCCAAATTGATGAAATTGTACTTAAAGATTTTTTTTTTCACCTGTAATAACACTACATTACGTCACAGCCGCTATGTTTTTTTTAACATCACTTAGGTAAGTACCTAAAAACACTTGGCTATCAAGACAACTCTAACGATAAGAGATAATAAATAATATAAATATAGCTACATAACCCTAAACTAAACATAGCGCGAAAAATATAACCGTTTCCTTGCAGTCGGGTAATAGTTTACTTATAGCATAGTTTAAAGGGGTCAGCCCGCCTAGCATGACCACCGAAACACGATATGATACAGCAATTTATCGCGTTGAACTGTCAAAAAATATTGGATATAACAGCAATCTTGAAAATTTATCGCAACTGCAAACATGTATAAGCCTTATAAATGTACACAGTTTCGATAAAATTCCAAGTTGGCGGTTATATCCAATAATTTTTGACAGTTCAACGCGATAAATGGCTATATCATATCGTGTTTCGGTGGTCATGCTAGGCAGGCAGTGGCCAAAACCTGCCTAATAAACTGCCTGCTGTAATGATATGGTGGGCACATGGTGCGTGAATTCTGAATTGGGAAAACTTCCTGAATTATTTTTGTAAATATCAATTCTAACTAAAAAAAATGTAAGTGAGACAGATGTAGGTAATAACAAAAACAAAATCAGTATGCGCGAGAAAGAAATAATAATTACGCCCGTATATTCACAAACAATACTTACCTACTTGTCGCTGTAAAAAACAATGCTATGCGAAATAAGGTAGGTACCTATTTCTCAGTGCAAGCCCTCAGACCACGGAGTTGGTTATTTAATGTTTGCCTCAGAACAATAAAAACAGTGGTACGACGCCTTTGAAGTTGAGGAAAATGCCGCTTTTGTCTAGACACCTATAGGGTTGTCACATTTTTAATTTTAGTCTAATTCTACATTTGATTTTGCTTTTTGGTGTGGCGACACGTTTATGTAGGGTATTAGGAATATAATACAAAAGGAAAAAACAATTTTATTGTTTTTTATGTTGATGTAAATTTGTTACGCAAAATGGCAGACGTTTGCAATGACGATATCCAAAACAGCAGACGCTACTTTTTAATAAAATATGCATAAGGGTATAATATTCATATTTTATCAAAAAATGGCGTCTGCCATCTTGGATCTCGAAATATATGTCGTATTCGGAATCGAGACCCGGAAAAGCGTTAAAATGATACCCATATTGATATTATATTAAACGCTTAACGCTTAGTGAATTAAAATTAAATTATGGTAAAATATATAAAACACACAATTTAGGTTAAATATTTTTAATTTCTATTCAAATAGGTATGTAAATAGTTACAGACTTAGAATAAGATTATTAAAATTAAGGGGAAGAATTAAAATGAAATCAATAACTGTTAATAATTAAAATTAACATTAATAAGGTGTTTTGTTTAAAAAACAGAGAATGCTCAAGTTTTGCGGAGAAAGCCGATTCATAAACTAGATCAAACAAGATGCGCGTTTACATTACTTTTTTAAAGCGCGGAATTTGAAAAGTGTCGTTAAGTATATCGGCAATAAAAATATCGCCGATGCTGATATACCTATCGACAAACCCAAAATATCGCCGATATACCGGCATCGGTATCGGTATATCGGATGCAGCCCTGCTATAACTACCTACGTGCGTTGCGTAAGTACCTACATAGGTATAGTATCACAGTCTATTATTGTACAACATGTATACTAAATAACCAACACCCTGAATACAGGTAGTTTGGGATCGGCTTCCGATTTGATTTCAATATTTTTTTTATAAAACGATATAAAAAATAAAAAAAAATACCCAGAAAATATTGTACAACTTTTTCTGGGTACATTCAACGAAATAATTCCTAATTCGTTGGGTACATTTAGTTTTTATTTGTTTTTATTTTTAAAAAAATCGTTTTTTTTCAATAAAAAAAAATTATTGAAATCAACTCGGAAGCCGATCCCAAACCACCTGTATTCAGGGTGTTGGTTATTTAGTTTACATGTTGTATAGTTCTGTGTTCCGTGTGGCCCACACTACCAATTCATCCAATCTAACCAAATAAAACTTATCATTTTTATAAAGGTTAATAAAAACAATGTATAAAAACATAATTATATTTAATGAGTAATAGTACTATAGTATTATATTATGTGTGGTAATAGTATTTTTTTATGTAAAACCTTTAATAAATTATCTATTATGTGGTTAAAGTAATGAGGCGTGGCTCAATTTTTTTTTATAATAAAGTCTATCACCCATACTGTAACCACCGTTAACCGATTATACAAACAAATATAGACTAAAGCTTAATAAGGATAAGCTATCTTTTATTAAAATGTTTTTTATTATTTTTTCTTAGGTATGTACTAGTAAGTAATGTTTGAAATTACCTAATATAGGTAAGTAGGACACATACCACAATATAGAGAACGATACAATACTTTAACTCCATATTTATGGTGTTTGGTACATGGGTATGAAGCCGGCACCTACCCATGCTAACATAGTCATATAAATACTATGGTGATATCAAAAACTTTAAATAGTAAAAAAAAAATTGAATTCTCCATACAAATAGTTCGATTGAAAAAACAAAATGTATGGAAAATTAAAAAATATTTTTACAATTTCGAATTTTCAATATACCATAGTATTTATATGACTTTGTTAGCATGGGTAGATGCCGGCTTCATACCCCATGTGTACAAAACACCTTGTATAGTGACGAATCGGCGCGCACCAGTCTTTGGCGCGCACGCACACTACAAACGTCGTTTTTGTATTTTGCCGTTAGAGCATGCTTAGCGGCCGTTTAAACGACGTTTGTATGTGATATAAATAAGTACTTTTATCGGCGGTTATAATTCGCACTAAAAAGTGGAAAATAAAATAAAAGTTTAAAAAACTAAAAAACACGCTTTTATGTTAAATAAAAAACTAAAAAGTTAAAAATAACTTTTTAGTATAGAAACTAAATGATGAACGAAAAGTATAATTACTAGGTATTTAGAGAAAAGCGTTGGGTGCTCAATTTAATTGTAGGTACTTAATGATCGAATATTTTCAAGAACTAATGTAATTGAGCACCCCACGATTATACTTTTCGTTCATCATTTAGCTTCTATACTAAAAAGTTATTTTTCACTTTTAGTATTTTATTTAACATAAAAGCGTGTTTTTTAGTTTTTTTAATTAATGGGGGTGAGGTCAAACGACTGTAATTTTTCAAATTGAATCGAATTATAATCGCCGATGAAAGCATTTATTTGTTGACAACGCCATCTAGTGACGTATAGCTGTAGTTCAGCTATACGTCACTAGATGGCATTGACATTCTAAACGTTTAATTTATTTGTCCTGGCGATTCTAATCAGGATAATGGGATATTCTTATCGAATAGTCTATAAAGTTTAAATTAAATCTGACCGTTTAAAGTGGGTCAAAATCGAGTCCAAACGAGTCAGTCACATACATACAAACAAACAAACAAGCAAACAAACATACAGGTGAAACTAATATAAACATGTTAAAAACAGGCCCTTGTCCATTCCATAGTAAGCTAACGGTCATTAGTTAGTTATGGGTTATGGCATGAGCGTGCCATCAATGTATAATGGGCAGCATGTGACATTATCGCGGTTCATCCTCACTCGGCTGCGTCATGTCAACCAGGCGCTTCGCTTCGTGGTTCACCAAGGGGCTCAGAGTTCTAAATTACAGTATATTTTTCCTGTAACCCAATGTAAAAATTGTGACTCTCTATTTTATTTTTCTATTAGAAAATGCCATGGCCACTGGCTTAGAGCTCATCATTTCTTCGATATGCAACGCCACATTTTGCGAGCCCATTTACGAGTACTCTGATTTAGGTAATTTCGTAGTGTCTATAGTAAGCACCTTCTTTGTATCTTTTAATTTGCTAAGAGCACATTGCTCATTATTTCGCAACGCTGTTCTTGAGTTTGATAAGCGTGCTCAAATAGCTTTTCTTTTTTCTGTAGGTATCTAATCTTCCCTTATAATCTCTTTTTTCTGATACCTATTACGAAATCGTTGTATTAAATTTTCATTATTTCTACCATTTTATTCGCTATTTCCACCGCATTACTTGCAAATAATTCTGGAATTAAACTACCTATAGTTAGAGTAAATTTCGGTACTTAAATATCATAAAGTAGTTTTGCATTTCTCTGTGAGCTTAATTCTGAACTACGCTACATAATGGATTTTCATGCGGTTTTAAAGTTTTTTTCTATTCATTGCAATACACAAAGTGGATAAAATAATTTGCACTGACTGTAAATTCCAAATCGATACTCGCATGCTGAGATTTATCTTTTTTTTCTTATTTAATCTAAGAGACAAGAGAAAAACGTGATTGTTTTTGAAAATATGCCATAGGACTTAGGTACTAAATAATGATAGCGCTGCTAAAATTTTACGCAGGTAGGTACCTATGGTGTTTTTCTATTCACTTAAAAACAATCTAGATATTGAGTATTTGTTTAATCGTTTATAGATCCTAAGAAAACAGCCTCACATCAGCTCATCCATGATTTGGCAAATGAAGTTAACGGGAAACATCTCAAAATTGGAACGTATAATGTAAGTATAGCAAAGTTTGGTAGTTTTGGCAGTTAAAAGAAAATACATTTAATTTTTTTTTCTGTGTTGATAAAGTGGTGTCGAGAAATTTCAATATTCAGTTTTTAAACGAAATCGGAATAAAAAAATTCTATGAGTAGCCTAAAAATGTATTTTATGTATAAAATTTAAAATCATTTTCAGAATTTAACTACCTAAAATCTGTTGTATTTAACAAATCCATACAATGTGTTTTAATTTTTCATACTTATTGATAATAATCGTCAAAAACGATTGGCTACTAACTACTAAGTACCTAAGCATATCTTGTCCATCATCTCTACAAGAAAAAAATCCTAGGAAATATTTGAAGAGCTTGTTAGATTTAATTGGGTATTTATTAACCCTAGGTATTGTATGTAGTACATAACATACCACACCTACAACCAATGCAATTTTTGCAAATTAAATTGCAAAGATCGTTAATTATTATGTATTCTATTCACTATAATTCTAGTTTTAACGCCACATCATTTTTTTGGTTTTTGTAACGCCACATCACTGGTCCAACTTTCTTGTGCAATACGAAAGTGTATAGAAAGTAGAACAGTCCAGGAAAATTTCGAAGGACGATGACGGCACAAGTGACGGTAACAGCATGGAAAAAGTTCTAAATTGTAGTTCAGAAAGAAACCATTCTGAAAAATATAAATAATATAAATTTAACCAGCGTTAGACGAAAGCAAAGATATTTCGTCTACTCTACTTCTATAACAGCAAATACCTAAAGTAGGGTACCTAATCTAGATAGCGGGCTAAAGCCAAATATTTTCCGTAATAGGGAAAAGCGTAGGTGTAATTATAGGTCAATCCATTTTTCATTGTTTCAGAATCGTCCATTAAGCTGGGTAGAAAAAACTGACAATGGCACTCTCATCGGGAGAGGAGTTGCATTTATCATTGTCGATATTTTGCAAAGGAAATTCAACTTCACTTACGAAATTGTGGTGCCAGAATATAACTATGAATGGGGTGGTGACAGTCCGGAAGATTCTATAATTGGACTTCTTAACAATAGCGTGAGTATGTTCAACCACCTACTATTCCAATAATATAAGTACCTAATATGTGAAAAGATCCCCTTCACAGTTCAATTATATAAAATAAAGTTAAAACAGCGTTCCTGCGGCACTATGTATTAACATTACCGTGACTATGTTGTAGGTGTAGGTCAAGAAGCTTATATTTTAAATCTATCTTCGTGGTGTAGCATGCTGAGCCAGGTACTAGCTATGTAGGTAACTTTTTTGTCCTCGCCCGGGACATTGTGTATTTATGTTAATTTGTACTTTGTTATGTTATGTTTCTGTTGTTCTGTCGTGGCCTATAATTTATTTATTTTATAATAAAGGTTACCACCCTTTTGCTTTAATCTAAGGTTACCAGTTAGATTAGACGAGTTGTTATTTTATAACTATTACCCATCCATTACCATACCATACATCATCATCTCTCCATTTACTATAACATCACTTCTGTCCATTTACTATAATCTCGATTCTCATTTCTGCATTATCTGCTCAATTCAAAGACCTCATAGGTACCACAGCTACATACCAACGAATTTCGACTATGCGTGATTTTAAAATTGGCCTGCATTTACGAAACATATGCTTATAGGCCGATCTCAATTTCCTCTCATTTTCGATCCTTGAACTCTTTGTGGTCAATATTCTTTCACACGTCTTTTCGTCATGACCAAACATCTAAGCACACCTCAGCCTCAGACCAATAAATTGTTGGTCTGAGTGAGACCCCAGCAAACCAAATCCGTACCGTATGCTTTGATTGTCTTTAATTAGATAGGTAATACGTGGGTAATACATATCTACTAATCTACGAAAAGATATTAGAATATAATACAAGGAACTACTGAATCTGTGCCCTTCTTCTTACAGACTCAGACCAAATAAAAAGTATTTATTTGGTCTGAGCTTACAGACGACTGTAGATCAATGAAGATGAATGATACCACTATTTCGTAGTGTTATGTTATGTTTCCCTCTATGGGTAGTATCTTACCGTATCAGTTAATAGGGTCAGGACAGGAGGCCCTATTCTAAGACCATGCGCCCGTGTGCATTGCATACTTTGCAAGATTGACAAAAAGACAATGCACAACATTTTTTGAATGTAATATAACGTATAACCAAATAATGTAATAATATTCTGCTAAAGTTAATAGACATGGCGGCTGTGTTTTTACCTAAAATAGTGAAGTTTAATAAGATGGTGTTGTTCTCGTACGAATTGGACGAAGGGATTTGGACGATGATGCTGAAACGGCCGAAGGAATCAGCGGCAGGTTCAGGACTTCTAGCTCCGTTCAACAATGCTGTATGGTGAGTAAGATAAGGGAGTATGAGATGTAGGTATGTACCTACTTACCCCAACCTGGGGGGACGGACTGTTCAGATATTCTCACTGCCCTTTTGGCAAGTTAGGCTTGTCGCGTGGCGTTCTGTCACTGCGAGAACAATCCCCTTACACATTTTGGGATCGGCATAGTCTTTTATCGACATACTACAGAGAAGGAACCAATCTTTTATTTGTAAAAATTAATTGTTATAAGAGTTCTAATATGTATTATTCTGTTTTCAGGTACTTGATCTTAGTGGCCGTAATGTCGTACGGGCCATGTATAACTCTGCTGACGAAGTTGCGATCTAAATTGGTTCCGGACGGCGAGCCTTACTTGTCTCTATCTCCCAGTTTCTGGTTTGTTTATGGCGCTTTTATAAAACAAGGAACAACCCTGGCACCTGAAGCTAGTAAGTACTACATTTCACACTTACCTATATCTGGCAATAATCAAAATTAAGTAAATACCAGGTATCATTAAAAAGTTGTGCCACGGTCACACATGGTGCTATCATGCTAGCGCTACGAACTGGAAATAATCTTGATGTTTAGGTAGGCTTTTCTGACTTTCCTTT
This sequence comes from Elophila nymphaeata, assembly GCA_955850985.1. Lineage (NCBI taxonomy): Eukaryota > Metazoa > Arthropoda > Insecta > Lepidoptera > Crambidae > Elophila > Elophila nymphaeata. Next base: position 21,222,931 of record OY039072.1, read on the forward strand.
CATCACTACTAATATCCCTTCCCTACTAATATTATAAATGCGAAAGTAACTCTGTCTGTCTGTTAAGCTTTCACGTCTAAACAACTGAACCGATTTTGAATGAAATTTGGTTCAAATATAGATTAGATCTCGGGGAAGGACATAGGCTACTTTTTATCACGAAAAAAGTTTGAATGGGTTGAAATAGGGGATGGAAGTTTTATGGAATAATTTTATTTTTGCGTTTACAAACGCGTAAATATTAATATTAGAAAAATGCACTGAAAAATATCTGCTTGTCTCAGGCGGGACTCGAACCCGCATCTTCCGCAATCAGTGCATTTTTCTAGTATTAATATTTACGCATTTGTAAACGCATAAATAAAATTATTCCATAATGTAAGGTAGTTTCATCTTAACTGGGCGTCAAATATTTGCAAAAATATTTCGTTCGGGTCTTAAAAGTGCAAATTTCAAAGATTTGATGAAACAATGTTTACCATAAAAACATAAGCACCAAGCACTGACAAATTTCGACAGCGAAAAGCAGTGTCTCGGTGGCGTAATTGGTCAACGCAGCCGCCCGGATTGTGGAAGATGCGGGTTCAAGTCCCGCCTGAGGCAAGTCGATTTTTTTCAGTGCATTTTTCTAGGATGGAAGTTTGTATAGAAGTTCATCATTTTTGAAGATAAAACCATGAAACTTTGAAATTAGGGACTTAATAAAAAAGAAAGAAATAGTTCTAGCATTTTTGAAATATTGACCCATGTAGGATGGTCGTAAGGAAGTCAAAATAAAGTTACGCATTCACGTCTAACACCCGATCCAATTATGCTGAAATTTGGTACCTACAAAAATAGATCCAAATCCAAGATGGCGACGTGACTTTTTAACATTGTCAATATAGGTATCGTGTTCGTGGTTTTTGGGGGTCCGGATTACGAATAAAACATCTATTTCAAAATCCAAGATGGCGGATGCGACTTTTTGACAAAATGTCAATGCGGGTATCATTTTCGTTGTTTTCGGGGGTCCCAATTCCGAAACTTTTTCGATTCCGATTCCGACTTTTTAATATAAAGTCGATATGGGTAGGTATCATTTTCGTGGTTTTCGGAGGTCCCGATTCCTAAATACACCATCCATTTTGAAATCCAAGATGGCGGACGCGACTTTTTAAAATAATGTCAACGTGGGTATCGTTTTCGTGGTTTTTGGGCGTTCTGACTCCGATTAAAACTTTGATTTTGAGGGAGAACCTTTGAGGGAGATAGGTCAATAATACACAAAAGATCAATAATACACAAAATTTTAGTTATTCATTCAAATTAAGTAGGTAGCTACGTTCGGAACAAATAATGTCAATCTTTTGAACTCTGTAGGTACCTAGTACAGTACCTTTTTTTTTGTTGACGGGGAGGTCAAATGCATTTACGCATCGTCCCTGCGGGATGGTGCTAACCGCAGGGGATATGTGGGACTCGAGGTAAAGGCGTTCTCTCCATACCCACGTCTCCATACGTTTAGTGGGTATGGAGAGAAGTAGATGTAGAGTAGAAGTAGGATGAGGAATTTCAGCATAATTGGGTCGGGTGTTAGACGTGAATGCGTAACTTTATTTTGACTTCCTTACGAATTCTGAATCCTGATTGCGAATACAGCATCCATTTTGAGACCCCCGAAAACTACAAAAATTATACCCATTTTCATATCAAGTTTAAAATTCGCGTCCGCCATCTTGGATCTCAAAATGGATAAATCCGAACCCTGTAAACCACGAAAATTTTATCCATATAATAAGTTTAAAAGTAGCGTCGCGAATAATAAGTTAAAAAGTAGCGTCCGCCATCTTGGATCTAAAAATTATGATGTATTTGGAATCGCGACTCCCGAAAATCACGAAAATGATACCCATATTGATTTTATATTAAAAAGTCGCAACAGCCATCTTGAATCTCGAAATAGATGTCGTGTTCGGAATCGGGACCCCCGAAAACCACGAAAATTATACCCATATTGACATTTTGTCAAAAAGTCACGTCCGCCATCTTGGATCTCGAAATGATGTTTTATTCGCAATTCGGACCCCCAAAAACCACGAACAAGATACTAAATTGACAATGTTAAATAGTCACGTTGCATCTTGGATCTTGGATCAATTTTTGTACCAAATTTCATTATAATCGGGTCGGGTGTGAGACGTGAAAACTTTATTTTGACATCCATACGACCCTTCATTCCCTATTTCATCCCCACAGGGGTCAATACTTCAAAAACGCTAGAACAAATATTTATATTATTCTTATCAAGTGTCTAAATTCAAAGTTTCATGGTTTTATCTTTAACAATGACGAACTTCCATACATACTTTCATCCCCTATTTCATTCCCCACGGATCTAAATTCAAAAATCCTAGAATAAATATTTCTTTCTTTCTTATTAAGTCCGTAATTTCAAAGTTCCATGGTTTTATCTTCAAAAATGACGAACTTCCATACAAACTTTAAACCCATTCAACCTTTTTTTCGCGATTAAAAGTACCCTATGTCCTTCCCTAAGATCTAAGTAATCTATATTTGTACCAAATTTCATCAAAATCGGTTCAGTGGTTTAGACGTGAAAGCTTAACAGACAGATAGACAGAGTTACTTTTGCATTTATAATATTATAAAGAATATAAGTAGGGATTAATAGGCGGCACTATTTTTAGGTAAGTAGTAGGTAATCTTTTCTAGCGCAGCAAATGTTTTACACCCTCATTACTCCCTCATTACGACAAACTTTCCAAAGCATTTCCCTTAATCACGGCAATAATAATGTCACCTCCCTATACCTACAATCTACGCTCGCGGTCAAACCGACATTAAATTTGATGCTATCGTCACTAATGGGTTGTGTCATCCATCATGCTCAAGTCACACCCTTTCATCATAATTTCATGGTGCCAGTAATCACAATATCATACATCATTGTATGTACCAAATACCGACTTCATCGATTTTTTTGAAAGTTACAAATATTTTGTAATGTGTCCCAAAATGATTGTTTTTGTATTTCTGAAGCAATTATTTGATAGGTATGTACCTACCTCTTAATCATTAGCCCATGTCACTGATAATGTAATATTAAACTTTACTTGTAGTATTAAATAGTAGTAAATAGGAAGACACTAATATACCTACACTATGTATGACCAAATTTGGCCTGAGAGTGTAGTTTAAGTGCCTTATCCTACATAAAAGTAGGTAATTTCATACTTACTGACCTTACTGTTGACCTTAGATTAAAGCAAAAGGGCCTATAACATTGAATTTGCGGTAAAAAAAGAACGAGGACTACCTACTTATAAAGATAAAACTATCCTATCTCTCAAGTTGGAACAAAACACATTTAAAAAATAAGGTAGTTTTAAAAACCAAAAAACACGCTTTTTTAATAAATCGGACTAAAAAATGAAAAATAACTTTTTAGTTTAGAAACTAACTATCTAGAGAAAAGCGTGGGGTGTTCAATAACATTAGTTCTTGAAAATATTCGATCGGTACCTACATACAATTAAATTGTAACTTTTCGACTTTTTTATTGGTCTGAGCTTTTCGTTCAGCATTTTGTTTCTACTAAATAGTTATTTTTACTTTTTAGTCCGATTTAATATAAAAGCGTCTTTCTTAGGTTTTTTTTTTAACTATTATTTTATTATCCACTTTTTAGTGCGAATTATAACCGCCGATGAAAGTACTTACCTATATTATTAAAAAAATCTTCACACCCCCAACTTAACAATGACAATGCCATCTAGTGACGTATAACTGAACTAACATTCCAAACGTTTAATTTATTAGTCCTAGTGATTCTAGTCAGGATAATGGGTTATTCTTATCGAATTATTGTAATGTCATCGGTCTTTGATAAGTCTATATAGTTTAAATGAAATCTGACTGTTTAAAGTGGCTCAAAATCGTATTAGGTCCTACATACAAACATACAGAAGTTACAAATATACAGGTGAAAAAGCGTGTTAAAAAGTTAAAATCGGATTGTTAGTTTCGGAGTTCATCCCGACGGATAAAATTACGTAGATACCTATCTAACTTAGAAGCATTTCGAATATGGAGCGCCGGACTGGAAAGCTTAAAGAAGACCACAGTCAAATGTTGTGTGTTATGTGAGCGTCTATCTATAAGCAAATGCTATAGGTATAGGCTACGTATACCTACTACCAGGCAGGTCGCATGCCGTATGCTGCCAACCAAATAACATAATTAAAATTAATAGATATGACATAGGCTCAGACCAATATTGGTCTAAGGATATAGGTAAATAAAAAATGGCAATTTTATAGGAAAGAACCTTTGATTTTCCGTGGTACAGCTCTTGACTTTCATTTCGTCACGTCTAGTTTGTAGAGCGAAATTCCCATAGAAGGTTTTGTCGACTGTCTCCCGCGAGACTCACCGTTCGTCTATCATAGCTCCTAAACGAATGGACCGATTTTGATGCGGTTTTTTTGTGTGAAAGCTGACGTAATCGTGATGGTTTTAGCTATAAATTTGTCGGAGGTTACATAAAATTTTCAATTTTGTAGCTTTTGTACTTAGACAATGTCATTATTGAAATATTCATATGAGAGAAAATAGCATGTTGTCAAGAAAAATCAATAGGTCGATACTTAGTGCGGGATGCTCCGCTGACTAATGTATTTACACTGTGCCATACCGTGACTATGAGGTCGCTAGCGCTTATCATGCCTTAATTTTCAATTACATTGTAGATACAACCCGAGTACTGTTCACGACCTGGTGGATATTCATAATTCTCCTGTCTGCGTTCTACACGGCCAACTTGACTGCCTTCTTGACGCTGTCCAAGTTCACCCTGGATATTGAGTACCCGCAAGACTTGTATAAGAAGAACTATCGCTGGATCGCTGCTGAAGGGGGTGCAGCACAGTACGTTATTACTAATGTGAGTAGCAAACGTAGGTATACAAATTCTGCGTAGAAACAAATTCTGCTTCTCCTTCTAGACTATAGCCTCCAGACTCCACCAAAGCGGCGACGAGACGAAAGGAGAGGTGCTGTGTCTTAAACAACCAATAGAAATTTCTTATTCACATATCTCGTCTCCGCTCAGTTTGAGCTAGCGGAGATGTGAGCTGTGTCTCGCAAGCTGGCGCCGGCCGACTGAACGCAGTAAGAGCGGCGCCGCTAGCGGCGGCTTTCGTGTCAGATCAGGTCAGATCGAACTAAACTGCAATCTTAACAAACATCGCACACATCTCCGCCACAGTCTAGTCAGTACGCATCTCCGCTCAGTTTTGGTGGATACACCTTTGTTGAAAAACATCTCTTTTCATCTTCGTTTTGAATATCTCCGCACATCTCCGCTTTGGTGGGGCCGGACCTAAATATTGACCAAAAAGAGTTCAAAAATCCAAAATGAGAGGAAATTGAGATCGGCCTAGTAGACGTCGGTTTTGTCTTAGGTATTTTTACACCCCGTAGGTGCCCGTGTATGTTTCATATTGTTGTGTGACGTTAAACGTCTTCTCTTTCTAATTGACCGATAAAATTGATTGATAATAGTGCACCTAAAGTGCAATCAGTCTTTGTTTTCCGATCACTCAGATTTTTCATCTCACTCAAAAAATTGAGGTTCCAACTCAGGGATATCTAGTACTTAAGTATGTAGAAAAAATTTGATGGACTGAGCTCTCCATCAAAATGATCGTTTTTTTCTTTTTTTTTTGACTCTAGCTTCATTATTGTATATTGTATAGGTAATATAAGAACTCCTGGTAGACTCTTGAACCGATGGCATCAAACTTGACTTCCATAAGTGTACAAATGGTTAACTTAAAATACTTAAACTCAAATTTCTTTATTGATTTTTGTACATAAATCAATAAAGTGAGTTTGAGTTAATAATAGCTATGTTTATTTTTCACTACCAGGCAAACGAAAACCTCTACTATTTAAGCAGGATGATAACAACTGGCCGAGCGGAATTCAGATCCATGAACTCAGATGTCGACTATCTACCGCTAGTCCAGGGCGGGGCTGTCCTCGTCAAGGAAAAAACGGCTATAGATTATATAATGTACGGAGATTACCTAAAAAAAGCACGGGACGGGATAGAAGAATCCAACCGGTGCACTTACGTCGTAGCGCCCAATGCGTTCATGAAGAAAGTCAGGGGATTCGCATACCCGATGGGTAGCAAGCTGAAGGTTTTGTTTGATTCTGTGTGAGTAAAGGGATTATGTATATACTAAATAGGTTGTGGGAGATGGAAGATAAACTCGCGATCATTATAAGCACCGTTAGCTGCAACACGTAACCTCGGTCTGAACTCTTCACACTCGCGCTATCTCGCACTCTCATTATGTCGACACATCGCTATAAGTAACGCTAGTTGCGATACGCAAGCTCGGTGCGCACTTTTCGCACACTATCTATCTTTCTCTAACATTTTACCGTTTTATGTAGTACTATTTTGCAATATAAGTATTAAATTTATTTACACTTAATGAGAATTTTGACAAAAATAGGTAATGTATATTTTTGTACAAACGAAAAAACTTACACTACCCACGGGTACAGAGTTACCCATAGTGTAAGTTTTTCATTTAAAATATGTCACTATTATAGTTGCATTAACTCGATTTGTATAGGAAACGTAAACAGCGCCCCTAGCGGAAAGAAGCGTAAGTCGTGTTTCCCATACAAATCAATCGAGCTCATAACGCAACTACAGTAGTTAGGTACGTATTTTATACTAAAAAACTTACACTACGGGTACTGTCGTCTGGACGTTTTTGTGTACGTCTTTGACTACGTGACTGTTAATAATAGTCTTCTTACCATTCAGCCTAATATACATCGTCCAATCCGGCATAGTAGGATTCCAGGAGCGCCGAGACTTGCCCAGCACCACAATATGCCCGTTGGACTTGCAATCAAAGGACAGACAACTGCGGAACAGCGACTTGTTCATGACCTACATGATTATGTTTGTTGGGCTGTCTGCAGCTGTCGCCATGTTTATTGGAGAGGTATGTTTCGACATCAGCAAAGGCAGGCATTTTACTAGCTTAAAAGTCTATAGATACAAACGTCCATCTGTAAGAGTTCATATAGATTATACCGCACCGATATTTCTTAAGACCCTGAGAGAGCACACTCCGCCCAGTCCAGGTATTGAGAGCTTAATTTTGTGCGTTTGGTAGGTACTCATAGATAACGAAAAATTTTCGTCTATGCTTCGAAACACAAGTTATGTTAGTCCACTCCCAGCTGCTGTTCAAAGATGAGTCGTAAAAAACAAATCAGAGGCAGACGACCGAATTGAGGAACTTGGAAAACTGACACCCGACGACTAACCTATACCAGGAACCACTAGATAAGAAGAAAGCAAACTCACCATCTGTCTATACCAGCGGTTCCCAAACTTTTTTTTCTCATAGACCACTCTCAAAATTATGCTGGTTCCGGTGGACCCTTGTAGTTACATTTCTACCATATTCCCAAAACACGTCAAAAAATGTGAAAATTTGATCTAACTATACTGGGTGTAAAAGACATTAACAGTCAAACGAGAACCATGTATTCTATACATCAAAATAGGATATATTTAAAAAAAAAATCTGGGAAATGATTTTTATTTTTTGGTGTTAAAAAAAATTGCAAATTGTACCGCGCAATGTAAAGGGCTCAACTCGCACGCAACTCGCAAAACCGCGATAAATCAATCAATTTCCCAGGTATAGTCTGAAGGCAAAAAAAATGTTCTGATGGTGAGCAGAATACATGGTTCTCGTTTGACTGTTCTTGTCTTTTACACCCTGTATACCTACCTATGGTCTGCGTTGTGTTGTGGCAGAGTTCCAATGCAGGTCACTAGAAGAAAAATACACTGAAAAAACTCTACCTGCCCCAGGCGGGAATCGAACCCAGCATTCTCCAGGTTAACGCAGCCGCCCGGATTGCGGAGAATGCTGGGTTCCATTCCTGCCTGGGGCATGTCAATTTTTTTCAGTGTATTTTTTCTAGTTTTAAAAATATTTACGCGTTTGTAAACGCAAAAATATTCCATAGCAGATCACTACTCATTAAGCTATACAATACAATTTTACATATAAGAGAACAACTGTTTGCGGTACATTTGCAAAAATGCGCATTTCAGGCACACCAGTAGATCTTGTATCCCAGCATTTTATACCTGCATTATCTTTTTTCAGCTTATACTCAAACGATACATCGCTCCCAAGATAATTGGTAGCAAACGAAAACGCAAGAAGACCAAATTCGATACGAAACACAAAGTCCACAATTACGATGACAGCAGACCACCACCCTACGAATCTATATTTGGGAGGAATTCAAAGTTGAAGGTCACGGAAAATACGAAACGAAGGATAATAAACGGCAGGGAATATCTTGTGATGAATGCGTCTAACGGTGATACCAGACTCATTCCTGTCAGAACACCGTCTGCTTTCCTGTACAATATGGACAAGTAGCGAATTACTGAGTCAGAAAACCTAATTGAAACATTGGCCGTAATAGTTCTTGACAAATGTTGTCCATCTTAAAATTTTAAGATGACCATTGTCTCAAGGTGGTTTTTGCATTGGACACATGAAAAATGTCATTTTCACTAAAAATTCTTTAAAATATTGGAAACCATTGTAAATCGCAGCTTAATCTGCTGGAATGGAGCTGCCTATATGGATTCAGACCACTTCTTCCTCTTCTTAGATTTCAGACTTATTTGACAAGAGTATCTATAGAAAATGTTGCAGTCTTTGTGAACGATAATAGATTTTTTATAAAAAAATCTTAGAACAGTAAAGCTTTTTTTAACATTAATTAGATTCCCCTGCACTCATCTGTCTTGTGTCTATAAGTTACCTGTAAGTCGCGGGACAGAAGCGATGATACAGTAAGATGTGGCGTTGGAGTGGTGTAAAGAGAATTTTTGATCTACGCATATTTTGAAAAGTTGGAATTCTTTTAAAAAATGTCTAGGGAATAAAAATAGGTAATAGAAGAGCCGTAATTTAGTTTTCGAAATATGTACCTAAAGCGAAATTAGCATATATGTAAGAGATAAATTATTTACGATGATGTAGTTTGTAATAGTAAATAAATAAACCTGAAATAAATATTAGAAACTAAGCGAAATTCACTATTTTATGCACTGTGCACACGGGAGCAGAATGTATTTAGCTAAGTGTCTGGGTGTTAAAATAAAAGATTTTGATTCAATACATATTTTTATTAACTGTGAAAATACACTTCCACAATTCTTCTAACATTCAAATCATGATTCCAACCTCTCTCGAATGCGAAAACAATAATTAAACTTATTTTATTATCTATATTTTTATAAATAAAACTATATAAAAGACCAGTTTAACGGCATTCTATTTTTAATTATTAATTAATTCTCCGATAATGTATAAAATAAAAGTAAAAATTAAAACAGAATGCAGTTAAACAAGCCCCCGATCACTCGAGGCTCTGCCTGTACAATGTACATATTTTACATTTTGTACATATACATACAATTCATAGGTAAACATTCTCATCCGTAATATTGAGCCGTAGCAGACATACGTCAGTCGTAACAAACACAGCACAAAGAGTTAGATATTGATTTAAATTCGTTTACAAAATTAAAAATTAATGATTCAATAGATTAGTTCCTAAGATTAAGATGTGAGACTTGAAGTAAATGTAGTGATGCGTGCAATATATACGCTCAAATAGATTTCAATTCAAAATTCCAAAACTGGTTCGTATGAATGTTCGAGAGGACAATTGTGTTCGGTTACGTTTCTCAGCTGGCGATGATTTACAAAGATTTTCAAAAACATCTTTAGAAGTCGATCCAGACCACGGAACAAATACCTTTCGCACTTTTAACTAAACGAAATTAGATTTGATCCTTTAAAGAATTTAGTGTCATTACGACGTAGAGATATAGGTTATTATAGTTTCAATTATTGACTGACGGTGAAACACAAATATTTATTATTTGCGTTTCACCCACATTCTCAGTATTTACAGTAAACCAATCGCCCCCATTAAGTCCGATATCGGAGTAGTGGTAAAAGGCACCAACTAAGGGGCCTTATCGCGCTATTTATAACGTTTTTAACCGAAAACAAATCATTATCGTTTTCATACATTTTGACAACAGTTTGACAGCTGTCAAAACGTATGAAAACGATAACGATTTGGTTTTGGTAAAAACGTTGTAAATAGCGCGATCGGGGGGTAGGTGGCGTTTACTATCGAGGTGGTATGGGTTTTGGTGGCGGTATGGCGAGAACTAACTCTCGCATTATTGACTCTAGATCAGCGTTATACCATAGTATAGCGGTGATCTAGAGATAGCATTACAGAAAAAAATAATTGGAGTATGTAACTTTGAATGAAATTATCTAATGAATGGTAAAAAAATTCGTAACAAATAACACTTGTCCAGACGAGTCTTCAATTCTTTATAATAAAGCCAAAACAGGCAAAGTTTTTCGACATTACCAAGTTTACATAAAATTTAATAATGAATACCTATAAAACGTGTAGAGAGTGCTAAATTAATTTATAAGTTAGAAAAATAATTACGGATAAATAACGTGCAAGGCGGGAGTAGGTGCACTCTTTTACAAATACCTTAGGCAAATATCACACTAGAATGTATTTCGTTCAGATCAGAAGAAACCCAAACCGAATCGTTAACGTTCCCGTTTTGACATCTGTCAAGCTAATATCAAAATGTATGAAAACGGAAGCGTTTTGGATAACGCGATAAGGTCTCCTGTGCTGCAGGGGTTCGCGCGTATATAGACACGTTTTTTGTATCATACATAATTATTAAGAATGACTCAATAGAAAAAATAGTGTTAAATACAAAATCAAATTAAACTATGTTAGGTATTAGTTCCATCATATAAACTGGCTATTACAAGAATAGCGGTCTCAACCGCAAGCCCGCATCACTGTCCGATATGTATTGGCAGTGTGATATCCGAATTGTTAATAGATAAAAGGAATAGGTATTAAAGTTATTTTTCTACAATTATTCTACAATAATATATTATTTAATTTTTTTTTCAAATAATAATTAGCGGCTTACGGCGCAGTTCAGACAAAAGACATGTAAGACGAAGACTGGGCACAGACTCGGCGCCCCTTTAATGTACTTTCATCCAAAACATACAGTGTAAATTTTTTAGTTTAAAAATCGTAACTATTGTAGTTGCGTTAAGAGCTCAATTTGTATGGGAAAATCTAATCTGTCTGGCCTGCGCTTAGCACGTTCCATATTCAAACTTGCACTCGCATCACAGAAACTGAAACACTATAAGCCTCCAATAATTTCTTTCGTTTGTTTACGAATATGATAGGATTGCCTCCAGACATAAAATCTACTTATTTTAATTTTTTCATAGTTCTAAAAGTTACCTTCTTACCTTACGAGAAGTACTTATTGGTTACATATCCCGAATTTCGTAAAAGCACCTCCATCTTACATTTTATACTTATTTCCTTAATTTCGCTAAAAATAATTAATTAATTCACTAATATTGTTATCACGGTCACATTATCTAAACCGCAAACCTCGGCATATTTAATTGATAATGAGACCTCATTTTTATATCGTGGTACTAATAAATACTATTTAAATTTACTAATAGATCTATAAGAACGTGGTAAGGGGAATTGTTTAGGCGCAGAATGTCCAATTCGCAAAATGTCCAACGGTCGCAAAATTTCCAGTTCGCAGAATGTCCAGTTCGAAAAATATCCATTTCGCAAAATGTCCAATATTCATTGTAACGTGATTAATTTACTAATTGAGTTAGAAGTTGGATTCTAATGATAAGTCAAGTTATTGTTTAAAATCAATTTTTATTTTCCCAACATTTCTTTCAATACAAGGTATATTTATAAAACCTTTAATTGCGATTTACAAAGCTTTTCAAGCAAGCACCTTCTTGTGTTTCTGTGATGCATATTAATGTGAGAAACGGCCTAAAGTCGCTTCCGATACTTGCCGGCCGCTGCCGCGGACGCTCGCTTCGTTCGCTCGGGTCGTGCGCTGTGTTCATGTCTACCTAACACGCTCGTCGCTTCGCTCCTCGCTAACTTAAATTACACTGTCACTGAAAGGGAAAATCACGTTACGATTAATATTGGACATTTTGCGAAAACCACATTTTGCAAATTGGACATTCTGCGAACTGGACGTTTTGCGACCGTTGGACATTTTGCGAATTGGACATTCTGCGAACTGGACATTTTGCGACCGTTGGACATTTTGCGAATTGGACATTCTGTGTCTAAGTGAAGGGGAATATATTGCAGCCGTTATAATATAACATGCGTAAAGAAAGGCGATTTTAAGTGCAACAACAAATAATAATATATTCTATAAATAATTTATTTGTCTATCTAAATTAAGACTATTGCAACGAGGTATTCGCATTCCAAAGCTCTGTCCAGGACCGGTAGACAAAGTAGCAAATAGAAACGATAACGAAGATCGACAAGAACAAATTGTGTGGGATCCACTAAAGCGTTCGTTAAATCACGTGGCCCAAGTTATTAAGATGAAACGATTGCCACTTGTCTAAGCCCCCAGACCAGCAGGCCTATTCGCTAACTTTTTACGTATACGAATAACGTAGAGGAAGTCTTGTAATCGTCAAAAAATTCGACCTCGAGATTTTGACGGATTTACAAGTTTTGGACCTCCCTGAGTCCAAAAAATTTTTTTTTGGAATTATGTCTGTGTGTGTGTCTGTGCGTTAGCACGATAACTCGAGTATGCTTTAGCTTATGCAGCCAAATTTAACATGCATGCTTAACATAAAAATATAAGGTTTCTATCAACTTTTCAGTCGTCGATTACGAAAGTTAAGCAACCAAGTGCGTGGTCGGTACTCGGATGGTTGACCAAAATTTAACATGCATATATGACATCAAAATATAAGGTTTCTATCAACTTTGGAATCGTTTCCGATATACGAGAAAGTCAAGGGGAGACCACTCCCGATTTTTTTATTTTGACAGATGAAAGTGATAATCACAGAGAGAATTACATATCCATTCCTGTTTTACACGACACGCTATTACTGTCGTGTAAAACAACAATGATTGGTGATTATAACTTTCATCTGTCAAAAAAGTTAGCGAATAGGCCGGCTGGGGGCTTAGACCAGTGGCAATCGTTTCACAACGAAAAGATATCGAAATTCGTCATCATACATTACGCTACCAACTTACTCAGAGCTACAATTGACCACGTGATTTAACGACGGCTTAAGTCAATCCCATACATTTTGTGCTTATTGGATTTCGTATCGTTTCTATTTGTTACTTTGACCACGTGCACGAAGGTTCTACAGATGTTTGTTTTTTTTTTTTACCTCCTAGTGTTCACAAAAGTTATAACTAGTTACATGCAGCTCTCGGCAATACTCTTATTCGTATAATTATAGAAACGGAAATACCTAAATAGAATTTCGATTTTACAGTGATCTCAGAGGTCGATTAATCACTCGAAAGCAAAAAAAATTGATCGAATGATTTTACATAGGTATTATTATCTGTGCCTAGAACAGTGAAGTGAAAGTCATTTAGTGTAAAAAATTTCACTATTTTAGTAACTATGGAACATTTATTTCCAAAAATATTTCGTTCGTATCTTAGAAGTGCAAATTTCAAAGATTTTGTGAAACAATGTTTACCATAAAAACATAAGCAACAAACACTGACAAATTTCGAGGGCAGTGCCCTGGTAGCGTAGTGGTTGACGCGGCCGTCCAGATTGCGGAGGATGCTGGGTTCGATTCCCGCCTGGGGCAGGTAGATTTTTTCAATGTATTTTTTCTATTGTAGTAACGGTAGGAGCTCAATTTAAGAAACGTGTTTTGCGCTTCTCTCCGCTAGGGACTCTAGATAAACTGAGATTTGAAGGTAACTAAAATAGTTACGTTTTCTACACTAAAAACACACATAACACAAACTGTTTATGAAAGCATTGAAAGAAGGCCTCTTAAATGTACAATAGCCGAAGCATGAGAGTTACCAAAGCTGAATGGAATACCAGCATTTTATGTAGGTTTATAAACTATTTATAATAACTCTTCTAGAAATGCATTATATTTGGAGAAAGTTATACTATACATTATTCCTACTAACCGAGGTATATATTGAGGTGGCACGCATTTACCGTCTGGCAACAATATCACACGTACAATTTGCAGATCAAAGTACGCCATTTTACGTAAACACGTACGCGCCGCCATTTTGAAAACCATGAACACTTTCTGGATTAAATAGACTATAACATATTAACGTTTCTTTAATATAAATCACTCATAAGCCCCTATTGAGATTATGACAAAATAGCTTTTTACTTGGGTAGGTACTAATTAATTACTTATAATAATTTAAATGGCTCTCTTTACGAGACTTAAATTTTGAATATCTACACAAGAACACTGTTATAATAGGAATATTATATATGATTTTGATGTCTTTATTACAACCTTTGAACTTTAGACTGTTTTGCAATATAAATACTTATCATAAAATGTTATTGATTGCAGCTTTTGATAAATTAACAGAAAGTGTTACTAATATATTTTTAAAATTAAATAAGATTACCTAAATACAAATAAATAAGCATCTTTGTCTGTGATTATATCACTGTACAGAAAATTATCAAACAAAAAGAAATTTTATCACACAAAATTACTCATAAAATTTGCAAGATAATCAGCAAATGATAATTATGATTTAAAGCGTTAATATTTTATGATTTCTAATTTAATTTAGATATTGTGGCAATGTTTTCTAATTATTATTCATTCAGAATGCTTTAAGAGAAATGAAATACAATATCATTAGTAAATGATTTTTGGTTTTAATTAATGTTATTTAAAATTATAGGCGATTTTTGTAGCCCTTTTCTATTATAAAACAAAGCACTTTTCTGTTTAAATTGATTTATTGATAGAATTGTGTGCTTCTCTGCAGAATGAATAAAGCTAAATTTATCTTATCTTAGGAATCTTTCTGGATTACTCATTGAGCTGAGACAGGCAACTTTTTCTTTAGTAAGAAAAAGTATTCTAATACAATTTTTATAGAAAATTCGTTTGGTCATGATGGCTACGGTCCGGGTTGACCAATCAACATTGGGCTATTCTGCGCTGCGCTATGCTCTATTTAGTCGAATCGCTTCTCTTATTAAAATGAAGGGGAAAAAGTTTTGGGAATACATTTTTTGCCGATTTTCGAACGAACACGTAAACTTTAACACAACAAATCAGTGTGGAAACATTTTGAAATCTGTACAGTCAACAATACGTAAACCTATACAGAACTGTAAAATTTCTCCAAACGATTTTGAACCTAAATATATTCGATATAAATTCATAATCGAATGTGAAAATTTGACAGTTTGTGAACGAATGGGAATATTTTAGAGTAGTTACCTAAGCAGTAAAAAAATCTTGAAAGAATTCGAAATCGTAGAAATAAAAAAAATCAGCTCGAAAATACTGAAGCTATTTTTATAACTTATCGTCGCCTGAAGAAACAAAAAACCTAGTTGCTCTACGATTTTTTAAAACATAACTTCAATGAGCGTAGCACAGCTCAGCATGTTTAATATGTTCTTATAGGTATGTTGTTTATACATTCCTGAGTTTGTTCCCAATATTAATTGCGACAGACCGCAATGACCAAAACGAAGATGGATTTAGTCTTTCCAACAAACGTAATTACCTACAACTGTAACGCGTTACAATAATCAAATCGCCACTCTCTAGACAATAGAATAGGATCTTCAAATCAACACGTGTTGTATAATAATGAAATATGATGCCACGAGTTTCGAAACGTAATTACACTTGAAACACTTAACATAATTATCATGCGATGAATTGATAACATTGTTTAGGTAAACTGTGTCACTTACATGTGTTTGGAATTAATAGGTCATCAACCCTAACGTGTCTTGTATCAAAATATTTCACTAAAACCGGTTTAACTAGTGCGATTAAAAAGAATATGTCTACTGTACTGTACTAATGTACTTACGGGTATATTTAAAGGCATATTTTATATGATTGTAGTGATTTAACATAATTTAAAAAGACAATTTACTCAATCAATATGAACAACTTTTTCCTTAGAAGTAACACTTAGCAACTGAAAGTCAGATTTTTTTTGTTAAAGCACCAAAAAGTCTACTTTTTAGTAAAGGTAAAAGAATTTGCCAATTTTTAAGACTGCTCCAAAAACGTGCAGCCTCTGCTTTATTTTTTACGAAATGACGCATTATTTCTTACACATGCATTTTCCCAGACTACCGCGAATTTTCTACTTTTGTTTGACTTCATTAGTGAAATTACGACTTTGATAGGAGATAGTTTTACAGAAAGGTGATATAATATAGCAGGTCTTTGCTTTAGTCATTCACACCTCAATTTAACTCAAATTTAAATTTAATAATTATTATTTTAACATTTGCTGAAGTAGCAATTATACTGCTTGACAAATCATGTTGGGAGTTGGGAGAGTCTGAACTAAATTTCTCGTGATTTAAGAGTTGTTCCCATAAAAAGTTCTTCATATTTACAGTTTTTCAACATTTCATTTACAATTTATGGATAGAATACTATTGTTTAGTTGCCAAGCCAGCTTTCAACTTCAATAAATATCCTGCACTGTTTGATAACTTAACAATAGTCTATCTAAATCTGTAACTCTATAGAATATTCGCCAACCGTTCAAATAAAAAAAAAAATAGATTAAAATTTGCTCTAAACTAATAATACACTAAAAAAAGATTTATAAAACAAACATTTTCTTTGCCTCTGAGACAAAATTAACATAACACAAAGTAAACATAGCATGGAAGTCAACAACTTTGTTTTGGTAAGTATAAACCACCTTATTGCTACCAGTGTATGTCACAATTTAACTTAAAATAATTTAGACATCGCGTTCAACCCAAACATTCCTCCTAAGATTATAAAACTAAGTCCAGGGAAACAGAAAAGATATAGGACTCGCACGACTTCGGCATTGTGATATACTGAACATTCAAATATCGACTTTAAGTCGTGCAGTGTTCGTACATTTTACCATGACCGTTTTAAGACTAAGTTGTTTTATCAACTTCTAATAAATTCGACTTCAAGACTAATATTTGAATGACCAATGTTGCGTGAGACCCTAGACAGGCAAATATTCTAGCATTATTAAGTTTTAAATGTTTTTTTTTTAATTACAATTTAAACTTTTCTACAATTAAAATAATTATAATTAAGACCCGGATGTTAACGATAATAAATAAAGCGCCTATCTATCGACTGTACGCAAAAAAAAACCCTAAGTTGACGCTAAGTATGTGTCGCACA
The DNA here is from genome assembly GCA_955850985.1 of Elophila nymphaeata. Lineage (NCBI taxonomy): Eukaryota > Metazoa > Arthropoda > Insecta > Lepidoptera > Crambidae > Elophila > Elophila nymphaeata. Next base: position 21,240,360 of record OY039072.1, read on the forward strand.
GTCTTAAGCCCTATACTTTCTTTTCAATTCGTCCGTCGTAAGTTGCGCGAGTACCGCGATTAAAAAAATCGTAGTTAATGAAAGAGAATCTAATTTAAGTATTTTTAGTTGTAAATTCATACAAAATTCTGTTAATTCATTACACAGATAAGAGTGGAATTTTTGGCTTATTTCGTTGCATTTCATTGATTGGCTGGCACATTATAGGTACCTAGTAATTACATTGCACTAGTAAAAAAAAACTGTAATCAGATTTCAAAATTCTCAGTATAATATATAACTTATAAGACTTAACCTAAATGATTATTAAATAATGATATATTCATGGAGAATGCCCAATTTAGTATGGGACCTGGGCCATGGTTGCGCTTTAAAGAAATGTGTACCAAAGACTGCAAAAATCTATAATTCATGTGGGAAAATATCATTAAATTATTTTGGGGGAGTTTTGAGAAATCATAATTGTTATTAGTCGTTTCGAGGTTACATTAAATTGAAATAGGTTTTTTTTTTTTTTTTTTTTTTTTTTATTAAAGCATTGGCTTCTAGGGCCATCAGCTTAAGCAGCAACATTACATATTCTTTCTAATGAGAACATTACAATAAAAATAGAGCTTAAAGAATATAAAAAAAAGAAAATTACCTAAACTAAGAATTTAGCACATTAACATTAAATATTTATAGGGGACCGAATGTATTGATATAAAAGTGATAAATTGCACTATACAATTCTCTAATTTTTAACAAATTTTGGACATTCTGTGGAAAGTCTTTTAATTCCATTAAATCTTTACATGAGCATATAAATAGAAGACGTTGAATATTGAAATAAGTACAATTAAAAAATAAATGTTGAAGGTTACAATGATCATTTTGACAATATTTACAAATAGAATTATTACTAAATTTAAGACGATGGAGATGAGATGGGAATTTACAATGACCTATTCTTATTCGACATAAACTAGTTATAAAATTTCGGCCCAAGTATGGTGGATTTTCGAACCAAGCTTTAGTGCTGGGTACAGGGACAATTTCAGCATGCCACTTGCCCTTCTCTAACCGAGAAATATTTAAAGATAAAGTCCATCGCTTAATCATATTATTCTTTAAACAAGTAACTAAGTCAGAGTGAGGCACCTTGTACTCCTCAATAGTAGAGATATTAGACGCAGACCGCGCAAGTTTGTCTACGAGATCGTTACCGAGAATGCCTGAATGTCCCGGAACCCAACAAAACTCAACTAAAAAATTGCTTCTATGAAGTAAGTATACGAGGTGTCTCAATTCGTACAACAAATAATTACACGTATTACTAATACATTTTTGTTCTAAGGCTTGTAAAGCACTCCTTGAGTCACACATTATTATAAATTTACAAAAGTGTGAGGAATCAAAATTTAATTTAATATATTTAACAGCATATATCATGCCAAGTATTTCAGCAGAAAATATTGAAAAATTATTATTACAAGAAAACACTTTACCGTATTTATTAAATGAGTCATAAAAAGCGAAACTCGTACGGGAATTTGTTTTCGACCCATCTGTGTAAATTTTTACATAATCGCTTTTTTCATCCAAAAACTCATAAAAGTGCTGCTTGGAGCTAAAGCGAGTTAAGGTTACCGTAATGTCTCGCAGCATTGACTGAAAGCTATATGAAAAACATGGGGCTAAATTCACCCAATGTACGGTGTCCTGGAATTTAAAATTTAAATATGCGATAGCTTCACTGATATTAGGAGCAGCTGGCAAGGGAATATTATTAAAGTCAGGAATATCATAATCCTGCAGGTAGCGACATACTACAACATTGTCACGACTAACTAAATTTAAACAAAATTTTTCTGTCAAATAACTTCTTCTAATGACTAATGGTGGCACTCCAGATTCCACTTCTAAAGAATTTATAGGAGATGACAACATGGTACCAGTGATAACACGTAAAGCTTTATTTTGTAAAACATCAAGCTTACGAAGGAACTGTTTAGATGCGTCAGCATAAAACATACATCCGTAATCAAACTGACTACGAATCAAAGAAATATATAAATTCTTTAAGGTCTTCGGATCAGAACCCCAACTTACCCCAACTAAAGATCTCAAGATGTTTAAACGTTGCTCTGCTTTTTTACATAAATAATCTATATGAGGAGCCCAAGACAATTCTGAATCAAGCATGACACCCAAGTACATTTCGGATGTTTTAAATGGAATTAAAACATTATTATAAAATATACGAGGACTGACTGGACAACTATAGGCAAAGACCATAACTGAACTTTTTTGAACATTTACATCGAGCTCAAGGCGATTACTAAGGTAGTTACTTATGTAAGTAAGACAACTATTCATATTACGCTCTCCCAGTGAAAGATCATCACAATCCAAATAAATAACAAGGTCATCCGCATAAAAAGAATATTTTATAGAGTCTGGAATATCCTTCATAAAGTTTACAAGACATAAAATAAAAATAAGGGGGGAAATTACTGAACCCTGTGGTGTACCTCTAAAAGAAGTACTTGAACCATAAAAAATATTATTAACCCTAAGAGAGATCGTACGACCGTTCAAAAAATTGAATATCCAGGATAAAACAGGACCAGGGATGCCTAAAGTTTGTAAACTTTCAATCAAATACTCATGTTTAATGTTATCAAAAGCACCTTTTAAGTCTAAAAAAACAGCTATAGTAATTTTATTTTTACTAAGATTATTTTGAATATCACCTAATAAGCAACCTAAGTTATACATGGTGTTTTTACCTTTACGAAACCCAAATTGAAAATCTGGAATAAGTGAGTTGTGTTCAACGAACCATTCTAAACGATTCTTTAACATAGTTTCAAATAGTTTAGCAAAACACGAAGTTAAAGAAATAGGCCTATAAGCATCTAAACTATTACAATCCTTGTTAGGTTTTAGGATGGGAACTACAAATTGCCTTTTCCAGATAGGAGGAATTTTATTATGTAACCACAATTGATTGTAAATATTTAAAAGAATGAGTTTAACATTTTTAGGCAAATTTTTAATTACAGAATAGGGGATGCAATCAGGACCAGGAGAGGTGTCTTTTTTCTTATCTAAAGACATTTGAAATTCAAAAAAATTAAAGGGATCTCTCATCCATTTAGCAGATTCGGACCCAGCAGACAAAAATAATGAATCTAAATTGTTAGAAAAGACTCTACAGACTGGAGAGCCTAATTTACTTAAGTAAGCAGAAGCATTTGAAGAGTTTTCGAAAAAACGTGTTTTAGTACTAACGCCTAACTTTGCAAACTTAAATCTCTTCACATAATCCCATATTAACTTTAAAGGAGTTCTTCTGTTAAAAGAATTACATAAATTGGCCCAACTTAAAAGTTTTTGTTCAGATAATACTCTTTTCTTTTTAGCGTCAATTTTTTTATACAGAATGTAATTCTCCAAAGTGGGGTATTTTTTATATGATTTTAAGGCAAGCCTAGATTCGTTAACCGCTTGAGAACATAGATCATTCCACCAAATAATAGCTTTGCGTTTTTTATTTCTAGTATGGCAACAATCATTTTTCTTAGGAAATGTCAACAAAACGCTACTTATAGTTTCAATAAATGAGTTATAACTATTTAGGGGGTCCAAATCTAAAGAGAAAGAAGAGAAACTATCATTGCAAAGTCGGGAAAAAGTTGACCAGTCTATTTTATAAAAGTTTATATCCGATAAACTCGTGAAATCAGAGGAAAGAACTGCATTATTATTACTTGCTGACGAGGGTTCGTTACCAGTATTTGAAGAAATAATATTAAACATAACAGATACAAAAAGAGGAAAGTGATTGCTGCTTAAAGGATCATCATGTACAGAAAACGAACAACTAGAACTCACCACGGGTGATGCAAAAGCTAAGTCCAAAACATTACCATTCTGTCCATACGGAGCAACAGTTGTCACAGTATAGTCATTCAGGCAAACAAGGTTATGTTCATCTGCAAAGTTATAAATCATATTACCTCTTCTATCATTAAATCTGGAGCCCCAAGCTGTATGATGAGCATTGAAATCTCCAATGATCAAGTAATTCCTATTCTTTAAACAAGAAAAAGAATGAGAAAGCATTTGCAGTTTAAATTTACCATTAGGAGGAGGAGGTATATATACAGAGAGAATGTCAACATAAATAGAGCCAACTTTTACAGAGACTAATAAGTTTTGGAAGTGATAATTAGATGGAGTATTAATTGTTTTATAAGAATACTTATCTTTTATAGCTACTGCTACACCTCCATGTGGGGAATCAGAATCACAACGTATAATTTTGAATCCAGGCAACTTAATTGACTTGGATGAATTCAACCAGGTCTCATTTAGTAAAATTATATCAATAACAGATGTTTGTGAAGAAATAAAATATTTAAACTGATCTAATTTTTGTACAATGCTACGGCAGTTCCAGTGAACAATATTAAGATATCCAATTCTACAATTATTATCCATAAAAATTAAGATGAAAAGTTAGCAATAAGCAACTCCTTTATGGTTTTGGATGAAATAGCATCTCCATTTGGTTTTAGTTTTAAATCTACAAGAGTTTTAGTAAGAACATTTAATACATCATCGGAATTAATAATATCTGTATACAATACTCTTTTTTGGGGAACATTTAGGAGTTTCAAATTTCTCAGTCTCGAAGGGGAAGCAAGAGGTTCAGTATTAAAAGCTGGAACTTCAGTGGGTGTAGAATTTGCTTTCGAAGTTACGGTTGCATAGGTTAGCTTTCCACTTATTTTGTCCTTGAGCTGTTGATTTTTGGCTGTTTTGATTGGGCATGAATTGCTTACTGCCATGTGGGATCCGGAACAATTAATACATTTTAAATTTTCCTTATTGTTGCAGTCCTTGAAAAAATGGTTTCCTGAGCATATGGAGCAGACCTGCTGACTTTTGCAAGAACCACGGCCATGCCCAAATTTGTAACACACAAAACATTGTCTAATGGGTTGAATATACTCTTTCACATCAAACCAAATGTAATCATAAGTAATATGATCTGGCCGTGTTGAACTCAAGAACGTAACTAAAACTGTAGGAGTTGGAGAAAAGGAACCGTCAGTGTTTTTCCTCATGAAGCGCTTTACTCCTATTATATCACTGCTTGACTTCATATTAGTTAATAAATCTTCCTCAGATATTTCAATGGGCACTTTTATTACACCTAAGCTTTCCAGGTGGTCATACGGGATTTTTGCTTGCCACTCCTGTTTTTCTAGCAAGCTCTTTGAAAGTAAAAACGCATTTGCATCCTTTTTATTGGAGAAAAAAGCTTTAACTAAAAAGTTGCCGATAGGCTTGACATATAAGAGACCTGGGCACAACTTTAATACTGTATTTGACTTCATGAGGTCAAGCTTGATGCCAGGTTTTACAGAAGAAATTAAAATTGGGTAGTCTTTTTTATTGTCCTCCGTATACATATGTACATAATCTTTGAACAAACCCCTTTTACTAGCAATAAAATTTGCCGCCATTTTGAGTGGAGGAGAGTCTTCTCCTCCTATAAGTTTTCGTTTGGCGGCAGAACTTCTGCCACCACTATCTTCGTTCATAACTTATATTATGTTACTTTTGGTCACTACTAGGGACGATTTAAATAGAAACTAGTGAAAAAAGGGCTACTGCGAGAGTATTATTTCGATTATTTAAGATTTTCCCTACAATCACTTTGAACGTTCGCGCCCTTTATCTGACTGTTGTGTTCATTGAAATAGGCAATTGTCAGAATGACAGCTGCAGTTTTTGTTCTTAAATTCTCCCTAGCTAAGGGAAGGCAAAGGGATTTAATCCGTACAGCCACGCCATCAGTATTTTTTTCGGGTATTCTCCTTTGAAAAAATCGTATTTAATTTGGATCATATGATTGTAACTGTTAAATCGCAGCTCAATTACAATTACTCCATATTGAGTTTGCACAAGGCAAATAACATTCTGAGAACAGTTTAGTAAAAGTGTCCAAAATCTCCTGAATTTAGTAGTTTTAATCAAATGCTTCTACTCTTCGTTCATTGCACTCAACACGTATTTTTAACGTGACTTGTATTAGGTATATAAAACTGAGCGATTGCAAACTCTACTTAGAAGCAAAAATAAACAAATACTACTTTAAAAAAAATATAAGTTCTGCATGCACGAAAAAAATGTAATACATGCAGTAATTTTCTTTCTACGTGTAAGCTCACCCTAATGTTTGCCATGGATTTTACGCATTATCACAAGGTTTTAAGACTACACGTATATTCATGCGGAAACAATAAAACGGAAACAGATATTACTACTTTTTTAAAAATTGACTGGCATTGGAAACAAGGTTTTGAAACAGAAAATTTTACTCTATTGGGTTACCGCGCGGTTGAACCCGGCTGGTTGTCAAACGGGTAACTGTCCTTCCACCACAGGCGTTGGGAGTAGGGAACTAAAAGAAATACTACGCATTATTACCTTCATGACGACGTATTGTGATTTGTGTTCCGAAAAAAATAACGTTAAAATAATTATCCCACGAGAGCCTGACAACAAACAAACTGATCTAACGACTTGAAAAGAAAACTACAGCTTAAGACAGCAGTACTACTAGCGTTTACAAAATTGGTCCTTCGTGCCGGACATTACATTTTCGTCACTAATTCCGCTATTACTCTACTAACCCGCATTCTAAGGCTTCCAAGTTCCACGTGGCGGATCTTGCTTGCTGTTCTGGACCGGGATTCGAGCCGAGGGACTCCGACCTTGAGCCCATGTTTCGCTGCCTGCACAGATAAGGCGTCACTGCAGGCGATGGTGTACCGTGGCCCTGTAAGTGAAAACGAAATTATGAAACTCCGTCGCTTACTCTGTTAAAAGACAACATGAAACTAAGCAGTTTTTAATGTTTAAGCACTAATGAGTCTAGCACTTTTAGATGGCTTTTGAGAAAAATAGAACCTAGCTATAGGATCGCACTCTATACAATGTTTTTAATGTAGTCTATCACATAGGGACTGCGTATTTTGGCCCAAAAAGCGGTATGATGCGACATCTCCACAATGATTTTCTGATTACTTACAATTCGAGTTGTATTTACTCTACCTGGTACAAATGACATTTTCAAGTGCGCTAAATGTAAACAAAACATTAATTATGCCTGAGAGTAGACTAACATTGGCTTTGATCAAACGTTTTATGGCGCAGGGTAATTTAGTTAAGCTTGCATTGAATTGATAATGTGATTGAAATTGTCAGTGGCACAATAAGATACTACTACTATCAAACATTTGTTGACATTTGCATGTTGTCTAGGTACGGTCGGTCAAAAAAGTCTCTATTACTTTAATCTCGTTTAAAAGTTATGGCACAAAAAAGATTATTTTCGATTGAACTGATCTGAACGTTATAGTCCCTTTATTATAATACACCAATGATAAATCAACAATTTGTTACTTTGAGAACCAGTATGACTGATTTTAATATATATCTCTTTTTAAATATAAACATTACTGTGTTTTTTATAAGGTACACTCGGATTACCACTATATCATTCGATTGTTTTATTTTTATTGCCCTGCCATAGCATTGAGCTTTTGAATAAAAACTATATAAAACAATGTTGTGTTAAAATTAAAATAATTTCAAATCCACTTATCGTCTACAATCCGAGATAGATGAAATTATGAAATAAAAAAATTCCACCCAGTTCGATCGGAAAAACGGAATGTATGAAAAATGCAAAATTATTTTCACAAATTTGAATTTTTAATGTCACAATAGTATTATATCAGCATGGGTGGGTGTCTGCTTGATATCCCATGTACCAAACATCCTGTACAGGCGTAGAAAATATACATCGATGATTTTTGACCCATGAAAAAGAGAAGTTGGGTTTAGTTAGTAGATAAGATACATTAACTAATAACTTTCTTGCCCGACCGTACCAGATAAATGATTCACTATATGGCGACTTCTACAAATACAAATGTTTTACCTTTGAAATTGAGTTCTCATTAGCCTGCAATTTTCATAACAAATAAAGGTTAGACCTATTTCCTGCGCTTCGACAAAAGCGCAACCGATCGATCGAAAATTGCATTCACTCGACCTTTAAAATGTCACGAACAATTCTATTATAGTTGTGACAATAGCAATGGCCATGATTCTGGGGTTGATTGAAATTAATTCCACTTCTTTCATTCAAATTTAATAAAAAGGTCAAACTATATTAGTTCTGGGAATTCGAGATTAGTTGGTACAGTATTAGTAGTAGGTAGATATACAAGCACTTTGTCTCTGTGGGTGCGTGGTTTGTTTGTCAACTGGTGACGGTTTAAATTTTATCTATTTTTTTGTCGTCATTCGTCAACTCGCTCGATCGTGGAAATCTAACGTTAACATAGAGTCAGCAACAGACACGTTACGTTGCGTAGAGTAGATTACTTAGGTGTACCTACAGATTAATTATATTACTTATGCGTACGTTTGGTTGGTGGTAGGTACGAGGTAGGTAATGCAATCCCGTAGAAAATTCTCAATCCCGGTATTCGCGGGAACCGGGTAATTCCCGCTAATCCCGCGCGGGATTCCGTTAATTTTACAAACGGGATTAGTCCGGCATATGACATGCTCCCGCATATCCCGGTATTTCGGGATCCAGGTATTGCATTCGCGAGTTCGAGGTAATTTTTTATGACCACACAGAAGTAATTTTTTGTTGAGAAAATATAAAATATCCATATCCAATTTAACTAAATGTCTACAGAACATTCAGGTTAAACGTTGCGCTCATTGTGTTGGCTAGTTGTCTTTCAGCTATTTAATTCAATCCGTTTTAATTTGACTGTATTTTAATAATGTGCACGAGAGTTGACAAAAATAATAAGTAAAATAGGATGGTGCCAACTCGCGCGCGTTCGTGAGTCTCACAGTCACCACTTAAGTCTGTGCGTTATACACGGTGTTACAAAAATACTCCTAAAGCGGAAAGGGCTTAAATGGTCCATTATAAAGAGTTCATTGCCATTTACAATCACTGTATGACTTACCGCAAAAAAATATTAATTTTTTCATTGATGTGCAAACCCTATTTCGGTAAATTCAAAGAGTAAACTACGTAGACTGTTCATGTGCATTTTGACCTAATATCCGCGGAATAACAAAGACTCATAATAACAAAATGTAAATAATAAGACGCAAAGAATGATAGTGTAATGTTGCAAGTTAGAAAGCATCGTCATTTTATCAATTTGGAAAAATCTTGTAAAAGAACACGAAACAATAAAATTGTAGGATATCGATTAAAAGATTTGAATTTGACAACGTGTAATTTTGTCTGACTTGACGTTTTTCGAAGTCAGTACTTTATAGCATCCAGGCCATCCTAGTACTGAGATTACAATCCTTTTGTGGACGAAAATATCTATGCCAACTCAGGTACTCTCCAATGACAGCTTACTAGGGTTGACACCATTTTTGGCTTTTTTAATTTCTTTTTGGACTATTTTGAAACACGTTGTATAGTAGGGGCACCGACGCACACAGACACAACGTGCCTGTATATCTACACAAACGCTCACAAAATGCGTTTATGATATAAATTAGTACCTACATTACTGTTTGAAATCTTAATGACAAAAATAATTTGCCTGCGTCATGCGACGCCCAGTTATTATTTCTAAAGCAATAATTCGTAAACCTTTATAAGAAAAAGGTAGGTGAGTAGATTTATTAGTTTTATTGGCCTTTTTATCTTTGCCTTCAGCAAAATTGATAAATCCTAGTATAACGAACTACGATTGTAATATTTGTTATTAATACCTACGTTGTTTATAAACTGTACAAATCCAAAGATAATTTTGTACTACGTAAACAGACACCCTTTTGGTGTCTGTTTACGTAGTTGTACACTTGATTTTGACACCACAAACATGTAATTCAATTCAAAGGCAATTAAAAAATAAACAATTTAATTTTTACACATACAATTTGTACATAAACAACGATAATATAAATAAATATTAAGGTCATGATAACATCTTGTATAAAAATCTTGAATAATCAACGTAATTATAGTAGTTCCTTCATAAAATATCACAATACATTCAAAATGCAGTTTATGTATCTGAAAGTATCTTCAAGGGTTTTGAAGTCCACGTTGTATTCGGATCGGCCGTTGTTACCATCTCCTTGAAAAAGATTATCGAACCCTTATCGTTTCTAAACTGAAATACTGCAATTGAAAATAAAGAAGATGACGTTGGCGCGTAGCTAAAAAAGTAATAACATTTTTAAGATTTTTAATCTGAATGTATCAGGGACATTATTTATATTAAGAAAGTTAATGTTGATCAATGTTAATGATAAATAGGTACACTTGTGGACAATTGAATAGACCTATAAATTAAGTTGAATTTATGGTACCAAATATGATCTGAAGCTAAAACTATCTTTCTGAATTTGTTTTTCACACGTCATCTATTATCGGGAAGTTGATTTAAAAATAATATGAATGAATTTAAATTTTAATATACTTAAAGAGTTGTTTAAATCAATCTACTCTAAAATGATAATGACCGAATCGTTGTTCTAATTCTTTATCTATAGAGGACTGAATTTTTAATTTATTTTTAATATTTATAACATAGCTATAATTTAAAAATGTTAATTATTTAAATAGCTTTAAACTAATAAGTAACTTAAAATCTTTCTCAAGTCCTCTGCAATTGGGATATAATGTTCAATGACGATATGCATCAATATTGGACCTTATTCAATCTAATCATTTGACAAAATGCATTAAACCTACAAGGGGTACACTAGACAGCACGAATAATACCTTGATTATTAGCGCGAGCGTTCATTGATCGCCTAAAGATTGCCGTTGAAGAACGACCTCGATAAAACTCTTTATGTAAAACTTAATAACAATTACATCGGCTGGCACATTTGGCATTCAATCAAAAGATAAAAATAAACATAACACTGCAACTGAACTATTAGTAAATGTGTATATGAAATCTAAGTCTAATAACACATGAATAAAGATTATTTTATTAAATAATAGTAGTTATAAATATGATATCTACGTAACTATAGTATACAAAATAATAAAAAGTAATCAAATAAATATAACACTAATAATAAATCAACAGAAATTAAAGAGTTGTGTAACTATTAGAAATGACAAAGAGAAAGAATCAGGGCTTTTCGATAACCTTTAGTAATACTATACTGATGAAGGAAAAGTATGTAATAGTGTCATTATTATACATTAATAAATGATTAACATATTGTTGCTATTCTGACTATTAAATTGAACAGTGTACGTTTTATGTATTTATTTATAATTGGAGTGTCTTTAGTAAGAATGGGTAGTCAGTCATTTATACGTAAATACAATAATATAGAAACATTTTAATATATTTTTCACAATTACAAATATTAAGTACAACTTTAATACACAAATGAAACTAAATCATTGAATATAAATACAGTTTTGGCTTAAATGATTCGGTATTATGAATTCCTAAATATCACATATTTGCTTTTTATGTTATTTAAATTCAATATTGAGACATTACCCATCTCTCTTTTCAATAGACAAAAAAATCTTGTCATTTAATTATGACAAGCTCATTGAATTTTTAGTAATGTCGTCTATATGTGACAGACGGTTGTCATACTGGCATGTAAGATTGTCGTCGTTTCGTAGTTGCTGGGCTAACCTGTTGGTTGGGGCCGCAACACGTAGCGTTGTGGCAGAGATCGTTGGGTGGACAGTGCAACGCACACGGCGCCTCGGCTGATGCGCCACTCGTTATCTACACGTGGAAACAAGAAATATTTACTTTATTATAAGACAATAAGAATCATTGCAGTAGAAAGCGTCTAGTTAGGCGCTACATACTTCGATAAGGCTCCCCAACACCCCGATTCGATAGTAGCTAGAGCTGCCGCCTACGTTCCGATATCGGCCAACACAAATGCCGGCCTAAAAACGTCCTGCTTGATAAGGACGACCCCATTACTAGCGCAAATGAGCAACTTCCTCCTCGTCCTGCATTTAGTGACAAAGCACACTCAAGCACTCGAAACACACCATACAACACCCGTAGACGGGTGCGAAGACTCGGTACACACACGTCGCGCTATACCCGGCAAAGACATGTACCGGGGCGCTTCTAACCTATTCGTCCGCGACACGGCAAGCCTGAGTCTAGGTCCGAGCCTTAAGAGGCTCCCTCAGACACACCGCATCCTTCCGACTCGAACGCTCTTCAACTAATTGGTGCAGACTCTAATATCTTTTAATAGGTGCAGACTCCCTCCGTGGGAGTTGCTGAGAAGGTCATATGTGGCCACCAGTAGTAGTCATATCGAAAAAAGGAAGAGTAAATGAGTACCGCACCATCATTTTAATGTTACCTATCGGGAGTTGTCGCTTGGGCAGGTGTGAGGTGAAAGTCGCTTGCTCACATATTGAATAGGCCGCGCCCACCAATTCATTAATGAAATAAAGAATAATGTGGGCGACGAGTGGCAGCCGGTTCCGCGCGTGACGTCATCTCGCCATCGAAAAAGTATCCCGATGAGGCAAATTTCGACCTTATTTTCACAAGGCCGAAGTTGGCTTCATCAGGAACCCTCAACCACCAAGGGACTGGTTATGTTATCACTAACTGTTGGAATACAATAATGCTGTCGACACTCATTAAGTGTGTTGTGTAAAACGTGTTTCATCAGCAGCTCATATAATGTCCCCACCGAGGGGCTCGAGCCTACCCCACATTGTGCAGGTTTCCTCACGATGTTTTCCTTCACCGTAAAAGCGTCGAATAAACGTACCTACATATGAATTCACAATTTGAAAACACATTGGTGCGTGGCAGGGATCGAACCAGTGCCTCCCGGGTGGGAGACGACGCTCTTACGCACTACGCCACCGACGCTTCTGTAAAACGTGTATAAGTTCGTTATTGTAAAAATTTGTTGCTCAATCACTCACTTCATTGCCACCGAGGGGTAATTCGACAAACTCCGGCTGGATCGTGGTGGAGTGGATTCCCTCGTGGTGGAAAAACTCCTTCACCTTCTCAGCTATCTTCATATACTCTGAGAGGTTTCTACACCTAGAACAAAAAATTATCTGTTATACTCGCCATTGTTATTCAATACGAGTCATATAGTATTTGTAAAGGTCATGTTATTAAATGAGCTCAATATTAATTTATTTTTGAGCCACTATCATATAAGCAGTTTTACTGATATAGAACCTTGTCTAGAATAGACATACAAAAAATATTGGTACAGTGGTGGAAATATCAACCCAAATTATACCTCTCAGTTGCATTATTTTTTGCAAAAAAATCCTAGCGGCTATCTGTAAATATTAAACCATTAAATTGAATATGTAAGTAATTTTATCTAGGCAGGTCTTTAACCAAATTTGTGCCAGATGCTAGCAAAACTGTTTGTTGCAGCGCGCCTACTATGAATGCTGTAGAGCAATGTTGCTATCTTGCAGAATTGTGTATGGAACGTTTTGCGTATAGAATAGAATGCTCCAAGACAGCAACATTGGTTATGCTTAAAATTTTCAGAATGCCTCAAGGACATAATATAATGGTTGGCCACTGGATAACCCACTATTTCCCAGCTAGGTCTGTAGCTCTGTGTTAGGATATAACAGGAGGACATATAACTGTTTTTCAGCTTTGCTTCATCATCCTAATTTCAGCCGAGAGACGCCCACTGTTGGACATAGGCTTCCCCCAAGGATCTCCAAACTGGTCGGTCCTCCGCTGCCCGCATCCAACGGCTTCCCGTGACCCTTACCAGATGGTCAGTCCACCTTGTGGGGGGCCTACCAACGCTGCGTTTCCCGGTACGTGGTCGCCACTCGAGGACCTTTCCACTCCAACGGCCGTTATCCTCATATAACTACCCAAAAATTTCTACCAGCTCTCAGACTATAATATACTTTATTGCATTGATATATAATCGGCATCGTCATCGACACCTGGGTGAATCAAGGACGGTGAACAAAGGACTCCGCTTATGTCGAATACTACTACTTTAAAAATGACATCCTAACTAATGCAGACTCTATGAGATTAAATAATAATAGCGACATTTCAATACCCACTATAGCAAAAATGCAGTAGAATTATTTTCAAACCTTTGTAACAGAAAATCCATAAACGGATAACATAATTTGAATTTTAATTCGTGATCGTGACTTCGATTGCGTCGAAGAGATCATATCTATTGATTACATTTGACATTATTAAATTACCATTTGGATATTAGATATCACACGTGCGGTATTCTCACAGGTATTTCAAACGTATTATCAACATAACCTTAATGTTATTTCAACAGAGCACGATAATTATCGTTAAATCATAATAATTTTAAGTTTAATGTGTAATTGTGTATATGTTATATTAAAATTACGTGATGAATATTACCTGAAGTTCTGCTGAACCCATTTTGGGATTGTGAGCGTTATAACATGTAAGTATGTGTATAAAAGACAAATGAAACAAACAATTGTGCAAAGACAAAACGTCTTAAAATATTAACATTAGTGTCTGACTTCGACTTCGGTCACTTGACAGTAATTTTATGATGAGCACGTGAACGTAGATAAACATATATTATATAAATTGTAGCCCATATCAGGGTTTCCCAAACGGCATTATCTAAGGGGCGTCGTGAGACGATCCAAATAGGATGGCTGTCTGTGTGATGCGCGCGAGTCGAGTGAAAATAAATGTAGAGAAAGAGGTGAGTGTCGCTATTTCCAAACTTGAGCCCAATTTTGAGAAGCTATGCTCAGAAAAGCAAGAACATATTTAAATAAATTTTAAAATCATAAACGTTAAACTTTCTAACTATAAAAACTAGGAAGTCGCAAAAAATGGCAAATTCCTAAGGGCGTCACAACAATAAAAATAAGTTTGGGAACCCCTGGCCTATATAATATGCAATTGTATTATTCTAGAAAACAGTAATACTATAAATCTCCTATTTAATTATCCATTGTTTTAAAGATATAAAATATGTTTATTTTATTAAGTGTCATCCATCATCAGTTATAAGAATAGTAAACTTGTAAAATATAAGGCAGACTGTTAACTGCAAGCATCTATAGATTATCTTTCAATTTCTTTGACGACGTTTTATATATTCATTCTTCCGTTGGCTGGAACCAACAACAGTTTCGTACCAATGTCGGACAATCGTTAAAAAAACGCCAATTGGCGAATCGATTACGTCTAACGTTTTACTAGAATACAATGCATGAAACTGACATCTTTTTACGAAATATCGTGTCAAATGAATTAATAAAAAATTGACATTCGTTCGATAGAAACGTTTGTAGCGTTTGCCACTTGTCTAGGCAACGACATAGAGAATGGTAGCGTTGAGAAAGCTGATGAACAAACAAAATATATACCGAAAATATATTTACAAGATTGACACTTCCAATATACAGCCTCAAAGGATGGATAAAATGTTCATGTAGGAGGTAATAGAACAAACAACAGGCACGTTTCATTATGGACGGGCTTACAGGGCGTTTTGTCACATCTCTACAATGAATCTATTAATACCATCCAACTGCCTGTGATTACAGAGAATCAATGGAACACCTGTTGCATAGTACAACACAGATTATCTAAGATCAGGTTTTAGATAGACTATTGAAATTAGGAAAATGCCGCTTTTCTCCAGACAGCGTGCAGTAGACATGCAGTGAATCAGTATCTACCGAACGAGAATATGGCAGCCACCAAACTGATGAACTTATATAGACTGTGGTAAGGGTGATGATCTCTATATTCAAGGAACTGGAAAAGTAAGGAAAGGTAAAGCATAAAAGATATCAATGGGTCAATGCACCGTGGGATTGCTCATGGCCCAATAATAAGATAAGCCTAGAAAGTTAGTGAAATAATTTTTATCCTATTTATATAATTATTAAATATCATTATGTTACTATTACTAGGCACCCACGCAGTTCGAATGTGTCTATCCTTGAGGTTTATTACTGTATCATCACTGTAATAGATACAGTTTAAAAGCTGTAATCTAAAAATAAGTGCGTCTCTATTGATAATGTAAATTACATCGAAAATAAAATAATATTTAATATTTACTTAAATATTATTTTTGCATATTTTTATAATACAACATATAGTCTAGCATACCGTTAGTGTGTTGCGTGATCATCGTAGCTAATGAACGAAGGAAACATCAGACTGTGAAAAGCAGCTCTTTAGAACTGAGAAACGCTACAAAACATTAGTGTAATTTAGAAATAGTCAGCACCTGAATAGGCGTAATTTGAGGGGTTAATGCACTGTGACATATCATTCTTAAAGCTTATTTACTTTATGATAGTTAGAAAAGGCTTTTGAAGTTTATTTATTTATTTTATATATTAAATATTTATACTTCAAAGATAAAGTTAAAGGCTGATAATTGTGCTTCTGACTGAATAAGTATTACTAAAATCATATCTTAGAAACAAATGTAAACAATACAAAGACAAAATTTAAAAAATACATATTATCTACTAAAATCATAAGTCCATCTGTCAATGAAATGTCCAATCCTCTGACCAATAGATCATTGGTCTGAGGTCCAATCAGATAATCGTAAGTCACTTTGGATAACACGAGTTATTAGCAAGAATTCTCGCATACGCTTAAACGAGCTTCAGACACAAAAACAAAACAAAAGCGCAATTTTATTGGTTATATTATAACGAACTGGAAATGGAGGCAACACGCGAAGTAGTTCAGTGACTCCGCCACCGCCACTGGTACAAAGAAATGTGTGCATTGGGAGAGTGCCAAAATATTTTTATTTGTGAAATGTGTTTTTTTATCAATTCGCTACTTTTGAATACAGGGGAGTGGGTTGATTGTTCGCGAGGGCGAAATAATTTTTATTTATAAGATATTAAAAGAAAATTGTAAGTCTCGCACGCATTGTTTCTTGTATAATACTTCAACGATATGATTTTTATAAAAAGGTCCTGATGTTAAGCAGAAGTGGAGTCCACGTGTGAAGTAGAAGCTAGTGCGAGTACTGATATTAGATAGTTAATAGTTTCATTTTTGACTGACTGTTACTACCTTAATAATTACATTTAACTGTTTATTATTCTAAAAATACACGTTTATAATACAGAACCAATATGTATGAATAATGCAACATTTTTAACTCCACGCTGGTTTTAAGTAACACATAACTTAAGGAGTTCCAACAGTATTACCTATAGTTATTTTATTTTTCGTTAATATAACCCGACCCATATACTTTGCAGCACAAAAATATCTAGTTATAAACCTCAAAACTAAATTGAAGCGCGTAGGAAGTTTTTATTGTGTTTAAATAAAATGGGACATTTAGACCGGCACGAGCAATTTATTGGGCTTCCGTCTGCGAAGTCCAAATGTAAATTTAAAAATTAACCTGTCATCTATACTAACGGAAAGCATAATAGTGGTTTTTTTGTTTCTATTATTTGGCATCTTTAGGTATGATAGAAATTTATATCAAATTAATCAGAGAATGAAAAACAAGGAAAAAAGATTCTCCTCGCTTTACAAAACTTTAAGTGTAACAAAAAATGGTTGTCTGTAAAGTCGGTTTACTGACGATAGTTGAACGTGACAACGTCTTTTCAAAAGAAAAATTTAATTTCATTTGTTTAATAGATTTTTGCTTGCACTTCAAGCCTTACATGGAACGCCTCAGAGCGAGGTAACGCCGCATGCGTCATGTTTTTTCGTGCGTGCAGCCGGCTCTATCGAATTATAAGACGTTGTCACGTCAAAAATCCTGTCATGATAAGTACTGAGACGGGACTTAACCCGCGACCTTTCGCAATCCGGGCGACTGCTCTTCCAACTGAGCTACACAGGACTATTTAACCACAACAAATTTATCCACGATTTTCGTCTCTTACGTCACAAGCCGACGTATGCCTTACAATACAATGTTGGAGAGTCTTTCAACATTGTTAAGCATAAAAAAGATCAGGCGACAAACACCTATGATGCTTTTTTCCTCAAATTGCGCGATTGAACAGCATGAAGTCTTTATTGTAGCGTAATTAGACTTGTGCAATATAGCATTTGATAACAGAATATTAAAATAGTATCAAGCACCTATTTACCTTTTGATAGCATTATTTATAGTCAACCAATGCGTAATGATAGTCTATCTACTAAGGTTAGGTTTAGTTTGTGAATTAAAGTTTCACTTATAGTGAAAGTCATATATAAATACATAAAGTCACACCTTTCTCCCATAGAGACACTCCTTTTCACTTGCTATTTCTTTAGTTTCAACTATTTTCATCACAGTCTTCACACATTCTTGTAGTATTTGGCGGGAAACCATGGCATCTAGATGTAGATTTTTGTTTTAGATAATTCAAAATTGTTTCGGAGTGGATTTTGTGCTGTGAAAGTGGTCTTACTTTGATGCACAAGTATCCGTGTTCACGAGCAGTAATGGGGAATCATTGAAATAAAGGTTTTCTGGTGTGTATCACGTTGATAATTTTAAAGTGGGATATCCACCTAATCGGTCACCATCATGAGGTCTGTTGCCATGAATTTCTCTCCAAGTACTCCCTAGATGCATTAAAATGTGTGACGCCTATATTTTAATGCAAAAATCAAGAAAGAATAAATTACAAAATAAAGATTATGGCTCAAAGGTCTTAGATACCAAGCCTAAAAAATATCATACATGCTCCTCAAATAAGAGTAATTAGTGTTATTGGTGTGCCTTATAAAAAATTAAGTCAGAAAACTTAGAATAGCACAGACAAAATTATAACAGCCAAATAGTATCAATAAATATTGACGAAGGGTATAAATTGTTCAGTGCTTCGAAAAGCACGTCGGTGGTGGTGCTGACTGCAGTAGAAGGGAAGCAGAAATAGAGTCGTAATTAAAAAAGTCACATCACAAGCCAGAGACCAAGTTGAAATGCACTAGGACAATATTGGAAAGAAGAACCATGGTCTTTTCAAGACATTGAGAACTCACAGATAACATTCGTTTAAATATCTTAATTTATATACATATTTGTATAGATAATCAACAAAACTCATGATAGTTGCAATGTATTAGAATTTGTAGTTTGAAAAGTAGAAGGTCATTGCTACTTATTTCATTGCACACCTTACGTTTTTCGTATAACGATTTCTATTGTTTACAAAGAATCGTTTGTTTCTTTTGCACTTATGCTAAACGATGAAGACAAACATAATAAATAAACGTGTTTTACAACTCCACAGGTTGAGTCTCTTCCAAACGCCTGAGTATCTGTTATCAAGGCAGTAATGGGCTATCCTTATCGTCTCATTTGTGATAAAACCACTTGCGACCGTAGCTAAAAGGCCGACGACACGCGCAATTTAAATACGTCTGACTTTAGACTAGGCTTATGCAAACATCGGTTAAGCCTAGAATCACCTTTGTTATTTAGGACGAAGTTACTAATAACTCAGTTGTCAAATCACGTACTGAGTGGTTTTATTTAACGGCTGTATATATAATTTCATATAATATAATTTCTTTATCAATATTTTTAAGTAACTACAAATTGCATGTTAAATTTTTGATTAATCACCGTGGTGCATAATTATGATCTTTACAACTTCGTTGGATATTTTTAAGAAGGCTAGGGACTTGGTGGTTTTTCAAGTGTTTTTAGTAAACAGATATTTCCTGGAGGGTATCCTATACCACTAGTATGAGTTTGTTAGTTTTCGAGCTCGATCAAAGGTATCGTCTCTTTTCATACATTGCCCACTAGCGCCTCTAGCGTAAACTATCAGAAACAGTGGGCAATGTATGAAAAGAGACGATACGTTTGATCGAGCTCGAAAACTATCAAAACTCATACTAAGGGTACCTGTCTAGTTCTCGCTCGAATGGAAAGCGAGTGACATACCTGAGGATGCTTCTAAGGGTTCGAACCTCGGCTGTGGTGTCCCGTGCCTCACGTAGAAATCACGGTCCAAGATCAGTCGGAGATAACATTACTATTACGAGCTCTTTTGTGCTTGGAGTCTTCTCAAGTCTTCGTGGACATAGTTGTCACTACAACTACTACTAGCAAACCTTATTGCGTTGCGTCATCGTGATGCACGTAATTCTTCATGGGTTTAGACCATGTAGAAAGAACTGCATCTAGCAGTGTGTGTTTACATCAGCATACGACGTCACATTCAGAGATTGAAACCTACAAAAGGTGTTTTATAACCCTACTAACATTATAAATGCGAAAGTAGAGGTACTTTCTGTTACGATTTCACGCCTAAACCATTGGGACCATAGATATAGGAAACTGTAGATCGGCAATGTAAAAGAGAAAGAGCATACTAACGCGTATATTAGAGAGAGATAGATAGACGAGACCATTTCACGTACATGCAGGGGGCCTAAGTCGGCCTGTCAGTCACGTAGAAAAGACAGCAACTGCCAGACTGCAGTACTATTTTTCACGCACACATGCGCATTACGCACACATCGGTGTATTTTTTTGGTCTCACCGTAGTCGATTGATTGCCAATCTATAAACGTCAGTAATAATAAATCTATGATTGCGATTATTTGTACTTACATCGTCAAATCTCGAGGTCGAATTTTTTGACGATTACAAGACTTCCTTTATACTAAGTACGAAAGTAAAAACTTATCTGCCTTTCTCAAATACTTTAAAACCACAAGTGAAATGTTTTCGTACTTATAAGTTTTATATCCTTTGATAATTTCTTAAATTATATCATCATCATAACAACCTTTATAATTCGACCCACTGCGGGACACGAGGCTGATCCTTGTCATCGAAGGAGTTTTAAGTAGTAGTCCACGACGCTTGCCCAATGCGGGTTGGTGGACGGAGTATAAGGTGGTTTTTGCTCCTTCGCTGATACATTAGTCGCCATCTACGACACCCATTGGAGGACATGGGGTGATGCTATTCTACTCTGCCGGCATAACATGGCTAATATTATATACCGTGGTTTAAAAGCTTAATTTTGTGCCTACTTATACAGAATGTTTTTCTATTGAGTGAATGATTTCTAACCGTGTTTCTGTCTTTTGCATTTACTGCATCATATATTCAACTTGAATTAATTTCAAATTTATTATTATATTATAGTAATAAAAATCCAGGTGTTCCAAATTCTACTATTTAATTTTAGGAAATCATCGTCTTGAGCAATTAGTTCTTTCATTTATTTACATTTTATCGTACACAAATTACACAATTAAACACATTATACAAAAAGAGAAATTACAATGTAATTATGATACAATAAACTTTTTTGACAGAATCTGAGTGATAGTATTGGGAAATTGACTTATGGTTCCATAGAAAAGATTAAAAAAGTGGTGAAATCTACAACAAGAAACCACCCAAACCTCTTTCACTTTGACATCGTTCGAATGATGGTAATTTTTTGTTGATTTATGTTTTCCATTCCGAACTATAACAACAGCGAATAGAATCTTCCATTACTGCCGCTCTCGGAAATGCTCGCGTTAAGGGCTCGTACACATAAACACGATACGATGTATTACGGTGCGACGTCATATCGTAGAAACTCTACGAAGTTGTATTGTTTTTATTTTGGGAATAGAATAGAAATATATACAGATTACAGTATAAACATTTACAGTACAATGCACAATGGGCACTAGGGGCGATTACAGTACAACTCTTCCAGGTTACCTATTTTCAAAATTTTTGGTTATTATAGTAACATGTAATTTTTTTAAATGTTTTCATTAGAGATGTAACGATTCCGTATCCGATATATCGGCATCGCCGATTATAATACAACCGATATCAAACGAATATCTTAGTAAAGTAGATTTTAATTACTGACTTAAGTAAGGAATGTTATCAATGCGATTTAAAAATTGTTGGTTCGGTCGTTAGCAGGATCCTATGATCCTATCAATCGACGTCATATTGATGGTAAGAGCTTGTCCAAATTAAGCGACTTACGAAATTTCTGTTGTGTCCAGATAACACGTTTACCTTACGAGTTACGTGCGTTCATTTTGGAACGAATTCAGGCAGTCAGCGATTATAATTCCGACAAAGCGATTAATTTTCAACTATCTCTTTCCAACCTCTATGTTTCAAGTTTCGATTGGAATAATCCGGAGTTTCCATGTCCCCCTAAGGCAACTCTTTTTTTTACTTCATTAATAAAAAGTTCGGAATCGAAGGTATCACGCTCCGTTTTAAATCATCCAATTACGTCCACTAGCGGCAACTATCGCGCGTGTTCTGGATTGGACGCCGTAATTGTGTCCAAATACCAAAAACACGCGGTAGCGCAAAAAAATCCCTCGTGAAACAAAGAAGTTAGGCAAATTTTCAAATATTTTTTTGATTTGTACGGTTGCGTTCAGAAAATGATTACCAATTATGAAATTAGATGTTATATCACACTTTTTTCACTAAAGTCGAAAATGCCATATCAAGTTAATTATTACCTTTTATAAGTTATTAATGTTATTACTCAAAATGACGCATTGAGAATAAGAGAATTATTAATCACTTTTTGATGATGAAACTCATTTCTTTATTGAAAAGAAAGAAAAAGAAATGATGCAAATCTTTATTAAAAAACTAAAATTTAGTAGTTACAAAGAAGGTTTTCTATATATCAAACCTTAATAGCAGTCAGTCCATCTCCTAGAGCGATTGATTGTCATATCATTAGAAAAAAGATAATCTATGGTCAGTCAAATTGTTATGAAATCATTTAAAACTTGTGACCTAATTGTGTGCATGCAAATGTGATCCTTAAGGTGCTAAACATTTTCTGACTGACTGCGACCAAACCACAGGGTACGTACCTATCGGTTCAGGAACACTGCTGGCGACAGTTAGTTCCACAGTCTTGCGGTTCGCGGCAGAAAAATGCGCGAAAAACGCACGATTGTGGACAAACAGGCATCCAGAATATCTGTTTGTTGTCAAACCATTGTAATTATTTAATTCAAATAAGCTAAGCCAAGTCTGAATGTCACGTTGACCATTCTGTTTGTCATTGTAAAGTGTAACTAATGCTTAGGTTCTTTAGGCTTGGATTTAATTTCCAATTCTTTGTTGTGACGGAGCGGTGCCGTGTATGTGACCTTTGCCGCTCTTTACGTGTTTAATTACGTACACTCTTTTTACAGACATACGATGTTGACAATGTAATTAAGTAGCAAATAGAGGAAAGTGTCGGTGGCGTAGTGCATAAGGGCGTTGTCTCCCACCCGGGAGGCACCGGTTCGAACCCCACCATGTACCAACGTGTTTTCAATTTTCGAATTAATATGTATGTTTATTCGACGATTTTACGGTAAAGGAAAACATCGTGAGGAAGCCTGCACACAGACACACCTATGAAGAAATTCTTAGGTTGTGTGTGAAGTTGACCAACCCGCACTTGGCCAGTGTGGTTGACTAAGGTCTAATCGCCGCTATTATGGGGCAGGCTCGAGCCTCTCGGTGGGGGTATTATGATGATGAAATGGTAAAAGCCAGTTATCTACGCTTCACAATATTTATTTTTGTAATAAACTCGTGAACAATCTGATTGTGATATATTATTAGAGATCTACAATTTTGAATAACTATGAATTACTAACATTTTTTACCATCGCGTTATTTAGTTATTTATTTTGCCAAAAAGTAATTTTTTATCCGTCTGGAACGGTCCTTTGTTTCTGAATGAAGTTGGCAGAATGTCCTTTTGTACCCCTTACTATGTACAGTGTTTTATGACGATCTTTTGAGTAGTTAACTAAGTTTGACAAACTCACATTCGTATTTTTAATAGGTATTAGATTAGGATGTTATAGTATTTTTGTTGTGGAACATAATTCCTATCTTAATCCTATATTGTTAACTAAATCTTAAATAGGAATTCGGCAGCGTTGGTGGGTTTTGATTTTGAAAATGCAATATTCACTTTGGTGGATTTACTAGGATAGGAATTTCCAAATGGGAATTACAAAATATTTGTGAGACAGTTGTTTTAATGATAGTGTCCGACAACAATGTTGATAAACGTATGTCACCTAAACACACGTTTTGTGCTGACGTCTCGAATCTACGTAACGATAATGATTGCCTTGCCTACATAATGAGACAGCTTCACGTAATAATGAGCCTGAAAGTACGTCTGAAAACGATCGGTTTCGGATTTTCCGACATATAATTGAGTGACAAATTCTTGGATAGGTAATCTTTTCGACTATTACGTTTTATTTAAAACTAACGGTCGCACGCGGCTTCACTCATGTAAATGTCGGTTATCGCGGCAAAAAGTGTCCTTTGTCCTATTTATTTATTTAGACACCATGTTTTCATGGTCTCATCTCAACATAAATAAATACCAAATGTCATCAAAATCGGTCTAGTAGTTTCGGAGTCTATTCAATGCAAACAAACAAGCAAGCTTTCCTCTTTCTAATCTTAATATATATAAATAACGTGTCACGTTGTTTGTCCGCGATGGACTCCTAAAATACTTAACCGATTAAAATCAAATTTGTACACCGTGTGCAGTTTGATCCAACTTGAGAGATAGGATAGTTTTTATCTTGATAAGTAGTCATATTTTTTTTACTGCAGATACAATGCTAAAGTCAGTAGGAAATTACCACAGCAACGCGTGGCCGGGACAGCTAATATTAATATAGAAAAAAAAATATTTGCAGAGTTACTCCTCACGAAACTCAATGGCTAAAGGTTGAATTAAGCACGTGCACATAGCGATGGTGATATTGGTGAGCCTTCTATCGATTTAGCAATGGACAATAATTTAGGTTGCTTTTTTTCTTCACTGAGAGTCCTCTTTGATCGAACCGTTGATGACAGTCAAAACCGCGCCTATTGTTCACTGGTGATGTCCCTTCGCATGAGCAGTTGACAATATGGAATAAGTATGCATAATTTTTTTTAGGTTTTAAAATTCTTATTTAATTACAGTTACAAAGCTGAAAGAATTTTCGAAAAGTATTGATAAATACCAGTTACAATGCAACTAAGTACATAAAGTTGCGTGTTAGACAAGGAGATCAGATATGAACTTTGACGTTACATTACACGCCCGCTATATACATTTAAAAAGATCATTAAAAAGATGTCTTAGAAAGAGACAGGAAAACTGCAATTTCTAATTCAAATATCTCGGGTATTTTTTGACTAAAATCAATACATTTTTCACTATTAGCAGTATAATTTTACGATTTTTTTTTTTATAAATATATTTAACCAGCATATTTTTCTTTTCTTTCTTTATTATTTTTTTCTGTTTATATTTTATATTTCCCTACAGGATATACTTCTTCTCTGATAAAATACAGACAAAAACGTACCCATGCGTAATGACGATGATTGCATCAGAGACGGACATCAGTTGTTTGTCTCTTTTTAATCCTTATTGGGAGGAAAGGATAGTTGCTAAAGGTTTAAAACATACCTAATATGTGCACTGGCGATGATCCTGTCGCCAGCTAACTGCCACACGTGGAACTCGTGCACCGCTAGCACGCCGTCCACCTTTTCTAATAGTCGCCGCTGTATCGCGTCCACCTGTCACACAAATAATTGTGAAAATTATTTAAGTTTTAAAGGCTCTTTTTGTTTGATACATGCATGTTAACTTTCGTGATCGACGACTCAAAAGTTGATAGAAATCTTATATTTTGATGTCATACATGCATGTTAAATTTGATTGCAATAAGTTCAAGGATACTCGAGTTATCGTGCTAACGCACAGACACACATAATTCCAAAAACTGTATTTTTGGACTCGGGGAGGTCCAAAACGTGTAAATCCGTCAAAATCTCGAGGTCGAATTTTTTGACGCTTACAAGACTTCCTCTATACTACGTATACGAGAAAGTAACAAATATAGTTGGGAATAGAACCTCGTTTTAGCAAAGAATGCATTTATACGCGTACTGGACTCATTGAAGTGGAACATCATTTTCTCAATAAAAGTTTACTCAGTTTTAATTTGGGCAGCGTTCTTGTGTTATGGTCCTAAATTACTTAATCGTAACTCAAATAGAAACGAGTATGTACTGTTAAAGCAAGCAAGAATACTTTGACACGTTTTTTTGACGACCGTTAAGACCTAGTTAAGATAATAGATACATTCTTTTCGATTTTTTAATATATGGGATTTAGCCTGCCGAAACTATACTATATAACTATGTGTTTCACTGCAGAGCGAATGACATGTCTACATAAAGAGAAATTATTATTTCTAGGGTTCCGTACCTCAAAAGGTAAAAACGGAACCCTTATAGATCACTTTGTTGTCCGTCTGTCTGTCAAGACCCTTTATCTCGGGAACGAGTGGAGGTATCGAGTTGAAATTAAAACCATATACTCAGGTCTACCGTCCCTTGATGCTGTGAAAAAATCATACTTAGTTCACGCAAAAAAAAGATACAAGGTATATTTCGACACTCTCAAGGGAATCAAAATTCATAGGGTACCTTTCATTGACCTAGAACTATGAAATTTGCCAAGTAATATCCTGTTATACCTACCACAGGTAAGTACAGGAAAAACTCTGAAAACTATAAAACTATTTGTAATTAAATCATAAAAAATATAGTCTTTTTCTCTTTTGCCTTTATCTCGGGAACGCGTGAAAGTATCGTGTTCAAATTAAAACCATATAAGTACTCAAGTCTAGCAGTCCCTTGAAGCTGTGAAGAAATCAAACTTCTACGTTAACGCAAAAAAAAGATACGGCCGTTTATGTCCGCAAAAATACTAATTTGTACGTAACCCTCGGTAACTCGCCCAGTCGGACTCGCACTTGTCCGGTTTTTTTAGTTTAGGACCGTAAGACCCAATTCGTATTAGTGCGAATAATTCAGCGGAGTTTTGATGCTATACCAGAGCTATGGGAAAAAACTCGCCAAGAGTACCTTATTAGATCCTATATTTGAAAGTTCCGGTGGATATCGTGTGTTTAGAGTACGCGTTTCAAGTTGTAGTTGTACACACATCTTGTAGATTATTGCTATCTGAGGCCTTACTATTATGGGTAATAAATATAATGTCAATATCTAGTTTGCATTAAACCAATGTGTGGTATAACTTCAAGTACGTATAGGCATCAACTTTCCCCTGCCGGGGCGGAGTATCAGTTCCAGCTGAGTAAACATGATCAGTAGCAGCTTTATGCGGTTTATCGACGTGTAAACAATTAAATAGATCAGGTTTTTTTTTATATAATGAAAGAGTTCTTTTTTATAATTTTATATTAACTCGGATATAGTAACATGTGCTAAGAAACGCTTGTATTGTTTTCCTACTTGCGATACGTCCTTTTAAATACCTATTGATTTATCATTATCACTAGAAAACGGATATTAATTTAAATCTATCTCTTTAAAGTGTATTTGTTAATAACCTTTGAGAGCTATATTAAAAACTGTTTTTATTTAATTAGCAATAATCAATAACACATATTTATTAAACGTAACGGCAGAGAAAAGGATTATATTTTATTAATTCTCAAAAGGGGAAGTCCCTGGATGCGAGCAGCAGAGGAGTTGGGGGAAGCCTATATACAACAGTGGGTGTCTCTTGGCTATGAATTCTCAAAGCAGTGTTTCAATAAATTATCTATCTATCAATCAGCAATTTTGCTTGCTTTAGCAATAGATAATTTATGATTGTAGTAGGATTGTATGTAGGATTTATTTTGCAAAAAAATAATCTTTTCTGGTGGTTCGTGCATCAGAATTTGATCCAGAGGTTATCAGGTTGTCCAGGGTACAAAAAGCTTGGTTTGGTTGGTTGTAGGACGTGCTTGAAGCTCGCCTGATATCAAAGTCTGTCGCAGTAACATTAGTGAGTGTTAATAACATTGCTATGTGCCGAGAGTAGGTGGTAAGATAGCCCATTTGTCAGGGTCAGGTTCTGGGTCACGCTTATTTTTATCTTTGGTCTTTCCTTACGTACCATCAAGAGAAAAGAGGGTCATCAACATCATAACAGCCTTTATAATTCGACCCACTGCTGGGACACAAGTCCTCTCCTTATCAAAGGACAAGTTTAGGCAGTAGTCCACCACGCTTGGCTAAGGCGGATTGGTGGACGGAGTATAAAGTTATCAATACCACTTTGCTGATCCATTAGTCGCCTTCTACGACATCCATTGGAGGATATCGGGTGATTCTATTCTACTCCGACGGCATCACACGTTCACTTAATGAACTCTTTTGATATGTTTAACTAATAAAAAATGTACGCGCTTTCTTTTCAAGTGGCTAATCCGCGGTGTCGTTGCTGGGACCCTAACCCAATCTCCTACCGCGTAGAACTCTGTCAACCTTGCTCACCGACAGAAAACACAGCACTACGGAAAAAGAGATTTTGATTGGATTTTTGTAAGGTGTAGGGCAGGTACTTCCACAATTCAGGTGCTCCACCTTGAAGTAAGCGTATCGGAGTGTCATACCGTAAACGGTTGAAAAAGAACAATAATTTATATTACGTTGGAACAATGACACGACACTTTCGAATTTATTAGTTCGGGTTACGCCCTTTTGAATGTTAAAACTACGTGATACGAATTGATACTTAACAAAAACGCGAAGAACCTGTGTTAGGTAACAGTTATTGCGTGTTACAATGTGACTCTTATTGTGAAGAGAATAAGTGATTTGTTTCCCTCTGGTGTTCAATGCCTCAACAATAAAGGACAAAATATGCATATGCGGAGTTACGAAATAAGGTCTTATTTTTCTCGTTGAAATGCTTAATTGCAGGATTGTGTTGAAAATAAAATATTATGAAGGGCAGAAAGATAAGTAGGCCTTTGCGAATACACAAAGGATGGCATAATTTTGGAGTTGGGATACTTGCATTTTTCTGTGTGTATTAACTTAAAAGAATCAGAAATGAGGAGATCCGCAATATAGCCCTAAGAATTGCAAAACTTAAGTGGCTGTGGACGGGGCACATTGCTCAGAGAGCGGATGGCCGATAGAGCCGAACAGTTCTCGAGTGCCGACCGCGCAACGGACTACGCAGTGTGGGTAGGCCCCCCACAAGGTGGACTGACGACCTGATAAGGCTGGTGGTTACGCCTGGATGCGAGGAGTACAGAATCGGTCGTTGTGGTTTTTTTTGGTTCAGCAGTGGACGTCATGTTGCTGAAATGATGATGATGATAAACTTAAATGATTTTAGTTAAGGAATTCTTATCCTTTATTGTTGTCC
This sequence comes from Elophila nymphaeata, assembly GCA_955850985.1. Lineage (NCBI taxonomy): Eukaryota > Metazoa > Arthropoda > Insecta > Lepidoptera > Crambidae > Elophila > Elophila nymphaeata. The sequence continues at coordinate 21,269,686 of OY039072.1, forward strand.
CGAGGAGAAGAACACACCACAGAAATATATTTTGTCTTCGTAATGTTGTTTTTCTGTCGGTGAGTACCTGCCACCTTTGCAGAGTTCCAATATAAATGTAATAAAACATAGTAACAACTTATTAATATTAAGTGATGAATGGATTTCGTATGGTATAGGACAGTGAACATAATGTGTGATAATATAATTGTTTCTCTTACCTGTATGTGAGTAGGTACTGTCTGCAAAAGAATCAGAGAAGATTCTCTCAACAAAGGCCACACTGAAGCTAAGATCAGTATAACGAGGACTATACTGAGCGCGGGGTCGATATAGTACTTGTACTTCCAGTCCGTTAGCCAGACGACTAAAGCTGAACCCACTACTATTAATGAACCTAGGACAAAAGAGAAAATTTCAGTCACATATTCCATACAAAATAAAGAGGACACAGAAGGAAATCCCACTTTCTGGTTAGATGTGGCATAAAAATAATATTTTACCAGGTTTTTAAAAGAATCAGTTAATCATTAGTTTTCCTTCTTAATTATTAGTTAGTGGTCAAACCTGACTTATATAAATCCACAAAATCGGCGTTAACCTTAAAAAGCGAATGCTTGGGCACGCGGACATAAGCAGGTATGTAAGTCTTGAGATTCCTTTTCCGTATTACTAAAGCACGTAATTTATGAAGATTACCTTCTGCACTCACTTTATGTTGTGATCGACAATACAAGAGGCATTATTACCTAATAGGTAAGGGTTGTAATGACAATAAATATCATAGTCCAATAACGAAGTTTCGATCGAATAAAACTAGATACGCAACGGTTGCATTAACAATAAATACCTTAATCCTATATTGTGATAGCGATCTCAGTAGGTAATTACGTGAAATCACGTAGGGTCATTACGCCTGTTATCGTCCACTTAGTGGAGTTATCAACTTTGAAAATAAAATTAAAATATTTCTTTATTATAATTTTATAAAATAACTACTGAAATGAATTCCTATATTAGTCTATTTATAATTAATGCGAACGTGTTAGCGGTGACAGTCATGTTGTTTTTAATATTTTAAAATAAGTAATAAAATGCCAATATTACCAGTTTCCGACCGCAAAGTTCAGTTTTCGTCCACCAGTTGTCCTATTTTCGACCGCATCAATTGAGTATGGATTTCATGAATAAAAACATGTTTTAAAATGAAATTGTTAATCAAGATAATAACTGTAGTCTAAAAATCAGTCTTTGTTACCAAAAGTTGTTAATAGTTATCTAATTAAAAAAAAATACAAGCGATCAGAATTAGTTTTCGTATTAATTAGGCATTTCTCTTAATTTAAATTTTGTTTTTATATCTTTACTCACACACTCACATGATATGAATCTCATAATACAGACAAATCAATTAATATTTATAAAACTCATAAAAAGACAACGAATAATATAACAAGACATAGTCTTATTCAACATAAATATCATAATTTTCTACATCACAATCACGACATTTCTATAGAACATATTTTTAAAATAAATTAATAATAATATGTAATAATTTTTGCGATTACAAACGCGTAAATATTTTTTAAAACTAGAAAAAATACACTGAAAAAGATTGACCTTCTAAGATCCGAACGAAATATTACCGTATATAGATATAGAGGTAGGGCACAACAGACTAGCCGCTAGAATTTGCAGCCCAAGTTCAGGCTGCAAATGCTAGGTAGTACCTACCTCCCCATTACAAAAGACCACAGTCAAAAAAAATTTTTTGTGATGTTGTATTTCTGTTGGTAAGTAAGGTCGCTAGAGCTCCACGGGGAAGGGATAAGGGTTGCCAGCGCGCGAGTGTCAGATCACTGTTGCAAGCATCTAAGGCTACAGTTGCTGCTTACCACCAGGCAGGACGTATGCTTGTCTGCCAACCATTTACCATAAAAAATAACACCAATCACTTTTCAAATAATGAGGTCATTACTATTATCCATCATAATATTACAAATTTAAAGAAAACTGGCCGAAAACAACCCGTTAGTCCGTTTTGCCTTTTTAAACCCTAAAACATGATGTTAAACTTGCATATTTTTTCATTCATCATCATCATATCAGCCGAGAGACTTTAGGACATAGGCCTCCCCCAAGGATCTCCTAACCGGTTGGTCCTGCGCTGACCGCATCCAGCAGCTTCCCGCGACCTTTACTAGATTATCAGTCCACCTTGTGGGGCCCTACCAAAGCTGCGTTTCCCAGTACGTGGTTGCCAGTCGAGGACTTTTCCTTCCACCCCAATGGCCGTCAGTCCTCCTCGCAATGTGACCTGCCCACTGCCACTTAAGGTTCGCAATTCTTTGGGCTATGTCGGTGACCTTGGTTCTCCTGCGGATCTCATCATTGCGAAACTCCGAGCATAGCTCTCTCCATTGCTCTTTGGGTGACCTTGAGCCTTCTTATCAGACCCATTGTAAGACATTGTAAGGCCCATTCATTCAACTGTTTGAATATTATTTGAAAAAATAATATTGTAAAATTTTATTACACTATCATAAAATAATCACTTTAATTTATTCTAAAATAACAAAGTATGTCGAAAACTGGGATTTTTTACTTTATATCGAATTTTCGACCGCATGCCATTAAATGTCTTACATTTATACTTAAGTAAATCTAATAAGCGGACTGAAATTGGCCGTCGTAATATATTTTTTCATTCAATTGTTTTGTTAATATTATTTCATTTAATAATGTTGTAACATTTGGTTGCAGGTATTATAAAATAATCACTTTTAGTTTTTTGTAACAGAGTTTGTCGAAAACTGGGACGTATTGTACTTTATGCCCGATTTCCGACCATAGGCCATTTCAACGTATTAGGTTTATATTTTATTAAAGCTAATAAGCGGACGAATATTGGCCATCGCCAATATTTGTACACATAAAGTTCATATTGCTAAATAAAATTTAGTTTACTTACATGCATTTTCGTATATCAGACAGAACCTAATTGACATGGGCGGGCCTGTTATAGACCACCCGGTCGAGATTAGGACTTTCTAATAAAAAGGGCGTACCCTTTCTCGTCCACTTCGTTTTATATATTAATTATTGTAAATTAGAATAATAAACTATTCGTCCACACTATATTTATAGCAAGCTATATGTATAAACAGTAAACAAACCAAGAAACACAATAGAACTATTTTTTATTTACTGCGTAAGTTCCGGCACGTCACTATTTTTTCTGCAATATTTGACACATTTTCACTCTTTCGCCGGGTACCATAAACTGCATAGCTTAATCCTAGTTAATGACCGCGTTCCAGTGCACTGTGTAGGCATGTACTTACTGTGAAGTTATTCAGGTCGTAATACATAAATATTTTAAGGACCTATGTATAACCGTTTTGCTATTTTTTGACGTTATATCAAGGACGGCGGTTAAATGGACGAAAAGGGGAAGCGGTCGGCAAACAGGCGCAATGACCCTATAACTCTTTAAATAATGACACAATTTCTGTTCTAACTAGTTATGTGAGTGTGTTATTTGTGCGTATAATATGTAATATAAATTAATATAACCTAAAGATAATTTAGTTTGTGTGAATATGAATCCACACGAATAAAATTAAGTTGCATGTTATTGGGATAGCCAATTTTGAACACCACCTCAATTTTACTAGCTTGGTATTTCCTACCAAACTACAGTTCAGGTCTTCACTGACTACATAATACTATTGGACTAGGTGCTAGCGGTACTAACTCTCCGCAATTTCAATTCTCCTTCAAAGTGTTCGTGTGCATCTTTACCAGGATCGGTTTTTTTAGTTACAATAAAATGCCAAAAAACCATGTAAGTATTCCAAAGTTGGTACTTACAGATTAGATGCCGGATCACTATTAGTCTCTCCTACAAACAAATTACTTCTATAATTAAACATCAATAAACATTTATGAGATCATAGATATCACGATACTCGTATCTATCTACTGATAATGTACCTTTGTTATATAGCCTGCCATACATTGTAAGTCCACATTAGCAGCTTATCAAGTTATTTTAACCTAATATTCGCTTGGGATCACATTCGAGTGAGACACTTATGCTCTTGAGGTTTTGCTCTTTGCATTGCTTTAGTAGCGAGTATTACTGATCACTCAACCCTATAATTAATTGTAGGCTGATCTGACGCCAAGGCTAAGAAATTAAGGTCACGGGTTTGTGATAGCGGTAGTGTTGCCAGAGGCTTTTGTAATGAACTTTGCTTCGCTGTAATATAAGTATTGGTCCACAACTGACAACGCAAGCCAGCATGCATGGTCCTACAAAGGAAAGGAGAACTTCAGAACACTCGACGATAGAACGCGATTAATAATGCAACATTCCGACGTAATTGTAAAGAGCTTGTATTTAAATGAACAGCATACTAACCTAACCTAATCTACAAAAAAGGATAAATGCTCACCAAAAAAGTGTAAAGTCTCACCATAAGTTGTTTTTGGTGAACAAAATATCCATTTTGGTGAGCGAGGTGAGAGGTGAGAGGTAAAATTTTGTAGGGAGCGAAGAAAAGGACTAATAATTAACTATAGAAATTATTGACTTTCAGCAAGAAAAGTAGATTTTCAAATTAGCAATTATAATTAAAATGAATAATTCAGTAAGCTAAAACAGGAGTAGAGTTATAAATACTCGGTGCTCGTACTACATTTATCATAATCATTTTACGAAAGGCTCTAGGGCCTGTTTCACAAGTTCTGATTGAGCAGTAGTGAGCATATTTGTCAGTTAAATTAAGAGTTTTGACTGCCGGTCAAGTACACTTTAATGGGAACTTACTTAGACATTTTAAAACTGGTCCATTGACCATAATATCATTTTTGATTGATAGACCTCTCCAATTCAAAATCCTCTTTGATGGAGTCTTACCCTTGGAATGAGTTCGATCTTATCTCGCACCACAGGGTGCGAGCATCGATTGACAGTCAGCGAGTTTGTCAAATCGATAAACAAATTTCCTCTATCGTTTCTAAGCGACAGCACGAAACAAGGATATTTTATCGATATGTAAAATTTATTCCAATTAAATCAAATCGTATCGATTTTTTAGGAATGAAAGAGTATTAGTACCTATCCACATAGGTAGATTTATTATTAATCGACTTAACTAGACGGATTTGTAGATAAACTGATTTACATAGTACAAAAATCAATAATAATACTGTTTCGTTGGTCGTTTTATCCTTATTCACATTACTGCCTTTAAGCCACAGATTAATCGAACTCGACGATGGGTCAAATGGGCGAATTCGTGCTACTAATAGATCTAAATAGTAGAGAAATCCATGGACGCAATGTGATATTTACAGGCATAATTACTTTTCTATGCCAACATAGGCCTGTTGGACTGTTTGCTATGCCGATATTGAACAAAAAATGCTTGTAATTTTATAGACGCGTCAATCAATAGGCAAATGAACCAATAATATAGATAGTATCATTGAATCGAAGCGATTGTCGCAATTCCGTAATCTATTACTTGTACTTGACCTATTTATGTATCAACAGAAAATATTTTGTAACACCATTGGAGGTAATTATTATTGGCACTCCCGTGTTTACCTCGCTTATAATATATCTATGTATTTTGATCATTGCCACTGATCGACTAATGTGTGATAAGATTTGTCAAAACTAGCGCAAGGCTAATAATATGCTTCGCATGTTTGCCGTTTACAAAATAATGTCAATGAAAGACAGCATTGGACTGCAATAAAAAGTTTTAAAGAAAACTGGGCGTAAGTACGAAATAAATTAGCCGAGTAAATATTTTAGGCATCTCGCCGACGTATTTTAAGAGATTTTTATATATTCCGCGAGAGATAACAGTCGGTCTGATTGTAGATGAGTTAATGCTGCGTGTGTCGAAAAAAATGGGGGCCACTTAACGAAGGAATCTGAGTTTATTTATTTGAGGTCTACCATTCCTTTCCACCATATAGTATTAATCATAATATAGACTACATATACTAATGGCAGGAACCTAAGGTTTCATTCATCATCAATTTCGATCGTTTTTGAGCTTGGTTAACATTTTCGTTTTCTTCATTTGACATTTTCTCTTTTAGGGCGAGGGGTTGTTTTCCAAAACTCCTGAATGTTAAATAATTCTATGACCTATGACTTTCATTCTTGATGGTGATTAGGGAGTCATAACTTTAAGATTTGAGAATAAATTAATACTTTACTCAATGTAACATATTTCTAAACAAACCTCGAAAGATTAGTTTGATACAAATTTATTAGTTTTCCGCAAAATAGTGGACAATTAACAAAATTGAGATTGGTATTTTGTTAAAGCTCACTAGAGCTTTGAGCTCAGTAGTTGTTTATTAGTAAACAATTAAGAATCCATAGGACAAAATACAGAAAAATATGATGCGCATACAAACGGACATAATGATCATACCTAACAACATCACAGGTCAGGGTAAAAAAAATGTCGATAATAACTCAATGTAAAATCGGGTGATAAATTTTGTGCTAAAACAGTTTTGCTAAATAATTTTGTGAGTTCTAACTCCATCATATTCCAATTAGTAATTTGTAGCTAAATGCATTTCTTAAAGTCAACACTCAACGCCAGTTACAATGGAGAACGGTAGGTACACAAAATACGCCGAAGTGGGCAGAAGTGGGCACCCCGCGGGGTTTCGGGAAATCTTATGCTCAGATCAGGATGGATTGGATACTTTATTATTTCCCTTGTAATATGTATGCAATATAACTTGCAAAGTATATAAATACTATTGTATTTATGTCCCTGTCGATTCTACCACTTTGCCATGCAGTAAAATGGTCAGTTAGACCATATGTTGTGTGACCGCATTAAATCCAATAAAACAACAACAAACAAGCCCATTTTAAATCCAGAGTAGACAAATCATTTGCCACTACCTCAATAGAGGCTACTATAGGTCAGATCTGTAGAATCCGAGAAAAACTATAAATTTTACTCCTGCTGTGCTGTGCTATGATTGTGAATAAATATTGTGAGGTTAATAATCTCGTCTGATTTGTATAGAAATGTGACAATTGGAATTTAGTGAGGATATTGGCAATTTGCAATGTTTTACAATGGATTTAGATATTTCGGAAACGCTTTATCTTGCAATTTCGTCATAGATATAAACTTCCCGTCCTTTGCTCGTGGTTTAAGGTTAAGGTCACGGCATTCGATCATATTTGGAGAATGTGCAATGAGGACCTTCAAGACCACCGTATCGGAATAACGTCTTCCTCATTAGACGAATATAATTTTATGATCTTCCGATATTTAAGACTGCGGAAGTTTCTTTCACTTTCCTATTGAGCTTCTTGTAGTAACCTACACTAATATTATAACGAGGTAAGGTTGTGAGTTTGTTTAGGAAGTAATCTCTGGATAGTTCCAGATATTTTTAATAGAGCAATATTTAGAATGGACTTTCAAGGTGGGCATAGGATACTTTTGATCTTGTTATACCAACAGGAACGGGATACACGCGGGTGAAACTGCATGCGGTAGTTTGGGATAAAGTATAACTTCGGCGATTCGTAAGAAGTTTAAGAGGCTTTCCATGGAATGCAATAAATTTGTAGCTTGATTTCCTTTGTTTAGATGTAAAAATATTCCTTGGGTGGGCATCGTTTAAATTGTTTAAAAAATATTACCTATTTAATGTTGAAAATTATTACCTTTTTAAAAAGGGTATTTAATTTTGTGGAGTAAATTAAAAAACTCCAACATATAGGAAAAAATAGTTTAATTTGTAACATCCCGTCTCATAAAATAGTTTTCTTTTCGTATTTTAAGTAATTTAAAATGTATTTGAATAATTTGGTACTATTTTGTTTATAGCTTAACTAGAGTGGGCAAAAATGGCTCATCGTAACATTTGATAATCGTAAGGCATATCCTTATCAGGTCATTTTCTACAGTTATTGTTGGTTTCAGTGTGCTCTGTATTTGTTCAGAGCTCGTTATGTATTTATGACGAATCAATTTGATCTGAACATGAGTATTCGATACAATTTCGGAGGACATCATGCATGACCTCACCGCAGTACAACATTTGTGACAATGAGTTAAAACGGACGCTGCATAAACAGAAGTGTTTATACAATAGATTAGTTATGGTCTGACTATTTACAATATGTTAGACAATTTTTTTTCAATAACACGATTAGGAGTAGGTGACTTTTACAGTGTTGGGTAATTAGTCAATTAAGTTAGCGATGCGATGCTAATTTTTTATTAGTTACGGTCCAGTGAATAGAGATCGAACGCAAAAGTTAAGTAAATAATCTTCCTACGCAGAATGTGGGATTCCTTCGTGATCTTAGCGAATGCTCCAAGACTTCAAGGACTTGGTAACTAGTCTTTGTTCTTATGAAAGCGATATTCTTAATTTTCACGTGGTGTTAGGACAGTATTCAAACGCCGCTTATATTATGTAGGTACATATATGACTAAATTTAATTTAATCGAGATTAATTCAGCCAAGAGACGCCCACTGTTAGACATAGGCCCCCCAAGGATCCCCAACCCCATCAGTCCTGTTCTGGCCGCATCCAGCGGCTTCCCGCAACCTATGCCTATGGGGATGATGATGTGATTAATTCACATCAGAGACAGAATAAATCCATCATCCAAAACTAGGCGCTAGCGATTCGTGGTATAGCCGCAGTAACGAGGGCGGTGCGGCGAGCGATGTCCAGGCACAGGGCGTAGATAGCGGAGGAGCCCATAAAAGACTAGAGTCCAGCCCGGCTAGCATGACCACCGAAACGCCATTTATCGCGTTAAACTGTCAAAAATTATTGGATATAACTGCAATCTTGAAAATTTATCGAAACTGCTGCGAACATGTATAAGCCTTATAAATGGTCGCAGTTTCGATAAAATTTCAAGTTGGCGGTTATATCCAATAATTTTTGACAGTTTAACGCGATAAATGGCTATATCATATCGTGTTTCGGTGGTCATGCTAGGCGGGCTGGGGCGGATTTACAAATTTGCCGCCAGTAGGCTAATAAACTTTTGCCGCCCCTACTTCTTTCTGAAATTCGATACCCTAGTTCCACCGAACATATAAGTATATATGCCTAGTTCACAATCATATTAATTACATTTGCAACTTTATTATACTCTATCTTCCTTATCAGATTTTTCCCCTTTATTAAATAAATAAAATTTTCGTGGCTCCTTTTCTCTGTGTAATAAACAAATTTGGGCCCAATTTGCCGCCCCCTAAAATCTGCCGCCCTAGGTCCAGCCTACTCAGCCTACTGGTAAATCCGCCACTGCCAGACTCTATATCAGGACATTTTCCAAGGCTGAAATTATAGAAGCTTGCACCGGGCATAAAGAGGCTAGTTAAGGTACTGGTTGGTGATAGTGGTAGATAGGCTTGTTTTAAGTCCGCCTGGCTACGACCACTATCTTATCTAAGTCTGTCGCTACAACTAATATTTCGTCATTTAGTGATAAGATTGCAAAAATAGCCAGTGCCTCGGTGGATGAAGGTTCTGGGTGAGGCTATTTTCTACCTTGAGCTATATCGTCCTTTACTGGTTTATTGATTTGATCCCATCAGGACAACAAAATTGTGCTCCGTTTGGTTCGTTAAGCGCGGCCGCACATTATAAGAAATTTCTGACTCGCCGGACGGCACTCGGTGCATAGGTACATTTTGTATTACATCCCGCACACTGTTAGAAAAATTTTGTCCAATCGTCCGTTTCTGATGCACACTAATGGATGGCACCTAAGCCGGCCATAAGATTTTTTCTGTTAGAAATGGCGGAAGGCGTGTTTGATATAGATTTTGTACTAGGCCCCGCACACTATCAAATCTTCGCTTCAGTTCAGGGGCCTTATCGCGCTATTTACTACGTTTTTAGCAAAACCAAATCATTATACACTTACGAGCAATGAAATCGACTCACCGGTACGCTTTGGTTCAGAACTCCCTAATCAAAATCTACAATCAGTAAATATGAATTGTTAACCCCGTGTGTTAAACAAGAACCTAAGCTTGCATTAGACCAGTTTTTACTGTGATAGATTTTGTTTTATTGATTTTACAAATAGAAAACCAAATACAAAAAATTTAGCTCTTTTAGCTAATTTTTTTGGGGAAATCAGCTGAATTTTAGGGGTCAATAAATCTGTAAGATTAATAAATTATTCAATAAACAATGTTTCTATTAACTCTGAACACTCTGCATAGTCACAGAAATGGCGTATGACGTAAAAATGAGAAACCAGGGTTTCCGAAGAAGTGAGTATATTGTCGCCAATACTTCGTTTATAGGTGTTTAGAGTAGATTAAATAAAGCTTATGAAATGCACATTCAAATTATAGTTACAGGTTTTGTTTATCTAATCTTATTTTTATATGCCGATATATTAAGAATCGAAGCCTATGAGGTGAGTCGATTTTATTGCACGTAAGTGTAGTTTTCATACATTTTGACAGCTGTCAGCTGCAGTGAAATTAAAGATTTAATTGCGGAGGTGGACAAATACCCATGTGTAATAGAATCTTGAGGATGAAAATTATCAGACTAAAAATATACAGAGACTTAGCTTGGGAGCAAATATGCCAAACATTCATTGAGCCGATAGCCTTATAGCTATTTTGGCACTAGGCAATAAGGGGGTGTTTAGTCGGTAGGAGTCCGACATAACCCTTGGGCCGGCCTAGGCTATCCATGTAGGATTCACCCCCTTCTACCCAGGTTCTTCTGACCCCGTTCCGTTAAAATGTCCAGTACTTTTTGGAACAAAAGAGTAAGGTGGTAAAAAATAAAGTCTAGATTAATCTATTCCTTCTAAATAGATGTGATGACAATTTTAATTGCCTCAAGAATTTGTCACGGCACTGCCGGGGTCAGTGATTTCCGCGTTGAAAGTGAAACTCAATGTCGAGGTGATTCATGTAATTTAAACATTTAAACTCTTTTCCTTAGATAAAGCGACTGTTCCAGTCGAGAGCTAAGCTAAGCCATCAATATTTTGGCATAATTTTATAGCTTCTCTATATTTCCGCTATTTGTTGTTTCTGGGCTATTTGCGTTACTGCGACCTATAAAAATCTATTGTGACTAGCCTCCAAGTAAGTTTTATTGATGCCTTACATGTACACCAGTGGCGTAGCGTGGGTATCGGCCGCCCGGGGCGGAAGATAATTTTGCCGCCCTCTTATTTAGGTATTTCAATTTAATGTATACTATGCAATACACACTAAGAAGTTTAAAAAGTATAGATGTATTGCACTTGCTCGAAAATGGCAACGAAAAAGTCAGGCAATTGCCGGATTTACATTCAGTTTGGAACTAATGAAAAAAAAAATCGGGAACGCTCTCGCATTTTGGGCTGGTCGACTGAACTTCATTGCAACGTTTTAAGTTATCGCTTGAAAAATGCCTTCCTGTGTTTTTAAATAGTGTAGTAAATTACGTTATCGCTGTTAGAGACAAGACAACGTGTCATTTCATTCGAAAATACGTTTTTCTTATTAAAAAAATTCAAATGAAATTTTTTTTTGGGTTTACAAACGCTTATTTTTAACACTTGAAACCCCTCCGCCTGTCTGAAAAAATGGCAGGTCGATTTTTTCAGTGTATTTTTTCTAGTCTCAAAAATATTCAAGCGTTTGTAAACGCAAAAAATTATTCCACACTATAAGGTAGTTTCATCTTAACTGGACGTCAAATATTTGCAAAAATATTTCGTTCGGATCTTAGAAGTGCAAATTTCAATGATTGTATGAAACAATGATTACCATAAAAACGCACCAAGCACTGACAAATTTCGACGGTGAAAGCAGTGCCCTGGTAGCGTAATAGTTAACGCTGCCGCCCGGATTGCGGAGGATGCTGGGTTCGATTCCCGCCTGGGACAGTGTATTTTTTCTTGTCTTAAAAACAATTTCAATTTAATTTTGTTATTCAATTTGACTGTCATTGGCAAAAAGTTCGCGTGTGTAGGTACCTATATCCTCTGTTTTCGGTATCGGTGCGTGCTCTTGCCAATGAGCGCTAAGCAACATTCAAAGAAAGGGGATTCCCCGAATTCGTCACAGAATAACTGATGAAAAATGCCATAGATACTCTTTTCAATTGGTCCGAATTTGTAGTTGCAATAAAATATGCAATGGTTTCAATTATTTTTTATAGATTGTGAAATTTTGCCGCCCCCTCAAATGTGCCGCCCGGGGCGGACCGCCCCCCCTGCCCCCCCTACGCTACGCCACTGATGTACACTTTTAGCTAGACACTGTCTAAAAATGATAAGATATTTCCAGCTTGGATTGTTTTGATGTAATCTGGCTCTAGAATGGGAGACACATTCTAGAGCCTTTAAATGTAGCTTTTTGGTTTACAAACGCATAGTAGTAGTATAACACCCGTATTCACAAACATTACTATGAGATCTCTCGACTCTTGGATAAGTAAACGCATTGCGTTGAAGAGAGCTCTGTGATTGGTTCGTTTCTGTTGCGTAGTTCACATCGTTAAATTTACTGACGTTTTACTACTTCAAACTTTTGACATCTCGACCTGTGCTTTTGACATCTCGATCTTTATGATATTTTAGAATGTTTTGAACTAAAACTAATTTGCTCTCGAGTACTTCCTACTCTACTTTTCATCCAATTTCTATGAGAAATTATCTACTGAGTAACAAGAACAGATACGTAATTCGCACCCTTTTTTTTTCAAACTCTCTTATAATGTCTGAGACTTGTGTATTTTTGCAATTTCTACTGATAGTTAATCTTGTTAGCTATCGAAAGATACCAAATTGTTGCTACAAGTTGCAAAATTGTCGCTTGGTTTTTGAAGGATAAAGTCAAAATTAGGAAAAAAATATTTAAGTTCTTGTAGAGGGTGGGAGCTAGACCCCTAATTTGAGATATTTTTACCGATAAAATTGTCAGTAGAACACGTAAAGTTTGTTTAGTACTTCCCCGGACACACTGTTACTTTAAAACACTTCAGTCTGCAACATTGTTAATAAAATGTCACAAATGTTGTTTACGCCGGAAGCTTTTATGTGTAGAGTACCACGCTTATCCATAAGCAGATAAATACGGTAGGTAGACAATTGAAATAACAATACATAATAAAATGAAACTGGCAATATAAAGAAAAACAAAATAGCGAAAAGGACAAATAATTCCTAGCATAAACTGATGAGTTATAAACAGTCGTTAAGGGAGCTATGATGGTGAAAATTTACTTATGAATTGTATCTAATTATCAGTTGGATGAGAAAGGCTCCCTTCACACATATAATTTGAAATATGCTGTCGCTATACTCTTGGTATAGTATTTAAATGACAATTATATTAAATACATATTAGATAAATTTTTCATGCGGTAAAATTAAATTCAATATTCCATTCCGTAATTGATACCCAATCCAATAAATTTGTTAAATTTTACACATCCATTTCAAAGTTTAATGAATCATCAAGAACTGTATTCATGTTATGTTTTCGGGATAGAACCACTTGATAGAATGATAAGTCTTGATAAAACTAAGTAGTTTATTTATAAGAAAATTAAAAAAATATATGGGAATGGATGTGAGTATGCCCGACTTGATAGCTTCATAATTGTAAATTAAAATTATAATTTGCTAGAAATAAAGTAAACTAGGTGACAGCGGCGTGTCGACGGTGATGAAATGCTGATGATATTGTATAAAATTAAATTCATAGGTAGTTATATCTCGTTAATAGTATTCAAAACCGGATCTCTCGACTCCAATGCCAGCATTAGATACATGCGTCTCGGAAAGTCGTCATCGTTAATTATGGTAAGATATCATCGTAAGGCGTCCAATAGTAATACAACATACGGTAAACGCATGGAGAAGTAACGCATACCCTGAAAGTAGCTTGCTTGCTCGGAATCATCTAGCCCGCGTGGCATAGGTACACTGCCCATGCCATGCGTTTGTAAAGACAACATGTTTTGTTACACATTGTATATTTAAGGCTAAGAACTCATGGAACGTTTTCTACCCGCGCGCGTCCGCAGCGGTTGCGGGACCGCTGTTTTGTTTCTAAACTCACAACACCGCAGTTCTGTGCGGTAACGCAGTGGCCGCGGTTGCCATTATTGGGCGGTTATTTACGATCCAGAATATTATTATCAGTTGAGTCTGTACCCCCTTGGCACCGCAGTCGCAACCCGCAGAGGCTGCGGTTGACCGGGGCCGCGTGATTCTACAAGTTGTCAGCCGGTGCAGCAGGAATCACAAACGGCCGCGCCGGCCGCGGTCGTAAAATTTGCTATCTGCATTTCTATAATACTAAGTGATCCTACAAGTGGTGGTCTCGCAAGGCGCAGGTAGAAATCGCTCCCTGAGTTCTTAGCCTAAGGAAGACGGAATACTGTTCTTAAAGTATTCCGTCTTGAAATATAGCGAAGTAGCTTCAGCGTCGTAGTGTCAACTTGGCTTTATGAGAAACAGCTAAACGTAACGTCAAAGCTTATCGTAATAAAGAACAATGGAAATGCATTCTAAAAGTTTAATGACAAAGGGTGACTCACCTAAGGCGTCTGAGAGCACGTGTAGGAACACCCCCTTCATATTCATATGGCCCGCATCACTGTTTTTGGTACGGCAAGGTGTTTGCTTATTATTATTTGGTAATTTATCGTTCTTAGGCGGAACCATTTCGTCTGTTTCTTCGGGGTCAGGGGTGTTGTGTCCGAGAGCTAAGTCTGCATTGCTATTCACGATTTCGGTGAGATGCCTCACGTTTGATGGTGGGGGTACGCCTCCATGCGAGTGGCCGTGACCGCCGCCATGTTCTGGAATAAAAGAGAAATTTAACACATATTTCCTGCTCTCAATTTTTTTTGGGGTACGCTAATAGGAGGTAATAATTGCTTTCTTTTACTCCTCAGCCGTTATCTCAATATTAACATCCTTCTTTCACGCAGTCTATTCAATTTTTCCTCTATATCCATCCACATGCATTCATATCCTATTTGTAGAATATATTTGAATATTTTAATGCTTTACCAATATAAAACATTGCAATTGAGCTGACGTATTTTACATCGGCACAATGTTATCAAAACAATCTATTGATTGTTGAACAATAGTTGTATTCACATTTATCAAAACAATTAACGTTTCTATTCCTTTGTGACACTGGACAATAGGGCATGCGATGGGTAAGGTAATTTGGCATTCTTACCGTGAAACAGAAACAGGCCGACAATATTTAATATGAGGCCCAGAGTCCCGACTGCAACGAGTAGCCTCGCGTCATGTATCATTTCTATTTCAATGAACCGTTTGACCGCCTCGACTGTGATGCTAAAGCATAGAGCCACCAGGAACACAGCGTTCACTAGGGCCCCTAGCACCTCCGCGCGAGCCCATCCAAAAGTATTCTTTGACCATTTCTTAGGTGACATCTGTTATGGAAAATTGTTTGTTAGGTACAATTGATATTTATAATGAACTGGGGGTCTCCCTTCAATGCTCGTTCTTAAAGAGCTGATATAGATGGCATCTATTACATGCGCCCCGGCGTTATACATTTTTTTTGCGAATTTTTAAAAAAATGTGAAGCCATTTGAAGTGCTACAGAAAAAATTTAACTGTCATGTTTTAAGTTGTAATGTCTATATTTGGAAAAAAAAAAAATAAGCCCCATTCCTACCCCCATTGGCTGCTATGAAGGAAACAGTTATGAAAAACAAAATTATGAGTTAAAAGTTAAAACTATTCCTAGTAATGACAGTATGAATAAAAGAATATTGTGAACAAAAAAAGTATCAGGAAAAGATTATGAAGAGTGATAATTTCGAACACAAATCGGTAGTAGAAAAATAAAATAGAAATAATAGTTTTATGAGAGCCACTATGGACCTGTTAGTGGCTGGTTTTTAAGACTGCTATTTTTCGACAGCAATGAGGACCACCAACTTAACGTGCCTTCCGAAACATGGAAGAAAATTGCGTTTACATTACACATTCAAATCTATCATTGCTAAAGATTTGCTTTATTAGTAACAAACTACTTTCAGGGTGTGAGTTTACACATTCAGACAAGTGTTAATGCCATTGTGAATGTTATTATTTTTTCCACTGTTATGGTAGTGAAATGTGTTAAGTAATTATACTAACATCATTGGTATTTCAAAACATAAGTCAGGACCACATTCAATGCCAATTGCTGATCCTTTTTACAAAGCTAAACAAGTCACAACATATTTTCTTAGCACAATAACAAAGACACAATAAATACAAATAAAGGTCCCATGACTTCTGAGAATTCGAAACAAAGGACTAAAATAGCATAACCATTATAATGGGAATTGCACTTTATATTAGCAGTCTTATGAAACGTAGATCAATTAAGAAAAAGGTAATAAAGTGACTGCAACCGAAAAGTATTTGTAAACATTCCGAGGTTTTTAAACTGATTTGAAATACTACATCTAAGTTTAGCCCAGCAACATGGCAATCATGCAGGATGCCTGATTTGTAACCTGTTTGTAACCACTAAGTGTACAATTTTCTTAAAAGACTGTGAATTCTATGTAAATGAAATAAGGTTGAAAATTTATCGAAATGTGAATTGCACAAAATTATTCATCTTTTTAAATTAATTCTAAAAGCATTACTTATTTATAATACCTTCTAAAAACCCCATAAGAAAACTCTAGTACATAGATATCTTGTTTCTATGTAAATTGAAAAACCACAATACATATTGTAAAGAATGTCTTAACCGATTATTGAGTGTTTAGGAACATTTTAACTGTTTATGCAAATATAAATTTACTTAAATATATAAAGTTACAAGCAAGAATACTGTTTTAATTACTTAAATTATATCCAAATTTCAATTGAAACTTAGGGCGCCTTCAATTTAGTATCAATCCATATAAATAAATGAGTGACTGAGTGAGTGGTAATCTAGCTATATTTAATATAGATAGATAGATAACGCGGGACCGCTGCTCGGCTGCAGCGCGACAGCCGCGCGGCAGGGTTTATAAAGATTTACAAAGCAGTGCGGAACTAAGCGACAAATTTTTTGTATGTATAACTACATAGATCATAAATAAATTTGTATAGGCATCATTAGTTCATTACTCATAATAAACATTTAAATGATTAATTCAGTTTATAGTGAGAATATAAAAACATAATTCCAACATGATAGTTACTATTACTTCATGCTATTTATATAAAATATGTAGAATTACAAATGGGGAAGTCCATAGGAAATAGTGAATCAGATACCATAAACTATTAATTCTAAGAATGTGTGCAATGTAAAATGAATGATGTCATTCAAGAGGTAGGTACTACATTATAGCAATCTTAATTAGATTGTAAATAAACTATTAAACCTGTGTAGTATTTTGAAACAAAATACTATTTTGTTTTGTAGTGGGCATAATGCACGAGTCATAATGCTAGACTCAAAGACTAAGACTCTAGTAGACTAAAGATGCTTATTCCATAAGGGTCGACTAGAAATGCTCTATCCATTTCAGAGCTGATAAATGTGATCAGTGGCGAATTTACCAGTAGGCTGAGTAGGCTGGAGCCTAGGGCGGCATATTTGGCCCAAACTTTTTTCTTACACAAACAAAACAAGCCCCGAAAAATTTTATTTTTTTAATAAAGGAGAAAAACTGATGTTATGTGTAATTTATTCAATATTTGGTGACAAAAAAGTTTATCATTATTGTTATCAAATAAATGTGTTCAATAGATGAAACTAAATAAAAAATAATGCTAAGTCAAAAGAGTATTCCCCATACATTATAAAAAGATGTAAAACAAATTAATATTATTCCGCAATATCGTATTTTGTCACTGATATATTAAAATGATATTAAATATCATGCATCCTGTACATATTGCACAAGAATCTTAATGAATTAAAAGTCACTACATATAGTTACAGTCAATTTAAAGAAATATATGGAATATAATAATAAGGAATCCCAAAAAAAGATTTATAAAGCTTTAAAATGCAAATTGAGAATTATGACTTTACTCCAATAAGTTGCAGGTTGAATCCCAATTACAGATAATTAAGTAACTTTAAGATATTCTATTAAGAACAAACTAGACAATTATATATAGGTATACCTTTGTGGTCATGCAAGCTTGATATATTTGTTTTCAGTGGTAATACTACCTATGAAGGTTAACAAACCATACACATGTGTATATGAAGCTGGTATGAAGATATGAACTCATGTGTATGGTTTGTTACTAAAATAAAATGTCTTCAATCATTAAGATAATGTGTTAATTTAACTAAAATAATAAAGCTAAATATACTTCTTAGCCAATCATTTAGCTCGAACTTAATAAATCAACTGTATCATAGATTTGTTATCATACAAAAATGCAAATGTTCATAATAATAGGATAACAGACTTACTTTGACTGATAAAAATGCGATGACCAGGGCGGCAACATCACTTAACATATGAAATGAATCTGCTACTAAGGCCATTGAGTTGGTTATGTAGCCAACAATCAGCTCCACAAAGAAGAATCCACCAGTTAGCCATAACATTGAGAGCAAACGACATTTCTTCCCCGAAAACCTCCCCATTTTTACTGCAAGAATATAATTATCATAAAAAATTTGTTTGAATTAGATTAACATGTAGATTAACAGACCTAACAGAATAAAAATTAAGTTTAGTGAAAAGTAAGCTACTATTAGTAAATGCAAACAGTAAAATGACTAAACATTGCCTTTGTTGGTTTGGGATGAATGTTAAAATTCTACGATGGTTACGACTCATTCATTACTGATGAAATATTTACGAAACCGATTGAAGAAAGAAGTTTGCAAAACATACACTATGTAGGTAACCAAAGTAGTTAACTACATAATGTATAAAATATAGCAGATACCAAATATAATTTTTTAACTTTGGAAATTCACAATTTTTATTATACATAACTTATTTCACTTACCTCAGTTTATTAATGTTTCCAAATTAACTATTGGATATTATCAATCAGCAAACAATACCCATGAGGATGTCACAAAATATGCACAATCATTTCACAATAATATGCATGTACTTTATTGATTCAACACTATAGCTAGACACGAACATATAACGGTTCTAAATGCGAAATGTAAACAATATACTCTTGTACGTAAAATACAACAGCAAATCCTTTTCAATTTAGTTGTAGATTATTAAAGTAAAATAACACATGAACAGCAAAGAAATCAGGTGTGAAAGCTTGAATTTCAATACACAAAAATGTTGCTACACAAATAATTTTGCTTCTTAACAATACAACAAAGAAACTTGTTGCGTTTAGCGCTTCTTGGAGAATATTATTTTACTTTGTTGAGATAATTAATCTCGTGGTGAATAAAATTCTAGGAGTTTTCAATCGAGCTCCGCTCGGGAAACTGTCATGTTTCCATGTCAAAATTGTCAAAATCAACCACAGACTAGTTACAGAATGAAATCAACCTATCGACCATCGACAACGGCCGCGGTCCAACCATGCAGCTATAATGTGTAATCTGGAGGCCAATATCCGAAATACTTATATGAAGCTAACCTTGATTAATCCATTTGGCTTCCTTAGGGCAGGGCCTCTCTTTCTAATTATGTGTCCACACAACTACAAAGTGAAGAACAATTGAAGGATTTAATAAAGATAATATTTACATAAATTTGCAAGTTAATTTATTAAATTCGTGCGCAGAGTTGTCCAATAAATGATAATAAATAAATTAAAATGGCGACATGTCATGTTTTCTTATTTTTTACTCGAAATTTCCTTGTTAGCGTTCTAAAACAATGTGTTTTCTCTTTCGAGCTTAATGCTCTGACTCTTTCTAATTCACGAAGTAATACCCTGGCGTTATTCACTAGTTTTGGAACGCACTCATAATAGTCTCTGGAGTGTTTGGTGGGAAATCGGGAAACCATGGCGTCTGAGGCTTTAGACAACATGCATTTCGACAATCGCTCTCGCTATCGCTAAGTAAAAAAATGTATGGGATTGACATAAGCAATCGATCACTTTTCGATTGCTTATGTCAATCCCATACATTTTTTTCATGAAGATAGAATTAAGAAAAGCTCCTTGATTTTTTTACTTAGCGATAAGCTCCTTGATTTTTTTACTTAGCGATGTCGATCTTTATAGTTCGTAAAATTTAGCTTGATCGCTGTGACAGCTGTCATCGACCACATGTCCAACAAGTTTACATTTTTCTAACGAATAAATTTACCCTACGAAAACGTCATACTTTATGGACGGGATTGCAAGAATAGTGTTGTACGTAATGTACGACTAAATACAAAAATCTACGACTAAAATAAATCGAAAATAATATTTAGATAAACCGGTATTTAATTTAGTGTGCCTACACTACAAAAAATCACAGTAAAATGTGTTGCCTCAATGTAAAAAATCGTTCCATTTTGCTTAAATTTAATTATAGAACAATTTTACATACAACGTTTTGCAATCATCAATTGCAGTTTTTAGTGATACTAGATAATTGGAGTGAGCATAGAAATATATTAATATAATAATCATCGTGTTTGATTTCCTTATAATTCGCTTTTTTGTAACAATAACATGTCATTTATGAATTTTATGTAATTTTAAGAAAAATGTCACGTTATTTTCGGAAACAATCTAATTACAGCGCGTTGAAATTGTCCAAACAATTGCCACATAACAATAATCAATACCTAATTATTCAAATCAAATTAAATATACCTACCCAAAAAATTAATAAAAAATCGAATTGATTCGATTAATATTTTCATCTATCAACATTGTCCCAGCCCTAGAAATGTGACTTTGACATCTGTCGCAGCGATCAAGCTAAATTTTACTGTTTACGAACTATAGTTCAATAATTCAAAATTGCTTCGGAGTGGATTTTGTGCAGTGAACGTGGTGTCGTTTCGTTGCATAAGTAACTGTGTTGACGAACAGTTATGAGGAATCATTGAAATGAAGGTTTTGTGTGTATGACGTTGAGAATTGTATAGTGATTGGAAATCCCACTATACAATTCTCATCAGTCACAACCATGAGGTCTGTTGCCATGCATTTCTTTCCGAGCACTCCCTAGATGCATTAAAATGTGTGACGTCCATATTTTAATGCAAACATCAATAAATAAGAGATGAATAAATGAAGATATGGCTCAAATATATTAGATACCAAGCCAAAAACCCTAACAAAAAAATATAGTCTGTGGTGAAATGACAGTTGACAGATGTCACTCACCACAAAAATTTTATAAATAAAAAAAGTTAGATTAAAAAACGATTCTTGGTAGTTTATAATTTCAGAACTTCTCTTGAAATGAAATGAATTACAAAATTAAAATGCTATAATTTTGAAACCTAATGTTTCTTAGAGATAATTAGGTTAATGAACTGATTTTCAAATGTATGATTCGATACGTTAGTTTACGCAATTGCTTTTATGCAAATAATATTAAGAAAAAATGTCGTTTTTAAAATTTTTCGGAAAAACGTGTGGTTTCTTCGGTTATGTCGTGCAATACGCCTGTATTACGCACTGTACGTTTGAATATATTGGTGATTTTGTAATGGTAATTTATATCTTTAATACCGCTTACTAATTTAATATTAAAAATTGTAATTTATGTTCTATAAATAATATGTAAGTACTTACAATGTGAAGCATGCTCTTCTAAACCTAAAGATTTATTGTCTTTGTCTTTGAATCCACAATAGATAATGATTTGGGGGAGGGTTCATTCAGTGTGTATTAAGCAATAATTACAGTAATTATCATCTATTATATTAAATAACAAAAATTGTTAAAGCTTTTTCTAATGTAAAACTAGATTCAATTCATATTAAGAAAATTAAATGTGTGTAAGTGTGAATTGTACCATTTTATTTATAGGTTATATATAATATAATGTAAAGCTTAACTAATACTTTTTTATTTATATTTGATGGGGAAGCTCATGGCCTTCATGTCACCAATTGTAAGTCAGGATAAGGCTGATTATGGAAGTGAGCTTCACCCGGAACCTTCAACCACAGAGTGACTTTCTATCTTATCATTAACCGAGTACAGTAATGTTGTTAACATTAGAGTTCTGTTATTATTTTTATATTGTGTTTGCTGATAGCAGTGTTGGGCGTTAATCAATTAATTTTTCAATCAACTTAATTGATTAAAGGAGTAATTGCAATTAAATCAATCATAATTAAATTAATCACAATTGAACTTTTAGTTTGCTCTTTGCAATTAAATTATTTGAATTGATGTTAGTTAATCGCTACTTGCAATTAAAATAATTGCAATCAACTTTTTAATTGTTTTTTGAAACAAATAAAACTATAAAGCCTGTTTTGGTGACTACTACAATGATTAACAATTAAGAATTTATTAATTGTAATTTTTCCCAATTACAGTTGTTCAATTGTTAGTGGTTATGGTTACATTTACCAATTTATTTGCTCAACACTGGTTAATATTTCAGTAATAATGTAAAAGAAATACTTTTTTCATTAGTCTTGTTTTGTTTGTTCTAGTGTTCTGGGCCATCAATGGAGCCAACCTTGGAAACCAATAATATACTATTGACTGAGCATATAACTCCCAGAATGCAGAGACTACGCCGTGGAGATATAGTTATATCTAAATGCCCAAGTAATCCTAAACAAAACATTTGTAAACGGATAGTGGGTTTGCCCGGCGATAAGGTTAAATCCAGTTTTCCCCATCGCAATAAATTAGTTCCAAGAGGTCATGTGTGGTTGCAAGGTGACAATACTAATAATTCGGCAGATTCTCGTTTATATGGCCCTGTACCTATGGGTCTAATTACAAGTAGAGTGGTCTGTAGAGTTTGGCCATTAGATAAAATAACATCCTTGACTGATTAGACTTCTGTATTATAATTGTGGTTTGTTACCTAAGAAATTTGTTTTAAATGTTGTCTATGAAAATTAAGTGTTACAGTTTGCAACTTTTAATTGAATGTTTCCATGTTATGTTAATGAGAAAAGAAAGATCTTGTTTTACAATTTTGCGTTAATATTATAACGAGCAGTCGACAAAGTTCTCGGGTGTTCCATCTGGCAAACAGAACCATTTAATCGGCTGCAATTTTTACTCCAGTCAATAGAATATTAACGTAATAGGTATGGCTCAAAGCCTTCACTCGGCTTTCGCAGGTCGCCTCTTTTTTTTTTTCTCTGATGAGATTGTCTCTGATGACATTTTCTGCATCACCGGGTTTTTAAGAAGGCGAAGACCTTGGGAGGTCCTCAAGCCTGTAGGTCGAACGTTCCTAGGGGATTACTGGGCATCTCCCCCGTGGGGAGTCTCTCGACCGCCTAGCGTCCCTAGGGCTTCCGTGTCGGTAGGGAGCAGGTCGCCTCCTATTCGCGCAGTCACTCTAGCGTGGCCGATGCGACAAGAACTCGGGAGAAACTCTCTAGGTGATTATCGCCTAGAGAGTTTCTCCCGAGTTCTTGTTGCAAAAATACGTGTTGAGAGACTCCATTTTAAACTCAATCTACCATACAATTCTCAGTTACTTTAAGTACCTACATTTACACTTGATATTGGCGCAATGCGTAATCTTTATGCGTCGCGATCGCCATTAGCGTAAGAGAACAAGAAGAAGAGCTTTTGCCGAGTTCTTGTTGCAAAAACACGTGTTGAGAGACTCCATTTATAACTCCATCTACAGTACAATTTTCGGTTACTTTAAGTACCTACATTTTCACTTGATATTGGCGCAATGCGTAATCTTTATGTGTCGCCATCGCCATTAATTTAAAAGAAGAAGAAGATTATCGCCTACTAGTGGTACACTCTGAACTTTGTCGATTGTACCCATTGTGCTTAAGCCCCATGTTGGGCGCCAAGGAATTCAAATTAGAATTAAAGCTTTGCCCCCAGAGGCGACCCATCCAACCGCGAGTACCTACAATGCACCCTGTATTATTTTGGACTATCTGTAATGTGATTAAAAAATGTTTGTATTGTCTACTGACAAAGCAAATGTAAAGTATGTAAATAAAAAGGTATATAATTTTGTTCAGTAAAGAACATTTATTACTGTTATGTTTAAGTAAATAAATAACTATTTTAATTTAATTTTGATTTATTTCTATAGTCTTCACTGATTGCGGCTCCATGACAAGGTCAATAAACCTGTTGATTCCGATTTGAAGTCTTACATTCATCTCACGAGTATACCTGTGAAAGCAAAATAAAATTGGTTTAGAAAATAATCCATCAAAACCCATTAAATCGTAAGTTTCAATTTGTTTTTATGGCACGTCTAGGTACTATCTACTGCTAGACTTATGGTAAGCAGCAAGAAATTTATAGGTAAAACTGGAAGCCACACCAATAAAAAAGTGAAAAAAAAAAAATTGTCCTTGAAACTTTCAATTTCCTATTTGTCTCTTTCTAACCACTAGAACACTCGTATTAGACGGTCACGTGACGTCATACTTACGTACGTCATCATATCCCCTCAACTGTCGAAACGCCAGCTACTGGCCGATACTTGTGCGGGAGTTAAAAAGAGACAGGTAGGAAATGGAGATATTCATAGGTTACTTGGGGTCAAAAAAGTTGTCTTCCCTTTTTTATTGGTAGTGTGGCTGCCATTTTTACCTGTAAATTTCTTGGTAAGCAGTCACTTGTATACAATAGGGGTGTTGCATAGATATAGGAAACTGTAGATCGGCAATGTAAAAGAGAAAGAGCATACTAACGAGTATATTAGAGAGAGATAGATAGACGAGACCATTTCACGTACACGCAGGGGGCCAAAGGAGGCCCGTCAGTCGCGTAGAAAAGACAGTAACTGTCAGACTGCAATACTATTTTTCATGCACACATGCGCATTACGCACACATCGGTGTATATTTTTTGTCTCACCCTAGTCGATTGATTGCCAATCTATAAACGTCAGTAATAATAAATCTATAGGGTGTTGCCTGCCAAGAGCTGCCAAGTCACTTACTATTGGACTACTGTCCACCATGCTTACTTAATGCGGATTGGTGGACGGAGCATAAGGTGATAAAAAAAATACTCTTTTGCTTTTGCTGATCCAATAGCCGCCTTCTACAACACCCATTGAGGATTATGGGGTGATGCTATTCTATTCTGCCAGCATCACTCGGTTAATAATGCAATTTGTATGACATCACGAATTTGTGTCGTTATAAATTCTTATAGTCAATTATCTGAATATTAAATTATTTCGATACCTACACTACGCTTAAAATCAAGAATAAACTTTAAAAAAATCGGGAGTGGTCTCCCCTTGACTTTTTCGTATACCGGAAACGACTCAAAAGTTGATAGAAACTTAATATTTTGATGTCATACATGCATGTTAAATTTTGGTCATCCATCCGACTACCGACCACGCACTTGGTTGCTTAACTTTCGTGATCGACGACTCAAAGGTTGATAGAAACCTTATATTTTAATGTCATACATGCATGTTAAATTTGGTTCAATAAGTTAAAGCATACTCGAGCTATCGTGCTAACGCACAGACACACACACACAGACATAATTCCAAAAACGGTATTTTTGGACTCAGGGAGGTCCAAAACGTGTAAATCCGTCAAAATCTCGAGGTCGATTTTTTTGACGATTACAAGACCTCTATACGACGTATACGAGAAAGTAATACATTTAAAAACTGATAACAATACCTATCTTTGTATCAGTTAAATATGACAAACTTACTTATTTTGTATCACCATTACGATAGTTCCCCTTGGGGTCAACACAGCAATATTTTCTATGGTAGCTATACTCTGTCGAGCCGCTAAGATGCGTATAGAATTTCTCGGAATAAATTTGGAGAAATGACCCATTGCGTAAAACATTGGCTGTTTTATGAACTCATCATCCTCGGCGAAGACTAAAATTGGTGCGTCCACGAAGTTTTCAGCCCAGTTAGGTCCACCCGTGGGGTCTAAACAGAGATTCCAGTCGATCCAACCCACTACGAAGTTGTTCAAATCCTGTAAATAAATTATGGTTGTAGGTACTCCGTTGTTGTAGGTACTAACCTATCTACTATAAATTTTAGAATAAAAAGCAGAATACAAGAAAATTAGACTTAAAATTTATATTTTAAATAGATAATTTAATTTTCAAGTATGCACACCTCTAAAATACTGGTAATGTAACGGCGTGCTCTTCGCCACGATCCAATTTCAACTCGTTCTACGTGCCACGGCATCGGACCTGAAATTTTAAAATAGGATTGAAAAAGTCAGAGGCTCGAATATCATACGAACTACAGATGTCGTCTGCACTTAATAACATTAAGTAGGCCGCAGCCAATGATCAAAATGCTAGCTAATACCTTCTTCAAAATTTCATCGAAATCGTCAAGCAATTATTGCTGCAATAATGAAAATTAAGCAGATTCATTTTCTTACCTTCACAAGCTTCTGTGGATAGTAGTATTTTATCGGGATATCTATCCTGCAATGCCGTGAGAATTTGAGGGGGCGCGAAGTTACCATAGTAATGGATAGCCACACCGTCAATGAAATCCAAAGCTTTGGGATCTTCCTTTTCTATCTGAAAGAGACAAATGTCCATTAGATTAGGCGTGCTCTCGAAAAGGCATAGAGATATTTCTTTAAACTAAAAGAGCCCGTGGCAAATTCATATACCCCCCCGCTAGTTTTGAAATTTTTCGTTCTTTATACACCCCCCCCCCCCCCCCTAGTTTTGAATTTTTCGTTCTTTAAATTTAAAAATGTCAGCGACACTACCGGGGACCCTATTACTCGGGGGCCCGTGGCATATTGCCACCTATGCCACCCTATAGTTACGCCACTGCTCTCATTAAAAAAAATGAAGTTATCTCGTTAAAACTGCATAATTTGATGTCTTTGCTTTTTTATGGGTCTAGTGTCAGTCCCATACTCTATTGTTTCACACGTACCTACCTACCAATATAGGTAAGTACCTAATTATACTAGGTAAGCCTAGCGTTTCCCCGGCTTGCTCCCAGGGTCCGCGTTCCTACTTAACTTCCTCCACGTTCTTGTGCTTCCGTCGTTGTTAACGGATTCTCTTCCATGTCCACTTTCAAGACATCTAGCCAGCGTTTTTTTGGGCCTACGTACGACGCATTCTGGGTTCTGGGAACTTGTATCTTGAGGCTGAGGCATCTGTTCCGCACATATTCAGATGGTTTTCAATATATGGCCATACCATCGGAGACGACTTTGCTGCAGCTTGTCCGCTATGCCCCGGACTCCTATAGGCTACCGCGAACATGCTTGTTGCGAATGCGATCTAGTCGCGTAACACCGCACATTCACCGCAATATCTTCATCTCGGTAACATGAAGCTGCTATAATATCTGTACCCTCAGTGAAAACTGATATAAGTCTGAAATGACATTTTTGAGAAAAATGGCTTTAAAAAAATTGCACTTTTATATGCGTATTACTCTTTTATTATCAATTTTATTCAACATGTAATAAATGACTCCGATAGATATTTTTAGCCTCTAAACTATGTTATATGAATAATAGCACTATATTTAATACATTTGGAGCAATATAGAGAAAATAATAATTGTATTATCCGTCACATCAGACTTAGTATGTGTAAAATAATTTATGTCAAATAATATTATTTTACACTACAACAACTGGGGTAATTGATATTGGTGAAAAATAATACACCAACAAATTGAAATAGCATTTAAATACATTAATAATAATAACTAACACTAGATCCAAAACAAAAGTATCGTAAAACAGAAGCATCTTTACTTTGAAGTTGTTTAAGTACAAAATTGTTATATTTATGCTAAATATATCATTTGACACAAAAAAAATTAAAAAATATATATGTGTTTAGTAATGCATTTCAACTTGTTTTGAGCGCTGGGTCGTGTCAAATGATATAGTTCGTTAAGGCAGTATAATAATAGTATTTTTTTTAAGTTTTAAGGCAAAATTTTAGGCTGATGGTTTGATGGTAGTTTCTATTGTAGGTTAAAATCTTAAAGTAATTTCATCATACCAGCTTTTATAACTCGACCCCTGCTGGGACACAAGGCCACTCCTTGTCATCGATGGAGGCTTAGGCAGTAGTCGACCACGCTTGCCTAAAACGGGTTGGTGAACACAGTATAAGGTGATCAAAACCCGTTTGTCTGGTCTATTAGTCGCCTTCTACGACACCCATTGGAGGATATGGGGTGATGCTATTCTACTCTGCCAGCATCACACGGCCGCAAAATAATTTGATAAATATTTAATTAAAAGATTCACCTAGATTCACCTAATGTTTTAAGAAAACAACCCTTGCAAATATTGTACTCAATACCTAAGTGAGTAAGTTTGTATTTATTGGCATATTCCTTGAAATGATCCTGGTTCGATCACTGACACGTACCAATGTGTTTTCAAATTTTGATTTCATATGTACGTTTATTTGACACTTTTGCGGTGAAGGAAAACATAGTGAGGAAACCTGCACACACCTATGAATAAATTCTTATGTTGTGTGTCGACCAACCCGCACTTGGCCAGCGTGGTTGACTAAGGCCTAATCGCCCCTAATGCGGGGTAGGCTCGAGCCCCTCGGTGGGGACATTATATGAGCTGTTGATGATGATGATGATGATTAAACACGTTAAATTCTGAGCAGCTTTCACTTTCAGGAATTATAATTGGTTTAATGGACCTTTTTTACGTTTACGTTTTTTTTTCTGAATAACCCCCTCACCCTTATCGCTTAACTCCGAACTGTTTGCAATGTAGTTATCACTACCTGCTATCATTGAAATCAAAAATGTCTGAAGAGAATTGCTTGGTGGTATGGAGTCAGAAATAACATCATTAATACCGTCGCGGTCATTATCACTGCCATTCTTTTCTTATCTTCTCTGCTACTCCGCTCTTGTTATAAGCATCTTTCTCTTTGTTATTTTTCGGTGTTTCACAGCTTCTTTCCTCTGTTGTACCTAATTTTAAGGTCTATCTCCGATGTCATATCCATGTAATTAGTTTCTCCTCTGCGTATTTTTTCTGATTTTCGTAGCTTCTTTCCTCTACTGTACTATTAGGTTCTATATCCGATATCACTTCCATGTAATTAGTTCCCGTCTCTTTGTTAATGTTCTGTATTTCATAGTTTCTTTCCTTTTCTTTCTTTCTCTGTTTTACTATAGGGTCCTATATCAGATGTCACGTTCATAGAATTAGTCTCTTCCTCTGCATTATTGTTTTGTTTTTCATAGCTTCTTTCCTTGGCTGTACTACTAGCTCCGATATCCGATGTAATTAGTACATTGTTCCTCTTTTTATTCTTGCGTGTTTTCTTTGGCATACTTCGGATCCTAGTTACGTGCAGCTTGTAAGAAATATAGATAAAAATAAAAACACTCACTGAGTTAAAACAATGATACTACATATAGACGTTATTAATATTGGTAGAGAGAGCCATGGAATGAATGATGCCTCACATACATGATGTCGGTGGTTCCAATCGCACCCGTGGCTTTGGATTTTTTCTAAGTACGGATTAGCCACTCGCTCGGGCGGACGGCAGACACATATATTAGAATATTGTTAATCAATCCGGAAATGAAATGTAATGAAAAACCTCTTTATTTAGATGGCCTTTGCTACGTACTTTTAAATAATTTGTACTCACTTGATGATCAAGCGATTATATCAAATTACCAATTATTACTAAGAGAATCGTAATAAATATTGTGTTTACTAATACAACTCTGTTGTGATTATCACGTTTTATTAATAATAATGACAGATCACGGTGAACAGATTTCGTGTCTAATGATTTAAGTGAATGCCATCACCATTGTCACAGCGGCGGGCGCACCGTGAAGTGCGCTATTTGCCTCTTTCGCGCCGGAATGACGCCCACGCATTAGAAAATTGAAGACTCAAATTGTATATCACTTGACACCGACAGACTTTTTGTAATGCTTGTAAGGAGCTGGTAATTTTTTTGATATAAGTGAGTGGTATAAATAGACACAAGCATAATAGTTTATAAGCAGTCTCGTGAAAAATAATGTATTTTGAAATATATTTGAATACAGCAATTTTTACCAATATTTATTAAGTGTCAAATGTAATATATCGAATTAAATCATTATTCATATTAGAGCTATTTAAAGATGGAGTCGTGAACAGTAATACATTTTTAATTGTATCATAACACACAAACCTATATGAATGAACTGTTTATGGGTAAGATGATTTAACTGAATTTGTATTATTTTACACTCATTTTTTACATGAGTTATACTCAATTTGATTAGTGGATGTCAAGTTATAGCATAACACACAAAGCTTTAATGACTTTTGCAGACTTGTATTATTGCGAACGAAAAATATATCCGTAACCAGAAGAGATACGGCTACGTGAATTAGACAGAAAAATAGAGCATTTTACACTGATTACATATGTCTAAAAATATAAAAAGTGCTTTAACTCGACTTGTATCAGTTTTCACCGAGGGTACAGATATGTCTTCCGAGAACTGACCAGGTTTCGCTACCATAAGTTATAGGAGATCTGGACGAATAATGCACTTTGTACACAAGGCCCTTTAATTTTACCCGTATCTTGCAGTCACAGAGTACTCCAGTTACTTCTCGACATGCCCATGCTGCGTTGATTAAGCCTTGAACATCGTAATCTATGAAGCCTGACTCGTGGGGCACATACCCGAGGTACCTACTTAAATTTATTTATTTTTGAAATGAGTTCATCTCCTACTTTTATGGGTTTCGGGATCCATACACGCCATGTACTCGGTCTTTGCAACGTTTAGTTTAAGACCGCCGTTTTCTAGCGCATCCTTCTAGTGGTTCACCTTTTTCTCCAGTTTTTCTCTATCCTCATCCGTCAGTGCAATGTCATCAGCCATCAGCGTACATCATAAGCTAGGGAGGTGACTCATGTATTTTCACTGAATCTACATCTAACACTACACTGAACAGAAAAGGGCTCAGGGCCGAGCCTTGGTAAACGCCTACTGTAATGGGGAACGGGAGTGTATCGCAAACAACAGTCCTCGCCATGGATTCCGAGTTCAGGTACCTACAAGTCTTGAATGATGTCATTGTAGATTTACAGTACATTTTCCCTACCAGATCACCTGACGAGGTAAGCAGTCCAAGGGCTTTTTCGAGAACAAGAAATGCCATATAAGGGTTTTTTGCTTATCTCTATAAGCTTCGGCTAGCACATCAATGTTTTTCATTGATGCTCAGCTCCTTTGTGTTGCAAACGGGAAATCCACGCGATTGATGATGTTAAGTCGCGGGCACAGCTAGTATTATTATATAGAAGATCGTAACTACGTACTACTACACGATCCAGATGGGTATAGGTAGGTACAAAAGTAGGTACTCTCGAACCTATTTGAAAGAAAGAAAATAATTGTGTGGACATCCTGATACTTACGCCCATCATGTAGTAATCTAATAGATAACGTTGATCGTCAACAGCCAGGATCAAGGTGTCGTTGAAACGAGAATTTCTGATGGTAGGACCAAGATTATCACGCACCCAGCGAGCCTGTGTGTTAGACAATATAATTAGGTATTATGAACTTCGCAGTTTTTTTTGCAGACTGCTAGCAACTCTGTGATCTAGTGCTCTAAGGGGTGCTTAGCATTAGCAGGTTGGTTTGGTTAGCGGGAGACGCAGCGTTGGCACAAGGTGGACTGAGATCTGGTAATGTCGCGGGAATCCGCTGGATGCGGGCAGCGCTGCAGCGATCGTGTTGGACATGTGTGGGGGAGACCTATGTTCAACAGTGGACGTCTCTTGACTGATATGATGATGAGAAGTACTAACTGTAATTAGGTAGATAGATAACTTATTAAAACTAGAATGCAGCCTCTTCGTTATGTTGTGTGTGTTTCTGTGGGTGAGTTGACTTTTCAGAGCAGGCAGGCCGTATGCTCGTGCCATGTGCGTATTAAAAAAAATACTTACCATCTCAGAAGGCAACCATCCAAGGGAATTAAATGGTGCAAGTGGCACTATGCCATTTATTGGCTCGTTTGTCGTCGTTATCGCCCATATTTTTACATGCGCTTTAGCGTATTCTTCGATGAATCTGTAAGTTTCAATTGAATTAAATCACTAGCGAATTACAGACAAAGATCACTGTTATTGAGTGAAATCATGAGAACTGTTCTCACTTTTGGGATCAAATAGAGGTATAGAAATGTTTTTTTTTTAAACCAGTAGATTACTAACCTTAAATGATAATCGGCAAAAGCTTGGTAAAATTCAGGTTTAAGTTGTCCAAAACCAGTGATTCTTTCGTTGGTTTTCATCCAGATAGGAGGAGACCAGGTGCTCGCCACCATTTTTACTTCATCAGTCGCTGCAGCGTGACTTCTTCTGATCATAGGCAGCTGTAACGATTTAAAATTATTTGTTAGGTATTATACCTATATTGGTAATACTATGGAGGTCAGCTCAAGCGGCCATAGGAGGCAAAGAGGCCACATCAAATTTTACGAAAACTAAAAACGATAGGGTGACGTTGCCGTTCTGCCATTGTAGCTAACCAATCGCCCCATAACGAGCAGTCCATAGAGTTAAATATACAGGAGGAAAAGTCGCGGAGCAAACTCGTGCCCGCGGCTATATGTGCAAGGTTTTTGCGCATTTTGTTAAATAAATCCAGGGTAAGCTCGACCTATTTTGATCAAACCTGATTAGAATTAAATGTTTTTATTACACGTCTATTGTTACTCATCTATTTGGATTTGTTTGTATAGCATTTGTTCTGATATGGAATAAATAATATGAGCTGAGTTCATTTTTAAACCAAAATAGTGGAAAAAGACAAAGCGGCCGGGGCAAAGTGGCCAAGAGACACCTACGGCAAATGTTTTGACTTTTAGTTTTTTTGAAGATATTAATTTTGAAGACCGGAAGACTGAAGATTTAGTTGCAACCTACCTATTTATTAAGTAATTGTTGCGTATGACATAAATTCGAAGACTGAAATAATTATTTCATTTGAAACTTAGTCTAAAAATTGTAAATTGAAGTCATTATTTATGATTAAAAAAAAACTTAGTATTTCTTTTCATCATGGTAAAGACATTTTAAATTTATTTTTGTTTTTTACAGATATATCTACTTGTAATATTTTGGCATGACCACTTTGCCCTTACCCTCATGGCCGCTTTAGGCGCCCACTCGGGCAAAGCGGTTTATTGACTAGTTTGCGTAATGTATACAAATTATAATAAACTATTTAAATTATTGGGAAGTTCGATTGCAATTTATAAAAGTTTATTAAATTCCCTATCTATTGATATAAAACACTTTTCTAAAATGGATTCTATAATAGCATTTTTTAAAGTCAAAGTTAAGGTGGCCGCTTTAAACTGACCTCCCCTTTCATATACTTTCCTATGTAGAGAAAATATTAATCGATTGAAAATAATATTTTGTGTCAATACTTACTTTAAAGAACATATCTTCATCTGTGAGTGAATAGTTCGATAAGGCTTTATCATAGAACGGGTATTCGTTGTAGGTGTAAGGATGCGTTGAGAAGTCACAACCAGCTATAGGCACTCGGATAATATTGTATTCAATACCTTTAGGCCCAAAATAAGTGCTGAAATCATACGAATAATGTAAAGTTAGATTTTTATGCTGGGTCATGTAACTATTATAATATTATCTACGATAGGATTTAGATTTGTTAATAATCCTTGCGATATTATAATCAACTAGCGCTCTGTCCGCGACTTTCATCATCATCCGAGGGGCTCGGGCCTACCCCATATTAGGGCGTTAGGCCTTAGTCAACCACGCCGGCCAAGTTGGTCGACTTGACACACAACCTAAGAATTTCTTCATAGGTGTGTGCAGGTTTCCTCGCGATGTTTTCCTTCACCGTAAAAGCGTCGATTAAACGTACATACATAATGAATTCAAGATTTGTACGTGGAGGGCCCGTGGAGGGGTTCGAACCCGGCCGGGTGGAAGACAACGCTCTTACGCACACGCCACCGACGCTTCTTTGTCCGCGTATAATTTTAAATAGTAGAATAGAATAGCCTTATAGAGTAGAATAGAATAAAACTTTATTGTGTACATCAACACTAAAAAACATACAGTCGAATAGAGAACCTCCTCCTTTTTTGAAGTCGGTTGATAAAAGCTGGAAGAGATCGCTCTTAGCCTTATCGCTAAGAGCGATATCTTCAAGCAACCTTAGGATGGACAGCCTTAGATGGCAACCTTATATAACTCAGTGAAAAAGTAGAATTCTAACGGTGAAAGAATTTGAAATATTGGTCCAGTAGTTTTTGAGCCTATTTACTACAAACATACATACAAATCGTTCCACTTTATAATACTTATTAGTATTTAAAATTTGTCAAAATTCAGTTCTTTTATTGTAAAATTTTCTCAATTTATGTGCTTGTAAAAATAAAAATAAATAAAATGGCGGTAATTACTATTTTGGCATTTTGGCGTTATGATGTCCTTACTTAATTCATACTCACTTTATCATTTGAGTCTGAGTTGCATCAGATAGTTTACGCCAGTTGATAGAAGCAGCATCAGTCACAGAGCCACCGAAGCCTTCAATGACCTGGTACCGGGTATTAGTGAATATCCGGTACCGTACGCTATTGAAAATTGTAGCATTATTTCCTTCTGTTTCATCAGTTTCTGGAAGCAGGCCGACTCGAATTTCTCCCCTTGTCTTCTCAAATCGTTTTCCTGCCTACAATTAGAATAAAGTAATTATTTCAATTCTATATCTATTAGTCAATCAGAGGTATGAGTAACCCAACCTCTTCAGAGTAGAAAACTTTTCATCTCAGTAGGTACCTACCAGTACCTACATACATAGAGAGAGTATGATAGTGAGCTAGCGAAGGCTTTATCTATACCTAGGTAAAACATTCCCTTTATGTTTATAATCAGTCAACGCATTTATATGCGTTCACTGTTTATAATGATGAAAATGGAATTTGATTTTCATTTATTATAAGAGTCATGTTGAAAAAGCTTTCGTCACTTTGTAAAAGTTTTTTTGTGGCACGACGAAAAGATATCCACATTCTATCACAGATGGTGCACGACGGCTACGCGTGGCCTTGGCATTAGTCACATGCCATCGTCGAGTTGTTTTTGTTTTCCCACCACGGCTAGTTCCGGACGGCCCTTTTTAGGGCCATGACCACGCCCAAAATCCCCCGGGTGCGGTCCGATGGCTGCTCCCGGTGTCCTCGTCAGGAGGACGCGCCAGGTCGAGCAGCCATCGGTGGAGGAGTGGCTGCTGGCCACCAATTGGTGCAAGGAGTGCCTAGACGGGCAGCGTTGGGACGGTCTCGGTGTAGTTGCGCTCACGTGCGCAGACCCCGAGCCATCTAGTAATAGCGCATTGAAGGTCAGGCCGGGGTTCCATCCATACCCATTAAACATCCTCCATGTTTAGTGGGTATGGATGGAACGCCTTTACCTCGAGTCCCACATATCCCCTGCGGTTGGCACCCACCCCGCAGGGACGATGCGTAAATGACCTCCCCGTCAACAAAAAAAGGCCTCTACTCCTGCTAATGGGGTAAATGAGAAATTCTAAGGATATAAAAGCCTTCTGCTCATTAGAAAGTAGTCCTTCAAAGTTATGTGTAATACGGTTATAGCTACTTAGTGGTTCTTACATTGCTGGACGTGTAGACTATATAAGTGCCTGGCGCTGGATCTTCCCTCGTGATAGTGTCGCAGTAGGTGGCATTGCATACACATACAATTGATCTACCTTCAATTCCAACATCTCTTCCGTAACATGGTATATCTTCTGAAATATCATTAGGAACTAGTTTTAAAAAAAGGATTTTCCCGTATAATTTATTAATGTTATTTAATTCTCGTAGGGTGTCAAACAAGCGTAGGTACGACTTGGTAGATGGTAGAGTGCTGGTCACAATAACCTAGATAGAGTACCTAGTTGCTTACAATAATGAAAGTGCCGTGTCTTGAAACGACCAGGGGGAAGCGTCCATGCAAATATTTGTATCTGGATTCTGGAATAGTATGTGAATGTATATGTAGTGTGGTGAGTGACGCGGTCTAGGTTCGAACCACTGTTGCACTGTGTTTCGAGCGGTGGCGAGCAGTTCATCCGCTGTGTCCTACCCACAGAACAAAGATATAAGTCCTACCCATCTACTTATTTATTAAAATATTTTTATACATTTATAGTCTTGAAAATATATGTATAGGTATCTATAATGTCGAATTATTATCTGTTGCTGAAGAAAAAGTATTAGTGATTGCTTAGGAACTATTTAAGGTAAAAAAAAATATCATAGGGTGTGTTCAAAACAAAATCATAAGGTTCATATCCACTACCTACTACATAGATAATATACCTGCCTTCATGTATACATTATATCAACAGATAGGTAAATGTGTAGATTATTTTAGGT
This sequence comes from Elophila nymphaeata, assembly GCA_955850985.1. Classification (NCBI taxonomy): domain Eukaryota; kingdom Metazoa; phylum Arthropoda; class Insecta; order Lepidoptera; family Crambidae; genus Elophila; species Elophila nymphaeata. Next base: position 21,306,248 of record OY039072.1, read on the forward strand.
AGCAAAAACAATGTTAATATTAATGTTACGTTACAATACAGCGGTAAGGTATTGAATGCTTAACTATAGGTACTATTGATATCTTGACTATACGACTAAACTAGCAATATTAGGTACGGGACGCCTGGGAGGGCACATAGGCAGCGTCTTGGTTCCAAAGCTCCTAGTGAAGAGATGATCGTTAAGCTTCGTTAATGTTATTTTTTAAAACTTTATCCGAAAGAACGGAGACGGACCTGCAAAGTTTTTTGGTAGATAGATAGACAAGAACTAGGAAGTAGGAACCTCTACGTTTGTTTGCTTAAACAAAATATGACAAAATAAAAAATATGATATATGCACTACAAGAAACCTAATTAATTTGGTAAATAAAACACGACTTACCAGCAAATGTGTAATATGTGACTGCCAATAATACTAATGTTTTAAATAACACCGTTCCTAGCGCCATCTGTAAGTGAATATAATATCTAATAATTAAATAATTAATTTTGGAGCACTGGTTTTCGCGTAAAATATGTACCAACGAGATATTCAGCAGGAGATATTAACTAACAATAATTATTAATTTTTAAAGTGAAAATATTTGTTTTTGTATTAAAAGAAAAGGAACCTAATATCTAGGTAATATTCTTCGCGCCATTGAATGAAAGATTATCATGGGTGTTCGTGAGCTATATATTGCATTTGTATGTTTTGAATTGGAGATCTCACTGATTTTATACAATTACAATAGCGACTACACAAAAAATATGTCGCTAATATAGTCTCCCATCTATCAAAATTATGAGATTAATTAGTGAAATAGGCTTAGTGCAATATTTTTCCAAATTTCACGAAAATATTATATTTTTTCCAAGTTTGTTTCAGAGCATCCCCACTGGTATGGTGTATAAATGGTTTGATGGAAGGTATACTAAACTAATGCTTCAAAATTTGATACTTGATAAGCTGTCGACATATTCTGGGAGGAAATATGTAGATAAAGTAGCGAATTGTTTAGTTCAAAATCGCCTAAATTTTAAAGACACCAACTTTCGACAATATCTAGGTAGGTAGGTAGGTACTATTACAAATATGTTCAGAGAAGAAACATATAGGTATCAATTAATATAGTACATGCGAATGTAAGTTTGTTTGTTTGTTACACCTTCGTGGAGATAACGTTCAGAACTTTTCACACAGTAAATGCAAATGAAAGAGATTTTTCTCTGATAATAGGTACCTGTCGACAAATTCTTTCTAATTCAAAAATAGTCGGTGCAGCGTGTAAATTTTATATTTAAAATTGAAATAAAATTACGAGCTACTTACCTCGACGCACTTCACTATCAAATAATTTTGAATTTTTTAAGTGTAAATCCTTGTGATTACACCAGTAATCAATGTTGATAAATCTGTTATTATGGCTATCTTTTACGTTAATTACATATAATTAATTTAATCTAAGCGTGTGGTTGGTCGATACAGTAACGGGTAAGAAATGTTGACTAAATCGTCAGGTCCTGAGCCTTATTGCACAGATAATAGAGATCCTAATGTGCTCGGCTTAATTTAGCTTATCTACTTTCTCGAATGATAATAAGGATTACCGAATTATATTTTTGTTATGATTGATATAATTAGGTATGTTATTCAGCGAAGATCGTACAAGTGTTGCCTTTGTAGATTAGACCATCTATCTATATAGGTATCTACTTTTACTACGGTATCCTTTGGGCATCTTATTAAATTTTTGTTTCTTGATAAGATGTACTACTACTTACCTACTTATCCACATTACAAGGCAGCTCATTTGAGCCCAATCCCACAAATCACTAAGTATAGATAAATCTAAAAAGAACGTGTCCCAATGTTAGTGGTCGCATCCCTCCGAAACGACTCGACATAGGTACCGACATAGGTACTATAGGTCATAAAGTGTATTACATTCCGCTAAGAATAAAAAAAATATGGTATTATAACGTTTGCCGGGTCAACTAGTAGGTATTTCATATAATTTGCATTGTGTAAGTATTTTAAGGTGTGTGCTGTATCGAAATTGTCTTTGCGTTTAGTCTATCCTAAATTGTACTGTGAATTTATTTGCAAATCATTACCTAACGTTGCGAAGCATCGTCGTTGGTTCATATTCTACAATTTTTATCATTACCTACTTCGTTAGAAAAAGTGGTTTATATGTAAGTGCTTTCAAAGAGTCTTTTATAGTTGTGTTGGTAGAGCACAGTGTTATGCAGGTTGTATGTTATCAACTTTTAGGGTGTCTCAAAAATAATAAAAACTTGGATTTAAGAAGACAATATAATTAAATTTTCATACAAATCTTTAACGTAATATTATCTTTAAAATACTGTACAGTGTCGGCTAGTTTTGTAGGAATCATTTGCTATCAGACTAAATTATAAGTAGTAAAAAAATCACTAGTTTTCTATACAAAGTACACGGTCATTGACAAACGGCAAAAGAGCAAATGATTGTCTTCAATCCTGCCGACTAAATCTTTAATATTTTCATTTTGATATGGCAGATTGTCGATATGAAACACTTTAGACAAGCAAAAATCGCTTAAAATAGACACTAACTGAAACAAATGCACTAAAATATTATATACATGCCACGACCTTGACATTACCGTATGTTCCGGTTGACATTTTACAATTCCGTTAAAACTAATCTAGCAAAAGAGCGAAAACAATATCGAGTTAATCTCATTTGAGTATGAGTAAAATAATAATAAAAGTCTAAAATCACAAGAAAGCAGATCCCTTTTGCTTGTGAAGGTATAAAGTTTTCCTTCAGTGGTTTTCCTTATAACAATATTTTAATCAAAGTAAAAAAAGAAATTGGGTAAATGTAACAGGGCTTTGACTACTAAGATTTCAAAATAAAAACCGTCAATTTTCTACTTGAAAATATCCCTAAAAGATTGGTCCATAACATAGACAGGTTAGTAGCCAAATCCTCTGCTACCAAAAAATTAAGTTCAATCGCTTAAGTACTAGGTACGTGACAACATTACCTAACATTTCTGAACGACCATCGCCATAAAACAAAAAAAAAAGAAAACTTAAAGCTATTCACTTTACAATTTATCTAATATAACTCTATCAAATAAATACAAAAATCTCTTATTATTATCTAAGATAATATTTTCCTACCTCATGTCTTGAAACTAAATACTATGTAATGCACGTAAACTTAACACTGTTTAAAATAACGCGCACGCGGGGTGCACCGAGGGAGGACCCTTATAATATTTGACTAAAAGAGAGATCAAATCATTGCCACGTAAACTTATTGTAAAAACCGGCAGGCCATCGAGTATTGGCATACTCGTTTGTACTTTGAAACGTGAAAGGGAAGTGGCCGCGGCTTTGAAGAATTAAGGCTTGAAGTGCAGAAAGAATAATGTTTAATATAGGATAAGGAGTTTAAAAAGTGCTGACATCAACGCAGTTTCTTTTTTACTATTACCCTCTTTGTATCGTAACCAATAAAGCACGTTTTCCCATTAAACAAGAATTTAAAAATAGCTGCCACAAAAAGTTTTGGTTGAATTATCCCTCTTCAGGGAAGGCAAAGGGGACTAAACCCACACAACCATGTCATATACTGCCATAGACAAAAACAAGTAATCTTCCCGAGGTCTGTAAAATTTTAATATTTACAGTAAATATATTTTATAGACATATGTGACCGAACTTCTATTTCTCTCGTTTATGTTACAGTTTAATACAAACCCCTAACCTGGCGGGCCATGTGAACACATGAACACTTCAACGTAGGTACATTATATACATTAAGGTACAACAATCGCAAACATTGTCCATTGTGGCAAAGACTGCTTACCGTTACAACCATCTGGCAAATTATACGTACAAATTTTCCTATGAGCTAACAAGGGGTGAAATGAAGTGAAAAAAGCTTCCGAGATTGGCGAAAAGAAAGCAGCTCGAATATTTACAATTTGTATGTAAAGAAGACAACGAAGCAATGGATAAAATTGTACCACGAGCCATAACTGATGGTGTTTACTAGACGCCTTATCAACCTACACTTAACAAACCTACGCATGATTCAAGGTACCCTACACTACACTAAAAGTTTAACCTTTTCACTGTTACGAATATCTCTGTCTATTATTTCTTTTAAAACAGTGAAAAGATTAAATCTGCTCAAGTAATTTATGTTAATGTAACATAATTATAGAGGCACTGTGTGTATTCAATTCTATACTTTTATTTTACACAACTATATTATACCGAACGACATTCAGCAATTGAAGAATGTAAATTAACAAATATTTTGTTGCTTAGAAATCGTGAAAGACGTCGTGTTCGGATCACGAGTTTTTATTTACATTAAACAGTGATGTTTATTAGAGGAAAGTATTGAAAACTGTTTAAAATTATATTAGAGATATTCAAAATTGAGCTATACAATAAACATTCAGTTATAAAAATACTTGTAGCGTAATTTTCAGATCACAATTTGCTATGTTAGGTTCACTTCATATTTATATAACAACGAATCTTTTTATTTTAACACCAGGCAATGGAAAAGTGCTCCATTGTGTTTATTTTGCAATCGGAAGACCTCATTATCAAGATTTAGAAACCCATCACTTTCGATATTTATTTTACCGAATGTAACTTTACCAATAAACAACTAAGTTTATATTATTCACGATGGGAAAAATAATTATCTATAGCTTCCGTATTTTTTGTTTTATTACAGTGTTCCACTTAACAGAAGAGGTCATAGCAGTTTTGAACTTATTTTTGAAGTGAATTAGATTCACAATTGTTTAACACTGGTCAGTTTAGATTTAGATAATTTTTATTGCTTCTTTGTACCTTCGCAGTGAGTCGAAAAAATCAGTTCACATTAAGATCCGTTGCAATATATTTGCTCATTAAATCCTAAATAGCTTTTCGGAAGATTTATTAATATGCACACTGTCCGATTTAAAGTAATTTGTTTCAAGGACAATGCTTTTTAAAATAACAATAACAGACATAGGTGTTGATTCTGGCATTACATTATCTTAAACTTATTCTAAGATGATAGTTTTCTTGTTCTGTAAATTAGAAAAGATTTCCTTTTAAGTTACGAAACGACAGGTTAAATATCAAAACGTGATTTTGAAAATATTTTTTTGCTTTCCGTAATTTCCATTCGGTGCATTGATCTAAACTCCAAAATCGGAATATTCAAATAGTTAAATTTTTTTAAAAAAATGCGATAACATTTTTATTTTAACGACAAATTATGTCGCAGTATTAATTTTTTTAACACTTCGCTAATTACTTCACTTAGACGTAAAATGAGTGGCGTCCATATCGAAGATAGCGGTACCTATTGGTATATCTCGATTTTCAAACTTAGTCAATTGCATCTTAATATAATTTTGCGAACACAAATCAGCTTCAATATTTACGTAATATATCATCACTAGCCATATGATGCCTAGCATCACCCCATATCCTCCAATGAGTGTCGTAGAAGGCGACTAATGGATCAGCAAAAGGGTATTGATCATCATAAGATGATACTCCGTACACCAATCCGCATTGGGCAAGCGTGGTGGACTACTGCCCAAGCCTCCTGAGATGACAAGGAGAGGCCTAGTGTCCCAGCAGTGGGTTGAATTATAAAGGCTGTTATGATGATGATATCATCACTGATTACGATAATTTTGATAATTAGCAACACATCCAACGGTTTAAATTAGTTATTTGTGATAACTCTTTTCCACTCCCAAAAAATCCAAAAAACTGTCCTATACTTAAGTGAGGTAATGTCCGGAATCATTAATGACGGGATCTTTAAAAATTATCAACACAACAATGAGAATATTTCCTTTCAATGCCTTTTCAAAAATTCCAAAAAAAAGTGCTTACGAAATTAGTATTTCTGCTTTAGCTGACGAAAATTTTAACAACGCATCAATTTACTCCGAAACTCCAAATACTACTTTTAAGTTAAGGAATATAGACAAAATTTTACAAAAACTCTAAGACAAAGTTTGAGATAGTGAATCCAGAATCAACACCGCTAAACGAAATAATACGAAGGTGAAGTAGCTAATAGGTGGTAGTTCAGTCTTTAACGAGCCTGTAGATGTGATGCTGCGCGCCGTGCTCACTGTTGGACACCTCGAACACGAATGCGGCACATAACAGCGTCTCTTGAGTATCTCTATTTGAAACCACCTGTGGGCAAAGGAATTGGGAGTTAATATTTTCTTCCTAAAAATTATTTAACTCGGTGTGTGTATAAGTTGGCATTTTCAAGAATTAATCTTTTTGGGAATTAGCCCTTTTGCTAGTTAGTTCTTTTTAAAAATTAGCCTTTGCGCCAATAAGTCCTTCTGAGAATTATTCCATTCGCGAATAAATCCTTCTGAGAATTACTCCATTCGCGAATTAGTGCTTTCAAGACCATTTATTTTCGTTGGATCCCAGTTTTCGATCACATTTTTTAGATTTTAACGTTGTGTCCCATTTGCTATTTCCACACTCGGGTGCCATTTAGCGAATTAGGCATTATGCGACTAAACGATCTATAATTGTGTACTATTGAACACAAACTTTGAAGAGATAGAAGTGGAAGTTTCTATTATAAACCATCAACACAAAAACAAATGCATAAGTAATCATCGTGATGACTATGACGGTTTTGCTAACTGGGTGACCAATGAATTTCTAGTTTACGACACCCACTGACGAACCAAACGAAAGAATGTTTCAAATTTATTACAAACTAGCGGTCCGCCTACGTCTTCGTCCGCGTAGTTTTTTAAAAAATCTAATATAGCTTAAGTCACTCAAGAATAATGTAGCATGCTTATAGTGAAAAAATTTTTGAACTCGGTCCAGTAGTTTTTGATTTTATTCGTTACAAACATACAAATATTTGAATTTTTTTTTCAGTGCATTTTTCTAGTATTAATATTTACGCGTTTGTAAAAGCAAAAATAAAATTATTCCATAATACAAATATTTCTTCTTTATAATATTAGTAGTATAGGTTAAATATAAAACGAAAGACAAGATGACTGGTTTTTCATCATGCCAAATAAAATTAGGAAAAAAAAACAATGTTTTCAATAGTTGTAGAAGTATTGAATTGTTACAAGTTTGGTCGCAGTTTTGGCAAATAATTATATAAAGCTGGCTATCAACGATCAAAGATAAAACAGGATTTTGCCTGTTATTTTTATGAATAATACAAAACTACAAGTATTTACACTGCAAAATTTTCAGGACCATCGAAATTGGTTAACAACTTTCGAAGATATCGATGTATGAAGCTGGATAAGTTGGAAAAACCTATTTCGCGACTGAGTATTTTCACGATTCTAAAAAACTACTGAACTGGTTCAAGTAAAATTTTCATTGAACCGTTTACTCTTTCAAACATAAAAGAATATTCCATATCAGTCCATCGGGGAACATACGTAAAAGGTCTTTTTATTATGAAAAAGAAGGGATGCGCTACGCTCCGTAGCAGTTTCGTAGCCGCTCTTCCGTAGCGTTCATAGTAAAAAAAAGAGGCGTTCTCTTTCCGAGATGATAAGTGCGTTATGACCTTAATAACCTTAAGAACCTCCTTTTTTGCAGTCTTACTTATAGAGGCACAAACTAGCATCAAACCCAATAATTAACTAAGCTTTCAACCAGCCAACAATAATTTATTAACTATTTATTTTTTATTACACACCAATTATCTAGCCCTAATTAAGTATCATTAAGAACTTGTGCTATGAATACTAGATAACGGACAAATACTTAATAATCTAGATATTTCATAAATAAACTTAAATAAATACTTGTATAAACAACCATGACTCGTGAACAAATATTCGTGTTTATCACACTAACATTTGCCACTACCAGGTCTCGAAACCGGACCGACCGATGTGTAGGCAGCGTTAATGACCACTCCACCACGACGGCGTTTTTTTATTTACCGACCGACCTATTTATTTAATACACACAAACAAACGTAAATACCTAATACGAGGGTCTTACACATACTGTACGTACGTTAACGTTAATAGGAAAGGCATACCTGTAGTATAGTGAAGTTCTCTAGCACGCTATTCATCATGTACTTCTCGGGCAGGTGCTTAAGTTTGTGTATGAAGTTGACCATGTACTCGCACATGGGCGACCGGTGGATGCGGTACACGAACCGGCCGCTTTCGAACCTCGCGTACTCCGTCTCCACCTTCTCCACCACTTGCTTCCCGAACGAGCACACCTTCGTGCTGCACGTTATCGTCATGTTCTCATTGCTTTCGTATCTGTAAAAGGTAAACAGGCAAAAAGTATAAAACACTATACACGGCTACGGAATTATTATAAAACTGCACTCGATTTCAATAGAAGTCTACAATCAAACATCATTTGTACACGACAGTCGTAGTCAAGGAGCTTATATTTTACGTCGTAGTTCTTTACATTTTTGGCTATTTCACATTGCTTAGCAACCGCAACAAGATTTTGTGTTCTTCAACTTCAAAGGAATTTAATTAAAATCGGTTACAAGGAAAAATTCTCAATCTCCTCCACTTGTTAAAGTCGGTTAAAATGTAGCCTATGTTGCTTGAATCATACGATTGATTGACACCTCATTCATCAAAATCAGATGAAAAGTTTAGACGCTAGGGTGGAACATACGTCAATACAGAAATACATACATATTTTATATAGACTGCTAAAATCATTACCCTTTCTTTTGGCTTCGCCGTAGTCGGGTAAAGAAGGTGGATTAAATTATTACGAAGGTAGAAGGCCCGTACACAAAGTAACAAATTAAAACCATAACGAATTTCAATAAGAACAGAATCTCTAAGGTTTTCTCTCAGCATAGTCAAAAAAATATGCAAAATTTTCTTATAGAAAAATAATATAACAGAAAAATGTGGGTAGGTTACAATAAAGTACAAGTTCATTCAATGACACAGTAAAGTTAATAGTCAATAGTCAATATATTTATTGTCAATCATATGGTGAATAAGGTGTTACAATGGAGTAAGTTTGTACATATGAACCCTGTTGGGTGTGACAATGTGGAGCGACAGGCAGACATATTAAATAAATTAAAATATTTGAAAAAAAAATAATTAAAATATGCAAAAAAAATACTGTGTCAAATATAGACTGTGGTCAAATATCAAAATGTCAAAAATGTTCAAAAAAACTCAATCTGCTCAAAAAACTCAATAATGCTATGCAGTAAATCCATAGTGAGGTTGAGGACTATGGCGGGCTAATAATTATCTGAATTAGGATAAATCCTGTGTTTCAGTTTATTAATCCTACCCTATGAGATTGAGTTATGCCGTCGTTATATCATGTAACCAATCTCTACGTAAGTTGATATCGCAACCAAGCAATGTAGCCTATGATGACGAATTCAATGATTGCCAATCATTTGCTTGTTGGCCAACTAGGAATAAACGAAGTCATTTTATATTAGCGGTTTCTATAATAAAAAACATAAAAAAATTATGCAATTGACACTTGCGCTGGATATTATGTCACGGGGTTGGCTTTGTACACGTCTTTCTTTGTATATTTTATATCAATTTTTATGTGTGCAATGAAAAATTCATAAGAACTAGTCGTAAAAATTGCATGCATAATTATTAAAAATGCATATTTAATTGTTCTATACATATACTTTGACTTACACACTAGTGACGCCGTAGAAAGCTCCCGGGTCGTCCAGATTGCTCGTGTTGAGGTCCGCCCAGAATTTGACAAGGAAAAACGCGTTTCTGGGGCCCTTTTCATACAGTTCCTTCAGACCTCCTTTCTTTTCCGGGAATTTGTCATTTATTTGTTGTACATCTACTGACTGTGGACAAAGATACGTTTCTAATTAGGTAAGTTAATTTGATTTTTTTTAATACTACGAGATGGCAAACAAGCTTGCGGTCCTCCTTGTGTTAAGTAGTTACCGTCGCCTATAGACACTTGCAATATTAGGGGTAAATTTACTTAACAGTGTAAGTGCGTTGCCATCCTGGGGATTAAGATGATAAATGCCTTCCATGTCCAGTAATTACACTGGCTACCTTTCCCTTCATGATTAATGATTTTCCTTAGTGATTTAATAAAATGACTTTTTTGATAGATCATTTTGATGATGTTTCTCAGCAGCACGTAGAATGAAATGCATATGAAATTGCGTATCGTTAAAAAAAATTAAACGAATTATTAGTATATTACCAATGAACTTTTGCTAAAAGGTACTTAGCAAAGTCCATTTAAATAAAGAGATTTTTCATTTCATTTCATTAATAATTTAGAGAAAAAGTATGTTTATTGTTAAAGGTTAGCAGATGCTTCTCTTTAGTAGTTATAGACCGTGGTTGAAAATATTAAAAAACTATGAGCATGCGACACAAAATTTCAAAACATGATTATTTCTAAACCTAAAAAGTTCGTATTACTCTTAAAAATAATGATTCAAAAATTTATTACTTACTGTGTTTTACAGTAAAAACGTTACATACAACGAATTAAAATACTTTACTAATATAAGGAATGATGAAATTGCATATTTAACTCACCTCCAATAAAGGATCTGCATAAGTTACTGTACCACCTATATGAACGAACAAATGCTGGGCTGGCGCTGCGCTCGGTGGATACTGTAATTAAAATAATATTGATTTAATAAACATAAATATATAGGCCGTTTGGTACATGGTATAACAAGCGAAGACCTACCCATGCTAACTTGGTCATTTAAATACTATTTTATTATCACTATCTTAGCCACAAAATTTTCGTTTAAATTTTCTTTAACTCTATTTTCCCTTATAATAAAACTTTTTTATTTGCTCAATGAAACATAGAGTTAGCATGAGTTTTAAACCACGACTAACATTAATCCATGTTTTGTAATAAGGGGGTATATAACCAAAACCTATGGAAGTATGTTGATAGCAGGACATGCTACACCGACCCCAAATAAATTGGGAGTCTTGTAGCAGAAAGAAGAAGATTTTATAGTAGTCAAATTGGAGCAATTACCACTGATAGGTAATATTTTTTCAGGGCCACGTTAATAGTCCATTTATTAACTAGGGTAGTAAAATAAACAATGACTTAGAACGCAGGTATTTGACGCGGTTAATATGCGATCTACTTACCGCTGTAGAATGTGTGGTGAGGATGAAGAAAGCATGGAGCACATACTATGTGACTGCGATGCACTAGCCAATAGTAATAGACTTTCTCGTATACCGGAAACGACTCAAAAAATGATAGAAACTTTATATTTTGATGTCATACATGCATGTTAAATTTGGTTGCAATACCTAAGTTAAAGCATACTCGAGTTATCAGATACAGACATAATTGCAAAAACGGTATTTTTGGACTCAGGGAGGTCCAAAACGTGAAAAATTTCAATCCGTCAAAATCTTGAGGTCGAATTTTTTGACGATTACAAGACTTCCTTTATACTACGTACCTATACGAGAAAAAAAAATTGAGAACTAATTAAAAAGATAAAGACAATCCTATAGTCTAAGTCGGATCAAGCAAAACCCATTCAAAATTTCTTTTTGCATAGCTACGGTTGTTTGTGTCTCTTATCAATATAATTCCGCTTTGTAATAATTTCAGTAAATTTTCTAACTAAGTAGGTATACAATTTTCTGCGTAATTTCCTTAATTTTTCTTTCCGTAAGAACCTTCTAGGTACAAAGTATTAGAAAAAAGATGAATCGCAGTATTAAACAACTACTGCGATTCATCTTTTTTTCTTTAAGGTAAGCTTTATTCTTTCAGGTAAAGGTAAAAAAACACATTTTTATAAGTTTTTTTAATGCCAAAGCATACATGTTAAGATCACGGAGTTTTGGTTTGGTTAAGATCATCGAAACGGTGGTCCGGGTTTTAACGATGAAAAGTAGAACTTGATTTTGATGATTTTTATTTTGAAATCACCCAATGCTACATATTGAAACTATAATAAAATTAGACAATATTAGTTCTCATTACTAATAACAGCTGCATCTGTTACGCTATGAGAATCTGCCTGATGAAGCACAATCTCACGCTACTGATAAAGAGAACTCAAACGAAATGAATAATAGTTTTAATAAAACACCCAAGGATTATTCGATATGGTTGAGTCATTTCAATATTGGGCGTTTCGATCTGGAGTAGAACCGCCATTCAAAGTTCAAGGCTCACTTTCGTTCGCGTTCGCGCCACTTGCCCGCTAAGATGTCGAAATGTCATAATTCATCCACGGTAACATTATCAGATTTATATTCTATTTTTTGTTTCCCTATCGTGTTTCTTCTGCTACAGATTTTCAAGTCATAAAATTTGGATTTTTTAAATGGATTTTTTTTTTTAAAATATTCCGATCTTAAAATGTGATTGACAAAATTAAAAATGTTTGTAGCGAATATTTTAAAATATAGTATTTTAACCTCCGACGCAAAAGGGTGTTATAAGTTTGACCTATCTGTGTATCTGTATGCCTGTCTGTGGCATCGTATCTCATAAACGAATGGACCAATTTTGATGCGTTTTTTTGTTGGAAAGCTGACGTGATCGAGATAGTTCTTAGCTATAAATTTTTGTCGGGGGTTACATAAAATTTTCAATTTTGTAGTTATTTAGGCAATCGTTACGATTTTATTTAATTTTATTTTCTTACATAACCTATTTTGTTAGGGACATCGTTCACGAGAATTTAACATAGATTAAGTAAATGAAGGATAAAAAGAAAAATTGATTTCTGGGAAGTAATGATAAACTAATGCAAAATGTTAAATTTTAATAAAATATTTCTTGTTCCACCTTGGTTGAAGCGATGATCATTATTTTATCAATCAATCCAATGATGCAGTTTTTGTTGTCATGAAAATCGGGCTCGCGACTCCTTTGAGCAGTTTTCAATATTCCTTATAGTTTAGGACTTTGACCCTGAAGGCCCACTTGAAAAATTCATCCTGTATACTATTTAAGTTTATTAAAATAAAAATCACTAAATGATTATGTAGGTATATTATTTGTCTGTCATCTACACAAATTCTTAATGATACTTTTATTAATTTGGGATAGAGAAAATATATATTTTTACAAAACGTCGTGGTGCATTGACTAATGCTTTACATGTATTATAACGCACTTCCTTGCAGTTGCCAGCATTGATACCTACTCTACAAGCCTAGAAGTTGCAGAGATTATACGACTGATGGTAATTGATAAAACTAATATGATGTCCTATAAGGATACAAATGTTGTTTAGTAAATAAATAATAAATTACCGTATCTGGGTCCCGCGGGTGTTCCACGAATGCGGAGAACTCCACTAGCCTTAGTTTATGTGTGGCGATGGCTCTGCCTTCCCAGGGAGGTGGAGGAGCCACATCTGTTCCTCCCGGTACTCCCACTCCTCCAACACCAGGAACTCCTTTATATCCACCACCAGGGAAAGGTTTCACGCTGAAAATTGCAAAATTACAATTAAGTTTTGCTACCACATATTAATTTTGTTTTGTAACAATAAAAAAAGAATGGAACCTTATCCTCTTGGTATTTTTAAAAATAGATCATTAAAATCTCTTTAACTTCAAAACGATTTCTTTTCCAGACAGTATCTCTAATATCTAAAAGGTTTTATAATAATACAATTTAATAATACGGTAGATAACGTTAATGTATTGTATATAGTTTTTACAATAAAGTAATTAATTAATTTTTAAAGATAACTTTCAGATGTAGGTCTTACGGTACACTACTTAGTGATAGTTCTAAAATTATTATAAATACTTACTCTTGTGAGGTGCCAGCTTGTAGACCTGGTTGCCAAAATTGCTGAAAAGAATAATATTCGTTTATTACTTTAAACTCATCACAACACAACGAAAACATAAACCAAATGATAAGCTCTTTTTTGTTATTTGCTCAATTGGATTACATCTGTTAATGTCAACATCTACACACGTGTTTACTTGAGGCGTAAGTTTATTAGTGCTTTTATTATAGATATTTTTTAATCAAATCTTGAATATCTACCATATCTCACAACGTCAGAATTAATTTTTAAACTCTCCGATCCTATTTTTTGAATCTTGCCGGATAGGTAAGCTCTTTGCCTTCATATCGTCTAAGCTCAAGTAAGTGATGATAAGGCCGATGATGTAAGCAAGTTTAATTTGGAACCCTCAATCACTGAAAGTTTGACTATGTTATCAATAACTGCTAATCACAATAATGCTGTGAACACTATTGTTATAGGTTATGGCGACAGAGTCTGATAAGACAGTAGTAGCTAATCAGGCGGACTTAAACAAGGAGCATAAATTTGGAAATCGAGAATTTTTCCTGGAAAGCGAACCCCTAGACCCTAAATAGATAAAGAAGCACTAAATCTTGGTACAAAAGAAGAAACTGTCATCGATTACGTTGAGCTTTTAAGATGTTAAAAAATTTCTCATGAGTCGCATCGAAACAAAAATCTTCGTAAGATGGAAATGTGAGTTGAAGCTTTGTTATTCGTCGTGGCGTGCACATCATGCCTATAAGCGGCACACTGCTGGACACAGTAACACAAGTCATGCCTGTACCGTGTGGTGGTAAGCTGGGTGAGGGAGACCGGCCACTATCTGTGCGCTAGAGAGCGCGCTCATAGACTGCATGGCCTTCTCTTTCATCATCCCACCATCCTAGATGTCATTCATCAGCTTAATTTCGTGAAGGTTCATAATCATTAACTCCAATGCAAATGTTAATTTAAGTAGCATTATTAACATTTACTGTAGCTGTGTTATCATTATTTGCTATAGTAAACATTATCTTGTACCTGTAACATTTTCATTGTCCATGTTTCTGAACTTGCAAAAGGCATGTCGAATACTAACCACTTTCAGTTTGGCCTGTATTTCCCGTAGTTTTCGTCTAGCTAGCACCTGTATATGTGACGATACTTGTTTCCTCGTGCGAGTCTTGCCTGTCCGTAATTTGATATACCTCGCTATTAGCTCGTTCCTTCCTGAAATAATAATAAAGTCGAACATTAATAAAATCGTCTTTATATTCGCAAAAAAGTTACATAGGTGACCTCTCAATAAATTTCTTGACATTTATCATCTTCGTGACTCTGTTATTCGTTCCGTGTCGAATCATGACTGTCAATTGTTTTTGCTTAAATATCAAGGATCTAAGTAAATAACTAACGGAGACGCGATACTTAATACTTCTAAGAAAAGAATACGACAGTAGTCAATCAACATAGCTGCAGCAAACCGCGGTGCAGCTTCCGCAAATGAACGAAAAAACTGATGAGAATCATGTGCAGATTGACATAACCCGCGGATGCCTCGCGTTCCTGAACAAGCAGAGCGCGTACAATGCAATCCCGACGCAGCCCCGCCGATCCGTTATGAAACAATTTTCAAAATATTTTGAATAGCTATTTTCAATCATTGAAACTGCAGCCGGGTCGGAATGCGGGGTGGATTGTCGAAGTCAATGCCAGCTGCCATTGTTAAACAATTTTCATTGCTTAGCAGATAGTTGCACCGAAATAAACATTTTCAATACTAAAATCCGACCGCAAAATTGGCGTGGAAACTGACAGCGCTTTCCCAGAAACGTAATTAGGAAACATATAAATACAATTTATATAAATAGCTAAATTTTAATAACGCCATAAAAACTGAGCTATGCGAATAAAATCTGGTGAATGTGTGACAGTATATTAATTCGTGGACAACGTAGAAGCGGACCTGACCAAAGTAAATTGAAATCTCATTGAATTTGGGGAATGCGATGGCGACGAGAGGCGGCTGGTGCGAATTTAATTAACCCCTTGCTTGCTTGTTGAGGCGAATGTATACATGTACCGAACTATTCATGCGCGATTCAGTCAGTGGAGTATTGCTTGTCATAATCTAACATTTCAATTAGTATGTTCTGGGATTCGAAAATCGTTTATCGAATTACAAATGTTACAATATTTTTGACTTAATTGTTAACCCGTTCTATAATATTAAACTTGAAATTAAAGTGAGAGCAGGCTACGAGCTTGCGAAAGAAACTCTTGAAAACTGTTAAGTCAAACATTCTTGAAATTGCTTCGAAATTATGGCACCGTCGTAAACTTTTCACGGCGGGTGTTAAGCTAAAATTAGTGAGTGCGGCTACTCTAACAAATTGCTGTTAACACGAATTAGTAGGGAGAATAAACACGTTGTATGTTATATATGTTGTGTACATGTGTAGTTCCATTTGTGACACCGGCGCCCGCGAATCAAGCATTAAGAGTGCTTTCACCCGAATCGTCGTGTGCATCTCTCTATAAATAGTGCGGTGCAGCGAGGGATCAACTCGGAACGTTTCTATTCCACGCCGAATAGAAAAACAAGAGATCATTATTTATTAGTTCGTTAGTTGGCTAATTTGGTCCACCGGCAGCGACGGCCACGCTCTCGCGCACTCCGAGTCCGAGCCGATCAAATTGTGCGTGAGTCTGCTTCTTATGAATATTAACCAATTTCTTTCACAGCATCGTCGGATACACAATTTCCATTTTGTACCAATGGATGAGCATTGACAGCTTATAAATGTGTGATGATCTTTTATCTATTATATTAATTTTGAATTATTTTCTCTCTCTTTTGTCTACAATAATTTACTTGGAAATAAAAGATATTAGAGATCAATCAGAAATACATTAGCGGAGTTCTGAGAGTATGACGATAATGTTTTTGTAAACAAAAGAATGAATAACACATTTTAACTTGTTTGAATTGAAGTTTATGATGGGATTTTTATAGGATATTCTGTAGAATTAGAAACGGGCATGCCAATCTAATTTCTGGTTCAAAGAAGCACCCAATAAAAGAAACATTCAAATTCGAGTTGTAATGCAGGAACCGTAGAGGAAATTCACGCTGACCCAAGCAGGAGCTATTCGAGGCGACTGCTCGTGGAAAGGGTTGAGTTGCGACGGGTCTAAGGAGGATTTCTTGGGAGACAATCGGGAGTTATGCCCGTAGGCGGGCGGGGCGCTAAACAACGGGCGCGGGCGGCCCGCCCCTTCTTTATATTTTCTTACTGCGTTCGCCGCCTAGCGGCGCGGCCGGGCCCCTTACACGCTCGCTCGCTCACTAATTGCGCATTCTTCGCATAGTTTAGCCCTCCCGGCGAACCCCGCTCCCTCACCCCCGGACCACGTGAAGCCGTGCGCCGACGAAACTTTCATACTCCGAGGATATTGAGCGGTTTTGAATGTCTTAACTCACGAACGTGCCGCCACCAGAGCCAGCCTTTGTTGGCAAACTGTTCCCAAGTGCACCACACTCGCACATCGTCGAGCTTGATCCTCCAAGTTGTAAGCGCGTGTAACTATGATCGAGAACTCCATTCGTCCTCTACTTAACACTTCACCTAATTTCTGGTTAAGAAGCAATAGATTGGAATAGTTTCTCTACACCGCTGTTATAATTGTGTCATAAGTTGCTTAGTCTGTTATGCTTGCTACAGTTATCTACTTCTTGAATATTGGCCGCTGAGTTTATGGTCAACTCATTGTTAGCAAGGACGATATCATATTTAAAATAAAAGACCTGTTCATTGTTCTGCTATAAAAATAATAGAACAGCTTTTTCAACAATAGTATTTTTTCTTTGAATTTAACTGAAGCGGGAACGCTGAGTAATTACTACCGCAGATTTCCGCGAATCAAGAACGTACGTGTATATAAATAGGCATTTGCTCCTTATGTTGTGCAAATAATGGGATTGTTAGTAGGAAGTGCATATTTTTCATCAAGAATGATTGCAATGCTATTAATCTACTGCTATTACAGGTAAACTTTGACGCATACTACGGAAACCTAACTATAATATAAATAACGTAATAAAACATATGAAAAGAATGTTGAAATTTAAAACCGAAGATTTACTGTTAAAACTTTTAACATTTCAGCTAGAAAACTTATTAAGAGCATTTGCAATTCACTCCTAAATATAGTATCTATGTAGAAAATGTCTAAGAATACTTCGCCAATTTTTATCATCGAGGATAAAATAAAAGTTATCAAAAAAGAAGTTTTCGTGTTTAAGAAAGTTTACCGAAAGTAAACTTGAGAAAAGGTTAACTTACATTCGCATAAACATTTCTAAATCAATTCAATTCGTTGCGTAATAATGGGGCTATTCAAAAACCAAGTTTAAATTCATAAGTTGAATGAATTCAGTTAGATGTTTTGCAACCGTTGTAACTACAACGTAGGGTGAGGGCGAATATAGGGTGACGCACTTTTAGAGTGAGATTAAGCGAGAGGACACGTCCTCGAGTAATGTGGTCATATATTTGTCGGACGGACGTGTTACTGTGCCCTGCATATAGGACCCGCGTTTAGGCCGGCCATTTGCTTATGATTTTATTAGTCTGCAAGAAATTAAGGGAATCTATTATCCATGATAATTTTATTACTACAGTGGAATGAGAATGTGGGGTAGGTTACGTCAATGTTAGACCTTTGATACGAATCTTAGGATGGGAAAGGCAAGAATGATAAGCAATGAAACCTAATAGCGTACAGGTAACACGCGGATTCTCGGAAACAAATTCCTCTAGAAAGTTTCGCCACTCAAGTTCCGAGATTCATTCGTCAAATATATTTACGTTCATCAAGATTAAATAAATCTTAGGGCTGCGGCATTTAGATTGCTCGAAAGATTTAAAGTAATTAAAACATCGCATTTCTTTCCGTCTATTAAATCACTTAAGGTGGACACATCGCCTGGCGAATTTGTTTAGCAATCCCATTTGGCACCGTCGGGCAGTCCTTTAATTAAAGCGGGGTAATGTTGCCGCTTGACGCCGACTTAATGTTCGTCCAGTAATAGCGGTCTCTGTAGTAATTGTTCTACGTCAATGATACACGCGTGGCCGTTTTCAACAAAGAAATACCATATATAATTATGTAATCCTTTCACCCGGGATCATAAGTCGGGGAATGGGCGGACTCTGCGAACGTTTCGCGGAGCGCAGGATGGATGTGATCCTATTGGTAAAGTTTACGTACTCAAAGTTTATCGGGTAACAAGGTCAACTGAAAAATATTGAGGAGGCTAAAAGAAGCAACAAGAATAGTTTGAAGTCATCAGCTCAACAGTTTTGTTTCGATGATATTCTTAGAAAATCCTATAACACTGCCAAGATGAAATGATAACTAGAATCATGCTCAATGTCAATGTTATGACATACGAATTTCAAGAAAAAAATATTTCTGTTTGTTTCTTTTAATACTAAGGCAATAAACCAGTCATATATCATCACGAAGTACTGTTGGGATTTTCCTCGGTTGTTAATCTACTGAAGGCAAAGGTTTATTTTAAGTAGCAATCGTCACGTCGCGTTAACGAGCTTCTTTAACACTGTAACGTGAAAAAATTCGCTTTCGCCTCCCCATTGGAGCTTTCATTTTAATATCATGATTTAATGAACTCTTTACGGCAATGCTAATTAATTTTGGTTCCTAAACGGAATCTGGGGGTCCGCTCGTACGCATACTTTCCTCGAATTGGCGGCGGGCGATCGAGAGATAATAATTGTCGGTTCACGTCTTTCCTCGGAATCCTATTGCGCAAACCGCTTTGTCGGCTTGACATCAATACCTATCGTGGCTTTTGTCTCGTGCCATATCCATTGTTCATTTTAGGCGGTGCGGCCTTGATACCGCTTCATAATTCACCTAAATTGACATGTAAGTAATTCGTGTGCTGGCGCTTGCAATTTTGATTGTGGTCGGAAGTTGGTGACCCTAGCGCAGGGGCGTGTGGGTAATCTAGCATGTCCGGACTCACCGTACATCTTGCCCTCGTCTGAGAGGATGATCTTGCGGCGGCCGCAGGGCGGGTAGATCGCCAGTGCCTCTTGGAAGCTCTGTTCGATGTCTGGACTCCATACTCCTTCTGCGTCTGCCGCCGATAAATCCTGTGAACCATGCAATTGGGTATTAATTTTACGAGATCGAAGACAACTTCGTTCCTATAAACTAAATCATGTATAGCATGAACTGTTACAGGGATAAACATTACAAAGCTTAAATATATCTACTACGGGAACAATCAAGAGAGTAATTATATTAGGGATAGTTCTAACTCTTTAACTTTGGAGACAGACAACTACAAAATTTTTAGTCTAGTAAGGACCACGAACTCTATAAAGTGCCACAAAAGCAACTACTTAAATACATGTCAGTTTTAATTTAACAGACTTGAATAATGAACTCTCAATAGCTTTCGATTAAATCCACTCTGTTGATTTTATTTCATGTTAAAGTTTCTATCTCGATTTCATTTTACAAAATAATAATCGAAATAAATATCAGCGTCATTCATTACACACATTAACGCTGGTTTGCAATCGAGGGTTATATACTTTTTCATCTATTCGTACTTTCTACGTGCTTCGTTAATTAGTTACTGACCCATTGCTCATTTCATATTTAGCTTTCCAACTTTTTCGTATTAAATATTATTCATAT
The DNA here is from genome assembly GCA_955850985.1 of Elophila nymphaeata. Lineage (NCBI taxonomy): Eukaryota > Metazoa > Arthropoda > Insecta > Lepidoptera > Crambidae > Elophila > Elophila nymphaeata. The sequence goes on from OY039072.1 coordinate 21,326,795, forward strand.
TTCTCATTACGAAGCTATTTTTTACATGATTTATATAATGGCATTGAACAAATGATTTATAGTGTAGAACCAAATATATTATACATTAGGCAGTGTTAATCTCAATAATGTTGGATAACTATTCTTTGTTTCTAGTCATCTCAGCACTATGTGGCTTGAAAATTGTGTTATAGTCGCAAGAAAATGCTGCTATTGTAATGGACTTGAAATTGAAACTTCACAAAACTTATGAATAATGTCGTTTTGGCACAATAAGTTTTCTTGTGACTATATGACACTAACTGATATCAATAAAAACAAATAAGGTAAGTCAACAGTGAAGTACTGATGGTTTCTAAATAAATGCAAATCATTAGAGGGATAGTACTGTAATACAATCAGTTTGAATTTCCCATAAAATTATAACTAATACGATAAAAGCACTTTACTGGGAGTAAAGTGCTTTCTTTAAATCTAAGCGTTGTTAATGAAACCAGCGCTCCTGAATCATAGAATACTACTACATGAAACAGATGGCAACATCAACATTGCGTACGACGTTTTGCCTAAACTTTCTGACGGTAGGTGCGTCATTGTAATTAATAGACCAGCTTCTATTCTCAAAAGAAAATAAAAATAACACATTCAAAGCGGTCCGGCTACCAGTCGAAAACATCGTGAATCACGATTCCTTGAAACCACTTGATACAAATTCTGGTTTTAGTTTAAACTGCGGAGAGTCAATATTTATCGATATGCTCGCTGTTTTCTTTGCAGTACCTCCCGTCATTGAACTCAATTGTTTCAAAAAATACAATGTACGCAGTACCATTACATACTAGGCTCTGTCAATGAGATCGTCTCTGTTGGATTTCATAATAGTTCCTAAGTAGCAGTGATTTACCAAATGCAAAAATATCAGATGTATTTGTATTCAAGTAATCTAATAAAGCTAATCAGTGTAAGTGTGAACCGTTTGTGCATAATCCAATACCATACAATCTCATCATCATCAAGCCCATATAATGCCCCCACCGAGGGGCTCGAGCCTACCCCATATTAGGGGCGATGAGGCCTTAGTCAACCACGCTGGCCAAGTGCAGGTTGGTCGACTTCACACACAACCTAAGAATTTCTTCATGGGTAGGTGCAGGTTTCCTCACGATGTTTTCCTTCACCGTAAAAGCGTCGATTAAACGTACACATGAATTCAAAATTTGAAAACACATTGGTACGTGGCGGGGTTCGAACTGGTGCCTCCCGGGTGGGAGACAACGCTCTTACGCACCACGCCACCGACGCTTCCCTTTATAATTTATTTCATTTAAATTAACAATATTATAAAGGTAAAAAAATACGCTGATTTGGAAGCACGTGTCTTCTCTTAATTATTACTAATATTTTTTTATAAGCCGTTTGTATGTTTAGCCTGAACCAAAGACTTAAGGAAATAAAGACCAAAGTTGTTATACCAGTTTTTTTAAAAACCTAAAGAATTTATAAATATAGAACAGTTTTAAGTAACAACAAAAAAAAAACAGTATCTCAGCTTTTTTCTTCAATATATTAGTTCGGTTCATGTTCTTTATGTATGTCCTGTATTATTAATGGAGTTGTATACTAGTTGTTGTATTTTTTACTTAGTAGGTAATTAATGGTCTATTTGTTGACCCGTTTTACAGAATTGAATATTAGGTAGTGTGAAATTTTAGGCATGCTAGCTAAGTTCCAGCAATAACTGTCTCTTGCGGTATTATAGACGTCGATGTGTCGGGCTGAACCGAAACTATAATAATTATATTGAATTTCGGTAGCAGTTATGGGTAATATAATTTGCCCGGTGTTAAACTTTGAATATAACCTAATCAGAACCAAATAAATAATTACGCATATTTGAGGTAAGGGGGTCACTTTGAAGTTTGTGATAAAATGTTTTGCTCTCGTATGAATAAAATCGAAAAAGAAAAAAAAATACAGACTAGAGAATCAGCTATTGTTCAATTGTTAAAACGCCTATTTAAAAAAGTCCTCAGCCATGGCACGAACGACTGAATTGCAAGACGTATTAAAAATTAAAATCTACATGGAGCTGTTGCTAGAGTCGGATAATTCAAAAGGAAAAATCTTAATAATTTTAAATGGGGAAATGGTGCACTTATTAGAAAACTGTAGAGTTGCAGAAAACCAATAATATTTGATAGCTTTTACTGATGAATTTATTACAAAGTTTTATATTGCCTTAGTTCTAATCCTGAAACGAATTAAAAATCACCAGTTTAGAGAATTAGAAAATCCTGGACAATATTTTTAACTTAAAATGACCCGTAAGCAACTTAAAAGTACCCGGACTACAGAAATACTTTAGAGTGGAATATCTGTGCTGGTGTTTGTTAGATTACTTTTTTGCTTTTTGGATTAGGTGTCACATCTGTGTAGGCGACAGGCTGGAAACCTGGCACCATTGGAGGCACTGCATGGCCCATACTGCCAAATGTTGCGTTATGTGTAACTAGATGTTACCTAATCTGATCGTTTAAAGTGGGTCAAAATTGCGTACAAAGAAGTCGGTTACATACAAGCAAACACACAGGTGAAGCTTATATAAGCGTGCTAAGAGGCGATACAGTTCTGGACTGATAAGTGTATGACCTCTAGTTGTATCATCATCAACAGCTCATATAATGTCCCCACCGAGGGGCTCGAGCCTACCCCACATTAGGGGCGATTAGGCCTTAGTCAACCACGCTGGCCAAGTGTGGGCGGGGCAACCTCTAGTTGTATAAAAGAGGCTTACCTTTTCATCGTCACTCGCGTCGCCAACGTCCAAGTGCTTGGCATCGGCGCCGCCCGAGCCGTTGGTGTCGGGCGCGCCGGCCGGCGTGCTCCACGGAGACGCAATTGTGCCGGCTGCGAGCGCGCCGCTCGCTGAAACAAACCAAAATGAACAATTAGGACAAAATTAAAAAAAAAATACAAGATAAGATAACTTTAAAACCATTTGGAGTTTTGGTCATCTAGAAATAGATAACATTACCGTGTCTAGAATATTTTGACGTGACAACGTCTTATAATTCGATAGAGCCGGCTGCACGCACGAAAAAACATGACGTCATGCGGCGTTACCTCGCTCTGAATCTAATTCTCTAATTTGAATTTGGAATTATGTTCTTTAAAATTTAAACTTTCAATGATACCAAAACCAGCCAGATACAAATAGTATAGCCAAAGAGATTTTATTACAAGTTTATTCATACTATAATGCGAAATCTATTAAACAAATGAAATTAAATTTTTCTTTTGAAAAATGCTACCATTCCATCAGTATTTTCTTAAGACGTTGTCACGTTCAACTATCGTCAGTAAACCGACTTTACAGACAACCAATTTTTTTTTTCAGAATTTATTACTGGCTTAATTAAGAGATATTTAAAAAAAAGCTAAATGTACCAAAAATGGATAGCGTAGGATTACTAACACAAAATGTCTTTGAAACTAACAATCCGATTTAAACTTTTTTTGTGTGTGTTTTGTTCTAACTTGAGAGTAGGATAGTTTTTATCTTGATAAGTAGTCCTAATTTTTACTGCTAATTCAATGTTAGAGGACAGTAGTATGAAATTACCATAGCAAAGCGTGGCCGGGACAGCTAGTACTATAAATGGAACTTAAATATAATATTGGTGTTTTATACTAGCCCCTGTATATATAAAAAAGTACACCGGTAGCGAAGCTTAGATAACAAAGCACCGATGATGACAAATTTCGATATGTTATCGTTATAGAATGATTGACATGATTAGAGTCTAATTTCTGTCCTGGTCGTTGGCTTTTGTTTGTTGATATACTGAAGGCTTGTTACTTATTTACTCTTAATATGTAAGCGACAGTCTGGAAACCTGTCACTATTTTGAGGCACTAAATGACTGGCTTTATGTGCAACTAAATGTTACTTTAACCTAAGCCTCTGTTCAACCCCTTTTGGAATTATGAGCGAGATTGTGTGTGGATATTATTTAGATTAATATTTTAAGAGACGGCTTAATCTTAAGTTTACAGACAATAGAAGCTGTGTAGCACGAAAGCGGTTGGTGTCTCAATTGACTTGTGAAGTGTTTTGTACAGAGTCTAGCCCAGATTTGGGAATTCAGTTTCTTTGAATCGATTATAGATACTTCGTAGCAAATTACTTTGTTGAATATCGGTTAAAAGCTACGAAAAGCTAGAGTTGATTGATTACGAAATCTATAACACTGGAGTACAAATTCGGACGGTTATTCGCTGTACCCGTAATAGCGCTTTTGATGTCGTTATTGTAGTCTGTATTGTAAAAAAAATGCTACATAATGGATAGATTTTCCATTACAATATCATGTGCATGTCGAATGAGTGTCGAATAGTTTCGCTACCGATCACGGTCTTGGCTTGATTTACAACTTCATATTTCTCACTTTGTATACGGTGTAGTAGATGTTTCCATGTGATCAGTACTAAACTCAATTACTAAATGCTGCTTGTGTCTCTCTGATGATGATGAAGTGATTGTTGATGAGGTTCACAAGCTTAGTCACATTAATATATTTAAGTACACTTATATGGTTCAATTTGCATTTGGCTACTTTTATTAATGGTTACATTGACACTAAAGGTTTGATTTTGATATGAATTAATGTTTGCGGTTTCCACAGCCACCTCATTCAATGATGAGATCCGGTAATGTTATGAATATAATAATTATGGAATGCAATGCCATGATTATAGTGATTGACTAATTCTCTGTTTCGTTAATAATTTTTTCCTCATAATATACTAGTATAGTATTGTAACGTGGTACTATAACATAGTCATTAGTCATGTTATAGTACCATTGTCATCATTGCTGGCAATATTTAAAAAAAAGAACAATTTTAGTTCAAGATTACTCGTGACGTTTGGTTCATTTTCGCGCTTTTCCTATTGCTGACTCTGTCCTAGAAAACACTAATTACTCGTACAAGGGTCTCGGACCGTAGCTTGTGCCATAATAATAGTACCTCTATCAACGAATTAGGAATGATAATAAATACGTACCTACGTACAGACCAAAATTAAATCTAAGCATAAAAATAGTGCCTTATATCCTTATATCTTCGTTATATCCTTATAATCTGCCTTTTATCTACCATTGTCAATAAAAAATAGTGACGAAAACGTGTCTCATTCCTGGACTATACTAGCAGTGTTGGCCCACAGCGACACGACGTTACGGTATTTTATTATCTGTGATAATGTAGTTGTTTTCGACATGCGGAGAAAAAAATATTCGTTTATAGAGCTGAGTTTTAACTTATGTATGAGCTTCGTTTTATAGATAGATTTTAATTGAATTGTAAATCTATAAGTACGTACAGATAATGTCTATGAGTAATATAAATTACTTAGCTTTGATTTGTACTTATTAAGCGAAATAAGTAGTCTTGAACGTGCTTTGATATCTTTACTGAACCCCATTATTTTTATAAAGGGTCATTTCCGTAGCATATCTCCCACAAACAGCCCAGTAAAAGCTATTATTTATTCCGTGGTAAAAGTAAGGAGCTAGTAATATTACTTTGGCTAGGTTTGACGTCAGTCGTTTGTTTGTATACCGCGGATGCCCGCCACCGTAAACTTCCAATCGTATAATGCTTTTGCATACATCAATGTAAGCAAACTATCTCAGCACTGGCAAATAGTAACAGAGCTTAAAACCGATATTTGATTGATGTCTAACACAATATTTGGAATTTTGAAGGTAAGGTCATTTGTTGACCGACTTCGTTCACTAGGAATAGTTCTTTTTCATTTAAAATACCGAAGTTTCAAAGCAAAATAGAAATGAAAAGATTTCCATTAGAATATTAATAGTGATATAAAATAATAAAAAGACGTTACCTAGAAAAAATACACTGAAAAAATCGACCAACAGGCGGAAATCGCGTTAACCACTACGCCACCAGGGCATTGCTTTCGCTGTCGAAATTTGTCAGTGCTTGGTGCTTATGTTTTTACGGTAAAAATTATTTCATCAAATCTTTGTGCACTTCTAAGATCCGGACGAAATTTTTTGCAAATATTTGACGCCCAGTTAAGATGAAACTACCTAATATTATGGAATAATTTTATTTTTGCGTTTACAAACGCGTAAATATTAATACTAGAAAAATGCACTGAAAAAATCGACTTGCCTCAGGCGGGACTCGAACCCGCATCTTTCTCCGCCCGGATTGTGGAAGATGCGGGTTCGAGTCCCGCCTGAGGCAAATCGATTTTTTTCAGTGCATTTTTCTAGTACTTAATATTATGTGATAATGAATCGAAGATACTGGGTTCGATTCCCGCCTGGGGTAGGTAGATTTTCAGTGTATTTTTTCTAGTTTTAAAACTATTTACGAGTTTGTAAACGCAAATAAATATTATTCTATAAGGCGTTTCCTATTTCTATTTTGTGACAAAAACGTTGATAAACTATTTAAGGAAGCTTATGGCGCTGACGTCAATTCCTTTATGTGGTTTAATACATTAATGACGGTAATTGTTGTAGTCTAATGGTAATCGGCCGTCGAAAAGACTTCTACTATACTATACAAATTAACGACTTCGACAATCAATTACATAGCTCATTTAGCCAATGCTAAGTGAAATATATTTAAAGTTGATAAATATACCATTGCCCACACACTTGTTATTACAACAAAAACTCCAGTGAAATTCCATCAAAAATTATAAAATGAAGTTACGCAGAATACCTTCTATGGTCTATACATTATAATTTCAATGGTCACCTTTTTTTATACCGAAACACTGAACTGATTCTTCTTCAACACCTTATCACTCACTAGTCTGGTTATGGCCAAACAAAATTTTAAACTCATTTAAATCCAAAAGTAGAGGAACTGTTGAGATGGTTTATATCTATCAGATTGTATTGGTCGGTTTTCTAAAGGTTTGATGTCTAATAGGCGACAGGCTTACAACTTGTCACTGTCATCATCATCAACAGCTCATATAATTGTCCCCACCGAGGGGCTCGAGCCTACCCCACATTAGGGGCGATTAGGCCTTAGTCAACCACGCTGGCCAAGTGCGGGTTGGTCGACTTCACACACAACCTAAGAATTTCTTCATAGGTGTGTGCAGGTTTCCTCACGATGTTTTCCTTCACCGTAAAGCGTCGATTAAACGTACATATGAATTCAAAATTTGAAAACACATTGGTACGTGGCGGGGATCGAACCAGTGCCTCCCGGGTGGGAGACGACGCTCTTACGCACTACGCCACCGACGCTTATTATATGACTTGTCACTGTCACTATTGTTAAATGTTGACAGTAAGAGGTTGTATGTTTTATGTGTAACCAAATGTTACATAAGGCTCTGCTCTACCCCTTTTGTAGCAGACGACTTACGATGAATTTTAAAAGCTTATAAAATAAGGAGCGTGTGACTGCATTTAATTCGGAAAGTACAGTAGGTAGCGGAGGGATTCCCGTCACGCGACGCGATGTCCATAAAAACAGCAAACGTACATTTTAATCCATAAAGACATAAACATTAAACTCTAAATAACATTACGACGCGTGCCGCGAAGAATGTTTACCATTCGAGAATAAAATTGAAAAATTCAATCTGTGCTTTCCAAGCGAAATTTTCTTAATACCAAATAATCTTTGTTTCCTCGCGATCCGAGAGCCGAGGTCGTAGGCATTCCAGAAATTTTCATATTTACTGCTAGAAATATGCAGGTACGAAATGTTTACAGTATAAATATAATATCAAACGGAGAATTTCTTTATGAAGATCTGATCCGAAGCGCCGCGGAGTGAGTAAAGTATTCCCGCCCGCCTTCGCGACGCTTTCCTTGCCTCTTCATAAAATCCTATCGCTACATATTTTTATTTGGAACTTTGATGCGTGGAAGTGATATCTTATTTTCTGAGCGGATTTAAATTCAGCTTCAGTTTTTGTAGACACCGATTTAAATAAACATATGCCGAGGCTTTGTAGTACATTTATATTGCTCAATTTGTAGAACATAATTATGTGTGTCTCGTGAAATTAATTGTCACCGCAATATATAATTATTGGAAGTGGCGCTATCACATATCTAAGACTTCAATTACCTACGCGTTTACAAATTAGGAGCTAAGTTGCGTCAGCTCTAGAACGGAGACTGATATAATAGCTAATATCAAGGGTGTTCAATTAGGACAATTCGCAGACACTAATTTGAGTACATGTGTAGTACTACTATAGTATGACACATTTGTGGGTACATTACATGAATTTACAACCACCTCTACAATATATTACACCTATTCATAATATGAAAAGAGAACTTCATAATTCAGTATTAAAGTAAATATTCTGTAAATTCTTTATCGTACACACATAAACAGGTTTAAAAATATACATTATGAAAGGCATGTACATAGGTGAGCTTATCTCTAATAGAAATCTCTTCTTGCCAACCCTAGCCTTAGTTTAGAATTTTTAAATGCGGGGTACCTATTGAGACCCAGACGGCACCGGGTCTGCTAGTGATATTATCTTTCTTTCTTATTTTTTTTTACTGATATCTAGATATATGATGATCGTTTTGTGAACTGCTTAGTAACAGAATTGCTAGTCGCTGATTAGTCGGCAAAAAGGTGCCGAATATTTTATTCAAGCATATTTATTGAAACTCAATTACACATTTTTTTGCAATTCTTCTCTATTACTTTGTGTACGAATATGGTTAAAATGGGTACAAAGTTTTTTCTTTACGAATTAACAAATAGAAGAAGAGGATATTAGCGCGACGAAATTATGATATAGGCAGGTTTATATTTAATATAGTTTTGGCGTGTTACAACTTAACGTATAAATGCTGTTCAGGCTTAATTTGTTTGTTCATGGGGCTGCTTTTGCAAAGTAAAAAGCACGAAATAAAAACTTATGTAAGAAGTATTGTGACATTCAACAAAGTAATTTAGTAAGTAAGGTTGCAATTTTCATAAAGTGTTATAAACGATAATGCTTTGGTAATTTTGTTAAGTGGCGAAAGTTTTATCGCGCACACAAATTATAACAGCACTCGTATTTTTTTAAGCTAGCATATCTACTGATTTCTGAGACGAAAACTCAACATTCCGTGGTTTCACCGTGCGAGCTGGATCCATAGCGTTGCAGCGAGGGGAGACAGAAGCTGGTACTTATGACCCAGGTATAAGCTTTCGTTTTTCTCCCCTGACCCCCCTGCTGCTTTCCCTTTCCTTCCCCCACGGGGAGGAGCGAAAGACAGAGCGAAGACAGACAGAAGAACCTTCCGCGGACAAGCGAGGGAAGGAGGGGGTGAATCCTCATGGATACCATGGTACGGTTGTGTCAGACTTTTACTGACTAAACACCCCCTTTTTGCCAATTGCCAAAGTGGCTATAAGGCTATCAGAAGCAGCCGCCCCCTCTGGAAAGAGTCAGGTGCACACGTTGCTCTGTATATATAGACTAGGGCATATGCATGGAAGCGCGTACGGACATAATAGCGGGGCCGAACGCATGTGTGTGAGGGGGCTATTTACGCAGTGGCGGAGAGCCACGCGACAAACCTCGGTTGCCAGAAAGGCTGAAAAATTAATCTGAGCCGACAAAGGTGTAGGCTAAAGGAGGCTTCGTTATAAAGCACCGGCACTCACCTTCACTAACCCTGGCTTCTCTCTTTCTGCCCAGCCATATTTGATACGATTCCGCGAGAGCTGCTTAAAGGTCGTGGTGCAATTGTCAGGCGTTAGCAGAAGCGTCGGTGGCGTAGTGCGTAAGGGCGTTGACTCTCACCCGGGAGGCACCCCGAACCCCGCCACGTACCAATGTGTTTTCAAATTTTGAATTCATATGTGCGTTATATCGACGCTTTTACGGTGAAGGCAAACGTCGTGAGGAAACCTGCACACAGCTATGAAGAAATTCTTAGGTTGTGTGTGAAGTCGACCAACCCGCACCTGGCCTGCGTGGTTGACTAAGGCCTCATCGCCCCTAATGTGGGGTAGGGTGGAGCCCCTCGGTGGGGACATTATATGAGCTGTTGATGATGTCAGCTTGGAAAGGGAACGCCACTTTTTTACTACGAACGCTACGGACGGCGGCTACGAAACCGCTACGGACCGTAGCGCATCTCTTTTTCATAGAAAAAGAGGCGATATGGTTCGGAGTTGATAAGTGTGTTTTAGATACGTTTTGATAACGCATATCTTTAGATACACGTTTCAGTACAGAATTAATGGAACTTCTAGAACTTCCATAAGTGTTCGTAAATACAAATAATGTACTTATGCAGGGTTGTTTGTAATACATCAACAACCTTCAAACCATTTGAAGGTCTCATCAACACAAACAACTGTTTCTGTGGAAGCAACTCTGAAATCGCGGAAAATATTACATTTAGAAACGTCTGAAACGTATGCAACTGTAGATTTTTCTTCGCGATTCCAGTTATGCTACTGTAGTACAAATAACCTGTTTAGGGATTTACCTGGTATACACCTCACGCCTACGTCTACTCTACTCATAGGTACTATGAAAATAATCATAGCCTTAGGTACTCGTTTTTAACATCAATAAACACGGAGCTGCCGGAAAAGTTTTTGGCTAACACGCTGATTGGACACACACAAGGTCGCGAAACTTGCTTGTAAATGAATAATTCTTGAATTGAATTAGTCATTTCGATTCGGACGTTGATTTGTGTTATTGGGTTGCTAAACTACCGAAATAATAAGGTTGTCGTCATTTTAAAAAAAGAACCTCTTGAGCAAGTCAGGACGAACGATGCGTATATCTTACCATCCAGTAGGATACTCTATAACTAGACATTAAAAAAAAATGAGGTAGCTTTTTTGCTTTTGAGAGCTTTTTATATTATGCAATAAGACAAACAAGCAGACGTATAAAGAAAGTTACTTGGTTCAACGGATTTCGATTTGGAAACTTGGTGCACCAGTAGATCAAAACCAGAATTAAAACATGAACTTTTAATCCCAGGAATATGTTGCTGTGTGATGAATTCATCTGTTTCATGGGAACACGACTTCCATGTGGGCGAATACTAGTGACTCGCACGCTGCGAAACCTGACCTATCCCTTATTCCCCAATACAATGTAAACTTGAAGTTTACGGAAGATGATGTAGGCAGTACCTCTTATTGACTGCAGTATTACCCGTAGGCCTATCCGCTAACTTTTTTGACGTGACATCGTCTTATAATTCGATAGAGCCGGCTGCACGCACGAAAAAACATGACGTCATGCGGCGTTACCTCGCTCTGAATCTAATTCTCTAATTTGAATTTGGAATTATGTTCTTTAAAATTTAAACTTTCAATGATACCAAAACCAGCCAGATACAAATAGTATAGCCAAAGAGATTTTATTACAAGTTTATTCATACTATAATGCGAAATCTATTAAACAAATGAAATTAAATTTTTCTTTTGAAAAATGCTACCATTCCATCAGTATTTTCTTAAGACGTTGTCACGTTCAACTATCGTCAGTAAACCGACTTTACAGACAACCAATGTTTTTTTTGACAGTTAAAAGTGATGATCACCAAGTGAATTAGACATCCATTGCTGTTTTACACGACACACTATTATGACACTAGTCGTGTAAGAACAGCAATGGACATGTAATTTATTAGGTGATCATCACTTTCACATGTCAAAAAAGTTAGCGAATACGCCGGCCGGACTGCTGAGATGATTTACAGTGTAACATATGCCCTGGAATGTTCTGGAATGTCCCATTTGTTTGTAGGGTCCTACAGGGAATTTGGGCTTTGTTACTTTTTAACCAGCCACTGTTTTGAGGCACTACATGACCTATACTGCCAGATGCGGCTTATGTGTAATCAAGTATTACTTAAAGGTCGTAACACACTTATCAGCTCTGATAAATGTGATATGACCTTAAGGCTCATCTTGTTTTTGTATGTATATAAATTCGCGATCAAATTTTATTTATTTAGATCACACAACCAATTTAGAAGCACATCACGCTCCTGATTTACCGTTCCACAGTGTACAACCAGCAACGTAAGTTTCAATTACAGAATGACTAATAATTCTAGCGCGGTGATATCTCATAAGGGGCGCATACACGAGCGATAATTAAAATAATAAAGCAGGCGGGTGAGCATTGTCCTCGTATGACAAGTGTCCGCAATAAGGGCCCCTCGCCGAGCACTCGTATTGGAGCCACGAGGGATGGCGATGCTGTTTTAGTAAGTTCAAAAAGGGTGAACTTTTGCCTTTGTTAGGTCGTTTGCGGCATTCTCACAGCTATAAATTAGTATTTTTTTATTTTTAGAACAAGCATTCTATAGTTCATTATAAATTTAAAAGGTTGAATTTAAAAATAAATATGCTAAAACTGTTTTTAAAAAATAAAAATTACAGTTATTCTGACAAATATTAAAACCGATTTAGAAATTACGTTTTTAAAGAAAGTCTATGACTAATTTCTGGTATGCCTACAGTAAAGAATAGTCTGCCTACTTTTGTACGTGTAAATATGTATTGTCAAAATTTTTAATAAAAATCGATAACTAACAGGTAAACGATTAATTTTCAAATATAACGGTGTAAGTAAAATATTTTTAGAATACGAACTTTCAATGCGTTTTGTTATGTTTATGAAGTTGATATTTTAACCGTAATAAAATATTACCGAATACAGTTTCAATAAAAGTAAGTACATCGAGAGAGACGTAGTGCCGAGGTAGATTTCGATATTCCATTGGATTTCAATTATGTAAATTATATCTTCAAATAGTTGTATGAGGTTGTGGATGGGTTAGATCCCTTCCTTTGCCTTCACTATATCTCCGCACATTTGTAAGTAAATTCCAGTTTTGATCCCTTTGAATACAGAAAATATACCTAATAAAATATTTGAAATTGATTAGCTCAAAACATATACAGAATATTTGTCTACTTAAAATCTGATAAAGTGTACCCATTTATCATTTTGTCCTTTTTTCAACCGACTTCAAAAAGGAGGAGGTTATCAATTCGACTGAATGTTTTTTTATGTTTGTTACCGCATAACTCTTTACTGGGTGTAATCTTATCACTTGTATGTCTAAAAGATCTCGAGATAGTTTCCTGAATATACTTAAAACCCTAAAAAGCAAAAAATAAATTATTTTTATGTAAAGAAAAACCGCCTTCAAAACTAAAAACGGAGAAATAAAGATTTTGTTTATAAAAATTTTTGGATTTGTGACCGACCTTAAAAAAAACATTTAGATTTTTATAAACAGAATTTTTATTTCTCCGGTTTTATAGTTTTATTATTGTATTTTAATTATTGCTTGTTATGTCCATGACTTCAATGCGGCGTTGTTTAAAAGATCAAGAGCTAAGACTCGTGTTAAAAGGTTAAATAATAATTATAATTAAATAAACTCTGACAAGTACGTAATGTATCTAATTATAATGATTTTTTTCTAACACTTTTTTAAATCTCTTTTCTTGATAGTATACTATATATACTATACCTAGAGGGAAAAATCTGACTCTACAATCGACATAAATTATCATAGCTTAATCTTTAAAAAATATTGTAATGTTAAAAAAGCTCTATGAATAAAATAGTACTAAATGAACAATTGATATAACCCAATAGGTAATTATCAAATTTATAAAAATATTTGAAAGCGGAGAAAATTTATATTAATAGTATAATTTTATAAAATTGGAGAAAATTTACCCAAATTTTCTCCAACTTCTTTGGTTAGGCATTAGAGACGGGTTTTTCGCGCATTATTTTTGTCTTCAAAAAATATTCTTAAAAAAAGTTATTGCCAAAAACCAGCAATTGATAATACGTAAAAAATATCAAGTTGTTACAGGTATGCCTAAACTTTTTTAACAACAAAGTTTTATGTGACTTATTAAAGTACATACATACCAATTGATAGTTTTGAAAACTACCGCGATATTCACATCCTATTAAGTTCAATCAAAGTAAGCTCGTAAAAAGGTAGGACAGATTTAGCATTACAATTCGTGGAAGAAAATTACAGACGTCATTAGGAGTCCTTAAATAAGTAACGAAAATGATTGCGATTTTTGTCAACAAATGTGCATTAATAAGATATAAAACAATTTTGCAATATATTAAATCTCAATATTCTGTAGCGCTAAATTAATTACACAGATCACAATTTAGGAAATAATTAAGACTTGAGTAATACTTTGGTAAAAATATTCTCAATTAAGGCATTGAAAGTAGTCTCGCGGAGTATATTTTTGACATATTTCTTAGAAATATTTCCTTTGCGATCGCTGTCCAAAGTATTGTGACACTAAAAATAGAACTAGAGTAAGCTCCAGGCAGTCCGGATTTAAGTGGGCGGCACAAAGGCAGACCGTATTTATAGAACATAACCACACTTACACAAGGATTTGGTGTAAGGATTCTGCTACGTAAGAATCCGTAGGTTTCTGCTACGATTCGGACTGTACAAGGCAAGTACTGTCTATAACTTATTCATTACCACAAAACACGTAGGTATGTCTACGTCAAATATACAAAAAAAACGTAGGGATCTAATGAAACAATATAGCCTATGCAATATCTTATTGTAGATTTGTACCACACTGTACTGATAGCAGGTAATGTGTTTGATTCGTGTTTATTTAATATTTTTAACCGGCTTCAAAAAAGAAGGAGGTTCTCATTTCGACCCAATATTTTTTTTTATGTTTGTGACTTTATAACTTTTTTTCTTATTACCACGGAGTCTTTGCTTATTACATAAAAAAGTATACCGAAAAGCGTGAAGATGTTATTGATTGTTTCACAGAGACACCATTAATATCTAAGTCTACGTCTCTGATCTGCTGGTTCATAGCAGTAAATTTAGCATAGTACACTACACCTGTTGCTTTATTAAATAGATTTAGGAGCAGGTTGTACTCGTATACGTCAAGGATTTGACAGGAGCCGTTACTACTCAACGTAAGGCGAAGATTGCGATAGTTAACAAGCCTCATAAAACGTTTAACAAAACAAACAAAAGTAATTTAATCATTACCCGGTAATATCTAATTAAGGACGCTCCACAAAACAAATGACAATAGGTATCGAATGTTACAGAGATTTAAGAATTAGCTATATTTTCAATCTATCTACTCGTATATTCTACTTAAATCTTCTATACATCATTATACATATTTAAAAATTAATTGCCGTTCGTTAGTCTCGCGTAAAACTCCAGAATGGCTGGACCGATTTGGCTAGGTTTGTTTGTAAAATATTTCTGGAAGTTCTGTGAAAGTTTAAATGCTGAGAAAATATAGGAAAATTGTAAAAACAACATTTTTATTTTTCCCTATAAACTCATGTTAGTTCCTACATGTCAAACATTTGATGTTCGTCCCGCCCCCACCTCAGACATAAATTTTGTTCATCTGTCATTATTTAATCTTATTTTTCATTCTTTACATCAGACTTATGATCATTGTTTTGAGTTCTTTACTTAGGGATAATTTTATTTTTGCGTTTACAAACGCGTAAATATTTTAATACTAGAAAAATTTTCTAGTATATTTTCTAGTATTAAAATATTTACGCGTTTGTAAACGTAAAAATAAAATTATTCCATAATGTAAGGTAGTTCCATCTTAACTGGGCGTCAAATATTTGCAAAAATATTTCGTTCGGGTGTTAGAAGTGCAAATTTCAAAGATTTGATGAAACAATGTTTACCATAAAAACATCACCACCAAGCACTGACAAATTTCGATAGGTCTAGTACCTATTCAAAATTAATATGTGATGCACTCGCTAAATGTCAACATAAAATATAAGCTCCTTGATGTCAACCCTTATAGGTACTATGAGTGTAACGCATGCAATCCCGCGTTCAAAAAGCGCTGTTATAAGGTCTGCATTTGTTAAATTTTATTTCAAGCCAGCTATACGTAAACAAATAATCGTCGTTAATGAAGAGGAAAATTGCATCCGATATCAACTAAATATGACAAAAAGCAAATGGCTAACAAAATTAATAAAGCGTAAAACAATATTCTCTATCCGACAGCTGGGCGAGACCGCGGGCGAGGACTAGTGCAATCAAGCCTATATTGCTCCATATCAATGCAGGGGCGTGCGTAGGGTGACTTGATGCCGGCCACCTGTGAAGGGTGTCGCGGCGATTTTTTTTAATAATCATTTAAACAATACATATAGCACATTTCTTTATCAAGTCATTTTCATTTAGTTTATCAGTTGGATTATTTTTAATAGTAGATAAATGCTACTAAAACGCTCAGCCAGAGTGAGATATTGGTCTACAGAGTGTAAGTTATACAGAGTAATTCTTAAGTTATTAAGCAAAAGAGGAATGTTTTGGCGCGAAAGTATGGCATCCGGAGGATTTTTGTTTCAACAATTCAAAATTCTTTTGAAGTGGATTTGTGCAGTGAAATTGGTGTTATTTTGAAGCACAAGCATTCGTGTTGATGAGCAGTAATAGAGACTCATTGATATAAAGGTTTTGATGTGTGTATGGCGTTGAGAATTTTATAGTGGGATATCCACCTTATCAGTCGACATCATGAGGTCTGTTGACATGAATTTCTAGTTAAGCACTTCCTATATCCAAGCATATAAATTTTAAATTATCGCTAGGGTTGGCTGGACATAAGCTCACCTTTGTATTTGCACTTTTTTGTTTATGTTTTGTAATTTTTTGTGTGTACAATAAAAAAAATATACTAATTATTACGCTGAGATACTTATAAGATTGATCTATATTCGTTTTGTTAATTGTATAGGTACATTGTTGATTTTAAAAGTTTTCAGTTTTATTACTTTTTTATCATGTTACGTTTCATGAAATATAATCGAGTGTCTGGTAAAGTTGCATTGTTATTTTACCACCAACTCATCTCGTCTATAGCGAGAAATTAATTTCTAAAGAACTTTACAATACAATAACGCCCGTTTTATTAATTTGATGCTACTTTTAGTTAACGACTTATATATAAAACGCAACAGTAGGTTTAAAATTACGCAAGCGCATAAAATGAGCAGTCAATACCGTTTTTGTCATAAAAACGTTATCGGCTTATTAACGTAGCGGTTCTTGTATTGCAGTTAATTGGTAAGATTTTAATCTTTTATGTAGCATACTATTTATCTTATCTAGGTTGTTTAAGTGTTTGGCAGGTACTACTAAAATCGTCGCTGTTATTGTCATGACTTACGAGACTTTTCCCCCGGCTGTTGAGATGATTTAGAGTGAACCATCACCGAGTGAATTACATAGATACCTATTGCTGTTTTTACACGGCAAGTGACATAATAGCGTGTCGTGTAAAACAGCAATGGATAGGAATGTAATTTACTCGGTGATTATCTCTTTAATGTGTCAAAAAAAGTTTGCGAATATTCCTACTGGCTGGTGGCTTTTGTTTGTTTGGTTTTTACTTTTTTCTGACTGGCAACCTGCTATTTTGAGCTCAGAACAGATAAAAGAGATTTTATCTGTTCTGTGATTTGAGTGACCAATAACGAAATCTAACAAACAGGACAAGTGCTATACTCTTAAAAAAATATAATCTTACCGATGGGGCTATGGTCATCAGCAGATTTTTTTTGCAAAGTCATGAACGAGTAGGAACACCGGCGGACGTAATAGCAAAACCTCCCCTCACTAGTCAGTCACTGTTGCCGAAATATAGATTAATATATTGATCGTATAAGTAAGCTAAAGTGGCTATAAATTGTCCACATTTACGGATGAACCGAAGAGATGTGTGTTAAAGAAGAGGTCCATGCTAATATTGAACCTTTCGATAAAGAATATGTAAACATACGTTTCTGTCTTTCACTCGCTACCTTTGATCTGTTTACAAGAGACTTCAAAAGAAACATTGTCATTATTCAATTAAGTGAAAATAAAATACTATTATTTTGCGGGAATTATTTTGCGAGTTCATTATTTATCTATGAGTTTGGCACATAAGCTTATGACCCGTCCCATGGTAAGCGATCATCGTAGCACACTTGTCAGAAAAAGATGTTTATTAAAATTGACTTTGCAAAATACTTTTAAATCGTCAAAAGCCATACCATTTCGGAACGAAATATTTTTTTACATAAACAATTATGATTATGCTGAGATAGAGAAGAAATGGTGAAAGAAACTCTACAGGTTACAATGTCGTAATGATTTCAAAATATCATTACCGGTCAATAGATATATCAATATGAATAAATTAAAATTTAAATGCGTAAGTTTTGCAGATTTTACTCCGACGCATTTGGACCATTTATTATATAATAATTAGCACGGAAAGAGAACGCCTCTGTTTTTACTATGAACGCAACGGAAACTGCTACGGACGTACCGCATCGCAACATTGAAGTGCCAATCGCGCGCTACGAACCCTTATACCAAACTTTATTGCTTGGAACCAGTTATGCGTTCACTGCTTGGAGCCCAGGAAACCTAATGGCGAAGAGTAATTCCTATTGGACTGTGGTTTTGTAAGACGTCCATGTCGTCCATTTTCGAAAGGCTATCTCGCTGTGCATCAAAATCACTGCATTTGGCATAAAAATTCTTCGCATTTCTTTTGATATTACAATTACATAGTAAATCCGTTGTTTAATAATATTGCGGGCTTATTTTCGAAAAATATACACGCTGGTTACCCGGAGTCTCTCGTGATGTATGGCGAGGGGAGTGTTCGGGTGGGGTGGGCACCTGCGAGGGCTGCTAAAGTATGTTAATTAATTTTCGGCGTCCACTCTCCGAGCCGATCGGACCATGCGGTCTGCCTTTTTTGTTTTCGGCAGGTTATTAACACGTTTTAATATCGCCATTAGGTAATGGAAAATTTCGCCAACTTCAAACGGGTTAATGTTCTAATTTGTTATTATATGAGAATGTTGGTTGTAAATTTGTAATGAAAAAAGTTTGCGTTGACAATTTTGGGAAATATTTTTATCGTTAAATAAACGATAGAGAATTATGATTAGGAATTTTAACTATTAAAAATCATATTTTCTTTGCAATATTTAATCAACGCAATTGTTTTAAACTATGATTAATTTCAACAACACACAAAGACTAGGATTTTCCCAAAACTATTTGTGCGGGTTGTGTCTCAAATCCATCATAAAAAGATGAAAGGTGACAGTAATAAATACTTAACGGTCACATTTAAAGTTTTCTAACAAAAATTATGTTTTAATTCCGGTTTTTAATACGTAAACAATTCTGCGGTGTTAATAGAGCTGTATTCGACACGTTTTATGTTGCCAGTGCAATATACTGCTATTTTGGAAATGTATACCCAGATGGTTAATCTGTGAGCCGGACCAATGTTGGCCTCTCTTGTCTATATTCGTTACGTAGTCACGCCAAAATAGCTAGAGTTTGCATAAAAGCAGACCTTTATGCAAACTCCAGCTATTGATTGATACAGGTATCAATCAATCCACGCAGATTTAACAAATAGTACATCGTGATTGAAAGATGTACTTATTTGTCAAATATGCGTGATTTCAGGACCAAGCCTAAGATATCTTCTATTTTCCAAGCTAACGTTTTTTTTAATTCCTCACTACTTCACAGACAACCCAAGTTAACTGCGCTAGCAAAAAATGCCACAATTTCAACAGGTCTTCAAAGTTAGAAACATAAGTTTTCTAAGTCTTCTTTAGTAGCTACGAATTACGAAAGAAAATACATTCTTCATTGAATTTTATTAATAGAATTACAATATTCATAGTATCATGGAAGTTTATAGACAAGGATATAATAGAAAGATTTGACGTCGCCCTGCGACGGAACCGCCGCCGGCGATTCCATGTCAAATTATATATTATTATTAGAGATAAGCATTAGGGTATATCTAATTTTTATTAATTTACCAACATTTGCGTATGCTACATAATAAAGGTAATAATAAATATCCAATTTTAAGACACTATTAATACTTAAAAATCAAATAATCTAAATTCCACACCTAGATAATCTTTCGTCGATAATCGTTAAGTCGTAGTGAATATCAATAATGTCGCTGTATTTAAGCACTATCTTACAGAATCTTGCCATCTTTTTTATTTTCTTTAATTAGATCTACTAACAGTTGTTAATAATGGTACCTTTAACCGTAGGAAGACCGAATAAAAAACAAGAAAGGTAAAGTCTATAAGATAGTGAATCTTATAAATATTTGTAACGCAGCGTGCCCAAACACATCTAACGCAAACATTATAAGCAGGTGGTTATCAAATCAATAACACACCGGTCCGGGTTATATTTCGTCGCCCGCAACATTAAATATTCAGTGGACAACCCGTCAACTCTACCTCCAGCCCCTAGTAAATAGGCCAATGGGCCTTTATTAATTCTTCATCGGCATACTTAATTGAGATATTAATATTAAAGCAGTTTGTAGGGAACATCTTATTAATGTCGACCGGACTGCTCTTTGGATGTGACTTGAGTTTCATAGCTGTCAAATAGAAATGGCTTTCTATTAAGGCGAACAATTCTCTAAATAGATTTTTAGTGTGAAATCTAATCGCCTTACGTTGTAGGCAAGTTAAGTGTCCATAAAGCAGGGTTATAAGTACTTTGTAGTAAATTTAGCGCCGTTGATTGGAAAAGATTTTTCACTGATTTGTGTGGTAAACTGCAGTTTATTGGCCTATAGTTGCTTGCGATTACAATTTGTTCAAGTTCGCGTCTGGCCTGTCTTTTTAAGGTTCCGTACCCAAAGGGTTGTCACCAGGCTGTATCTCAGGAAGCGTGATAGTTAGACAGTAAAATTTTTCACAGATGATGTATTTCTGGATATAAAGAGTATAAAGAGAATAAAATAAATATTTAAGGGGCTCCCATACAACAAACGTGTTTTTTTTTTGCTTTTACATACTAGATATTTAAATATTCACAGAATATTTAGTTATATATTCACATTGAAAAGAAATATAACAAACGTATTTTTTTATCGATAATGGTGCGGAACCCCTCCTGCACGCAGTCTAACTCGCACTTTGCCGGTTTTTTTTCTACTGCTATCTATCTGTCTGGACTTAACATGCCTTCCGACCTTATAATCTGGATGGATTAAAAGGTAATAAAGTCGGAAAGTCCGCTTTGGGTAAGCGTGGTGGACTACTGCCTAAACCTCCTTCGATGACAAGGAGAGTCCCAGCAGTGGGTTGAATAATAAAGGATGTTATGATGATGATAGTGGTCATGTATTACATACACAAAGTCACGCCTTTTTTTCATAGGGGTAGAGACAGATTGCCACTTGCTACGATCTGTAAATATTTCTTTCGCTCCTTAACTTTCATCATAGACTTCATGCATGCTCGGTGATTACGAGTACTTTTTACCTGGCTTTGTATTATGTTATTTTACTTAATACACAAATATGCTAAATTGTATCTAAATTTTATTTTAAAAGCTTGGTGGCCAAGTGAAGTGGAAAAGCTTTTCTTTGCTTTCAATATTTTTCATTTACTGCTGCAGATTAATGGTTTGATTCCCGCGTGGATTTGGACAATGCGGCTTTGTTTGGCAGTTATTTATCTCCCATGATGAAACGGTATTGTGAGCTTTTCTTATTTACGTTTGAAGCATTTCTTTACCATCTCACCGGATCGTAAGTCGTCAATCGTCAAGTTGTCGTCAATATAAGGAGTCTCAAGTTAGAAGTTAAGTTGACATTAGAAGTAATATAATATTTATCATAATTTAAGACTAATTCATTACATCCTGTGATGTTTTTAAAATATTTTTATCAGTATCTTTTAAATATTTCTTCGTCTTTTCACATAAATTATTGATAATTTTTGTATTTACATTTGATTTGACTACTTTTGCAGTGATAATTTATATGACATTGTAATACTTTTCGATCTTGTTAATGCTACATCAATGTAATACATAACATTGTAATTAACTGGTCAGCGTGTTGGGCCTGCTGTAAGTCAGCAAGTAAACTTTTTATAAATAAATAAATAAGTGACTTGGGTCCGTATCAAGTGGGATCAGGCGGGACAGACACTATGAGGGAACGTATGTTTTTTCCAAGAATGTAGCTATAATCACCAAAGATTACTCAAAATATTTGGTAATATTTTTGCGGTCCTTGAAATATTTGTAAATTAATAAAGGTTGTTATCACGATCTTGAACACTTCACAGCATGACGTAAAATTCTTGGGTGTTTGAAACTAGAATATTAAATTAAAATATTAACAGCCTTATCCAATGAGTATATAATGGATGCAAGTACTGATATAGTGACGTCAATCCAACGAGTTCCCATGATAAAAGACAGGTGAAACGTTTTGTTTTCTACGTAAGTAACATTATGATAAACTGGATGTACGCGTGTTTACAGTGCGGCTGCGCGTGCGACGGTTGGAGTACGCATCACAAAGATGTTTATCCACAGACGCGTTTGTTTACAAACGCTGCAGCGGTACAAAGAGTGCAACCACACCACGTGGCATTCCAATACTAGAAATTCCACCCCGTACTTGGAAATTTATAAAATATTATGACGCTGATAATATTTTACTCTGATACCTTGAACATTATGCTCGTTTTATAGATCTATAGATAGACAATTCTATGTTATACCACATACCAGTAAACTTAAACTTTAAAACAAAAAAAAACAAAAAACAAATGGCTATACAGGGTATGCGTCAGATTCCGTTTCTATGTAGGTAGGTACGTTCTTTATAAGATTTGCATTAGTTTTTAGTCAATGTCAAATTTCTGACTGCTATAAAAGTTATCTCTTTCTTTATTCTTTTAGGTGGAATGATATTAAAGAGAGTACACGAGAGATAATCATTGTACCCAATAAAGAAGTTGGTGATGTGAAACATTTATTCCTGTATTTACGACTACGTCACTATGAAGAGATAATATAATCTTACAAATGACCTTATCTCAGTACACGTGGAAATTCGGCCTTTATACAACTCTGGATCCTTCAAAAGAGGAGTACGCGGACTATCATCTAGGTACATGTCTGCAAGTTAAAAATGGCTTACGTCTGCACTGTTTACCTTCGCATTCGGACATCATTTGCGTTTACGAACAAGTGGGATGGAGATTATTGGAGGAATTTTTAGTGTTCCGTACCCAAAGGGTAAAACGGGACTCTATTAAGACTCCGCTGTCTGCCCGTCTGTCACCAGGGTTATCTCATGAACCGTCATAGTTAGACAGTTGAAATTTTCACAGTGGATGTATTTCCGTTGCCGCTATAATAACACATACGAATAAACAGAATAAAATAAATATTTAAAAGGGTATTTTACAACAAACGTGAGTTTTTTTTTTGCTTGTTTTTGCTCGATATTAATAACGGCAACAGGTAGAAGCTTGAAATATTCACAGAATATTTAGTTGTATATTCTCTTTCAAAATAAATAATTAAATTAGACATGATTTTTTTGCCGTTTTTTTTTGACTCGGACTTGGCAGGTTTTTTTTAAATATTCTCTGTAATAATTGGTGTTTTATACCCGTCACTTTTCTAATAGCAGCTAGAACCACCAGTTAAACATGCCTAGGTACAGAAGAAAACATTTTTCTTCCATTTTTTTGCATCTTTGTACACTATTACTAGGTGGTAGACCCATATGTAGGGTCGTCTGGGTAGGTACCACCGCCATTCTTATTTCTGCCGTGAAGCAGTTCGCTGTGTTTCGGATTGAAGGGAAAGGTAGCCAGTGTAATTACTGGGCATGGAGGGCATAATTATCATCATAGTCCCCAGGATGGCAAACGCACTTGCGGTGTTAAGTGATTTACACTTAATATTGCAAGTGTCTATAGGCGGCGGTGACCACTTAACATCAGGTGGGCCGCAAGCTTGTTTACCATCTCGTAACATAAAAAAAACTATACCAATTTCGATCCACCTTGTGTGCTCAAAAAGCGTACGATGTTACGACGCTCTGATTATTTTTATTCTTGTAAAATCAAGAGTCGTCTTAGAGACAACTCTACCTTACTTCTATACGAAGCTTCTTCGATAAGTCTGTTTGTAAATTAAAAATCTTTAAAAGGATTTTAACATGTATACGAGTAGGTTATCTTTGTATTATGTTTACAACATTGTTATGCCATTATAATATAGCAAATATCAGTCAGCAATAAATCTCACGTAGTTCTGCCGTCATGGCGTCCATTATTTCTGGAAAATCAGGTTTCAAACTAGATTTAAGTTTGTGCTTATCTCATAATAATATTGTTACTATCAACCAAATCAAACAGGTTTCTCAATCGATGCATATGTTTTGTGTATTTAACAGAATCGCTACATCGAATTTCTTAGCGATAGCGCGTGGGTGTGTGAAAAGAACAAACATTTTGGGACTCTTTATTTCATTAGTGAGTTATAGGCTAATCTTAAAGTTCGTTTAAGTCTCAGAAGATAATCACCGTAGTATAAGTGTGACTCACACAAACGCTTGCCAACTTCGTTTATTGCTGAATGTAAGGACGTATCTACTTTTGCTGTTGTGCAATTTTCAACTTTATGCAATGCTATTTAGAACGAAGCAGCGACTAACTAAACATAGAGTCAATGAATCACCGTAGCCAGTCCGCCAGCTGCGAAAGAAGATTCGAATTGCTGATCTCGCGTTACACTGTGAGAGTGTAACGAAACTACTATCACATTTTAAATTATTATGCGTAGTATACATTGCTAATGCCCATTGTGTTACTCAATACGTCGTTTTAATAAGCTGATTAATACTAAAACGTCATTGGAAACGGTAGTGCCTACCGTTCTGCGTCATCAATTATATCATGTAACATTACTAATTGCAAACGCTTTGTTTCTACTTCTTCCACGTTGAAAACAAAAGTAACCAGATAAAAACTTAGAAGCCGTATTTTATCTAAATTACAAATTCGAGGAAATTTCTCAGCGTATTCAATAAAGGTGCAATATTATTCAAACGTGATGATATAGGTGCCATGGTAACAAAGAGATACTTATGAAATTAAGGCGATAAATCAGCTCTACGAGCCCGGCCATGAATGAGGAGGAACAACGACTTATATGTAAATAATGTCGTATGCCGACGCCCGCCGGCCGCTCGTCGGAATATAAAGTAATATGTCACAGGACATTATATCATTACGGCTGTTATCGACTCGCTTATAACAGTAGCGCTCGAGAAAATATTAGCATTAATTAATTCAAACATCCCACTATTGGAAGACCCGACTTCATTATCCGGATTAGAGTGGCGTATCTTCAAGAAAGTTTAATTGCTCCTCAGATAGTCTATCATTAATCAAACTGCCCAGGTTTTAAATAAGATTCGTGATATGTCTCTTAGAACTTGAATGCAGTGTTGTGGCTAAGCGATAGGTTTTGTAAAACGGATGCACAGATTACTTTAGTGTGGCGTAAAATGGACGCGTCAGCGCGGAACGCAAGATAAGAACTGGTAGCAACCTCGACCACAGGAGCGTATGCAATATACAATCGTTTTAGTGCGCACTAGTAGAAGCTAGCTCAATTTACCCAGTATTATGCGAAAATAGAAAGGCTATACCAGACAATATCATGACTAATCCATCTAATATTTTGGGAATTTCTATCTGGACAACTCTGAGAAATAAGAAAATTTAAAAACAATGACATAAATGCTTACCGTGACGTTTTAAGATGCGTAGTTTTAAATTATTTTATATTACTTATAAGTTATAAGACCACAATATAGAAGCCCTCGTATGAACAAGGATCTGACGTAATCGATACGATAGCCAAGCAGATACACTACGCCGGCTATGTAGGTCCGGTGCATCCACACACGTCTCACGCTTAATCATAATAAACACAAGCCAGTTAATGCTGCAACAACGCATTATGCCACGCTAGTTCACTCTATTACAAATCACAACTGAACTGAAATGCAGTCTAACAAACTTGGTGTTTCTATCAACAACACGCATCAACCTATTTGAAAGTCGAAGAATTCTAAAAACTCTGGCCATTCAATATTTGATCCTTATTATTCTTGGTCCGTAGAGACGTCAAACGTGACCTGAACTCTTTCCTATTGTGGTTCAATATCACACGACTACGTCAAAAACAATGAATTCATGACCAACTTCCAATACAGTGCGTGAGTTCGGAACGTTCCCCATCTGAATACTGAGCAACGGCTTAATGTAAATATTTTAAAAGCTTCGCAGTGAATAGAATATTGAAGAAAATATCTGTATGGTTGGCTACGGCTGGATCTAATTTGCGTTAGGTCATGTTTATTTCTTATGCGGCAGAGGCGTGTGCACCTAATGAAGGGAATCTGAGAGCTTTAGCGAGATCAAGGTGCGCTGATAATCGAATTAATTTGAACTGCATTGAAGCCGGCAATGTTGCCGACAGAAGGTTTAACTAAGTTTATGACTATGCTAGGTACGCTCTTAGAGTGCAACAAGTTTGTTAGGAACGTCTTGAGTGCTTTGAAATCGGTTAAGCCATACCTAGTTTAGTGTTTCAACCAATAGTTTCATACGCTTCACTTGAGCGCTGGTAGTGTTTACTTGCGGATATGTGAAGGGATATAAACGTACTTTGTGCAATTAACAGAACTAACGGCCGCGGAGGCAGCTGCGGTGACGGGAGACAATTGCTATCGACAATTCGCGAGGGTTCATTGACCACTTGGACGATGCAATACGCACACAGATAAAATTATTTTCCTCTAGAAAACTTCGCGGGAACATTTACCGCTCAAATCAAATAGCAGGCTGATTAGAAAAACCTTAACTGTATTGAGTCGAATAGGAATTTAAACGTACTAAATCTATACACACGAACAATAATCAATTATTTTATGCGTAGTTACTATAGTAGGTATAGTCATAATAATCGACAAAGATTGGAATATTTCAAAACAGTACTCCTTGAGCGAACAAATTATTTAATACAAATTAAATTATTGAATAAAGATACATTATTATCATTGACAGGAAAATTAATACCCGCTGTCCATAAAGCTGTTGAATAAAAAATGCTTAGCGCAGGAAACTGATTACCAATAAACGTAAACGATATAGTTATGTATTATGACCATATTTGGGCAACGTCCATTGGCTGTTCTCACAATAGTAATTAATTTATCTAAGTGCAAATCCCCGCAATAATATTTCTAGTGGGTATCAAGTATAATTGGATCGTAATGCGAGCAGGGCCTATGCGGAAGAATGGGAGGCATCGTCTCTCGTTACATTCTGTGTCTTATTCCGAGAACACCATGGGAATATACCGCGGTTGACGGTGCTTGTTTTCTAGTGTTTACCTACTTTTGTATGTGAAAAACTCAAGAAACAATCAAATAGTGAAATTTTAAATTGTCGTTTTGCGTGTATCACAGTGGAATTCTTGAAAATTTTTAATGGAAAGTGTCAAGCAGGTAACTGCATAATGGAGTTACTTCCATTTTAAATGAGCTAACGAAAATTGTCTTGAAAATTGGTATGGAGTTTTTATCATCGCCAATTTCAACATCATCGACAAGAATAAGAATCATCGCATGAAGAGATTCCTGGCAAAATCAAACGTTGTTGAGGCTGCCAATTATGCAAAATTGAACTTTAAATTTTACATGCTGTTTAACATGATGCGTTGAAGTGTAATGAATACGTTAGTCGGAATGGACTGTGTTTACACAAATAACCAACAACAAATAATTATGTATTAATATTGTTTCTAATTGAAGAGAGCTGAGTTTATTGCGAGCGTAAAATATTCGAGTGTTGCAACAGAATTATGCATGGTAAATTCATTCAAAGTAACTAAGCGCAGGTTAAGTGAAAAAGTCGAAACAAAGGCTGGCGTGGTCGGTGCTATTTAGTATGCATTTGGAAAGGATTCGAGGCGAGAGCAATAAGTTTGAGCGCGCGATTTGCATAGATTGTGGTGGCGCGGCGGCTCGGCGCTCTGTTTGGTGATTTACTCGCGTGGGTGGCGGGCTTGGCTCGATAACACCTGCGGACACTTACTGTCACATCCCTGGTACATACACTGACGACAGAAGAACCTGCGAAATAACCAACGCTGCTGATAGTACAGCCGATAAGCCACTCTAATTTGGGGCGTCCGTAAGAAGACCGCATTAAAAAAACAATCCTATTTCGTAGTGATACGCTCTTGTGTAGAGTAAGTTTTCCAAATAAAGCATGCGAATGAAACCTTGATGCTGCAAGCGTTGTCAGGGCATAATATGTTCAAAACTAAGCACTCATGTGTCCTTTCCCAACGGAGAAAGTAACATTACGGAGAAAATGCTTTACATTCTGCAAGTCATAAGTAGAACAATCACTCAGTTTTATGAAGATGCCTTCATGACAGCTCATTAAATTAAAGTGAAAAATTATTGCAGCATTTTCGCACCTGAACACAACCTGTTTCATGCAGACCCCCCAACAAGGACCGGTTTAATAACAAATAACAAACAATAAGTCATACGTGTATTATTCAACGCCACAGTAGGCCTATAACAGAGTCAGGGAGAAGGCTGGTTAAATTACACTCATTTACCGCAGCTACAACGTCCGTGGCATGTGTAAAATGTTACCGACGACGATTAGCAGAATTCCTACCTCGCAATAGAACATATAAACGCTAAAAAACAAGGCTCTTGCAACATACATTATGTACTTAATAGGCTCGCAAGCACTTGATTTTCCATTTACGTTCACAGTTCAAATGAAACAGGATGATGCACCGTTGAAAGACAATTGTTTACACATTGTTTTGTACCTACTCTGTACGTACTATATTTGAAATTCTGTGCAATATGTTAAAAGGTGATATTATTTATTTTTAAAGTGCACGAAGCGAGATGTTTGTACAGATGTTGGCGATAATACCCATTTTAATTATTGTTTTAATTATATTGTAGATGACAAGCGTTTAAAGGACTCTGTATATTTTGAAGGTTGAACACACAAAAGTCTTGCAAAAGACACATTTTTAATTTGCAAATCCTCAATAGATAATAAATTATCATGTTAAAAACTTTTTTACCTGTTATTTTATTGACTCGTAAAAACCTTTGCTAATAAAGTAATAGATTGTTTGAAACCAAATATATCTTCTATGCCCCTCATAAGGCAACGTCTTGGCATATTAGGTGATTCACGGAAAATCACAAACTGTTTTTTGCCGTACTTAAATACCTCAATATCCGACTGGTTAGTCGGTAATAGGTAATGATTTACAATAATTGTGTTACGCAACTAGTTCGCTAATGGAATTGCCACAGTAATTAGAAAATGAGCGGTGCGACAACTACACGATCCTGCAGCGGGTTGTGAAAGACAATCGGCGCAGTTACTATGCGGGCTATAACCATAGCTATTTGCAAATATAATCTGTTTTCTAAATAGGCGTTAGCAAACAACAGGAAATATGCACGATATAGCCGTGATATAGAGATACCCTGACGTTGACGGACGGTAACAGGTGTTCAAATTTTAGGTGTTTTAATTCTACTTACATTCTAAATACGAATGTGAGTTTGTATGGTATACTTTCACTGCTAAACTACTTAACGGATTATTAAATTTTGTACGCACATTGCCACAGAGAAGGACGTAGGCACTTTTCATCTCAAAAAAGACTGTTCCCGAAGGATAAAAAAATTATCAAATTAAGTATCATAAAGAACTTGAGTTATGGATACTCGATAACGACCGAATATAAATAATAATTTTTAAATTATTAATAAATATAAGAACACTGTCTCTACAGGCAGCGTTGCTGATTGGTGACCACTCCATTGAGGCTAAATTTCTCACTGATCATGACTTAAATCACACTATACTAGATACATTCAACTTCAGTCTTGATTGTAATTACAACAAAGTTTGATTATACCTACTTATTTATTTACCTATATTATTATCATCTAATTAATTTAACTATACACGTTAAGAGGAGGTCAGAGAGGATCTGCTAAATTATACAAAGAATAACAAGTATTGAAAAAAAAAACAAAAAAAGGCTTTAGTGGGAAATTTTGTTAGCAAGTGTTTTCCCCATTTTGACATTATACCGTGTTTGTGGGCGCACTCCTCCAAGACGGTCGACTTTTTCTGTTTTTTTTTTTAATATTTGGTAGGTATGAGAAGAGGTCGTAAAGTATTTCATACTGCTAAAAAGAAAAAGAAAATATAGCTCTTTTGTTATTTTTTAATTTAATTATTTAATTAATTTATAGCTCTTTTGGGTTTCTTCTCACTCTAACATATGACTCTATGGTAAGTTTTATGATAAGAAAGGGGAAACTTCACCCGCAACCTCAACCACCGACCGAGGGACGGTTATCTAATTACCTACTAACTGTCGAAACGCCATAATGCAGTTAAGAAGATAATAGTGTAGTTATGTTGATAAGATGGTGGAAGATAGCAAGTTGGTCTTCAATGTACCTACCTGGGTCTAATAGCTTTAATAATCAAATAAATAAAGGGTTTTTCAACAAGAACTTTGTTTTTCAATATTATCACACCGGAACTTCATATCAGTTTTAACATTTAGTTTTTTGAGATATCTGTAGTAGACGCTTGGGCAATTGTTACAATGAATTCAATTTCACTCGAAAATCGCATTAAAATAATAAAATTTCACTATGAATATGGGGGATCTGTAAATGTTAGGTACATTTTGTAAAATTCGGTATATTTTCGGACAACATGATCGTCCTTATGATACCGCTATTAAAAATAGAGTCAATAAAGTTGACTCTACAGGCTCGGTACACAATGTGCCAATACCAACGCGTGTTCGACCGGGTCGTTCCCGTGAAAAAAGTAAACGTGCTAGAATATAATAGAAAACTTTCTTATAAACTAATTATGAACTTTTGGTCTCTCATGCATTGACTTGTTTGTCATCTCACTGACATTTTTGGTCAACTTGAAGAGATCCCTAATGAAGATACTTCGCCCTTGTGTAATTGATATTTTTATTTTGTGCAATTAATTTTATAATAATAGCTGTAATAATAGTAATATTATTTGTTTCATATTTTAATTAAAGACGCTGTCACATCGACAATACTTCGAGAATCACATTAATATTAATAAGCCGGTTGATATTCTATAATTCATTAGCAAATTATTCCCAATTCATATTACTTACGAGTTGAAACTAATAACTTCTAGTGAATTAAGCATTTCCTTTTATTTACCTCCAGGATACTTAGTATCTAAACGCATTCAATGACAGAATGTCAAGGCGGCATACTTAATAAGGACATAGCTTTTGCTTGCATTACGAACATAAATCTACTGTCAATATAATAATGTATATCATACAATTGCAGTAGCACTAAACAACACTAGTAACCTTATAAAAGTATTGGGTAATAGTTTTGGAAAAACTTATGGCTAAGTTGAGCTATGGCGCGCCAGTTCGGATGGCCAGCACATTTGCAAGATGGATTCGTCATATTTATAAGTTTTAATACTAACATAATTAACACAATTTCAATAAGCGTTAATTAATTCAAATGTTTTAACAATCATAATGATAATTGATAACATTATAATATTTTATAACCTACCTACTAAAAATAAAATCGTGATTATCCTCTGTGTGACTGCTTGAAAACGGACCTTATGACTATAATTATTTAGGTTCACATTGAATTCTTGCGAAGATACGAAAACCTCAAATTAATATCAATCTCTTTCATTATTAGCATACTGGAAACGGCTTCAGAAAAACAGATTAATTGAAACATTTAATCGTGCGGAGAAGTCGATTTCCAAAGGCCTGTGAGAAAGTTTCTGAGCCCTTCGTACCTGCCTGATACATTGGACAATATTCAAGGCAATTTGAGCCTAATGTAGTGCATGTTAAGGATCAGCCGAAGGGTGCATCGTCCGTATAACTGTAAAGGCGTCTGGTCTTGGGCACTGTGCCAGCCAGCACAACGGTGACCGTTCGCGTCGTTTCCGCACCTCAAAGCAAGGTTGGCAGTTTCGTAAAAAAATATAAAAGAATACAAATGCAAAATTTACTTTTATTCACACTTAGCAAATGTTTAATTTGAATGAATGCTATTTTTATGTCCTTTATAAAGCAACAACTTGCAATGACATTTATTACGTGTTAAATATACTAAGTTTTAGATTGCATATTTAGATAACTTGAAAATATGTATCAAAATACATACATACGTACAAAGTATTACAATAGAAGATAAAATAATTTTGTTTTCACAATAAATTTCATATAACATTAAGTTATTATAGACAAAATAATTTATTGTTACATTTAATTTTGAATGAAAAGGATACGTACTACGTACTAATAAAAGTTAAAAGACTTATTTAGTTTACGTTTCAAGTGTTTTCGTCTAGCCCTGGTTGGTTTTCTAGAATAATATTTACTTATCATAAAGCTTTTCATGGAATTACCTTTTTAAAGAGAATTGTATATTATACATAATACAATAAAAAATTACTTTTGTTGAAATACAAAAAGTTAAAGAAAACAAAGATATAATTACCGTCAACATAATTTAATATTACGAATTCGTAATAATACAGTGATGTAAATTCAACAGCACATAAGGTTACCAAAAACTATAGGGTGAATTTCAACAGGTCCAAAAAAAATCTCATTTCCGTGGACTTTTTTATCTTAAAGTTTGTTTAAAAACTAAATTGCGGGTTTTAAAGTTTTTGATAATGTATGTATTCTTCCTCAATATCTAGCAGATAACATAAAAAACAAACGAGATATACAAGATTAAAAATTTCGTGCCACGGCGATGAAACATGCGTGCTCGGCAATGAAACAAGCCTCCACGGCAATGAAAGAACTATGCCACGGGAATGAACGCATCCACGGAAATGAAAATCTATATTCAACATAAAATCCCTACTAATATTATAGCTTTTACATCTAAACCACTGAACCGATTTTGATGAAATTTGTTAACATATAGACTAGAGCTCGGGGAAGAACTTGGGCTACTTTGGCTTGAAGGGGTTGAAATAGGGGATGAAAGTTTGTATGGCAGTTCGTCATTTTCGAAGATAGAACCATTAAACTTTGAATTTAGGCACTTCTTATGAAAAAAATGAATATTTGATCAAAAATTTTTGAAATTTTGACCTGTTAGGGGGTGAAATGGGGGATGAAAGTTTGTATGGAATTCGTCATTGTTAAAGACGAAACCATGAAACTTTGCATGTAGGCACTTGATAAGAAATAAATAAATATTTGTTCTAGCGTTTTTGATATATTTACCCATGTGGGGATGAAAGTTCGTAAGGAAATAAAAACAAAGTCACACATTCACGTCTAACACACCACACACTAAACATTGTCAATATGGGTATCGGTTTCGTGGTTATTGTGGGTCCGGATTACGAATAAATGTATTTCGAGATCCAAGATGGCGGTTGCGACTTTTTAATATAAGATCGATATGGGTATAATTTTAATGGTTTTTGGGGGTCCCGATTCCCAATACAACACCCATTTGAGATCCAAGATGGCGGGCGCGACTTTTAAACAATGTCAATATTGGTATCGTTTTCGTGGTTTCTGTGGGTCCGGATTACGAAAAAAGCATCTATTTCGAGATCTAAGATGGCGGACGCAACTTTTTGACAAAATGTCAATATGGGTATCATTTTCATGATTTTCGGGGGACCCGATTCCGAATACGAAATCTATTTCGGGATCCAAGATGGCGGTTGCGACTTTTTAATATAAGATCAATATAGGTATCATTTTTATGGTATTCGGGGGGTCCCGATTCCCAATACAACATCCATTTTGAGACCCAAGATGGCGGACGCGACTTTTTAACATAATGTCAATATTGGTATCATTTTCGTGGTTTTTGTGGGTCCGGTTTACGAATAAAACATCTATTTCGAGATCAAAGATGGCAGACGCGACTTTTTGACAAAATGTCAATATGGGTATCATTTTCGTGGTTTTCGGGGGTCCCGATTCCGAATACGACATCTATTTCGAGATCTAAGATGGCGGTTGCGACTTTTTAATATAAAATCGAAATGGGTATTATTTTTATGGTTTTCGGGGTCCCGATTCCCAATACAACATCCATTCTGAGAACCAAGATGGCGGACGCGACTTTTTAATTTAATATCAATATGGGTATCTATTTGGTGGTTTTTGGAGGTTCTGACTCCGAATACAACATCTATTTTGATATCCAAGATGGCGGACGTGACTTTTTACTCAAAAGCAATATAAGTATAATTTTTGAGGTTTTCGGCGGTCTTGATTCCGAATACAACTTTTATTTCGAGATCCAAGATGGCGGATACGCCTTTTGGATATAAAATCGATCATTTTCTTAGTTTTCGGGAACACAACATCCATTTTGAGATGCAAGATGTTGGACGCTACTTATTAACTTAATCGCTTTTACGCCATACTCCCGAACCGACTCTGATGAAATTTGGTACAAAAATAGACTAAACCTCGAAATTGAATAAAAGCTACTTTTTTGTAAAAAAGGGAATGAAGGGGTTGAAATAAGAGATTAAATATTTTTATGAGATTCCTCATTACCAAAGATAAGACCATGAAATTTTAAATAGCACGCAAAAAATATGCAGATATTTGTTTTAGCGTTTTTTGAAATATTGACCCATGTGGGGATGAAATAGGGGATGGAAGGTCGCATGAAAGTTAGCAAAGGATGGAAAAACAAAAAAGGTATTTTGTAAAAATGTATTATAATCTATTTACAGTAATGCACAGCAGTTTGTATGGGTATCTTTTGCAAAATAAGTGCCCAAAAAAATAAAAATGCTACCCAAAGTAACTATTCCACGCTGACGAAGTCTAGCACGCGGGCAAAAGCTAGTTTTATATATGTACTTACTTGAGTATTATCGTCATCATTTTGAAAGTAACTCCTTCTATCTGTCTGTTATGCTTTCACGCTTAAATCACCGAACCTATTTTGATAAAATTTGGAATATACATGGATTAGACTTTATGAAATATAGGTTATCCCTTACACCGACCCACGCAAGCGCAGCTGCAGGAGAAAAGCCAGCATTTGGTATTCAGTTTCATCATCAAAAAATTCTTTAATGCCATTATAACTTTTTGTAATTAAAAACTGTTTTGGTGATTCTCAAAACTGATTAATTTTTCAGTATTTTTAATTTATTTTTGGGATATGGTTATATATTTTTATCAACATTGTATGTGGGGCAGAGGCGTATAATTTCAATTTTGAGTTTATTTTCATATACATATGTATATTGTTGCGGTCAATACTCGGCACTACCTGTATTACAGGTAAAGATGTATTTTTTGCCTTATCTTATCATGACAATAAAAACATAAGTCACGGAAATGAAACACCTGGCCACGGAAATGAAACACCTGGCCACGGCAATGAAACTAAATTGTGTTACAAGGCATGGCAATGAAATTTTTTTCATTTCCGTGTCTTTTTTTTCATTGCCATAGCAAATTTTGGCCACGGAAACCACAGCAATGAAAGCATGGCGATGAAAATCAAGGCAAAAATATAAAATAACAAAAAAACTATTAGTTATTCGAGGTAATAAACACTTCACAAATAAACAGATGAGAAATGGCATTCTATTGAAAACTCAATCATGAGGACAAACTTATTCATATAGAAGTTATACCTATCCACGGCGATGAAAAAAAAAATGACGACAACATAAAAAATGGAATACTTTTATTTATAGCACAAAAACGCATGCACTTGTGTTCGTCCTTCCGCGTCGAGTACTTAGGCGACACTAATATGCAACGCTTAGCGCACAAGGAGGGGGCCGCAAGTTGTTAGATAAAACAATATTCTTAAAAATGTTTAGGACATGGCGATGAAAGTTTGTTCTGGGACAAATGCATTTAGAATAACCATTCGTTGTATTGTTTAATAATTTGAATAAATGTATTCCGTCACAATACTTTAACTATTCACGCATCAAATAAAACTAAATTTCAATATAAATAATCAATAGATTTTTAGCAATGAGGTATAATATACATCAAGGTGACGTGTGGACAAACACGGCAATGAAAGATTTCGAGGTTTAATAATTTTTTTTGAAGTACCTATTATTCCTATTATTAAAATATTTAGTGCCCCACATAGATAACTATTTCATTTATCTATAAAAAAAATAAGAACGTTATAGCTTTGTTTTTTAATACCAATTTCATCGATGCCACGCAATTTTTGGTCCCGGGAAATTCACCCTATAAAATTTTCTCAATCGATTTTGCGCTTTATAAAACACAGGTTTAATCAATCAGAGAAATTTGACAATTTTGGGTAGTCTGAGGTTGACATATTATGGATGTTTCTAGTTATTTATGGACTTAAATACCAAGAACTTATAAATGTAGATGTTATTTTTACACAACATTACTACTTGATAAATGTTAGATAATATTTGATAGGAGTACACAAAATTAACACTTAACAAACGACTCAGAATTAAATGTGAAATCACTTTAGGCATTATTAAAATCGCACTTCAAGGAGGTCAAAAGTCAAGATATTTGTTTTACAATTTCATATTTCATGTTTGTCAGCAAAGATAAATTACTTGCAATGCTCAAAAACAATTTAAGAAATAAAAAGCTACCTGAACGTCGCAAAAGCTCGATAAAAACTTATATCTTCTATCTACAACTTAACTTTTTATTTGAGTAGGTACTTTACACTAAATTTTCTAGAATAGTTTTATGAGTGTGCGCACAGAAATAAAGTAGAACTATTGATTTTGTTTATAACTTTATAGGGTTAGTTTGAAATAACGTAAAAGTTATTATAATTTGTTATTTATTTATTACAGTCTTTTTTTTGCTATTATTAGTAAACTGTGTGATAGTAATAACACAGACATCAGCTGGTCTGTTACTAATTATATAAAAATTGACGTGAATAATAAATACTAATATATTTCCACACTCACACCAATTATCTACCCCAAAGTAAGTATCATTAAGAACTTGTATTATGGATACAAGATAACGGACATTTTTAAAATACATAATAATTTTACATATTTTTGTAAATAAACTCAAATAAATATATTTAAACAACCATGACTCACAAACAAATATTCGTGTTCATCACACAAATATTTGCCGCTACCAGGAATATATTTTTAATCTTTTTAAGAGTCGATGACAACCCTAGAAGAAGAAGCCGATGTCGTCTGACTACTTGTCACACGATACACCTAATATTGGGTTTGGGTTTTTGTACTATAAATAATTTCAACATTATCAAATCGCGAGCCTCGGATATCGTAAAAATGAAACCAGTCTGGCGAAACAAACAGCACTACCGGTTTAATTTCTATTGTTACAGGTGTGGTCGTTTTCAATACAATCGTATAAAAATGATATGATAGAGAATAACATCTGTTTGAATCATTTGTGAAGTTAGTGTTCAAAATATAACCTGCGATCGTAATTGTGGATTTCAAAATAAAATTTGGTAAATAGCCCTAATATATCACAAAGCAACAGAGGGCCTAGTCAAGTGGCCAATCGATTGCGTCGAACGTAAACGAAAAGAATATAATTTATGAACCTGACGTACACGTATTACTGATAAAGCTATGGAGCTTTCTGAAGTGTATGAACACTGCAACAACTCATGTGCTGCGACCCTCGTGTCAAATGTATGAGTACCTATTCGTCAACAATTATCATATCGTTCAATAGAAACGTTGTATTGCATCGTTTGCCACTTGCCTAGGTCCTCTGGGTCTTATTGCGTTATTGACGATCGTAGTAACCAACACCAAATCATCTGACAACTGTCAAGCTGTACTCAAAATGTATGAAAACGAAAGTGTTGTGGATTCGATAAGGTGGAGCGCGATAAGGCTTCTGTTTTAGTAAGCAAGATATTTCCTATTCTCGTTTGGACTCTCTTTTGTTGCATCTGATAGAAAGTATCTTTCGCTAAATAAGATTAACAGTGGTCAATCACCATGTAATTCTGCTTCTATGGATGCTAGTGATTCACACATAGGTTTCAAATTATCTCCAAAGTTTAGGCTGAAATGAAAACTCAATATAATCTCAGTTACATGTCCATCTGCTGTCTAAACAGTTATCGAGCAATGCACTTAAAATAAACACATAAGCAAAATATATGTACCTATAGGATAGAAAGTGGGCCGAATTGATCATGCGCCCGCGCAAGTTCTGCTTCGAAGGAGCGTTAAAACGACTTATTTGAACTTTAACCTCTTATTAACGAGTTCAATTTTCAATTAAACTACTGATATAATACTTAGGAAGTTTCTATGTTATTCAAGTTGTTACAATTTTTTCTTTGTTTAGACAAAGTCCTTGTAATTTCATTCGATATCTAAATAGTACATCTAATCAAAACACTTATGTAAATGCGACAAATCTTGTCATCTCGTCTCAAAGATTATTTTCAATCAGCAGTATTAAAATATTTGTAATTCGTCGCTGCATTATATTTTTTTCTGTAATTCAAAACGTATTTTGTAAGTGGCCATGACCACAGACTCTGTAATTCAATGGAGAGTGACAGTAAATTTCGTAGCGGTATGTTATCAGAAGACATTTTGAAATATTTCGACGTAATGACTACATTAAAATGTAACGATTTTAATTCTACGTTTTCGAAATGTAGTATTTTTATAATAATTAAAGTTATTACAATTTCTTCCGCTCTATATAATTATAATTTTCCGCGAGTTTGAGTCCCGTTTCATCACTTATCATGAAAGGTTTTTTTCTTCGTTTTGTATTTAATTTGGTATAAATTTCAATAATTTCTTCTGCTCTCTTTATCATTTTTAAAAAATCAAATCAAGTTTTAAAAACATGCCAGCAATAATTGAAAAACTGTCTTAATTTTTTTCGTAATTTTCAAAATGAATGAATTAATTTAACTGACTAAATGATTTTGCTTTTCTCTTCTTAATAAACGAGCAAAAGATAAAACACAGTATATTAATAAGTTTATTGAGAGTTTATGAATAAAGCTGTAGTAAGCTGTTTTATTTTATTTGATATGAACTGTGTGAGCATTGTGGTCTTAGGCTTGAAACACACATAGTTTTTTGATATGTAATTCTTGCTTTTACTTGATTTTTTTAATCTCCTCTGTGGTATTATATATTAGAGCTTCGCCCCAGTATCAGTTACAGTGCTAAAGTAACAAAAATTGCAACAAGAACTCGGGAGAAACTTTGAAAGGAGGAGGTTTTGAAAGGCGGTGGTTCCACCCAGACGACCCTACATATGAGTCTACCACCTATTAAGAGTAAACGATTAAAAAGAAGAATGGTTTCCTCCTTCGGAGTTATAACGACTTACCATATGTGACAAACGCTGAGAGGAATGAAGAGGAGGAAAACTAAATGAGGAAGATTTAGTAAAAAAATAGCGATACGATATGAGGAAAACTATACTACTACCATCTGTCATCATAATGCAGTCTTATTAATTAATAAAAAAACCTATCTACTGCCGTAATTTTTAACATTACATTCGACGCTTTTATCCACTAAACGTTTAAATTATCAAAGTTTCAGAAAGTGTTATTGTTTCTGATAATATTTTTACTTTTTGTAACTAAACTTTTTGAACCAAACTTCGTCGCCACTTCCTTACAAAGGTAACTTTTTGTTGTCCTCTGTTTTGAATAACAAATAGAAGAAGTAGCGGAGGTTGTTCTTTTGTTATTTTTATTTGGTGACTTTGAATGTTACTTCAAAGCTCGTCATTTTTAATTAATAGTATCCACTGTGTACTTTTATAATTTTATTGTCTTTGAGAGAATGCGTGTGTCAAATAAATCTATTAATATTGAAATTTTTTTCGGCCCAGCTTTGTCTAAATAATATTTTTAATTTCAACTCCTACTCGATATAGGGCAATTTTTAATATACACTATTTTTTTTAATGATTTTTGTAATACGTAAATCGTAATGTAAATCTTGTTTTTGTAGTAAGTTATTACAATCTATATTTCTTCTTACAACTCAGACAATTAGTATCAGTACGGAAACCACATTTTATTTTTATTTTTTGCTAGTGGTTAATAGTTATAGTACAATTAGTTTAGGCTATACCAAAACCTGTGTTTTTAGTAAGCGCGTATGAATAAATTAATAAAAAGTTCGAGAGAAGATACACCCATTAACGTATTTAAGTTTGTAGTCCTTTGATTTGAAAGCAACATATTCATTATAGATACCAGCTTCTCTTATTCATCATTACAACTAATATGACAAGATCATAAAAGCTCTACTTCTTCGCATTTCGCTTCGCACGCGCCTTTCCCGCCAGTTACGTACGACATGACATCAAATCAACAAGTGACTGAATGAAAAAGTGATCTCGGTGTGTCCCCAGCTTAGCAGGGCGCGTGACGCAAGTACAAAGGGTGCAAGCGTCCAAGTTGTCAAACTAGAACTTTTTATCGGGCGGACTGTCGGCGTTGAATAGAAATGAGCCCTGAATAATGCATGCGCCTCGCCTCGCTTCTGATTTGTTGCGCGGCGTCGCTGCACTGTTCCGATCGCGACAAATTACATCGCTTAGACCTAATTCTCGACTTTGTTGCTTGATCTTAAGCTCGTAATTGAAATTGAAATTTGAGGCTTTTCGAGATTAAACTTTTTGTTGACTTTTTGTGTGGACTAGATGGGGTTTTTAAAACCAAACTGACAGGACGTTTTGTAATTAGGTTACGTCAGGGCTGAGATTACGCTGGAGTGATACTTAAAATAGGCGAAGTTTGATACTGTTGATTAAGAAATAGGAATTACGTCAATATTTTATGTAATATGTATTTTTTTATCTTAATATCTATAAATTACGCGTCACGTTGTTTGTCCGCGATGGACTCCTAAAATACTTAACCGATTTTAATCAAATTTGCACACCGTGTGCAGTTTGATCAAACTTGAAAGATAGGACAGTTTTTATCTTAATAAGTAGTTCTCATTTATTTGAAACTGCAATTTCAATGTTATAGGACAAAAGTATGAAATTACCACAGCAACGCGTGGCCGGGACAGCTAGTCTATTATAAAAAATAGTTTTGGTATTCATCTCACTTGACGTTACGTGATGATTATGTAGAAGGTAATAACGATAGCCAATCCCTAAACCACGATGGTGGTAACTAAACAATTTTATCCTTTTTATAGTATTTTGCGGATTTTGTAGAAAAGCTCCAATTATTAGTGAACTTTAGGGCAAATTTTAATTAGACAAAACAGTATTCGTGGTGAGCAAAAATATACGGAAAGGTGACCCCTTCGTCAATTGTTACGTTAATAAACAGGTAGAAATCAAAGTACTTATTGGATCTTACGTAATCCAATTTAGACGCAATTGAGACTTTTTACACAGACTTGCAAGTTACACTGCAAACAGTGACTCCCAATATCAAACGTTAGTAAGAATATGTGTATGATATGATTAATATATATGAAACGGCATTTTATTGCGTTACGTTAGAAAT
Source organism: Elophila nymphaeata (assembly GCA_955850985.1). Classification (NCBI taxonomy): domain Eukaryota; kingdom Metazoa; phylum Arthropoda; class Insecta; order Lepidoptera; family Crambidae; genus Elophila; species Elophila nymphaeata. Next base: position 21,368,386 of record OY039072.1, read on the forward strand.
GTGAATTATTTTATGATTCTAGACCTCAAAGTAATATTGAAATGCACTTAGCGACTACATACACTTCTGGTTTCCCTTCCGCTCCTATTACTCCCTCCCATAAAATATGGCATTTATTAAAAAAAAATCACGTTATTGGATATAGTTAATTTAATTTCATAATAAAGATTCTCTTGAACAAAAAGATATTCTGTGACATTTTCTTAAAACAAAAGACACAAGACTTAATGTAGTTTCAATCTTAATTTACTTACAAAACAGGCATGTCTAGACAGATAAATGAAACTCCTAAAAACAATGAATTACATAAACTAAACAATATTATATAGGAATGCGTAAATGGTGAAAATTAATTAGTCGATGTAATAGAGTTTAACTGCAACAGTTTCTCGTAAAAAATACTCATTTGCAGTTTAAATAATTATTATTCCCTGCATAGAGTTGTATTGTGCACCATCAAAGCCTCTCGCATCTACTCGCCCTAACGGTATATTTTACTAGCCGTTGCAAGTTGAATGGTCGTCTATTTGTGGATGCATAGGGACTATTTGGTACTTTATTTTTGATTCTTTGTACTTTGTTTTGCTTAGCTTAACTTAAAATTACTTCGGTTTAATTCTGGAGAATGTCGTAAAGGATGCTCCGTAGTGAAGTTTTTTCGTTTAAAATACGTTATTATTGTAGTTGCGTTAAGAGCTCGATATGTATAGGAAACGTAGTATAAATCGTGTTTCCCATAGACATTGAGCTCTTAACGCAACTACCATTGTTACGTATTTTATACTGAAAAACTTACTCTACGGGTACTGGTACAACTATATTGCAATTTTGATACTTTGTTAAAAAAATGTTTTGCTACTTTATAGAGGGAAAACATAACAATTATATTACGAAAGGTCAGCTGTCAAGTGCGCGGTCGGTACTCGGATGAGTGGGCGGAAAATTTTCAACCAGATTTTCCTCTGTACTTCGGAAGGCACGTTAAGCTTAGCTAAGTAAGGTCCCCGATACTGTAGAAAGATAGGAATAGAGTTCAGGAGGGTTGGTCTTGGCAGGCGGCTGGCCGTAAAAATCTAACGCTAAAACCGGCAGTATGTCAATAGCTAGACCTACGTTGTTTGCTTATCAAAATATCAATTGATTGTGTAAAAATTTTGTACGATCTCTTTATTTATAGGGATACACAAAATAGTAGACTTACATATGTATTACGTTTTTTGTGACATCGTTATAACAATAAGAAAGTTCATTAGGATTGGTTCGTATTAAGTTTTACATTAACAGGGACATTATCACAAGAGTTATAGTTACTCATGTATTATTAAAGCGCTATTTACAATCGTTGAAACCAAAACAAAATCGCTAAAGTTCCTATAAGTTTGACATCTGACAGCTGTCAAGCTGTTGTCAAAATGCATGCACACGGTAGCGTTTTGGATTTGGATAATACACGACAAATAGCGCGATAAAGTAATGTAAGATGGCAATTCATTTCTGTCGTACAATCAATAAAGGGAATTCACTGCCAGTACACGTGTTCCCTCCTTCCTACAATCCTAGGTCATTCAAAAGAGGCGTGAAGAAGCACCTTGCAGGTCGGCAAGGCGAGGGTGGCTAGCGCGGCGAGTTATCTCTCACACCAGCTATCTTCGCATTTAGACTCCATTTCTGCTTACCATCACATACAGGTAGAATGCAGTCATTTGCTTGACCTTTTTAAAATTAAAAGCAAAAAAACTTAAAAAGAAAACTTTTATATAAATGTTCTAAAAAGAAGAAAATAGAATTTCCCTTAAAATTTTAACTTTATACTTATAACCTCATTATATACAATTTATATGATGATAAAAGCTTGTCGCGAGCGATCAATCGGTTGAAGATATCTGCTTCAAAATCGAGTAGCAAGATTCCACCCGAACAAACAACATTGCAAGTTAAATAAAAGCTTTTAAAAAAGAACATATCTGAAGATTGATTTTCGATGATATGAGTAGATTGTAATTATGTTACAATAATATTTTCAATGATGTATTTAAATTTCCCGCCGTAATATTGTGTCTATTATTTACATTAACTGTTATTAAAATAGTTAACTGCTTAATATGTATATGAAATATTAATCACATTTATCTATGTAATGGTATTTGAATTTCCTATTGAATGCTATCAACGTTTTGCTTGAGTGACAAATGTTGGATGTGCCAAATATGCAGGTGAGCGCCTATTTATAGTTTAAAGTATCGTATAGATGTAATTAATGATTAGCATAATTATCTATCTAATGTCGTGAATATATAGTTACATAATATTTTATGAATCGCTAACTAGGTGTTAATATATCGCTTGACGTATGAGTTTATATCCCATTACAACAAATACTTGTCATAATTAAATTTACCTAATTAATTGTATTACATTTAACTCATCATTAATAATGTAGATAAATGATTCATTCATATACATCACGAATAATCTGTGACTGTATTTGGTGGCTTAAAATTGAATTGATATCATAGTGACATATTGATGATATATTTTGACCAAATGATGTAGTAGTTTAATTATTTTACAGTGACAACATAAAGACCTAACAATGAACATGACAGGTGTACTAATTTTAATAGTGCTTTTTATACAACATTTAAGGTAAACCATGATTCCTGAAATCATTAGGAGGCGTAGGGACAGTGCATTAATCATCAAACGTGGAGCAACGAAACTAAAGCCTACAGAAGACCGCTTTTGTAGTGTTGTGCAGTGGCGGATTTATGCCGGCGAATTTTGCCGGCAGTAGGCTGATAAATTTTTGCCGCCCCTACTACCGAAATTTGATACCCTAGTTCCATCGAGCATATGCCTAGATAACAATCATATTATTTACATTTGCAACTTTATTGTGCTCTATCATCCTGATAACATCAGCGTTCTTCCCTTTATTAAAAAAAATCGGGGCTCGTTTTCTCTGTGTACGCACCATAATAAAAAAATGGGCCAAAGCCGCCCCCTAAAATCTGCCGCCCTAGGTTCCAGCCTACTCAGCCTACTGGTAAATCCGCCACTGGTGTTGTGTTTCACTCGGTGAGTAAGCCAGAGCTCCAAGAGGTTAATACAACAACAAACAATGTCCCCTACAAGCGTGCATTGCGAAAGTTCTTTATAGGCTAATAAATATTTATCTCGATATCGATAACCTTTGCGTGTCACATCACTAAATTATCTAACAAAGTGTCTTTTCGCATGGAACAGTGTCTAGCAACAGTGTAGTGTGGCCCTTCAAACCTTATTAAATATAAATAGTTCATCGGCTCCAAATGATCACTGTTAAACAATATTGACACATCAATGATCTTCATTGAGCCGCTCGTGCAACGGGCTATTGACCCAATACGCTGCGAACTGTGATGATATAACTTAATGTTTGTTTATATTTTTTGTTACTTTGATACAGTAAGATATATTTCTTTGACAAAAAAATGTAAGAATGTAAGAATATTATTGTTGCTAAACTATGGGCAAAGCTTTTTAGGTACGTCTGTTGGAGCGTGTGTAAATAGGTATTCTATTATTTATTACGTTACCTTAACTAGTGAAGAAAAGAGAACTTAAAATATAAAATTCATTACTATAGTGAAAGACTGTACTGCCTGTTGTTGAAATATTTATAGCTGACTACGGAATAACAATACAACAAATAAGTTTTCCAACAGGAATCAAATAACAAATGAGTTCACAAAAATTCAATATTTTTTTACAATTAATATATTAATAGGACCTTGTTTTCTGCCAAAAACGTTTAATACCTACTATTTATTTAAAATAATGATAGAATTATCAAAGTTTTTGTATGAACTTATTAAGACTTGATTAACTGATTAGGGATATTTTTAATGCACCTAATCAGATAATCAAGTGTTAAAAATAGGTATGCCGAAAAATCGTTTTTGATTTTTTTATTTTATTTTTATTTATTTATTTTACAAAATCCACAGATCATTGAATACAGTTAGTAAATTATGATAGTAAGTCTTAAATCTAATTAAGGATTTACTTTATATTATACAAAAACTTAAGAGGGTTAGTAGGTATGAGTGTGTGGTGTAAACCACAATTACACCACACACTCATACCTACTAACCCTCTTAAGTTTACTTAATGTGTGTAGTGTGTTTGGTGTTTAAATATTGACTTTTATTTTTAAGTAAAATAGCTTTACAATTAGGAGAATATAGGGAGAACATGTTACGTGGAGATTCCGAGGGTTGAGCTAACATCAGCAGGCGGCCAGCCGTAAAAATGTAGTGTCAAACCTAGTATTGTCCAATTGTCCATATGACATAAGTTCATCGACACCAAGTTGTGAGCTGGTAAGGAGATAGACAACACTTAACGTAATAACTAGTAAAAAGTGAAAAAAAAAAACAAGCTTTTACAAGATTTCATTTAACTTGCAAAGTTGTATGTATGTTGGTGTAAAGTCTTGCAACTCAATTTAAAAAGCAACAAGTTTTTATATCATACTAGCGGATGTCCTCATAGAGATTATGTAGACAAATATAGCTTATAGCATTCCTCGATAAATGGACTATCCAACACAAAAATAATTTTTCAATTTGTATCAGTAGGTACCTACTTCCTGAAATAAGCGCGTTCAGCCAACCAAACAAATAAACTCCTCAGCTTTATAATATTATGTATAGATAAATTGTGTAATGTAATAAATTGATAGGTCTAATTCAATTTCAAGTTATTTGCTTATTTTTTAAACCTTAAATAAAAACTTGTTTTTAAAAATGTTTTGTTTGAATTTTTTTTTTTTAATTATTCTATAATTATATCATCACTAGCTGTGCCCGCGCGACTTCGTCCGCGTGGATTTCCCGTTTTTGCAACAATTAGCATTGATGCTCAACTCCTATTAGTCGTAGAGTGATGTTATGGAGGTATATAGGCCTATATCACGGTTTCCTAAACTGTGCGTCGCGATGCCCTGGATGTCGAGGTTCTATCCCGGAGGCGGGCGTCGTGAAACGATCCACATAGAATGGCTGTCTAGCTAGCTATGCGTGCTAGTCGAACGGAAATAAATGAAGACAAAGAAATGAAAGTTGTGATTTCAAAACTTGAGCCCGGTTTTAAGAAGCTCTGTTTTTAAAATAAGAAAATACACTGAAAAAAATCGACTGTCCAGCGCGAGCGAAAAAATCGAATACAGCATCTTCCGCAATCCGGGCGGCTGCGTCAACCAGTACGCTACCGGGACATTGCTGTCGCCGTCGAAATTTGTCGGTGCTACTTATGTTTTTATGGTAATTTTTTTTCAGTCTACTTTCTAATTTTAAAACATTTGCGCATTCGTTAACACCTAAATAATTCCAAAAAAGCTATGTTTTTGTTTTTGTAGGTATGTACTTAACTTGGCTGTTACTATAACGGGGGGAGGGCTCGTAAAAATTTGAAAATTCCTAAGGGCGTCACTATGAAAATAAGTTTGGGAAGCCCTGGCCTATAGTGTTCCTCGATAAAATAGACAATCAAAGAATTTTTCAACTTGAATCAGTAGTTCCCCTTTTTAGGGTTCTGTCACCAGGCTGTATATCATGAACCATGATAGTTAGACAGTTGAAATTTTCTTAGATGACGTAGTTCTGGTGCCGCTGTAACGACAAATAAAAAGGGGCTCCCATAAAATAAGCGTGACTTTTTTGGTCGATTTTAATAACGGCAACAGATATACGCTAAAAATATTTACAGAATATTTAGTTATATTATTCACTTTTAAAAGAAAATTAATATTTAAGGGGGCTCAACAACAAAAGTGATTTATTTCTCGGTCTTATTAACGATAACAGGTAGTAACTTGAAATATGAACAAATTTTTAATTTAAAATTCAAATCATTTTCAGAGAGTTTTGATAAAATCTATGGCACGGAACCCTTCGTTCACGCGTCCGACTCCTTCTAGGCGGTTTTTTTTACTATTTTTGCAGGATGTCTCTGATGACCTTCTTGGAGTCACCAGGGCTTTTAGTAAAAGGATGGGTCCTCAAGCATTAAGGTCGAATCACTCCAGAGAGGATTCCTGACCGGTGAGCATCTCCCTCGGAGGAGTCTCTGAACCTATTAGTCTCTAAGGCGTCCGAATCTGACGGGATCAATAGTTCCTAAGATCAGCGCGTTCAACGAAACAAAAAAAACAACTCAGTATAGATGCGTGCGTAGTACTTGATTATTATTTAGCTGCGGAGTAGGGATAATAATAATAATAATATATATTTCCACGCTCACACCAATTATCTAGCCCGAAGTAAGTATCATTAAGAACTTGTGTTACGGATACTAGATAACGGACATTTTTTTTTTTTTTAATATACATAATAATTTTAGATATTTTTATAAATAAACTTAAATAAATATATAAACAACCATGACTCGCAAACAAACATTCGTGTTCGTCACACAAACATTTGCCGCTACCAGGATTCGAACCCGGACCGCTTGATGTGAAGCCAGCTATACTGACCACTCCACCACGACGGCGTCATGTTACGGAGCTTCGACTCCGGTTCCGTTAAGTCGGAACTTCCGATTATTATTACACCTTCGGTTCCGACTTCGGCTCCGACACTTTTAAATCGGAGGTTTTAATCGGAGGTCGAAGCATAACATAGCGGCGACGGCGGCCTGTGTCGACTGTTATGAACAGTTTTGTTCATTTAATATAATGTGTGTTCTTGTTTATTTGGAAATAATAGGCTAATTTTTTTTCATTGTTTGTGTTTTATTTTATAATTAAAAAAAAATTGATTAAAGAATGTTTTATTTGTCTGTAAATAAAAATTCTTTGTCATGCCACCACTTCTGACCCTGCCTCCGACTCCGATTCCGATTCCGATAAATCAAATTTAAAAACTCCGACTCCGACTTCGGTTCCGATAAAACTACCTCCGTTACATCCCTGCTGCGGAGTTATGTTAAAACTATGATATCTCCGAAGATATTCATTGAAATCTAATGATGTTAAGACCAATTTTGTACAAAATTAAATACTTGTGATGAATAACGTATTAATTTTGATAAGGAATAATATTATTTTTTACAAAAATACCTTCGCATCTAATGCATAAATAACGAACAAATTTTATTTAAAAAAATAGGTTATAGCGAGTCAACCTTAAGAGATAGATAAATACTGTCTGAGGCTTTTTTTTAGAACTTTTAAAGTAGAATAATTCCGTCATACATGATTTTTGCATAACTTTAACCGTTTACGCAGCGCACGCAACAAAAGCTCTGAAAATCAAGATTTATTATTTTCTGTTTATTTCAAACTATGATATCTCTTAAGATATTCATTGAAATCAAATGATGTCATAAACAATTTTGTTCAAAATTTAATGCTTGTGATAAATAATGTATTTATTTTGATAAGGAATAATATCATGCATACAAAAACACCATCGTAGATAATGCATTATTTTAAAACAAATTTGATTACCAAAAAGAAAGGTTATAGTGAGCCAACCATAAAAGATAGACATATGCTATCGCGGACTTTTCTTTAGAAAATTTAATGGAGATCAATTCCGTCATACATGATTTTTTATTAACTTTAACCGTTTAAGCAGCGCACGCAGTGAAAGCTTTGAAAATAAATATTTTTCTCCCGTTTTTGCAACATTCTTCATTGATGCTCAGCTCCTATGTGCTGAGGCCGACGACGTACCGTGACCTTCCTAGATAAATGGACTATCCAACGGAAAAAGAATTTTTCAATTTGAGTCAGTAGTTGCTGAGATCTTAGGGTTCAACCAACCAAACAAACAAACAAACTCTTCAGCTTTATTATTAGTATAGATTTGCCTGCCCTGTCCCCTATTTTATTTGGGGTCGGTGTTATATAGATAATTTATACCTAAAGTACTAATATTAAAATTAATCTTCTTTGTCGCCCATTGAAAATAAATGGTCTGCAGAGGTAATTACAGAACTCTTCTGTAATTACCTTCCGTAAATTTTGTATAATTCTGTTTCTTTGTCGCACTATCAAGAAATGCAATTCACTGCCAGCACACGTGCTCTCGCCTTCCTTCAATTCTGGGTCATTCAAAAGAGGCGTGAAGAATCACTTTGCAGATCGGCAAGGCGAGGGTGGCTAGCGCAATGGTTTATCTCTTGCACTAACTATCTTCGCATTTGGACTCAACTTCTGCTTACCATCAGGCGGAGTCATGTGCATGACCTTTTTTTTTTAAAAAAAACATTCAAGAAATTCAAGTTTACTTGAGGTGAGAATGATATATATAAAATTATGCGCCTAATCAGACGTAATTAGATTATTTATTTCATGATACGTTATAGAAATAATTATTTTTACATCATGTCGAAAGTGGGCGGCATCAATCAGAGAGCGCATGTAACATTATGCGCGGGCGCAATTATCTTGCTCCATTTTGTAACTTAGCAACATTGACATGAAAAGGTCATTATGGTTTTTAGAAACTGCTATTTTTTTGTTACAGAAATAGTATACGGCTCTCTGCTACAGTAGCCTTATACATCCTTGTAGCGCTAAGATGATAACCATACGCAATGATATCTAACCCTATCCTACTACGTAAAATACATTGTTCTGGGTTTCAATAATTATATTTCAATATTTATTAGGTATCTATCTACACTCTTCCTTACTAGGCATAAGATTTTGATAACATCCTATACGAAATATGTCACAATTCTAACGTTACCAAGGGTTTTTTATTGGACTGTTTTTAATAGAACTGCCAATTAGATTACTTTTAATTTGACTTTAGCAAAATAAGCCCAGATAACAATAAACATATCAATGAGATTTGCTATCTAACTTTATCACAAATAAAAATTTTACGCAAAGATAAAATATTACATTATCAATTACGAATGTTGATAATATGCTAAAGTAGTATTCTATTCATTTGTTGTTTTTCAAGAACACAGATTTTGAATGCTTCTCGAATTATATTCATTGAATGTTAAAGAAACTTAAATGAATATAGTCTTAATTATATTTAATTTATAGAACTCCAACATTTAAACAATCATGGATGTTATTTATAAACATTTTATCATCAGTTTAATAATCAAAAAATCGTCAAATTTATAGTTATTAATAAGGTTCTATTATGTACTATTAGCACACCCACATAGTCATACCTTTTCACCTTTGCTATTTGTTTACACAGATAAGGTTTCCGTTTGTAAAGAAAAGTAATCCTCAGAATATATGAGTCGTGTAATACAGCGCAAGCATTAGGCGCACAAAACAAATGTTATCTAATCTATATCCTCTGTCTGAGACGGGTTAATGTTCCAAACTTTTGTAATGGCACAAAAAAGGAGCAAAGATAAACTCGAAAATCAGAAAGCAATAGAACTGTTTAAATACACCTTCTCACACAGAGCTGACTCAAGGATTTGTTTCTATACAAAAGGCCCGCAGAGTAGCGACGGGTTGTCACGGTGAAAGGCAAATAACATTTTACGAGTTACAACAATGAAGACTTAATGACCCAACGTTTCAGCTCCAACAGTAATCGACTTTGGTCTTAACATTGTTTAGGAAATTATCTCCGATTAAAACAAGTTCAATGGTACTGAGCGAATAAGAAAAACTGTATCCATTTTTCGATTATGTTACGGGTCAACGAAAATGAAAACGTTGTGCAGGAGAAGCGTAGGTGTGTTCGTATAAAAACTTCAGAAGTGTAGACAGCGACGACGATTAAAGCAAAAGGAAAAGTCAAAGTTATCTAGTTGAATAGACAGAGCAATGAATACAATAAGCTCGGCCCACGCGCCGGTGAATCATGCGCCCGCGCCGCACACCACCTCATTCACTCACACATCGGCGGCGAAAACATTACCTACTTTTGAATAAGTTCCCTTTCTCTTTCTACACTTTAAGCGTGCCTTGTTTGGCGCCATTTGTTACATCAATAAATAAAACAAATGAATCTTAATAAAACTGCTCACCGGTAACTACCGATTTGACATCACAGCTGAGTTCAAATACTTTTACCGCTAGTTAATGTTTTATACATGTTTTCAACGGTTAAGATGCGTGTTTTTAAAATTAAAACCCGAATCGGGGAGCGAGGTGTTTTTGTCAAATGGTACATAAACGTTTAAAGAGCAGTAAATTTTTCACTTAATCTCGGCGCTTGATGACAAGTAAAACGTCCTTTCACCTGAGACGTTTTGAGAGATGCAAATAAAACTGGTATTGAGGTTTCGACCCGGCCCAAGAACGATATGGTTTTGAATTACATCTTTCATCTGAGAATAAAACGCGTATACATCTTCACACTAGAAATGTCTCATGAAATTTATATCTTAAACTTGTACTAAGCTGTAGTAGAGTTTTGTTAGTTTTGAGCTTGTTAATCGTTTTGTTGTCTGACAACAGCGCAATTCTTTTCGAAAACTTTGAAGTATCATTAGACAATATTAAGACTCCTTACGACCAGTTGCACCAAGATACTTTTTATTTTACAAGTTCGTAAATCATGTACCTACTACCTATATTTAAATGGATAGCCCATTCCTATGAATTAAGTTGACTTCTATGTTACTTTTTCAAAATTGTAAAACACGAAACTTGGTGCAACTGGCCGTTATGGTTTACATGTATTCTAGGGCATGAAAATAGAAATTTGAAATCGTGTTTGGTTTCCGTCGCAAAACTAAAAAAAGAGAAAAATAAAGCTCTTTATATTGTAACATACTTTAACTACGTTGAAATGACAATCTCATTGATAGTATCGAAATGTCGTCTGATTTCTATTATTGAAAGAAATCTATTTGCTTATTACTTTGGACATTAATATATTGTCGCATTAAACGTCCAGTCATTGCAGACAAAGCGTGACGGAGCCGAACGAGTGACCATGAAGTGCGTAGAGTGGTGCGCCCGAGTTGTGATACGTAGAAACGGTGACTCACCGACAGAGACGCAGCATACACCAGACCATGCTTCGGAGAAGGACGACAGACAACCAGAACCGGTTTAAGATTTCGAGTTTCGATCCGATATGCTCCTGAGTCAAGTAGAGCTTAGAGCGGCTCTTATCTACCGTTCACGAAACTTGGGAAGTTGTTGATCACTGTCCTTTTTTGGTTATTTTTTAACTGGCCAGTAATTATACTTTTTGTCGCTGCTCAGATTTTATCTAGCAGCTTCGAAGTTCAAGTTTGAAATTGGAATAGTGAATTATTTATAGACGAATACATTGAATTTTAATTATCTTATCAGATAATGGTTTAGCAGCCACCGTGTACTGTTCGAGATGTGTCTGTGGATGATGTCATCGCCTCTGCCGCGTTATCTCCATTGCGATAATACTTAAGTACTTACACGCGTTCTAAAACGAAAGTTGACGCGACCCTTTTGTGGTTAAAATAGCAGTCATATATACTATTGTTAATATTGAATAAGAAAAATGTTATCATCGAAACTGCATAACGAGCAGGCTGTATTCACGATAAGCGATTATTCACTGTTACGTTAAATAAAAAAGTAAATTACCTTTATTTTAACGATAAACGTAACATTGTATCTTACAGTCACTTATAAAATTTGAGATACATACATAATTAAAAATAATGAAAGAAATCAAATCATTAGTTAATAACTTTGCAATGTCATTAGAATTTTCATTATTATCAAACAGATTACTTAGGAAAAGAAACTAGAATATAACATTTATGATAACTTATATTTTTCTAGTACGGAAGATTTTAGAATATCTTCTAGATATAAAACATGAAACTTTCATAGCAAGGAAGGAGATTAAACACATACGAAACTCAATTCTTTAAAAAAAAAACACGGCATTAAAAACTATCAGAAAAAAAGCGATTATATACATAATTTTACGATTCCCCTTTGCTCTAATGAAAGATATAATATCACTTTCTTTACATCACTGTGTTTTTATTTTTAATACTAATCAAAAATTTGTGTGTAGTATTCTAGCAAGCTATCAAGCGTTTTGCGTGATGAGGCGGACGCGAACTGAAGAAAGTCCGAGCTTGCCGCCGCGATTACAGGAATTTTCCGAGTCGGTGGAAGTGAGCGCCTCCGTGAATCATTACGCGTTTTTTGCGCGGGCGCAGTGCGGAGAAAACACGCATCCACTTCAAATTATACGTGGGAATAAAAAATAATTTGTAATTTCTTTTTGCTGTACTTCATACATATTTACGTTTTATTTAGGTACACACAATTACCTATTATAAATATAAAATATTTTGTAAATTATGCTGCGTATTTTGTTGCTGATTTATTATACTTATTAAACATTGTTTGTGTTAGCTCAAAGGGATTAGGCAAAGTTTTGATGAAAGTTCCCAGACTTTTGACGGTTTGAATTTCAACCAATTTACACAAAACCTTGACAAATTATATACCAAAACCTTCCTCGTCTCTTCTTCTTCAATCTATTGGTGAAAATCCGTTAAGATTTATTGAGTTTATCGCGAATAGACAGACATACAGACGCGGTAGAGGGACTTTGTTTTAAAATACTCGTACGTAGTGATAGCTAATAAAGAGCTAATAAAGCATAAAAAAAAAGGTCATGAAATCTCAACATTATTTTCATTTGATTTTAGATTAAGTATTTTTATTTGCATCTGTAATCAGAGACAACAAACATATTAATTATGAGGTATTTATGTTTATTTGTATTACGAAAATTCAATAAGTATTTTAGTCTTCGAAATTTTTGTGAAAACAGATAAAAAATCAGATAAGATCACTCTGATTAAATTACTGTAAACATCGTATTTATAAAAGTCTTAATCGTTATGGATAAAATAATGTATGAGTAGATCTACGCGTTACTCAATTAAACAGTGATAGCGTTGTGTTTTTATGTTTGTTAAATACATTTAAGTATGAGTAATCAAGTACATATATTATAAATAAGGAAGAAACAGCGAATATCGGAATTCTGCGAAAATAAAATATTCACATCTGTTTGAAGGTGCACATACAATGATAAATTATGGTATTCTGTTCAGACAGCGCTGTCGTAAGGTATTGGGCAAACAAATGTATTAATTTTACATCCAGTGCGTGACGCTCGTCTTATGTTTACTCCGTATATATTTTGATCTTTTATTCATAGAAAAGAGTGTTCGTCAGGTCGTTACGTAACTAGGCATTGAAAGAATTTGTTGTTTGAAAACATTGTATTTTTTTAGTTCCGCAAATAATTTTCTATAGAGTTGTGAGGGATAAGAAATATTGTCCACTCAAATTTACAGCGCGGTTTTGAAAAGGACAACCTTTTAGGAGATTGCAGAAAAATAAACTTCTTTAGTTTGAAAAGTGACAACGTCTCTATATTATATTATAACATATACATATTTGTAAAGAGCAATGTGGGCCTTATATTAGACAATCCTCTTTGCCGTTCATTAAAAAATAAAATGTCAAGTCATCATCGTACAAAAAAATCTATTATTGTAATCAATTTAATTGATAAGAGTTGCCATTTCTAATTGCACAATTATCTGTGATTGTTCATTAGCTGTTTAACAAACTTCATCAAACAGATGGTAACGAGATTTGACAACAGACTTTCATTTATAAGAAAAAAACTGAAGGCGGGTTAATTGGCTAACCATTAATTTATAATTGGCACAAAGAATATTTTAAAAGTGTCTTTAAAATCTATGATTAATTAATGAGAAAGAATATTTATTACAGAATAACTTTTCATCTATTGTTTTCAGGAATAATATATTTGAATAATAATTATATTTATTATTATTTTATGAGACTTCATTATCCTAATAAATAGTGATTATAATTGTAATATCTATTAATGAGCATTAATGGTAGTTGTGCAAGAAAAATCTTTATTTGTGATATTTAATCTGGATATTAAAGCAGCCCTTTCCTATATAAATAAATTTACAAGATAGCATTAATGGTAATTGTGCAAGAAAAAACTTTATTTGTGATATTTAATCTGGATAATAAAGCAGCCCTTTCCTATAGAAATAAATTTACAAGATAAATGTTCTTCAGAACGATATAAATTGTACACAGTCACCCGGTCTGAATTAGTAAACATTATCTTGGAATATGTCAGGATAAATCTATGCCTTTCCTAAGCCAGAACCAATAAATAGATTTACTACAACTGTAAACTTTAATAAACAACTTCCTTAAATATATTATTTGCAATGTGCAAAAAATGTTTAATTTCAGTTAATGAGCCGTAATCTCTATCCCATAGGGGACTTCCACCTTCTATGCTTCCTTTTTCGTTAATCTTTTTGCTCTTTCAAAATAGATTACATCATCTCTTTCTCTATCTGTCTCATATATTCTTTGGCCGTTATTCGAGAGATTGAATCCTAGCTATGAGAGTGCTATCACATACGATGTAGCAATTAGTTACTAAAAGGCTCAAACGACTCTAGCCCATGTGCAAACATTAAATACTTCATCAAAGATAAATATCTGAACTAATGGTCGATTACGCATCCAAAATGAATAAATTATATTAATTATGTTATACTAAGAGCAACCTGATAGGCTAACTAATAGTCTTTTATTTTAAGATTCTGCCTAAAAATATAAAATTAGTGAAGTTTTTTTAAATGAAATAAACAGTTAAATTAAAAAAAAAACTACACGGGTGTAGTGTCTTTCAAAGCGCTGTGAGCTACACATCAGCAGAGCCAGATAGGCAAAGCTGACGCTGAAAAGGCTCAATATTAATAACACGACTCAATATTAATAACACGATGAGTGTATAGATGTGTAATATTCTTCTATTAAATATAATAAAAAAGTTATATTTGATGTATAAAAGTATTATGGAATAATTTTATTTTGGCGTTTACAAACGTGTAACCCGCCTGAGGCAAGTCGATTTTTTTCAGTGCATTTATCTAGTATAAAAGTATTGATGAAAATAAAAAAGGAAGGATTAATAAAGATTTGAATTTGAAAAAAAAATTGAATATGTCTATATAAACACTCCATCATTGAAATGTTTAATAATCTAACTTTCGAAGATGATGAAATTGAGACGTACATATTCTTCCGAATTGTGCTCTGTGATATCTGAATTAAACTATAATCTATGAGCAACGAGCTGATAAAAGGTGCTGATCAGCTCCCGACGTATAAACGAAACAAGGTATAATTTTATCGTGGCCCAACAATCGTAAGGCTACTGTTACGACAGCCTGCGCCCGCGCAGACCGGTTTGACCGCTTCCACTGCCGAAACGGCGCCAATCATAGCCTTAACACCACGCTCGAGCCCTTTACAAGGGACTCTGTTGATTTAGTCGATTCAAATGTCAATACGTAACCGAATTAAGGAGGGAAATCGTAATTTAACTTATTAAAGGTAATTTTATGGTTGTATCGACAGTACTACCTACAATAAATTTAACTGCAATTTCTTATGTTGAGTGCGTTTTGAATCATAGCTGAATGTTCAATAACCTTTTTTACTTTCTCGTATACGTAGTATAGAGGAAGTCTTGCAATCGTAAAAAATTCGACCTCGAGATGTTGGCGGATTTACACGTTTTGGACCTCCCTGAGTCCAAAAATATTTTTTTTGGAATTATGTCTGTGTGTATGTCTGTGTGTGTATGTCTGTGTGTGTATGTCTGTGTGTGTGTGTCGCTGTGCGTTAGCACGATAACTCGAGTACGCTTTAACTTATTGCAACCAAATTTAATATGCATGTATAACATCAAAATATAAGGTTTCTATCAACGTTTGAGTCATCGATCACGAAAGTTAAGCAACCAAGTGCGTGGTCGGTACTCGGATGGGTGACCAAAATTTAACATGCATGTATGACATCAAAATATAAGGTTTCTATCAACTTTTGAGTCGTTTCCGGTATACGGGAAAGTCTAGGGCAGACCATTCCCGATTTTTATATTAAGCACCACTTAATATAAAAATCGGGAATTTCCATATTCTGCCTCAAATGGCGTACAAATATTACATTTCGAACAATATTGACGTGTCAACATAACGTTAAATGTTTACCTAGATTTAAAATATAGATAAAAATGTTAATAATTGTCAATTTGGAGATTATATTATTATCATGTCTGTGAATAAATGGAAATTAAATTCAAGTTACGATTAAGTTAAAAAATGTCAAATAGTGTTACACATCATTCACATTTAGATCGTCAAGATATTCATTAACTGAGTAATAACATTTACTGATTAGAAATTTGAAAACATGTATCATAAACAAATTTGTTGTCGTTTTCGTGTTGTGTGTAAGCGTATGCGTATCGTAGAAGGCGACTAATGGATCAGCAAAGGGGTATTGATCACCTTATACTCCATCCACCAATCCGCATGGGGCAAGCGTGGTGGACAACTGCCTTAACCTCCAACGACAAGGAGGGGCCTTGAGTTCCAGTAGTGGATAGAATTATAAAGGCTGTTATGACTTAAAATTAATTTAGTTTTAATATTTTATGATATGAATAATTGTCTTAACCCAGCCAGCGAACGAATTTGAACCTTGACCTTAATGAAAGTATATATGCTCATATTGCTCATAGTTAAGGAGCAAGTTCGTAGTAGTTATCTCAGCTTTCACAGTAACAGCACTGTGTAATTAATTCCTTATCATTAGCAGCAAATCGTCTGTTGCATTGTCGAACGAGTGATAAGCGTGAACGCTTTGTCGATAAGAAAATACGAAAAAGCAAGATTGTAACCTTGGTGTGTCGATTTGATTCTGTGTTATGAAATTTATTGGATTATAATTATGGAAATTTACACGAGTTTCTCGAGCAAATCGTTTATTACATGTCATTATCTGTAATAAAAACAGTGTATAATTATGAGTGTGTTATCAGTGAGTTTCATTGTTAAACCCCGATACAAAACGAGAGGTGGTGATCAATGAATGATTAGGTGGTTCCAATGCCTCTTTGCGTTTTAAAATTTTGTGGAATAAAGTAACTACTGCTAAGTACAGTCAGCATCAGAAGTGAATAAACATTTTCGCACCTTGTCATAATATTCATTTAACACAATAGTGGCAACTTTTACTTGGCATCCTACTATCTACTTTTAATGCTGACCGTACAATACAAGAAGAAATTAGGGTCTCATATCGAGCTTAAAACTATAGCAATGTCTCTTTCAGAATCATTAAATAATGAAAAATTTAAAGGGAGACCGAATTGTTGAGTTTCTTGCCCGTTCTGCATATTGTACTACAGATTGCTTAGAATATAACTTTGCAAAAAAATTGTCGGTATTTATACCTATGAATAAAGAAATTTAGATTGTGTGTTTAAAAATATATCTCAATAAAATGTTTTCTGTGCGAAGCTTACAGGTTGATACTTTTCCTTCTACATATTTTGGTGACCAATCGTGAATCACCAAATGGTAAAACGAACTTTGTATAGAACTTTCAACGAGTTAAAATTAGTCTTACAAGATGTAGAAAAAACTTTTAACATTTTGCGATGACTCACATTATCACACGACAATCAGATGTCTTTAGAATTCGGGATTCTGTTATTTTAAAAATAAAAAAGTCACAGCTTTGACTTTTTTAGGAACAAAAACTAAATGAAATACGATAGCCATTTGTTTTTATCACAAAATCATGATTTTGGTGCGTGGTTACTGTAATGTTTATGGATGACTTTGATGCGTTATTATTATAAGGCTGTAATTTGTTTTTTATAAATGGAATTTTACTGCCGGGAAATCATTTATTTTTTTAATAGCTGACAAACAAAATCGTTGAGGAAAAGCAGAATAATGGAATGAACTTATCTCGACTAAATGACATACTACAGTTGTGGACTAACACGAGGGTGTTAATAGACGATCACATAATTTCCAAACTTCTGTTTTTGTCACATAAACGATAATGCGATTTATACGTGTCGTCACAGATTAGATTTTAAATTTACACTAACATAAACTTTGTTATTGTAAGTTTTATAACTAGCTATACTGAGCTTAATTATCGAAGATGAAATTAAGTACCTAAATTATTTTTCCGAAATATTTACGATAGGAAAATTTTATAATTAAAGTGAGTTTTTTTATTTTGTAGTAAAATGATAAAATTATGATAACATCATTAAACAGTATGTCCTTTCTAAGTTTTTTTCTTTATTTTTTCCCATTTTTCCAAAATAAACAATTGGAACAATGAAACAATATACAAACTTTTAGCATTTATAATAAAATTATTGTTATCAAGACACGTGCAAAGCACGGAAACAGTATCTATTTGCTACACAAACGTGCGCCTACATTATTTATAAATCATTTCTTGTTTATTGCCGGCGGCTTGTGCCAAGTCTGTCATCTTTACGTTCGCCCTATTTTGTCGCTATTATAAACTTAATTTGTTTGTTTTGAAAACTATGTACGTATTTTAATTAAGTCAAAAAATGATCTAAAGTTAAAAGCAGTCTAACAAATGTTTTGTTAGTACATTCGTCGTTCCAATTACTGTGTTTTATTGCGAGTGGTCATTATTCATTTTCAGTATGCTTTACCGTCATTACAATACAGTCTGCAGTTCCGTGCTTTTATAAATTAAACTAAAACAACGAAGAAGATATTGAGGGCAAATACAACGACCGATTACACACCATCATTGTTTTACTTTCAATGTTTCTAATATCAATCCATCACGTATTGTTTTGATAATTGTAAATTGTCAGTGCTGTAATGATTCATTGTGTCATTCATCACGAACTAAGTTTTATATTCGTGTTTTTTTTTATTAATCGGCCGTGTGATTATTCAATCATTGGCAGTGACCAATATCTGTTCTAACATATGCCGAAATTATCGTGTGCACCGTGCCAATAGAAGTGCGATTGACGGCTTGCCCGGCGGGCATGTATCCATACACGAAAAAGTGTGGGCGGAATGATCGACGTCTGAACGTCGGTGAGTGCAACTCTAACAAAATTAGGCGAAAGTGCCTCCGAGCGGCGACTTCCTGTGGCCAAAATTCGATGTGAGCGTGACAGAGCTTGCCTCCGAAAATTACCGCGTGGCGTGCTGCAAATTGCATCTACACGAGTTTAGAATCGTCGATAAACAGCGCCCGGGGGTGCGCACCTGCGGCGGCCGTTCATTCATGAGTTTGATCAAACGAAGCGGCGAGAGGTCGAGAACAATCCGCGCCGGATAATAACAGTTGGCTTTTCTTAGAAACAGTACGGGAGGCTTCGGAGGGAGTGTTCGCATCTCGCTCGCACGCTGGGCGGGTGAGTGAGAGCGCGTGGGCGGGGCGAGCGAGCCTGCCGCGGAGGCGGCCGTGCGCTCGCACGCTGCACTCGTTGCAACTTCCCGGCTCTTCATTACACTTGGTCAAAGGACTCGGGTTCACTGTCAGATAAACGTCAAGCACCGCAAACACTTATTTTAAAAGTTGAATGGACTGGTGTGTCGTGCACACTTTTTTTGAACAATAAATATGTTTAGTTCTTGATGTTCAATTTTACTTTACACTACAGAAAAATGTATTCCAATCCGCATCATCAGGTTTAATAAAAGCTTCACTATTTACGAATAGGGCAAGAAGCGAGTGCAGAAATAAACCACATTCAATAGAATTGGTATGATTCAGGCGCACAAAGCAGTAGTTTTATTACGGCAGCCAATAGTAAAGCGACGTTTATAAATCATAATTTTATGGTTATTCTTAGCGATAAAATGAACGTTTCTAACATGGAAGGAGCGTGTGCGCCGAAGGCGAGTTGTTCGTATGTGGAGCTTTGGCTTTCAATAGGCCCCGAGGGAATCTAAATATTAAACAATAAGCAAGACATTAAAACAGTCGTGGAGGGCAACCTTTGAGTACCAACGAAATTAACAACTCATTTCGAAGATGCCAAATTACAAACAAGAAATATAATAAAGCAAATTCGTGTCCTCGAATTAAGTATTAAAGTCTCGAAATAGATATAAGTAGTTTATAGATAATGCTCTTGTAACAGACATCATTAGCTATCTAATGCATTCAAATTAGATGCTATTTATATTCCTTACGAGAACTGTACGCAAATCACTCTGATTACCTGACTCACACCCATATTGGCGCCAAAATTCAATAGTTTATTTCTCCGAATCCTATTATACTATTACAAAACCGACTTTATTCATTGTTAAAAAAAAGATCTAGCCGGAAATTAAGACGAGCTTTTTCTTAGTTAAAAAAATCTATTTACGAGGTTTCGTTATGCTAGTCCTGTTTTTTTTTATCTACAGTAAAATTATGTTAAGCCACAGAATTGATATATCTATGTGTTAAGCTCTCGTAGCCTGTAGACGCTTGCGTCAATCTATACTAATATAATAAACTGAAGAGTTTGATTGTTTGTTTGAACGCGCTAATCTCAGGAATTACTGTTTCAAATTGAAAAATTCTATTTGTTTTGGATAGTCCATTTATCGAGGAAGGCTATAGGCTATATAACGTCATAACACGCGAACAAAGTCGCGGGCACAGCTAGTGTATTATCGTTTTATACGTAGATAAGGGAAAATAATGAACGGAGTAACTAAAAATTCTAAAATATACAAAATGGAGGACAAATCATTTGTTAGAAGCTTCACTCGCGTGCGTAAAACACTCTGCCAGTTGATTTTTCTTAACAACACGCTATTTTTCTTCAAATTATCTACAATACGAATAAAGTTTTATGACAATATCTTGGCTTGTTCTCGCTCGAATCGCTAAATTCCCTGGCCAACTAGAACAGTTTTAAGGATCCGGCCTTCCTGTGCCTTTATACTTATAAACAGATCGTATTTAACTGGTTAGCAGATTAACCTAACCTAAACCTATGCAAATACTAAGTGGGGTCAAAAAATCATGAATGGACCACTAACAAATGATAAGACGCAAACTGCAAAAATTGGCAATTTTAGTCGCTCATTCTTGTATTATTTCCTTGTATTATTTGCTCGGTGTAGGTATTATTTCCATGAAGGTGTTGGTGGTGAATTCCATTTCTTGATTATTACACAAAAATTATTAAAGTAAGCTTAAATTATTAAAAATATATTCATATTAATTTTCAGTATTTATGTAAGCATCATTTACGTGTCTACTTATTATCAAAATTAAAACCAAGCTTAAAAGCAAGCTCGTTACTTTTATTATGCTTAGTTTTGTTATTCACTGTGCTAAATCAGGATACTCCATTCCTAGCAGCTAATCCACTGTGCTCTTTATCTTATAATCGAGGAACATTTCCAAAAATATCTATGGATAATGTCTATAGAGAACCATCGAAACGCTGTATGACGAGTGTATTTATAAGTAACTAACAATTATTTATTTTGTGACAAGTTATAGCCTCAAATATTTTGATCGAGGTCCGACAAGGGTTGCAGGCCGCTTGTCCGGTGTTCTAAGATGTAATTGTCAAGGACAACACTCCATCGCAACACTCTGTTAAAATGTAATACAATTGAAGACTTTAATTATAAATGTTAAATCGTAAAGTGATTTGAAATGGGGCAAGAATTTTAAACCTGATTAGTTAAGTTTTAAGTAGAGCTAGAATATTTTAAAATAACAAAAAGTGATTCTAAACAAATAATGATAAAGAAGCAAAACATATACTTTACGTATTTAAAGAGGTTAACGAAACTAAATAAATTCATTTAGGTACTGGAAAAGTAATATACTTCCCACTAATAAGTTACACAAACAGTTTTTATTCTTCTACAATTAAATTGACTATGAGAAACGGTTAACTAAAAAGTATTTTTGTAATTTCCACAAATCAATTTACAAAAGCTAGAGAAGTAGTTAACGAATTGGCAACAGCACCTTCAAATTAGCCCATCAATCGACCGAAACACCAACAAGATAACAATTAACAGAACTGCAAGTGTTTCCAATTGCCGGACATTTGTACCAACCGAAAATAGGGACGGCAGTCTCCCGATTTAGCAACGATTAGGTCTAATTCACTCGATGTTTGCCTTTCAGGTGTTTGCGAAGATTAGTTAACGATAACCTCAGACCAAATGAAAAAGTTTTTATTTGGTCTGATGCGATAACGTGGAATAATGTCAACTTCTTATCAATTATAAGTTTTGGACTCGATAATTTGATTACTGCGTTATTGTTAGCCTTGATAATGAAATCGACAAAAATATGACAGATAACGGAGACTTTAACTACGATACATTGGATTGTGTCTCATACTCTCTTGGTTTATGTTTGCAGTGCCCCCACGGGGTGTCATGTGTCCAATGTATCTATAAACTCATTGTAACACCTTATGTAACCATGTGACGAGCAAATTAATAAATAAATATTGGATGGATTGTGTGTCAAAGCCTATAGATTTTCTTCTTTTTCGTTTTCGCAAGTTTCCGCAACTCATCGACTTTAAAAAAAATGCTATTATCTATTTCTGTAACAATAACATTCATATTTCTCTTTTCTTCCCCTTTTTTACACCAGCGATACCTTATCAACAATTGTATTTGACAATGTTATTTTATTTGCACTGAGGATTATTGCTTATCTTCCGATTTTTCCCGTATCAATTACGCAATGTATTGCTATTTACATTTATAATACATATAATTATATTAAAACAGTCTTTTCCTGTGTTGCAACATCATTAAATTTGGCGGGAGTCAGTTTTGTAGATTTTATATTTTCTCAATAAACTTTGAACTCTATGAATACCTATATGTAGTTGCAAATTTTCTTAATAGTTTCAGTTTTCGCAGCCTGACCGGCTGCAGTCTATATTTCCTTGATGTTTCAAAAACTAGTTTCTTAATTCATAATAGATTAGTTATTATACAAAAAATAAGAAAAAGAATAAACATTTTAAATTCAGCGGCAAAAATGTTTTTATGTAATATAGTTGGAGAACGTAATTAAAAATTACAGCAAAAATTTTGAGTCATGCTTTGGTAAGCTGACGTAAGTGGCGTATCGCGACTATCAGGTGATTCCATGAAATAATAAGATGATAAGAAAAACAATAAGTTTGTCAGTAAACGTCACGAATTATAGGTATTTGTTATGTTTATTTTAAATTATTTTTAAACTTATTTAAGTTACTTCAATTTTATTTCTCAAATTAGCGTTTAATAATGTTTTAATTTACTAGCATATTAACACAGCATATGAACCTGCCACTTCATTTAATCTAGATGCTTTGATTATAACGATTTCCCTATAATTTAAAAAGAAGAGTCTTCTCCGTGATAATAAAATTAAGATTATTATTTGAGAAATGGCAGAGTTTGTGAGATATTCACAAATATTTTCATTGTTGGTTAGCTCTTAGTCTGAACAAAGTTTGATGAAATATGTACTTCAAAAATACAGCACGACGAATAATTTAACACTTTTTTCACATTGTTAATTTTATTTTTAAAGCTGGCTTAATTATATTTACTATACGAGTAGATAAGATCTAACACATTATTATCGGAAAATATCGAATTATAAACATTTATAAACGCGCAATCTAATGTTATTAGGTCAAATAAGAGTAAATATTGAAGATAATTTGTATGATTAAAAAGTGATCTTTCAATATTGTATGTCTCAAAAATCTGTATTTTATTCCTGGTTTGGCGAATCAAAATTTATTGCATTTTCTCTTACCGAGATTTGCGTAGTATCCAGCTGGGTGCATCATGAGTGTGTCTTTCACCGGTGTAAATTTTCCATTTGTCACTTACCTACAAAGAACAGAAAAAAAATTAAACATAAAAATGTAAAACCAAACATATTATTAGAATTATTTAACAACGTTAACCAATTTATAAACAAAGAGAAAGGAACATAATCACCGCTGTAATGCAAAAAATTAAACACAAATTGTTACCATCTAAACTCACAAGACATAATCGAAAGGTCATGTAATTAATTAATAATTTAATAAAGCAACTGATTAATTCAAATTCGTGAGACCGCAGAATGTTATATTATTAGTACGCCGAGTACAGTTGTGCTTAAAATTCTTTCGCTGAAACCAAAAACATTCTTAAACAATAGAAAGTGAACATTTCGAAAACGACTAATTAACTTGGATTTCTCTAAATTCCTCGTATTAAAAATAGCTTTTAATTTCGTTACGCATAAAATAGTAAATAAGAACAAAGTAAAAGAGATTTTTTTTCTGAAAGTTGGAAAAGTAAGAAAGAATGAAAAGGGATGCAATCTTGTTGACTAGGAACAAAGTTTTAAAAACAAAATATTCCATCAGCTTAGTATCGATGTTAACATGAGATGTAATAAGTTGCAGTGAGGACCCTGACTTGATACGCTCCCCTCGTGGTTGTCTGTCTGTTATCGCGGTAAAAGTAGCCTATGCCCATTCCAGACTGTCATCTACCTCTGTGCCAAATTTCATCTCTTCTGGCGTGATTGAGAAACAAACATTCAGCCATCCAACCAATTCAAGTTTGAGATTTATAACAAGTACCTAGTAGTAAGATACTCGTCTCTTACTTAGTTGATAAGAGAAACAACTTCCTTTTTTTGAAACACCTACCTGTGAATATACCTACGTATATTCAAATATTAGCAGCGACCGCTAACTATCAATACAGACCGTATAAGTCATGTGTTACAAAGTACTGAATGCATAAATTCTGCTTACACAAACTTTCTTCCGTGTTGGTTACAATGTAAGTATGCTCGATTCATGTGTTTGTTGATTGCGAACTCGAGATTTTATCTTATAAAAACACACGAGTAAAATTGTTGAGTACTATTCACATCTCATTAGTACGCTTTCGCATAAACAATTAAACGATTATCGAATGTTATTGTGGCATAGTGTTTGATTCAATGTTGTTAGAATAAAAAAATATTATAGAAGCAGATTTGAAAAGGTGGATCTAGAGAAAATCTTGATAGATTTATTAAATTAATATTATTAATACTTTTTGGGGAAGATCCAGGCCTTCACCTTACAAGATGACCGGGCCAAAGGTGGAAGCAGTTTCACCCATAACCTTCGACCACGGATAGACTCGTTATCTCGTAATTCTCGGAACAATGCTGTTAACATTATTATTTTCGTAACAGATTCTGTTATGATGGTTTGATTTCTATACAAGGATTGTGTTACTACACTTTGTATACTTTACAAATTGACGTACGTTTGTGTGATGAACACGAAAATTTGTTCACGGGTCATGGTTGTAGATATATTTATTTAATATTATGTTTATATATTTGTCCATAATCTAGTATCCATAATACTAGTTCTTAATGAAATTTGAGTCATGATATGCCGGCAGAGTATATTCTCCAATAGTTGTCGAGGTAGACTAATGGATCAGCAAAGGGGCATTGTGCACTACTCCATCCACCAATCCGCATTGGGCAAGCGCGGTGGACTACTGCCTAAATCTCCTTCAATGACAAGGAGAGGCGTTATGTTCCTGCAGTGGATCAAAATATAATGGCTGATTTGATGATGATGATAAAATTTTAGGCTAAATAATTGGTGTGTGTAAAAAAACTTGGTATCAATAACTTCAAAACACGTAAAAAAACTACCAACAGATGCCTGCTTACAGATAAGTTATTGAAACACAGCGTAAGAGAGCTTCGACTGTGTCGATCACGTGTCGATTCATTCGAACCATTCATCACAGCCTGTTAATATTAAGTTCATAAATATAAATAATATTTATCATCTCCTTGTTCAACAGGTGTATTAACAGTTGCATTAGTAATTTAAAATGTAGTGAAATTAATCAAACGCGAAGAGCATAATATAAAAATATACATCTGTTACAAATCCGCTCTATAAGTTCTCGCTAACACTTTTTTGTGTGAATGTACTGCCTACCGATACGTTTTACTCCGGTCCATCATGTCATATGTCATGCCTCTCAGTGAACGGTAATTAATTTTATCAATAATGCACGTTAGCTACATTGAGCGAAATGGCACATTCGACTCGCGTCAGTTGCTTTATCCGACATCATTTGCGATTGCGATGAGTTAAGTTCTAGGGCTGACATTTACAACTTTTATTTTTATTTTCGCACAGTGGCAAAGTTTATCTTTTTTACGTACCTATATTTAATATTGTTACGGATTTTTCTTAAATGAAAATGTATGAAAATCATGGTTATTATTTTGGTTCTATATCGAAATTACAGCTTCATTGTTTTATGTGGTGACACATTAACGATTTTAATGTACATAGGTATTTAATGGAGTCTTTGTATAGTAACATTTTTGTGACTTGACTTTGAATTTGTTTACTTTAATTCAAAATTCATCAATACTACTAAAAAATATAAGAGTTTTACGTATCATTGCATGAAAACTTCTATCCTCCTCATAATAAATTATAAAAGAGCACCATGTCTACAGCATAGGAAATACTTATACCTTTTAAATTACAAAATTCTTTAGGTAAACGGTTGCGTTTGACATCAATATCTTCAACTTATGCCGGGCTTTAATAGCTTACCTATCAACTGGTTTATCATTTTGACTAATAAACCATACTTGTCAGAATCCCATTAAACTTTCTGTAAATTAATGCTTCGGTATCGGTACTTCACTTCATAGGTAGGTAAGTAATAGAAACCTAGGTTTAATCAATCCACCGATGAAATCGAAATGAAGTCGTGACGACTCAATCATACATATTCAAGATTAGCAACGTTTGTATCAGAATTCGTCTGTAATGCGTGCGTGTCCCAGAATGTAGACGCAGGCAGCCCTAAGCCAGCATATTCGAAGGGGCAACGGCAGAATCGCTGCATATTCGGCTGGAGGCATGCAGAGGCGAACACACGTGGCTGCCACGGCTTCCTGCCTCGGAATCTGACCGAATGCTCATCGCTGCTCAATTGTTAGCCAAATAACATTGGCTTATTTACGAGCACGGAAACAATGTCCGTAGGCGAGAGGTCGTCCTGACTACTTTTGTTTCCGACATTGCTACAATTCTCTTTGTATCTTCTATCTGCTCCGTTCCTCTTGACAACATAAAGCTTTTAGGCACGTTTTACGCAAAGTTACTCAAGTTGAATTCTGTTTTTGAATAATCAAACAATTTATTTTTCTATTTTTTCACTTTAATTATTTTATTTAGGTAATATCTGGAGAATGTGATATGTATCAGATTGATAAGTCAAAGGATCACCAATGATCAACTACAATGCGAAGGTTGCAAAATTGTAATACGTACCAGTTAGAAAGGAATATTGTATTTTCTTGAAGGTTATTAATCGTATTTACTAGAAAAAAAGTCACTTTGGAATGTTTGTTTAAATGTGGTTGTAATTGTTAAATATTCGAAATCATATCTTAATAGCCGTGTAATCTAGGCAACTTAAATCCCAGCAACGAATTAAGCGTAGTTTCGAGAATTGGCGTACGCTGCCACACAACCAGTCGAAAAGGTTAAACAGCTACGAGGCATTCAACGGAGCCTATGTCAACACAAAACAATTTACCCCGTCTAAGTATAGATAATCCTCATAAATAGCAATTTGTGTCGTGACAAACGATCTCCGCTGTGACGCTCAGTTTGGAAATCGCGCATAATGCTGCTATTGTTAATTATACAAGTCACCGCGTCGCAAAACATACGATTTATTGTCAGCTAACTGGAACAGCGATACGTCTAGCGTGAGATTTGCGAGGCTGCCGTGCCTACGAGCATTGGAAACACGAATTATCGTCTTCCACGACACTGATATTTTTTTAATGTCCAGGAAAACAAGAAGTCGCACATAAAATAGATCATAAACAAACGGATTCGTTTAATTAAGATAATATAGTGTTGTATACTATGTCAATATAAATAAGTTGTTTTCTTTCTGTAGTTACAGTCTGAAAGAAAGTCCTACATGCTACGTTGCCTCCGGATTTCGAGTCATATTTTATATAGATGAAGGTAACATTTTGTGTATTAAAATATAATATCTACACACTTTTATCCCATAAAAGGGTTACTGACCTGATTTACAGTGCGAGGAGAAACTATTAGAAATCCAAAAGCAGCGAAATATTTAACAGTAGAATGTTAATATATTACATTTTCCATTTAATTAAACTAGAGTGCGACCTATTAATGATCGGTTTGATATCTCCTGGCATGTCACTAAAGCTGGTTTACGACTTGAAAAATCGACATCTTGACTCTCAACAACGCAGCGATGTCTGTGTACCGCGATCGAGTTGCCAGATAACAGATATATCTTGCTTCAGATCTGACGGCCGCGCATTTTGGACCAGAAATCGGCAGCGACCTTACGACGCTTTACAGAGCTAACTTATGCTCTTAACGGAAACCTATAGCGATATGAATCTGTAATGGCGATTAAGAAACAATAGGAGGCTAATAAAACCTCACGCCGGGCGACGAAAACGTTCCGTTCCTATGAACTCCGTAAGTGCGTAACTCCTATAATGCAATAAAATGTTTCGGTGCAGTTGCTATGTAAAAAGTAGTGGTTACAGGTGTCAAGCGGCCGTGCGGAGTGTGGAGGGCTGTATATCTCTCAGTAAGCACTGAGCACCGGACAGGGGCAAATAAAACAATGGAACAATGAAATATGCGGGACTGAAGCGCGCCTCAGCTAATGAACTGCCACGCCATAGAGCATTCTTGGTATTAGAACAAACGTTAGACTTTTACGATTACTTATTTCGTGAGGGCATCGAAACAATTACCCGTTTATTTCCGATTCGAATCTGGGTAATAAAATCGAATAAATTTTAATAACCGCACATAAGTAGCTTTATCGTTTGGAATTGGGTTTAAATGTAACACTTTTCATTAAGGACGCATGTTTAATTTCGATTAGGAGCCTATTAAACGAAATGTTACGTATGCCGGAGAAATAAATAATAATTTATGAGCGTCGTGAAAGGTGCGCTTGCTATTATGGTTGACATTTATTGTGCCTTGTGTTGCTCATTCTTTAAACAATATATTCTAATAAATTTTGTTATCGTTATAAATACAGCGATATCGTACAGTCGTCAGATAAGTCTTTTTTTCTCGGACGAAATAGTGAGGTGTCCAAAGACCTAAACATTCGAACGTAGCTATGTTTCTTCAGAGATAAGAATCGAGATTTTCGACGTTACGAATTTAATGATAAACGTATAATTGATGTGGAGTTGTATTCGAGTCACGAGCCTTGGGCTCTCGAGTGCGTTCGGTGCTAGATGAAAAAGCAGCGGCGGGGTCCAGCGCGTGGTATGCGCGGAATGGAGCCGGGCATCCGGCGGTCGCGATTGTTACCAGTTATCACTGAATGTTTTCCACCGGGAATTTTGTGCCGCCACAAAAAACCACATAAAGGGCGGGCGCGGCTCGTTTGAGACGCCGCCCCTGTGGGAAAATCGTCGCCAGAAAACTGCGACGCAAATAAATTATAAACTCTCTCACGTGGAACGCGGGCGAGCGCTTTATGAAACGAATAAACCGCGCTTTGTTAGCATGAATGTTGCACAACTTTTTACTTTCGTCTGTTGACAACCGGGCGACGACTGACTGGACAGATTTTGTATGTGACGGCTGTAAGGAGAACTTTCGACCAAAATAGTATGATCTATAAGGGCGGTTACAGATAATCGTTTTTTCTGCCCGTATAAGATCGTTTGGGCATACGCGCTTACACGAGCGCTACATTTCGCGCTTCAAAAAACTGGGCTCGCGCATATGGGCTTATTCCGGCGTTCTTGATCGAACCGGTAGTGGTGAGTCAATACCAACATGGATTATACGAGCTTATAAGCGCAGTAACGCTCTTACGAATTCCGTGTGTGGCACAAGGCGCGCCTGTATACTCCTACACGCGCTTCCAAAAACGAGTTTTTACGCGCGTGTAAAACGCTGGTCTGTAATCTCCATAAGTGTCTAAGACATCTAAGCACCGACTATGTTTCAATATTTTTATAGTCAAATACAAATCGTCTGATAAGTGTGACGGATTGGATCATTTGGAACATTATGTACCGGTTAAAAGCTTTACGGAAAACTATTACTTTATTTGATAAATGCCGTGCAGGTAGAGTATCCACAAATAGTCTTATAGTCGAAATAATGAAATGAATTTAAAAAGCTCTTTATTGAATTTGACTTTGCTAAGTATTTTTAAATCGTCAAAAACCATCATTTCGGGACGAAATAATTATTTTACTTAAATAATTGAATTGCTGAGACGGAGAAGAAATGGAGAAAGAAACTCCACAGCATACAATTTCATAATGATTTAAAAACATCATTACAGTCAATAGATATATCAATATGAATAAATTTCAATTTTGAAGCGTAAATTTAAGGCAGATTTTACTCCCACGCATTTGGATTATTCAAATAATCATTTATTTTGTAATAAGTTTTTTTCATATAATTTAGTTTTTACAGTTTGTTTTAAATTTATTTATAGGCAAATATTCTTCGGAAGCGGTAAAAACGTATACATTGGCCCACAAACGAATTGTTTATTCTGTTGCGACGAGTTATATATACAACCAGATCGTGTTTTTTCCTAGTATTGACATTATGCGTATGACAATTCTCGGAAAAATGCATTAGTTATTTATTATACAAGAGTGGAAAGTTCCTTTTTAACCGCGTGCTCGATTTGGATGACCGAGCAAGCGAAGGATTCTAAAGTTGAATCACGAGCGCAGCGAGTGATTCTAAATTAGAATCCTGAGCGTCAGCGAGGGAAACAAACGAGCACAAGGTGAAAAATCTTTCCACTCGAGTGCAATACGTAACTTTTCATCCCACCTCAGCGAGGAAATGACAAAATAATCTTCATTCTAATCATAAATTTGGCACCATAGAGGTTACATTAAATAGGTTTAATGACGTTTTGAATTTACAATTATATTGAGTACTCATTATATGTGATGTTCTAAATTCAAATCTACTTTGCCGCTCAAGCGAATAAAATAGAATTTTCCAGCCAGATTTCGAAGCGCAAAATTACACTTTCCGAGGTGGTGGGATGAAATAGTTATTTATTATACAAGAGTGGAAAGTTCCTTTTTAACCGCGTGCTCGATTTGGATGACCGAGCAAGCCAAGGATTCTAAATTAGAATCCTGAGCGTCAGCGAGGGAAACAAACGAGCACAAGGTGAAAAATCTTTCCACTCGAGTGCAATACGTAACTTTTCATCCCACCTCAGCGAGGAAATGACAAAATAATCTTCATTCTAATCATAAATTTGGCACCATAGAGGTTACATTAAATAGGTTTAATGACGTTTTGAATTTACAATTATATTGAGTACTCATTATATGTGATGTTCTAAATTCAAATCTACTTTGCCGCTCAAGCGAATAAAATAGAATTTTCCAGCCAGATTTCGAAGCGCAAAATTACACTTTCCGAGGTGGTGGGATGAAAAATATTTTTCTTTACATACAGTAAGTTTTCCAGTATACTGGGTGTAAAAGACATGAACAGTCAAACGAGAACCATGTATTCTATACATCAAAATAAGACTGGAAAAAAATATTGCTGGGAAATGATTTTTATTTTTTGGTCTTAAAAAAAATTGCAAATTGTACCGCGCAATGTAAAGGGCTCAACTCGCACGCAACTCGCAAAACCGCGATGATTTTGTCAGACGTCGGCCCCGTTCGTTAGTGTCCGTGCGCATCGAGTGAGCTACATTGAACGCTAACGTTTTGAAGCCATTTTTTGTTATGAAATACTTAAAAAAATGATAGTGTTTCTTTTGACAATTATTTAGAAATAACGTATAGAATACGTTTTCATAAAAAAATGAAAAAAAATATTATGACTTTGACCTTCAATAAAATCGTAACTATCAATTTCCCAGGTATAGTCTGAAGGAAAAAAAATGTTATGGTTGTGAGCAGAATACATGGTTCTCGTTTGACTGTTCATGTCTTTTACACCCTGTATATCGTGATGACACTGTCAGAATATTTATCTCCTCGAACTTTTCGTAGTAGACTTAACCTGGCGAACTTTAGCCATGTTATTGAAAAGTGTTTTCTTTACCGAGTATGCAGAAAGTTCGAAAGTCAAAACTACTTTTAACCTAATAGAAGTTGGCACGACAGTATAAACTTTCAATAAAAAAAATACAAGGATGGGAAAGTAACACATGGTCGACTTGGTTGACGTAAAGCCGTTATGGAGTATCGCACGTGAAACAATTTTTTTCCTTGTGTAGATAAAGATGGTTATTGGTAACTTAAATATTTTTGTTTGCTACGTCGATATAGTCTACTTCTTACAGTTCTTATTATTATTTTTAATGTATTTTTATAAAGCAGCAACCTTTGTTTAAGCTAAAGATTAGTCTAGATTGATGCCAATAACTTTTCTGATACATACATGCATACACGATCACAGAACACACTGTGTTCTGTGTACACGATCATGCTCGTAATCCCACGAGGGATTGAGCAGAGCCTTGTGTAGCATTTTGTTACACATAAAGCCAAATCTGGCAGTATAGACCATACCACAGATTTAATAATCCAAGGAGATAGGCCAAGCCGGCGTTTAACTTGCGACAACGCCTTATTCGCCTTCGCCTTCCGATTAAGTCAAGTGAATTCGTAACTCAGCAATTCGACCGATCTCCTTTGCGGCTGTGCTTAACATTCATCGCTTCGCAGTCCTTAAGACGCGCGCAATGAATAGTGTATATCACGGCATGCTCAACTGAACCATGTTATGTAGTAAAGCCGCTGATCGCGACACTCTGTCTTGCTATGAACTCGGCGATTCGACCGATCTCCTTAGATTGATATATCTATGGGCCATACAGTGCCTCCAAATAGTGACAGGTTGCCAGCCTGGCGCCTATATAAAACGAGCACCGAACCCAAAATGTAGGTAACAATAACAATCTAACGTAAAAGTCAACCACCAGGACAGATCTTACACTCAAAATCATCTCGGCAGTCCTGGTAACATTTCTGCTTTCAACCTTAAATTAGTTAATTGAAAAAAGTGGTGTCTAATGCGATTGAACTACGCGGGAAATATTAACAACTCTTGCATTTTAGGAGTCCCAATGTTGGCGTGACACTTAGGTACAATCAGGCAAAACGCTATCCAACAACAATTCTCAAAAGGAGGTTAAACACTTTATTAGGAAATAGAATATTCATATTTCAAAAGCACGTTATATCTGAGCAATTGAAAAGCCAATACTCAATTCCTTTGCCAAACTCCCAACACAATCGGGCTTTATAAATGTCACGTGATCGTGGCGAGGAATCATTAGCGAAAACGGAGCGTCCCGGAATAGATTGACAGCGGGACGATTGCACCGCGTGATGGATGGCGGGGGTTATTACTGCCGGCTTAATATCCACACCCGGAGAGAATTAGACGGTAATGGAAAAACCTGGAGTCGTAAGAAAACGACAACAGGTTTATGCGAGCTTCAAGCTTGATGGTTCAATCTGAGCCTTGAAGACGACAATTCGGAAATTGAAAAGGGTATCTTTCCTTGATCACATCAACAACACGCGCATACAAATTTCCTAGAGGCAATTTTTCATACTTATGAGACGAGTCACGAATGGGTCTAACCTTTAGTTGCTGGTTCATTCTGGAATGGCGGATTACAACGGGTATTGTAACTACTGAAGTCGATGGATTTAGAGATTCTAAATTTATAGTCTCTCTTGCTAAAGTTGCACATCTAGTGTCCAAAATGTTATAGAATGCTGTTGGGGTAGTTCAACCAAGGACCTTACACTCTAAAGTTACGACTGTCTGAGCATTCGATGGAAACTGTACCTATACCTGTCACTTGTGTGAAATTGTGCCAAATTATGTGACTTTCTGAAAAAAAGTTGAATCCGAATTCGTTTTCACATACAGTTGCTTGGATGGGAACGGACAACGGGGTGTACTTACATATAGGAATATTTGTATCTACACTGAATTTGAAATTGCCTTAAAACAACTCCTATTGCATTGATTTAACATCCGATCCGAGTGAAATCGACAATGCGAAAGGGATTGTACTGAAAATAAAATATGTGACTTCTCAAATAAAAGTTACACAAGAACGTAAACTTTATTCGGTAGTTTTAGATAGCTGCTCGTGTTTTTATTCCGATAATATAATATATTTGCTAGTATCAATAACTAAAAGTGGAAGCATAATGATTATCAAAATCAATTGAAATCTTATCTAGATAATATTTGATATTGACAATGTTAAATCATTTCCGTTTCGACAAATATTGTTTTACATAACAGCCGTGTTATTCTATAAAGAACTCTCTCACTTCGCCATCTCACGTCGAACTTGCTGTCAAACGCGAACAAATATTTCATTAAAAAAGGAATATTTTTAATCAACATGGTTTCTAAATTAGTATAGTTTACTAACAGTTTACTCAATAAAACTAAATATTTTTGCTAAAATTTTACAGGTGAAATCGAAGTAAACGTCGAAGTTAGAGTGAGATCTTTACAGAATAATAAAGCTGATGTGATGATAGGGAAAGGTAACTTAACCGACCTAAATTTGTTTTATATAAGTAGGTAGCTATTGTGCATATATTATTTAATAGTACAATAGTACTATATAATATTGTAACACGTGTTTACTGTATATAGTATCCACACGAAGGTCTTTGCCTTTATTTATACGGGAAACCAACGATTCAATATTACATTAAATAAAATAAAAATACAACACACAAATCAGCAAAGTTTCCTCCGTTAATTTTCATAAAGCCCTGTAGTGGACAGAAAAAACTAAAAAACCATTGAAAAACGTATGTAACATTATGAGTACCCTATTCCTGTTTACATCAATTTGGTTTATCTTTTTTACAAAATAAATGGCAAATATCACTCGACTATAATTTGCTAACATCATTCGCCAGTAAGACACGACAATTTTGCCGTCTTCAAAAAGTTCCATAAAATTATAAGTGGTTGGTTGACTAGATGCAGTGGACACAGTTCGCTCGCATTGAAAACACGCAGAAAATGCATTGGCGATAAGAAAAAATTCAGTCCGCTGAGCGCGTATAAGTACTGCATAGCGACGGTGGCATTCCTATGGAATACTTCGCATATCGAGAGTTTAAGTAACCATTTACCGATTGCAGATACGCCATGGTCGACCAAGTAATCTGGTCAGATCGCTTCACGCGCATAGTTGCCACATATAATGTTTAACCTAAATAAGTAAGAGATATTTCTTTTCATGGCATATAATGAGGTTTCTGCGCGATTGTCTCCAATTAAACATTGATTGGTTGTAATTACCATCTTTGTCAGTGATACTATGATAAGCGTTTTAATACCTTGTATTTAAAAATACAATTCTATGTAGGTATAGTAAAATATTAGGATATTTCATTAGAATTAGTAAAACTTTCTTTGCATCGAGTCTGTTTAGTTCATTCCCAGTTGTCATTAAATGAACAAACTCACTGCTAACGGTTAGTCCCGGCATGGAAAAAAGTGGTCGGGCCTTATAGCCACAGCCTCCGTCCTTGTCGCACATGGAACATTATGGTAGGGACGAGCAGGACACCAGTGCGTTTCATTATGCGGCTCCTAATGCGAGTTGCGTTTAATTTATAGCACGACAGCCGCTTCGCCGTAGGAGCAGAAGTTGTGACATCAATCTTGTGTAGGGTTGCCGACTTTATTATGAATCTCTTTCTTGGTTTACAAGCTACAGTAATGTAATTACGTGATATACGGTGGACATTCGAGTGAATTAATTATCGTATATAACTAAAACGTTCAGTAACCACAATTTAGTCATAGGTGAGTCATAACAGTGGAAGTCAAAACTATAGTTACGAAAGAGATTCATTGTTTGATGTGGTCAGTCTTTTTGTAAAGCCAAATTAATTATGATTACAATAATAATAATAATATAAACGTGATTCTGTATCGTGACGTGATAAATGTAGAGAAGTTGATTTAACATTGTGTAAAAATATGCAATGTTAATAAATTCAAACTCAAAAATTGCCTAGGATTATTGTATTAGGTAGTAGTTAGTAGACTTTTAGGTCCGTATTACAGAATGACACTCAGAAGTCAAACATGTCTTGAGAATCGTCTGTCACTTTCTATCACGCACAAAGTGATAGAGACGTAGGATGCTCAAGTCGGCGTTCATTCTTGAAACTTATTCTATAATACGAACATTAAAATGTTAATGAATGATCGGCCGGTAAACCATGGACCACAAGACATTAAAAAATAATATTAATTAGATATTATTGTCTTTCTCGTTCGCTTTTCTTAAAGCTTTTGTATCGAGTGAGTTTCATGAGTAAAAACCCATTTACTTTAATTTGGGCTTAAAATTTTAACTACAAAGTTAAAAGGAACGAACGCAATGTATTATCTTTATTTTATATTAGTTTGTTATAAACTGGCGTGTTCGTTACTTTACGTATGGTCTCATGTTTACTTATTTATATTTTACTAGTGCTCCGCCCGTGACTTCGACCGCGTGGAGCTTTTTTTTTAACAAATATAACTTACAGCCTTCCTCGACAAATGGACTATCCAACACAAAGATAATTTTTCAATTTGAATAAGTAGTTCCTGAGATTAGCGCGTTCAACCAAGCAAACAAACTTTTCAGTTTATATATATAGATGTCGTACTATGTGTGTTATAATATAAATAGATATTAAAATATTTATGTGAGTTAATGTTGATTGTATAAATTATAATGTTTATAACTAGTGGTCACCCGTGGCTTTCGTCGCGTCAATGTAGGTTATCGCGTGATTATCCCATGTCCTTCTCGGGGTCTCAAATTATTTCCATAGCAAATTTCATCACAAGCGGTTGAGTGATTTAGGCGTGAAAACGTAACAGACAGACAGAGTTACTTTCGCATTTATAATATTAATAGGGATATAAACACATTTGACAGGTGACAACCTTAATAAATCGTTACTAATAGAGCCGCCAATGAGGTCCCGTAATGGTATGACTTTTCCTAATACGACATACATAGTAACATTCCTTTTTGTACCACAATAAAGATGTTTTTTAAATCATCAAAATCGGTCCATCCGTTGCAAAGTTATAAAGCAATTTGCGTCAACTGATTTTATTTAATCCGCTGCGCTCTACGGCATGGCTGTGACGTCACCCGGCACTACCCGCCCGCTCCGAGTCGCCGCACACTAGGAACTTTGACTCATTTTCATCTCATTTAACTATAACTTCCGTGTTAATAAAGATATTTACATGATTTTTTTTACTTGATAATCTTGAATAAACATGCTTTTAAATAATGTATATTTCGTGAGTAGTTTATTTCTAATAGTTAGAAATAATAGAGGAATAAGTAGGTAGGTACTTAAAATAATATTTTTTCTCACCTTGAAATCATAAAACTTTACTCATCATCATCTCATAAAGTTATAACTTCCGTTAATAAAGATATTTACATGATTTTATTCCTGATAATCTTAAATACATATATTATATACTTTTAAATAATGTATAATTCGTGAGTAAAATTTTATTTTAAATAGTTATAAAAATCGAGGAATACTTAGATTTTATTTTCATCATTTCAGCCGAGAGACACCCACTGTTGGACATAGGCCTGGACATTATTTCTCACTTTGACATAATATATTTAAATGTGTTACGCAGTGAAACCCCAAAAAACATATATTTATCCGTCAAATTATATTAATATTTCCTAATATATAAAACTATAACCAGAAATTTAGCAAACGTCGGCAAAATCTCTAACAGAAAATTTGATAAAAGAAAATAGTAGGTACCTATGATACATTATGATTGCAAATTATTTGGATATTTGGATAAGTAATATTTGACTAAATCACGGTAATGATAGAAGATAAATATTGTAAACTGAGTAAAAAATTCCATTTTTGTACACATTCCAAGATTTTGAAAATTGTATGTAGTTTTGATAATATAAAATCATACATCATACGATCGCTATCATATAATCGAAATTACACTTAATTATTTTAGTAAGCTACTAACTATATGTAGCTGTAGTACTAGCTTTTGCCCGCGACTTCGTCCGCGTGGAATAGTTATTTTGGGCTGCAT
Organism: Elophila nymphaeata; assembly: GCA_955850985.1. Lineage (NCBI taxonomy): Eukaryota > Metazoa > Arthropoda > Insecta > Lepidoptera > Crambidae > Elophila > Elophila nymphaeata. The sequence continues at coordinate 21,406,509 of OY039072.1, forward strand.
TTTTGGGACTTTGGATTTCCATACGACCTTTCATCACCTATTTCATCCTTGTGAGGATAAAAGGTCATGATTTCACCTATTAGGGAAAAAAAAACAATGCCTAAATTATAATTTTCGTCGTGCAAACTTTTATCTCTTTCATGCCTTTTTTCGAAATAAAAGGTAACCTATGTCCTTTCCCAGCGTCTAGTCAATATTTGTACCAAATTTCATCAAAATCGAATATACGAAAGCGTGACTTTGCTTAGTCTTACATACAACCTTTCATCCCCAAACGAGTCAAACTTTAAAAAACATGAACAAAATATTTATTTATAACTTATCAATTTATTATTTATCAAGCCTAAATTCAAAGTTTCATGTTTTAATCTTCAATAATGACGTACTTCCATACAAACTTTCGACTCTTATTTCAACCCCTTCGTGCCCTTTTTTTACAAATAAAGGTAGCCTCCTACAAAACATCCTACAAAAATATACTAGACCTAAGGTCTAGTATATGTTGTATGTACTTAATTTTAATAAAATCGAAGGCGTGAAAGCGTGGCTTTTGGACTTTGATACGAACTTCCATCCCCTATTTCATCCCCACTCTGATCAAAATTTTTCAAAAACGCTAAAACAAATATTTATTTATTTTTTATCAAGTGCCTAAATTCAAGTTACATGGCTTTTCTTTAAAAATTAAGAACTTTCATACAAAATTCCATCCCTTATTTCAACCCCTTCGAACCCTTTTTCGCAATAAAAGGTAGCCTATCTATATGTTATTCTGATATATGAGCTATATTATTACAAATTTTAATTAAAATCCATTCCGTAGGTTTTGCGTTAAAGACATAGAGACGTATACTATACTTCTTTCACCATCCGATCCATACAAACTTTCGTGTTTATAAATTAGTAGGATTGCTCAAACTGCACTAAATTGTCACTAAACCTCTTGAATAGGCTTTGTCCACCACTATAACATCAAAAAAACAACATGTATAGTATTTAATACGATATGTTCGCAAGAAACGCTGCGCGCGGGTATAGTCGGCAGTGATGTAGTGCCGAGTGACGTCACACGCCTGCCAGGCGGCCGCTTGGCGGAACGATCCGTTTTTTCGTCATAACTTCGTCAATTTTCATCGTAGAAAAAAAAAAATAGTACCATTTATTTTGTTTTTTAATTGTCTACAAAGCTACATTCATAGTTAAAATCGTTACGGATCCTCATTCTTGCAATCTGCTAAACTACATATTATTAACTGTGTATTAATACTTAGAAAACACGAATCAACGATAATTTAGTAATTAGGGCTAATAGACAACTTAAGCGCTTAGTACCTACATTTTACTAATCACCTGTTTAAAAAAGGTAATAATATAACAATAAAAGTTGTTATAGTCTTGAGTTGTTAAGCCTATTTTAGGGTTGTTACGAACCTTCTTTTTAGTTTCCATGTTCCGTTGTCAATTAATTTTCTGTGAGACATAATAATTATAATTTTGTTAAAAAATGCGCAAAGGCGCTCATTTGTAACTACGAACCATCAACAAGGGGTGGTTCTCACCTAATTTTGAACTCTTATACTTTTGGAATAAGGTACACAGGCAATGAAATATATATTTTATGCCCTATAAATAACTATAGGACAATATAAATAAGCTGAATAACCATAAAAAGAAAGATTGTAAGAAATCTGATATTTCTCTTCATAATAAATATAATTTGTTCACGGTTCAAATTCAATTGACGATGGCACGTCACTATACTGACAAATTCATAGGTCCTTATTATACAATTTAAAATCATGAAAGGTATCTTCTTGGAATTAAAAAAGTTCTCTGAAAAGGTATAAAGTTTACGTGAGAATGAACAAACAAAGGACATTCAAATATCTAGGAACAATTATATGCTATGAGTTTTACGCCTAGCAATAAAAACAATGTAAAATATTGACGTCATATCAACTATAGAAAATACAAAGAAAAATAAGTCATATTACCACTAAATAAGTTCCAACACAGTGGACACAGAATGCGTGCCTGTAATTTGAAATACCTCAAGCCCATTTCTGCCTATACCTACTTAAAAAATTCGAAATTATCTAAAATAACATTCACTAAATTCATTTTAATTGTTGTTCTAATTTAGTTATCTTGATTTACTACAGTGCGAAGCATTTTCTGGATTTTTATTCCAGCTATAAAAAATTAATAGGTTCATTTGCCTAAATTTAACATAATTTAACTTAAAGAGCTTCGCCGGACTGACTCATAAAAATTATGATACATTATTACGCTCAATAACTTCGTAAATAGTTACTGCTTTATGTATCTTCAGTTTTTTTTATTTAGATTTAACTATTTCTAATTGTTTTAGAGCTTCGACTGGCAGTTTATAGATAGAATATTTTTTACGCTCTCCAAAGAAAACTTTAACATCAATTTTCATTTATGTTTACACCTATATTAAGTATTGTACTACTTAGGTCATGAAGAAACAAAGCAATTTGGCATGTTTCTATTCTAATCAGCCTATTATATCTTAAAAGCAGTAAAATCCTAAAACTAAATTTTATAATAAGATTTTATTCTTAGTTTCTCATGCTCATATTCACAGCCTAACTTCGGTTCATGTTTTCATGTGACTTTTAAAGAGCTTACTGTTTTTTTTAAATACCTACGATATTACATAAATAATTCTTATTAATATTTATTGTGTTATGTATTTATTGCTTTAGGTGGTATATAATTTTGGAGCAGTGTGCCTATTTCGGACGTACAAAAGTAATATTAGAAATATGAACAACTAGGTTTTATTTGCTATTCACAAATGGGTTAAGTTTTATCAACATAAATAATGTCTAATTTATTACACATAATTTCAGAACCATAATACATGTAATCATCCTTATAAAGTAATTAATAATTTAATTTAGTTACTTCCCTGGAAGCTCATTTGATACTTAACATAATACCTAAGGACCTAAGTTATACAAAAACGCTCATGAGCTTTTTGTGAAACTAAAGTTAGATTTAAATAAAATAGCTTTACTTCGCTACCGTCTTCTCAACCTAAAGTCCTGTTATATTAACTTGCACAAAGTAAAACAAAACGAAAAACGGACTACTAATTAATACAATTAGTGCCAATAGGGTGACTCGAAATCGAAACGTTTCCATTACAATTGGCGAGGCAATGCTTTTTTTCCTGCAAACTTTTACCATGATTCAGAACAGAAGAAGTTCTTCGTCGAACAACGAAAAAGTTGCAAGTCTTGATGACTAAATATAAACTTCTTTATTTGGACAATACTGTTAGTTAATAGGCAGGCTAACTATTAACAATAGATAAAATCTCTTTTTACTTTTAATAGCCGCTTAGGGGTTAAATTACAAAACAATGTAGGTAATGGAACAAACACCTAATACGTTGACAATGTTTCTCTAAGACATTATAACTGCTACCGTTCCCCACAATATGCACGATTACTTTCCACGCGAATGCTATTAAGCTTCTAACCGATACTATTTTTAGTTTGTCGCCAACGAACGGTTAGCACTTTATGTTTTTATACTCGGCACGATTAACTAAAACACTCGTACATGAATTCGATTTCCGAGAACACCGAGGAAACGCCCAACTCACATAATGCATAGCAAATGAGTTCGCATCGTGAAAGATTACCTACAGTGAGTGATTTCGCGTATGGGGAATACTGCTGGCGCTGTTCAAACGCGAACAAGCAAAGTTTTGACTATTTTGCCGTAAAACGTAGAATAGCTGGCTAGTTTGTAGCTGGACATGAAAGAGCGGACAAGACAAAAGGTAGGTTCGCTAGCAAGCCGTCAGACAATCAAAGCGAACACGGGACCAATTGAGAAATAAAACGTACAAATAACAAGTTTAATTAAATCGACAGAAGCGGTGGCCGGCGGGCGCGGGCGGCGGAAAACAATTCCGCCAACAACGCTAGTTTAACAAGTGAACTCAAAGAGCTTCATATCGGACTCCACCTGACTCGCTTTCGACCCATAACAAAGCACACGAATTTTAATTTCATTAAATATCTGAACAAAGCAAACACAACACTGATTTGTGCCATTTTATTTTTGCGTTGCCCTGTTTATTGAAATGTAAAACTATGTAAATGCCTTTTTCTGTATTTGCCACCCGAATGTGCTATAAGAAGAAATCAAGCCATAATAATTTAACTGTTCAAAAGAATTTTGAAGGAGGCTTTAGTGGTGGAAGCGTATCTTAACGAGTTGATACTCAGAATCGTTAAAGACGTATAGATAAGTTTCAAGTTTCTCTGATTCGCAGAAAGTCTTCAAATCAAACTTAGATGAAATTTAAACCAAGAAGAAGTAAGTGCAAACGAGTACATACTGAAATTTATTCTAGAAACAGCATAACAGTATATTTATTAATGAAGAATAATGAAACACTTAATAATAATAGGGTTATGAAATTATTTTTAAGCCAATAGCTGGGCATTACGAATGAATGATGTTAGTTTCACATCGTTACTTAATAATTTATACACTAATTCTCTAGAATCATAATCATTGTGGGTTGTGAAATCGTTAAAATGGCTAACAACTTCAGTTAATGGAAGATTAGAAAGTCGTGGGCAGTGATGAATAAAGGTAAAAAAATATATTTTATTATTATTGTGCAAAAAGATAAAAACCAAGTTTGAGAAATGTTTTTATATCGTAAATTAGTTTTCAATGATTTAATGCACTGTCAACGCATAAACATCGGTAATAGGTAGGTAACTTCCCGCCTCTAAAAAGTTTTAAGTTTCCTTTCCTTTTCTTTTCGAAATCATGTAAGTAAACTATTTGAGTGATGCATGATAAAATTAACGAACAACAAATTAAATACGAAATTTCTATATTAGTAGTAAACTGTTAAAAGTTCATTTAACACCAACATCACTTAGTCGTGATTATCAGTTGTCTTTTCTGATACAAGCAAAATGAAGATAAATAAGAGGCAAGGAGTGGGTCCTTTCGCTCAAGTTTCGCTCCGTTCTTGTGGCTATGAAAGAAGGTCGAATGTAGACAGTGATCATATTAAAGATCTAAGCTTTATGGCTATGACATTACGGTTGATTTCATGCAGACAATACAGTTTCACACGAGAGTAATCCACAAATAGGAGTCCGAGAATAGAGCGAGGCTACTGGACACTCGCCGCAATCATATCTCCAGTCAGTGACGCGAACTTTTTTGATACTCGCTGTGACGCAAATTTTCGTGTTTATAAAGAGACTTTGTGTCTCCAGTGCAATATAAATAAACATAAATGAGAGCTATAAAGCTGGAGCGGAATCATAAATTTTACCTACTGCGTCTGTATCCCCATACATTTTTAGTTCTTTTGTATATGTACTGGGATAGTTTTGTGCATATTAGCAAGTTGATTGATATTAAACTTCAGAAAATGTTACGCATAATATGAGGCTAGACCACTGCAAAAGCTTATCTTCACTAATAATTAATTAGCTAAGCTTGAAAATGTGGAGTTACTGTATAATAATTATGACAATGTGGTCAGTGCCAACTACCTATAACGTCAATATAGTTAAAGACCCGTAACGCGCCTCTACCACTGAATGAATTTGATTCGTGGTCGGAGAGGTTGTTTGGGGATTAAAGTGAGCCTTCCGCAGGTCAATAAGAGCAGGTAGCGTAACCGCGCGCACGGTGGTCGCTCGTCATTCAATACCTTCGGATTACGGTGCCGATGGTATAAGTACAAAACTATATTTAATGATACTGAGTATTCTGAGTAGACAGGACTAAAATAAATTTTAATTTCTAAAATGATTTTATTCGATTTACTTGCGATCATTTATAGAAGTTGTATATTGCTAATAAGTAATTTATCTGGCGATATAATTATGAGATCTGAATATTACCTTCGAGAAGCGGCTAATCTAAATAGTTTTACCTCGCTATCTTTGTTAAAGGAAAGCAATATCTGATTTATCATTAAAATTCCAGTTTTCAATTCTATGCCTATCAAATAAGTGTCCTCTTGTTAAAACTTACTCTATAAAATTTCACAGTCTTACGAGTAAGTTGTGAACTTTCTACATAGTATGTACATAATATAACATATGCTAAGTTTTGTAGCAAGTGGTTTCAAAAATACATCGCATTTATATAGTCAAAGAATCTGTAACATGTTGTTTAACTCTTTGTTAAACTTTGCAAACGAAGCTCGTGTAACTGAATGGGCAGAGCTCTACGATTACAGCATCCGGAGCAAGCACCAACCGCACCCCAATTAAACACGCGCGTATATGTAACTTTGGACAACATCACTTACGTGCACTTTGCACAAGTTTCACTTTGCAAGAAGTTCAAGAGTAACGAGTAATTTAGCAAGCACTCCGTAATTTAGCTGAAACAATTAACGTGATCCTTGGGATGATTTTCTATTAATGACAGTGCGATTAATTTCATATTTAAATACAAAACGTATATTGATACATTCCATTTATTCTTGACTTAAAAGGTTTTGGAATGACAAAATAGCTTTTGCAATTTTAACAATAAAAAAAAACCGTTAAAAATGGAAGAGTTTAATCAAGAAAGTAATAACCGTCGGCGAAAAGCAAATGGGGCTAAATTCAATTTCCCTAAAAGAGAATACGTGATAAATCGTTCCGAATCGGCCATTAGATGTGACGCCGCGTGAGGGCCCGGAGCGTCAGCAGTTTACACGTCTTATTGCTTGCCGTGCAGTCGCCGTCGTCTCCGACGCGACGTGCAATAAAAACATCAACTGTATTGACCAAAATAACTCTTGGCACCCATTCGAGAGTCTGACAGATACTGTAAGTGAAGCGCTTCGTGTTCTTCACTGAACTTTAGGTGTTAAGTCGACATAACTGGCTACCAATGATAATAATTATTACCAACGCTAATAAAATGTGTTCGTAAAACTAATAAGAACTTACATCTTATTGTTCTTACAAATTGTCTATTACATGGACATTTCTAATCATGTAGACTATTTTCTTATCTATCTATTACCTGTTATTAATTTGAGGTTAACTGTTGGTTTTTCAATCTATTGTTAATTTTAGTTTATATGTCCAGTAATAAAAACCTCAACATATATAAAACTAAAAAGGTTGAGAAGTAAATTAAGCTCTTATTATAATACTAGCAGTGCCCGCGACTTTGTTCGCCTGTTATGATGTTATATAGCATAAAGCCTTCCTCGATAAATGGACTATCCAACACAAAAAAGTATTTCAATTTGAATTAGTAGTTTATGAGATTAGCTCGTTCAAACAAACAAACAAACCCTTCAGCTTTATAATACTAGTATAGATTTTACTTTTAACAATTTACCTATCTATTATTGAGATTTATTTTCATTTAATATTCATTTCATATATATTTTTCTAGTGTAAGTGGGAACTATAAAAAAGGCAATAATAATTTCTAAATTTACTTTTGCAATTCTGATAAATACTCTTGCTCATTACTGAATTATTTTTCCATTAACATCATAGGACCCAAAATACTATCAACATAAACTTGCTATTTATTATTGCTAACACCTATAGAATAAAAAGTAATAATATTAATTTCGTAAATATAATTATTGTCGCCATAAACTTTTCAGTAAGCAGTTACCTATATCATTTTTTTTTATAATCTAAACCGTGTTATATATTGTAGTTTTACACATAATATTGAAAAGGAAAAAAATATGTCAATATCTTCGATTGCCTAATACCTACCTATTTATATGTATTTGTTTACTGAATGCCAGTTACATATTTTTCATTTAGGGCTGACGCGGTTTTCATTTTTAAATTATTTATGTATGTTTTTGAAATAGGGTGTATTGGTTATAACTTATTAAAATATAAAATGCAAAATAATCAATCAATAATAATAACATATATTTATGTTAATGAGCAGTTATGTAAAAATCCACATTTATTATAAACACATCTGCAATAATTTACTTTTATTCTTCAAAAAGTATTTAAAACTTATATTAAAAAGAGAAAAAGAGTCACTAGCACACTATCGCGTTCTGAAAAAAATACACTGCACAAGAGAAAATCTAGAAACTATGCTAAGAATGCACGAAAGTATTTCAACTATTTGTTTGTTTGTTTTGAATAATTCTGAATAAATACTCACGCCGTGGGTAAAATTTTGAGTAATAACAGTCCATGTCACTTGATAATATATTCACTTCATATATTTTAATTTCACTTATAATCTGTTTATCATTCACTCGCGGATTACATGTAAAACGTTTGACATTTCATAAAATAACCTGACAAGTGACATCACAGCGCGCAGAATACGTCAAATGGCATTCAGCCACAAACGCGACTGAAGTGTATCGCGGGCGAACGATACCATACCGCGTCTTTCGAAAATTGCGCCATCCCAGTAAGCACACTCAGGCGAAATTAACAACACAAAAGCACCTTGAGCACACTTCATTCCCGACGGCTTGTCTAAAATGAGGCCTAATCTCAAAACTAGATAATGTTTACATCGCGAAATGCCGACACCCGTACGACCGGAAGTCGCACAGAACCAAACACGACAACTATGTAAAATATTGCAGGATCGCGATCGCATTGTTGACATTCCCGAATAAAAATCACCGAAATCTTGAGTTAAATGTATGAAAATCACACAGAAAGTATTTTTCACTTACCTAATATGGTGTTCGAAGATGAGGTAAACGGGCGAATTTTGATAAATTGATAATTTCAGAGTTAATTTAAAGAATATACTCTTATTGGTATGCGAAGAATGGCACAAAGAATCCCGACAACGCACGCGACGAATGCGCACCTCGTTTGCGCATATGCTGACACAACTTCACGGACGTTACACCCCTTGCCCCGCGCTCACCCGGTTTTCTGTAATTGTGTGCGTGTCCAGAGTGGTCAAACGTGAAATTTTATATACAGACACGCGCACACAAATACCGTCACTACCTGCCCTAGCTTCCAATCTCCGCCATGTTGAATGTGTGAAAGAGACAAAACACTTATCTATTTGTAGCGTCAGTGCAACTAGAGCCACCTACCGGTTATTTCTTAGTTGTTTCATCGTAGTGTAGATGGCGTTGTATACGTTATTAATGTCATGGAACGATTTTATAATTTCTATTATGTTCATCGCAATGTCTCAACAATGTCTCTTGTATTCATTAAGATGCTATTACCATCTATTACTGTTTGAAGTAATGTTTTGGTATACAATTTTGAGAGTCACAATCACTTGATAATTTAAATATATTTTCGTTGCTTTTAATAGATTTTAAACTGCATCAAATTATTCCAAATTTTTAGACAAATAAGCAATATTCTTCGAATTGAAGAATAAATACTACTATCGAGCTCTTTAAATATTGTGTTAAGGAAGGATTGGATTAATAAATTCAAAGACTGAATGAATATAATTAATTTATTACGAAAAGCATAGATCGTTTGGAGATCTACACATAAAATAAAGATAAATTATTTAATATTGATTTTTATTAAACTTATAGTTATAATGGATACGACCATTAATCTTAAATAAGTGTTCTCAGTCATCATGACACTAATTTTATTCATATTAAACAATAACAAACAAATACATTATACTGAATACTTTAGATTTCATATAAGAATAGCAATTAAAGACTAAATAATATTTTGAGCGTTTTGTGTTAACCCATTATTTACAATCAACGCTTTTTCTATAGAAAATAAGAATTAATGAAATAGATTAAAACAGAACCTGTAAAATGTCACATACGTTGTTTTAATATTGAGTAGACTAAAATAAAATCTAAACTTTCAAAGGGGTCCAAATTTATGGTCAATAATTAAGCTTTTACAATACTTAAATTTAGTAGAAAGTCGAATAGTTAAGTGTATTAATGTATACTAGCAAGAACAATAATGTAATTCGATTGCATTATTCGATTAGATACTTATAAAACTTATTTCCTTATCTGTACATAATATTGTTTTGTGAAAAACATCAATTTATATGGTAATCATTAAAAAAATATTGTTTTAATTAAAATTAAGCATGTGATATTATTCTCAACACCTTACGTAAGTAGCATAGTAGATTTTATCAGTTTTTTTATTAAATTAATCTCGAGAAGAAAAGTATTGCCGTTATTGCATTGCAAAACTATTGTCATTCATTATGTTGGCTTACAATAAATTATATAGTTCTATAGGTACTCATTACTAAATATATTTTTAATTGCATACATAGTTTAAAAATGTTAATACTCGTATGTGACGTGGTATTAATAAATATAAATAAGTATTTTACTCAAAATCTGTTAATAACACATAAATGCTATTTAATACAAATTCTGCAAATTACTATTTCAAATGGATTTCTAAGGTTCCAATGATCACTCAGGACAATATAACAATTTTGTAAAGTCACAACATTTATATAACAATAACAAAATAGGTACCTAACGATAAAAGTCAAAAAATGTTTCAACAAACGAGGAATGAAACTTCGTATTAATTAGCTAACTTAGACCTTAACATCTACTTCTCTATACTACGCTTTACTTAAGCTAGCTCAATCATTTTACTTAGTAACAACAAACGAACATGGCGTCTTACGACACAAAAATTAGGAGGGGACATTTTTTTAAATTAAATTTCATATGGTAAAATTTATACATTAAAAATAACTACATAGGTATGCATGAAAATATTTTATTTAAATAATTTATTTGTACTAATTCTTCTGCCGTAAGACCACCGCGCCTTTTAAAATTAAATTTCATCAGCAATTTATATTCCAAAGCTTAATTGGTGTCCATTATTTTTTGTAAACTAAATACATTATCCAATAATTGAGTACCATCCGAAAAGATATGTTCAAATACATTGTAGATAGAACATGAAATACTCATTTAATTTGGTCCTTTAAAAAAATATTTGAGTACCATAAGTAACGTAACTACTTATATAATAAAAGCGATGTGCCTTAAACTAGCATTTTCTTATATTTTAATGTTCAATTAAATTTTTCCAAGATGATAACAAGATTATACAAGGATACGTAAGCCTTTGATTTTTAGCACGATATTGTCGAAGATGGTAGGTGTGCGTTGTAGGACGATTGTTATTGTGTTACAATTGACAAGAAATGTTTGTTTACTATAAAGACCTATAAAAAAGAGAATGTGTATGATTCAAAATCAGAAGAAAGACTTGATAACTATTTCGTCCTGAAAAGGATATTTCACATTTTTTCTAGTGGTTTATCCAATTTTAATCATAACTTTATCAAATAGTTTTATGACACGAAATATTATAGTATTTAATTTTTTTTATTTTATTTCACAGACTAGGGAAAAGCTGAGCTTGGCGAAGTGTATTATCTAGCTATACCTATTAGTAATTGTGACAAGTATATTAGGGATTTAACAATTGACTAGTGAGTTACAGTCGTCGTTAAACACAAAATTAAGTTATCTAACATAATTATAATAAACATAATTAACATTATTTTGAAATTTTCAATAAGTACGCTATTTTTTCATTACCTGCGTTTCATTTACATTTTCTAAATACTTATTTATTCGGAAATATTTTAATGAATAGTTTGGTGTAGAGACTTAATTTATTGTATACGAAAAATAAGAGAGCTTTTCTCTACCAAATACAACATTTATTTGGACCTTTTCCAGATAAATTTCACGAATAAAAATATTTGAAATTATATTTATTTATAAATAAGACACGACGACTTAGATCTACTTAAATACTTATGGCAGGTTAGAAGGCTCAAAGAGTTAAAGCTAGGTCAAGACAAAACGGACTCAAATCGTGCATATTTGAAAAGTTCAACAAAAATATACTTTTGTTTATTTTTTTCAATTATGTGGATTTAAATACCTACATTTTAAGTTTAGAGATTGGCACGATGTGGATTCTAGTGAAGGGCTGCTAAACGTGTTATCTATTAACGAAAGCCAAATAATCAATACTCGTTAAATCGTCAAATATTATAACAACACCAAAATTTACGACACACGAAAACAATAAAAAAAGTAATTCTAGTGTTAATTTTTTAGTACATATACCTACTATTATTTTTCAAAACCTTTTGATAATTTGTCTACTCTAAATTATTTAATATGTACTTGCAAATCGTAAGAAATTAATTCTCGATGTTCATGTAAAATGAAAAATTTTATACAGATAACGGTTTATACAAAACTAAACAGTCGCTTAAATAACGAATTTTGTATTATTATTTGTAGGGAAACTAAGCCGAAGCTTTCAAACATTTTAAGCATGAAAATACATCAGTGTGCTTTTAAAATATCTATTTTGAATTATTAGAAGAGTAATATAATATAAGATTTTCCTCTCGCTGCGAGACTTCGCTATTTCTCCTTGAACTTTAAGTCTCAAAGTTGATCAATAGCTGACCTAAACTTTCCGTAAATCGGTAACACGTTTCTCTATTAGCGGTTGAACAGCGTTAGTATAAACTCTAAATAGCTTGTACAGTACATAGTTATGAAATTTACTAAGCACTGAACTAGGATACGAATGACAATGAAAAAATCTCTTAGATTCACTCCAAATAGTACTTAGTGTATTGTTTGCGAAGGCAAAAAATTTGGTTCACGTATAATTTAGAAATTGCTCTTTCTAAATTAAACGGTCTAGAAGTTCATCGCCACATACAAACTACTACAAAACTTAAAATAAACAATAATATTCATGTAGGTCTTTACCAGTCTTTACCTATCAAATTGACGATTAATTTTGCATTATGTTTAGATAACTTGCGTGATTCTTTAGTCTGTTAATTAAATAAGTATATGCTTTTACTTTTAACAAGAAATTAAAGGCTAAATTAAGAATTTTTAACGTTGAAAAAGCGGCTTTGACAACGACACATTTTTTACAGCATGAATTGTTCTCTTTAATTACAAGTACTTATTAGCAGACCTCCTTTTTTCCTAATGTCTGTTGCTGTAGTTACCCAAGAACTTATAATACATTTACAAAATTAAATAATTTCCATGAAATTAGCAGGTATAGTCGCTGAGAAATTGAAATAACGGTAGAAAATTCATTTAAAATCAATTCTTTAAAAACCTTCTTACATGAGGGCAATTTTATAGGTAAAGGTAAAGGCCTACAATTTAAAAAATATTTTTGTAATTATTATATGATGAGTTGCTTCATAAATAAAGCAAAAGCGTAGATGCGCCGATAGGAATTATTAAAGGAAAAGTAATGTTTTCGTCTCCTTTAAACAAACTGAGGTTTAGATACTTGTTCATGTACAAATTCAATAAAAAGAATTCGTGTTTTCGCTGCAGCAGCAGCTTCACTTGATATTTTTTTTTCAAAAATAAAAGAGTTGGGATTAGCAAAGTCTTTCTTGATGATTTACGAACCGAGATATTTTTTCCTGTCATTTCGACCAAAACTTTGCGCTTATAAAACTGATAAAAAAACATAAGGTAAATGCAAGCAAAATAAAATATAGTAATTATTATAATGATTGAAAAACGAATATTATGTAGTTATATAATTGAGTCACTATTTTCATTTGAAATAATTCAACGTAGTTCTACGCACATCTTGTCAAGCTATTTTTACCAATTTTCGAACGAACGTAAATTTTGAAAAAGTATACGTGTGTAACTAGACTACTTACCTACACAAATACTTTGTATGAAAATATTTGAAAAATTTAACTTATTAGTGCAATTAAAAAAATCGGGAGGGGTCTCCCCTTGACTTTCTCGTATACCGGAAACGATTCAAAGGTTTCTATCAACGTTATATTTTGATGTCATACATGCATGTTAAATTTTGGTCACCCATCCGAGTACCGACCGCGCACTTGGTTGCTTGACTTTCTTGATCGACGGCTCAAAATTTGATAGAAACCTTATATTTTGATCTCATACACGTATGTTACAGTTTAAATTAGTAGCAGAGCAAATTACTGAAAAAAAAAACTGAAATTACTGGAGCTATTTTCATAAAATGTTATACATGTTGGAGATAATTTCATTATTTAAATATTAATATGAGAAACCAGTAGCATCTTGTTGAGAATTCAATAGTTTTCTCATTTTCTGTGTCTTCACAGTGTGCTTTGGAGGTGCGGGATGCTACGAGCAATCGTATCGTTCGCCTCAAAGAATTTGCGTTTGTAATAATATAGTTTTAAAAAAGATTTTTTTTTATTAACTCTAATGTTTTAAACATAAAGCTTTAAATGGAATATTTTATAAAATACTAGCTGTCCCGGCCACGCGTTGCTGTGGTAATTACAAAGTATTGTCGAATATCATTGAATTTGCAGTTAAAAAATGAGGAGTGCTTATCAAGTTGGAATCTCTCAAGTTGGAACAAAACATAAAAAAAGTTAAATATAGATTGTTAGTTTCGGAGTTTATCCCGGAATTGTATATAATAGATTACGTGCAATGTTGCCGGCAGAAGTTATTGAAACTTGCAATGAATTGCCTGTTTAAGTATACTTAATCTGAGGGTAATACAGCGTCTTTTTTGGCGACCGAATTTACTCACAGGAACATGCTACCTATAGTTGGTATGCTTTTGGTATGTAAGTTAAGTAAAATCTAAAGTACTTTTGATACTTATGCTATTATTATCGCTAACCAGCGCTAACCAGAAGTCATAGGATTTTATTATTATTATTATTGCTTGCAATTGTATATAATCTTTATTGAAATTGAAAATAACATTAAAAACTTACGGTAAGTATAATACAGATTGCAACAACGGGCTTATCTCTGACAGAGATCTTGTGAAAGTGATTTTAAACTTAATTCAATAAACTTAAAGTTGATTTATCTTAATTGATTGTTTCGATTTTAAACTAAAAATGCGTTATATTACAGTCTGACAAAGACTGTTATGATTGAGTATTTGAGAGCTAGATTAGCCATTAACTTCTTTTTCTCTTTATATATTTCCATTCCCGAAAATTCGGTAAAATTAAAATGAGCCTGTCGTTTTCAAGTGTCTACGAATTTTGCAAATTCATATCGATTTTGGCAATTTTACAAATTTTCATCAAGTTTTGAACACATTCATCGATTTCAATTTTATTTACTTTGAAAGTTTTGTGTGACAAAATCAATTTATTGAAAATTCTGAATTCCATAATAGTGGTATTGGATGTGTACAGGAATTTTAATTTTTCTTGTACTTACGAACATTTTCATCTTTTACGATTCACTCCTATATTAAGTATATTGAGCATAGAAATTTCACTTAAAACATTTTCTCAATATAGAATACAGTTACTAATGGCTGTATACATTTGTACTGGCCAATATGTCGGCAAAGTTTATAAATATCTCTGGTGAGAGAGAAAAAAAAAACAAAAGTGTGTTGATTTGGATTACAGTATTATTCAGATCAAAAAGGTTAAATGGGCAATGGATTGCGTTGTAAACTTTCTAAAGTAAGTAATTTGGAAAAACTACATTTTACAGGATTCCTTTTATAGAAATGTTCATCCCTTCGCCTTGAAAAAAAGGAAATCTGGCACCTTCACCCTCCTATGAAGAACTTCACAATTTTTTTTTTCTAAAACTCACCAAGCAATTCACACAAACCTTAAGTTATCCAAGGCGGGATTTTTGCAATAAGCATTAACTTAGTTCTAGTCACATGGTTTAGAAGACACTTGCATTCGTATCCAGGTCTGAGCTAGTTAGATTTGGTGTGTGGACAGACTACTTGGACCTTGTGGAGAGGCAGGTCCCGCACTATGAGGGCATGGAACGCCATGTTGGCTGTAGCTAAGATGTACTCGCACACGGAGAACCAAGTGAACGCTGAAACAATGTGCAATAAGCTATTGGAATGTTGTACATTAATTTAATTAATATCGGTCGTATCTTTCGCTGTTACTCCTCAGTGTCAGCGCCCGAAACAGTGGTAGGGTTTCGACGAAATAAAGTACTTAGCAAAGTCCATTTAAAAAATAAAAAAAATGGGTATTAGTTTCCCTACACTATGCTGGCTAAGTATTGTCTCGCTGTCGAAGAGGCTTCCAGAACACTGGCAAAATGAAACTCTACAAAATGTAGAGTTAGTTATTTTACGTCGGTCGTCTTTAACTCGGAGAGGTGTACCGTGATACAACAACCCTAATTTGAGTGCCATTTAATAGCTTCCGTTTAGCGTTAAGCTTATCTATTGTTTGGTAATGATCTTGACTCAGAAGTACAAGTGAAACGTCTACTCAAAGAATATAATTAAATAGTTACTTTGGGCCGCATTTTAGTATATATTCCACGCGGACGTAGTTGCGGGCATAAGCTATTTATAATATAATTAACCTTGAACCTACTTATCACTCTCGACCACTATTATTTTAGGGTTTTTTTCGGTCCAGGAGCCAATTGCGCAGTTTTATGATTATGCCGAGGCATTAAGTGAAATACGGAATCATACAAATTTTGCAGATATAGGTACCTACAGTGTGTTTGGGTACCGAGGTCCGTATAACGATCAAATTATGTTTTTTGACAAATATATGTTTTGACCTATTATTTTTAAGTTTTTTGTCGATAGTGCAAAATATTTCCTTAAAATTTACAACAACATCTAAGCTCTAAGTTAGGTAGTAATAAGAGTTAATGTAGTTAAAAGAAACCTCAGAAATTAATTTAAAAAGTTTTTAAAAACGTTTACCATTTGACACATAATAAATCTATTTTTTCTAATACTCGAATAATCTAGTTAGTTTACAAAAGCTTTATTTATTTTTTCTAAATAGTACAGAACTAGAGCTAAAAAGTGATATCAAAATTTTAGTCATAAGTGTCAGCACGTGGTCAGCACTCTGTAGTAAGCCAGTATCAGACATCCAATTTTGATGTCTGATACTTGCAGAGGTGGCTTTACGTGTAGCCAAACTTTACCTAAAGCTCTGCTCATCATATTTTTCAAATGTAAAGATTTGTTAAAAAAAACTTTCTTTGCTGAATATTCTTGAAAGTCGCAGCGGACGGGAAATGTTCAATGTACCAATGTTTATGAACAATGTTTAGTTAAAATTTTGGCGCAGCGGACACCACTTTATAATAAAGCTTAAAACGCACATGAAGACGTACGCATTAATACGCACGCTCCTTAACGCACACTCAACCTTTTGAACCAGAATTGTATTGATAGGCTTAACGGGTAGGGAAGGCACTGCTTATTTGCATGTATGGTGTGCAGCAAGTTAAAAATATTGTACATTTTGATGGTTTCCAAAGTGCACTCGCCATACTAGCTTTTAAGCGATTCTCACAAGAAATAAATATTCTTATAAGCAAAATATCTAAAGTTTCCTCTTTGTCTAATGGACTTAATCAAATCAGATCATCTTTATTGCAGAATATGATAATTAATGGTGTTACAGACAAAAATATACCACATAACTGAAAGAAAGGGTAAAAACCCAAATTGGGGTTGTTGTAGCACGGTTGTACAGTACACACCTCCCAGTTACAGAAGTAAAATAACTAACTCTACATTTTGTAGAGTTTTATTTTTTTCGGTGAGTACGCTCACCAGTGTCCTGAAAACCTCTTCGACAGAGTCACAATATTAAGACAGCATAGTGTAGAAAAACCAACACCAAAAAGTTCTTTAATTTTTTAATGGATTTTGCTAAGTACTTTTAAATCGTAAAAACCCTACTAACGTTTCGGGAGCTGAGACGGAGAAGAAGCGGCTAAAGAAACTTCACAGATTACAATTTTGCAATGAGTTCAAAACGTTATTACATGTCTATAGATAATATTTACATTATTAAAATTAAAGTTTTCAATTACTTAATTCATTAATAAGTTATTTAACTTTTAAGATTTATTCCTTCTTCTGGAAGGTAGTGATGCTACTTCTCTGAAAGCTTCAAAATTATTGATACTGTGGGCACAGCGTCTATCAGTAGGTATCTACTTCTCTTATTCTTATTATTTCTTACCTAAAGGACGGCATAGTAAACGATGCCGGAGGAAGAATATGATAAGTCCTATTGTAGCGGCGGTTGCGACGTAAAACAATATCCACACCAGTTTGTTAGTCCGCACAGGTTGCACTACATCGCTGCCAATGGCGCCCACCCGCGCTCGGCACAGCATATGCAGCAGAGCCACTATCATGAACACTATGAATATCTTCTCGTGAATAACTGAAAAAAAATAGTGCAATCTTTAATGCATATAATAAGCATTTCATTAAAAAATACAACTAATCATCAACCTATGTCAGTCCTAGGCTGTATATTGTCATTTTCAAGTAAGTTCTCCACCCCCCAGAATCCGAGAAACCGGCCTAGAATAAGCAGGCTATATTCTTGGTTTTTTCGTGACTTATCTTTTATCTTAGTATTAAAAATCTAGAAAAATATATTGATGATGAAAACATTTTAAATTCTATGTTAGTTTCATTAGAAATGTTGCTGTAGAAAAGTTTTATAAAATTTATAATGTTTTGATTTGCAAAATATAAAAACTTCACAGTGAATTCGATTACTTAGTCGAGAATAAAAGTTCCTTCTGTAGTAATTAATTTTATTGAAAACGTAAGATTCTTTTTGAATATTTAAGATAAAATTTAAAGTTAAACTCTCTTATAATTTTCGATTTTGGTAAAAGCGTAGATTTATAAACTGGGTAAAAAAGTGAACACTTTTATTTTGTGTGACTTGCGGTGTGCGATAATAGTAGATTGTATGACTAGGGAGCAAAATAGTATTTTTATGGCGAGGGCGCTACTTTGAACCACGAACGAAGTGAAGGATTCTAACGTAGCATCCTGAGCGCAGCGAGGGATTCAAAGTACATCGCCCCAAGGATAATTTTCTATCGGGTCATATACTCTACTTTTCATCATCTTTCTATGAGGAAATCTGTACTGAGTAACAAGAACAGAGACGTAATTCGCGTGCTTTTGTTTTTGTTTTAGGTAGCACGGGTCCCCGCGCCGTGAAGCCAGTGAACGCATTATATGCGTTCACTGCGTGAAGCCAACACGTACGTACAACCAGTAATTTATACAATTCGCGTTCGATTTCTATGAAAGATATATAATATGTTGCAAATACAAATCTCATTTCCGCCCGCTAAAAAGTTCTACCGGAAAAGAGCTATTTTATTCCCACTCAAAGAGGAACAAAGCGATACTTTTCGAATAGAAGGGATGAAAAAGCTACTGCTACATATGAGTAATAATGAGATACTTACAATAGTTTTCCCTATTGGAAACATAAGTTACTCCCGTGAGCGCGAACAGCTCTATAAAATTGAGCCAATAGCACGCATCCCCTAATTTAGTCGCTAGCTCTCGAGCCTGAAATCGAATTTTTAATAGGTCAATGGCATATACAGGATATTTTTACAAGGATAAAAACGAAGTTTCGGTTTTTATGTTAAAAATATTAATAATATAAGTCACATCACAAAGTTTCCAAAAGAGAGGCGCTTTATTCACATGCCTGTAGGTAAAGCAAAATGAAAGCCCAATAGTAAAACTTTGTGATAGAGACGTACAGGGTGTAATCTGCTGCACCCCGACAGAATAAAAACACATAAATATATTTTTACTTTTATTTTAGTACAGCCATTTTTGGGGTGGCATTTTCTTGATGATTTCGCTGTAGATGTCTGTAAGAGCCATTGGTTTGACTTGAAGCTTCATTAACATAACGGATGGAATCTAAACAAATCTTATATGAAAATTAAAAATATGGCCTAGTTAGCCCATATTGTGAAAAAGACCTATGGCAGAATAGTTTTCATAACTATTAAATTATTTTAGTTGGTTGGTTGTTTTTGGTTGTTAGTTGGTTACAGTATATTTTAGGTATGTGGTATAGTAAAACAGCAGCTTTGGGCCGTGCAACATACTTTAAATTTTTAACTAGCGGCCGCTCGCAGCGTCGCTTACGTTAAAGTCAATTATTGTGCCAAAAGGCCATTCCAATAAACAATCAAATCTTTCCTCTTTATAATATTAGATAACCAAGAAAAAAATCATCCAGACAAAAAAAAAATAAGTCGGATAATTAAATATTAATTATCATCACTTGCATCGAAACTCGGCAAAGCGTGAGTAAGTACTCAGTATTTGGATTGCTGTAGTGACAACTAATTGATGAAAATTGTTTTTGAAGAAATTAGATTTTCATACCTTCACGTCGACTATGTGCTGAGTGCGTTCCTTATGATAATTGTAGTACAAGGAGCTTATCAGCAACCTTGGTCCGAGATGGAACGCGACGCATATCCTCCACACGTACCTCTGCGGGCTGATGCCAGTAATCGCACTTATCGATGGCACTACATTATAAACCTGAAATCACATAATTAATAAATTAGTACTAACCCACTTAGCATAACAATTTCGGACCCTAAAAGGTAAAACCGAATATCCGAAAATATTGAGAAAAAAGAAATTATAGAGTAGTGTAACTTATGTCAATTAACACTAATCGAGGATAATCGTGAAAATTTACTGATAAACGATTTTACGTTGGATTTGATTTCAAAAGGAGATTGAAATTTATAAAATAACAAATATTTATTAATCTTCTCGTCAGTGTCAAATAAAAATCAATTAATAATTCTAACATAGATCCTCGTCAAAAATCTAGTACCTACAGTCAGTACCTACCTATTCTAGTAAAGTACACATTATGAGTTTTTCTGTACCGTATCTAAGTATGTATGTACATAGTAGAAGTTATCTCACATTACATAAAAGCATAAAGTGAGATCCTGAAGACTCTGAACGAACGTGTCTAGTTCACGACATCGACAGTCACTATATCGACAGTAGCTGTATCGAAAATGTTAAAGCGGTGGGTTACTACATTGACAGTTCACCATACGGAATGACTACGGAACGGCGCCTACGGAGCGTCTACGGAACGGCGCCTACGGAACGACTACGGAACGGCGCCTACGGAGCGACTACGGAGCGGCTACGAAATGGCGCCTACGGAATGGCTACGGAACGGAACACATCGACTCGTATTCATAGTAGAAAGAGACGATACGGTTCGGTCCCTTTCCGAGCTGACAAGTGTGCTAAATAATGATAATTAAGTGCTATACCAATGTATTTGCTATACCTGTTCTAGAGCCCATCGAAATTATCACTTTCTTAATTTTTTTAAAAAAATAAACGAGTAGTGTTCTACTACCCTATAATTTGTTTAATACGCTTGAGAGGATTGAAAATCGATGATATAATTAGGTATTTTGTTTTATTTATAAAGTCCTTTTTTACTATATTCGAGCGTGTAGCGAGACGCAGCGTTGGTAGACCCCCACAAGATGGATGGACGATCTGGTAAGGACGCGAGAAGCCGCTGGATGCGGGCAGTGCAGGACCGACCGGTTTGGAAATCCTTGGGGAAGTCCTATGTCCAACAGTAGGCGTCTCTCGGCTGATATGATGATGATGCGCATGTAACTATATTTGCATGGTCTTTAAGATTGTTTTTTTTGTAGAAATCAAAATGTTAGAAAAAAAAATAATACAACCATTACTTAGATGAAAGTTATATGCGGAAAAATATCGAATTCCGTTTTTGTGTCATATTATAAGTATGGCAGTTTTTTAAAACTTTTCCAATTTACTATACTTTTCATAAGGATACGCAATACGTAGTAGGTTTAAAACTATAATTCATCAGGTAAGCTTTTTTTTCTATTATTAGGTTTCGCGACTAAAGTTTATGTATTTTTATAGTGTTTAGTAAATAGTTAATTAATGAAATGAAATTAAAAAGCTCTTTATTTAAATGGACTTTGCTAAGTACTTTTAAATCGTCAAAAGCCCTACCACCATTCCGGGACGAATAATTATTATTATGCTGAAATGGAGAAGAAATGGCGAAAGAAACTCCACAGCTTACAATTTCGTAATGATTTAAAAACATCAATACAAGTCAATAAATAATTATCAATATCATTTAAGTTACAGTTTTACATGCGTAAATTTTGGGTAGTTATTAGGTACTCCTACGCATTTGGATTATTTATCTTGTAAAAAGCTTTTCTGTATAATCCAATTAATCATATTAACGAACTAAGCAATTTAAGGAATTAGAATAGTCAAAAAAGTCGTTTATTTCTCACCATAAAAAAACATAGGTACGCGGCTATGGATTATTGTGATAAAAAGATAATAATCCATAGCCGCGTACCTATGGTGGGTTGACACTTGAACTAGGATGGTTCCTCTATCTCTTGTATTATCAACCCTTCGCCCCACCTATACCCCATAAAGTGGTAGTTTAACCAATAATTAACTTTATAATCCAATTAAATTGAAGGATTTTTAGAAGCACGTAGTTGAAGTTTAGGACGTTAGATGTATAATAATTATAATTGTTAATTACTAATATTTAGATATAACTTATATGTTCACCTACAATTATGGTAAAACCTTTATACTGCTTCTTACGATTAAAATGTATACATAGTTTTAAGTAAAGTATGCAAATATTTACTTTATACAATATCAATTCTATAATTAAAACGATAAAGCAAATACTACTATAAGTTTTTTGGATCCAAAATTGCAATTACTTAAGACTTGGCACACACCCAAAATGTATTGAAAAGTAAACTGAAAATATTATGATGATGAATAGCAGGCAAGATTACTCTGCAATTATAAAAAACATTTAAAAATATTTAAGCAAAAAATCTGTTTATGTGCAATTCGCTATTTCATTAATAAGTGGCATTGTCTCTCTAATTACTGGTAATACCCCTATAATGGATTTCCGTACTATCTTATTTTGAAAGTCAAAGTATAATACCTTCATAGATGCAGAAGAGTTAAAAGAAATAGTGTGCTTGTAATTGTTGAGTACCTTTTAGTAAAAAAAAAAACTTGAGTGGCTATAAAACTCAAATATAAAAAGACAAGTAATCTGACCAAAATTGGGACCATTAATTTTTTAAATTCTATTTGTAAAAATAACAAAAAAAAACAAGTCAATAAGAGGTTGGTTAATTTACGATTACATAAAAGTTTAGGCGAGCGCAGTTGCATCATAAGGTAGGTACTTACTCTACAGTGTGTTTCGTGTATATCATCTGCTTGAAATATAGAAGCCGTCACGTAACAAAATATTAAAGCACCTAATGGAAGCCAAAGAGCAGCTAAACAGATTTCCCTGAGGCCACATGTCCATAAAACTCCCTAAAAAGGAAAACTTTATTCAATAATTTGACAACGATATGCTGTAAATAAATATAAAAATTAATAGATATATGCACCCTATACTCCAATTGTTTCACTGGTCTATTCGCATTGCACGTCTCATTTGTGCGACTGTCTCCGTCACGCACGACCAAATTTGGTGGCGGCTGTACTTGTGCGTCATTTACCATTTTCTTCTCGCGGTACCACTCTCGAAAATCACATATTCTCACTGTTTTTGCTTTCACCTGTACTTTACAGTATGGACTGGATTCGTGTGTAACTTCATAGACGCCGCCATGAGCTTCTTCAGTGACCCACTTGTTTTATTCAAACAATGTACAATATTTCAGTGAAAACTCTATAATTTACAAAATCCTTTGTGCCTTCACACTATTCGTTTTGTAATAATAAGAGCACAATAGCGCGTGGATGACCTAAGGCATGGATTGAATGAGGTTATTTGGACATGCGCAGTGGGAGCCTCGCGAGGGGTAGCTTGCACCCCTTGGTGTTGCGTAGTCCATGGATGCAGTTATGGGTCATGTCATGGGTATGATAAATGGTAATGATAAAGAATGAGTAACTTTATCTCTAGTTAAGAGTATTGATTTTTTCGTTTAGCATTTGACCTATTGAAAACAAATTTTATTTTCGTGTTACAAGAACCATTACCTAACTGTAAAGTTACTGAAATTACTTTCGTAATGTCTATCTTAAAATTTTACACTTTTATTTGTATAAAATCATTAAATAAGTCATTTAATATTTTTGTGCAGTAATAAAATTAATTTAATCTTGCCGGATAGCTTGTTTATGTCAGTGAATATAATTTAACGTATGCTAGTTATACCTATGTGTGATAGATAATGCATTTGACGCTTCTGCTTCAATTAACCTTTCCTTAATAGGTATATGAAAAATCGGGAGTGGTCTCCCCTTGACTTTCTCGTATAAGTACCGGAAGCGACTCAAAAGTTGATAGAAACTTTATATTTTGTTGTCATACATGCATATTAAATTTTGGTCACCCATCCGAGTACCGACCGCGCACTTGGTTGCTTATGATCGACGACTCAAAAGTTGATAGAAACCCTATATTTTAATGTCATACATACATGTTAAATTTGGTTGCAATAAGTGAAAGCATACTCGGATTATCGTGCTAACGCACAGACACACACGCACGCACATAACGCACATTTTTGGACTCATGGAGGTCAAAAATGATTTGACGATTACAAGACTTCCTCTATAGGTACTACGTATACGAGAAAGTAAAAATGCAAACAAAATTCGAATCACTGGGGATAGCAATTCAACATTCTTGCTACAACATTCAATACGGGCTGAGTTCATGAGACTGAAGGTGATGTTGGTTGATGGTGAGGTTTGTTGAGTACCTACGCAGAAGACCATACAGTCAGAGATATTATGTCCAGTACTGCACTAAATTATTATTAGATACATTACGTCAATAAGTGTAATATTATGTAGCATGACGCTGTCGTGGGAACGCTGCATATGTTGATGTGATGAACACGATTATTGTAGCTTCTGCCCGCAACTTCGTTCGCGTGCAATAGTTACATTGGGCAGAAACTACTTATTTATTTCTTTTATTTGGCTAAAGTCAAAGTTTATTGGTTTTATCTTCAATTGAGCGGAGAGAAGGTCGAAGGCGCCGCAGTCGTGCGTTCTTAGTAACGATTACGAAAGTTAAGCAACAAAGTGCGCAGTCGGTACTCGGATGGGTGACCGAAAATTTTCCTCCGTGCTTCGGAAGGCACGTTAAGCTGGTGGTCCCAGCTGCTGTGGATGATAGCAGTCGTTACCAAGGAGGGCTGGTGTCAGGCAGGCGGTCGACCGTAAAAATCCTTAAGCAGTATTGTCAATATCCAGGCATACTGCACCAACCCCAAATAATTTAGGAGCAGGGTAGGAAAATAATAATGATGATCTTCAATAACGACGAAAAAATACCCATGTTGATTGTCACTCCATTTCCCCCTTTAAGGGTTTGAATTCTGAAAAAACCTGAAATACATTCTCACTCATTAATCTACTGGGTGTAAAAGACATGAACAGTCAAACGAGAACCATGTACTCTATACATCAAAATAAGACACATTTCAAAAAATAATTGTTGGGAAATGATTTTTATTTTTTGGTGTTAAAAAATATTTCAAATTGTACTGCGCAACGTAAAGCGCTCAACTCGCAGGAAACTCGCAAAACCGTGATATTTTTGCCAGACGGCGGCCCCGTTCGTTTGTGTCCGTGCGCATCGAGTGAGCTATATTGAACGCTAACGTTTTGAAGCCATTTTTTGTTATGAAATACTAAAAAAAATGATAATGTTTCTTTGGACAATAATTAAGAAATAATGTTTAGAATATGTTTTCATAAAAATATGAAAACAAAATTATGACTTGGACCTGCAATAAAATCGTAACTATCAATTTCCCAGGTATAGTCTAAAGGCAAAAAAATGTTATGATGGTGAGCAGAATACATGGTTTACGTTTGACTGTTCATGTCTTTTACACCCGTTATAGCATTACTCTTGTGAAGTTTCGAATAAAATATTTTAACTAATCTTGTTTCCCCATACAAACTTCCATCCCCTATTTTACCTTTTTACCTTTTTTTTGAAAAATCTTTTCTTAGTGCACCCTGACCCCAATACGACCTACGTGCCAAATTTGGAATCTCTAGACTCAGCGGTTTTTCTATTGGCCGGCAGATTGGGCAGACTAGATGACGTTCACAGCGTCAGCGAGAATTTTTTAGAAGGCGAGAACCTCTTTTTTACGGAGAGGTCTAATGCATTTACTTATCATCCCCGCATCTGCAGTACTATGCAATATTGCAGGAGTGTGGGACTCACAGGTAAAGGCTTTCCCCCCACTACCCACTAAACATCCTCTTCGGGCATCCTGTAAAGCACACTACGAATGCCTCTCCGTGGAGCAGTGGCTTTAAAATGTGAGTGTCACACATTTTAATGCATCAAGGGAATGCATAGCAACAGACCTCTTGATGGTGAACCCACTATACAATTCTCAACGTCATACACACAACAAAACCTTTATATCAATCATCATCATCACCACTTCAGCCTAGACACGCCCACTGTTGGAAATTGGCCTCCCCCAAGGTTCTCCAACCCGATTGGTTCTACGTCGCCCGTATCTAGCGGCTTCCCGCGACCTTTACCAGATCGTCGGTCCACCTTGTGGGAGGCCTACCAACGGCCGTCAGTCCTCCTCGCAATGTGCCCTGCCCACTACCACTTAAGGTTCGCAATTCTTTCGGCTATATCGGTGACCTTGTTTCTCCTGCGGATCTCATCATTTCTGATATGATCACGCAGAGAAACTCCGACCTTAGCCTTCTTATGAGGCCCATTGTACCTATGTATTTATTTCAAAGATTCCTTATAATTAACTGTTAGTCGGACTACACGGATGCTTGTGCATAATAAAAACACCAATTTCACAAAATTTAAAATCGTCCTCCCGATGCAATGGTTTCCTGGCAAACACTCCCGATTTCTTTTAAATAAACGTCGTAGGTACAGAAGACTGGGTTTTTTATATTCGGAGATTGGTACTTTTGCATAAATTATGATCCGGCGAACTAAGAGAACACTGGTAATGAGGCACATTTAAAACAAGCACTATTACTAACCAAATTGAGCACAATTTTATTACCTTATCCTTGAACACCGAACCGATAGGCGAACCACTAAAATCTCTCGCAAAGGTGAAATAGAAAGCGGTACATTCAGTTAAAGCGCTACATTTGACTACGACACTCTAGCTATATAATCCGTAGCAGACTACGCAGTAGAATATATTGCTTTGCCTGGGTTTGTATCCCCGTTTTCCCTGGTAGGATCTATAGCAGTGGCATTGCGATAGATTTTTAAAACCATGCCTCATTGGGTCACTCCGTACCGTAGTCTGCTACGGACTATGTAGCTCGAGTGGTGCAATATGTAGCGTCTGAATGTAGCGTTTTCTATTTCATTTTTGCGAGAGATCTAGTGGTTCGCACACCTGAATTAAATATCGAGGTTCGATGCCTAGTCCTCTTAGTGCACCGGATCAGAATTTATGCAAGAGTGCTAATTTCCGAAGATTAAAAACTAGAGGTCTGTACGACGATTATTAAAAAAATCGGGAGTGTTTGGCGGGATGTCATTGCATCGGGAGGACGACTTATGTTTTGATAATTCAAAATTGTTCAATGGATTTTGTGCAGGGAAAGTTATGTTATTTTGATGCAAAAGCACCCGTGTTGACGAGTAGTTATGAGGAATCATTGAAATAAAGGTTTGTGGTGTGTATGATGTTAAGAATTTTATAGTAGGATTTCCTACCTGATCAGTCGCCATAATGAGGTCTGTTGCCATATCTTTCTCGCCAAGCACTCTCTAGATGCATTAAATGTAGTCTTTTTTACATTCATTAGATAGAGGTAAGGCGGTGCAGTTCTGCACCAGCGCCCACAAGGTCAGGGGGCCCTCATCAGACTATGACCAGAAATTTAGAATGGTACAGCTACTACCTGTAAAACTTAGGCGATCACAGGCTGATGATAAACTGTAGTTTTGTACCTTCAAGGTTATTCTAGATGTATTTTTAAAGATATATTTACATTTTTAGACTTGATAACACCAAAACCATTTAATTAGGGCTCCAATTTTTTAGGCCTTGGGTTAGGTAACCCAAGGCCTTGGTGTAAAAAAAAGCGTAGATGGGTAAAAAGAAAGAAATAATAAGAGTGTTTGGCGGGAAATCATGGCGTCTGGATGTCGATCTTTATTTCGTTATTTAAAAATTGCTTCGGAGTGGATTTTGTGCAGTGAAAGTGGTGTCGTTTTGTTGCATAAGCATCCGTGATGACGAACAGTAATGAGGAATCATTGAAATAAAGGTTTTGTGTATGTGGCGTTGAGAATTGTATAGTGAGTGGAAATCCCACTATACAATTCTCATCAGTCACCATCATGAGGTCTGTACCATCCATTTCTCGCCAAGCACTCCCTAGATGCATTAAAAAGTGTGGCATCCACATTTTAATGCAAAAATCAAGAAAGAAGATGAAACTGAAGACTTGGCTGTATGGGCTAGATCCCTTTGCCGTCCCGTAACAGGGAAAATTTTACAAAAAAAAAAAAGAAATAAATAATTTTATTCTCACAACGCCTAAGCAACGCAAACGACGTGCTACTTATACAAATCAATGAAACAAATGAATAACTTAAATAAAAAATAAAAAAGAGCAATGTACTTAGAAAATAACAGCGTCGCAGGCTGTCACAACGAGGTCCACACAGAGCTTGTTGCTATGCTAGGACACAGTCGCAACACAGCGCTGGTTTTCAGTGTGGAACCCATAGGTGACGTGCGGACGCAAGGCCACACCGCGCTGATGCGACCGACATCAACGACACGACCGACGCTTTGTCAGTCTCCCTCCCGCAGGCACGCGGGGCGCCTGCGCACTATTCTGCTACTAGGTAGCCATAGAGTTAAATATACAGGGGGAAATAAGTAGCTACGAGTCTGGTGTGAGACGCATATTTTAAAGTCGCTGGTCCACTGCGGCGCACGGAGAGGCTACGTACGCGTGTCAAGCTCTGTTTTGTATGAAAATGGTGTACGTAGGTGACGTAGGAATTCCTACGTCATTGTTAAAATACCACTACTCCTTTTTCTCAAATTTTTAAAAAAGTAGTAAGAGTGTGTTTGACGGGAAACCATGGTGTCTGGATGTCGATCTTTATTTCGATAATTCAAAATTGCTTCGGAGTGGATTTTGTTCAGTGAAAGTGGTGTCGTTTCGTTGCATAAGCATCCGTGTTGACGAACAGTTATGAGGAATCATTGCAATAAAGGTTTTGTGTATGTGGCGTTGAGAATTGTATAGTGGTTGGAAATCCCACTATACAATTCTTATCAGTCACAGTCATGAGGTCTGTTGCCATGCATTTCTTTCCAAGCACTCCCTAGATGTATTAAAATGTGCGACGCCCATATTTTAATGCAAACATCAAGAAAGAAGACATAAATACAGACAGGGCTGTATGGACTTGATATCCTTTGCCCGTTCCATTAGGGACAAAAACTACAAAAAAAAGTAGTAATTTTGACAGATTCTGACAAATGATTGAGGTCTGTCCAAGTCATTGTCAAGTTCTGCTTGCTGTTTTGCGGAGTAATTTTTCGCAAAATTGTGAATATATAAAAATTGGATTTTTTAAATAAATAATATGGATTTTTAATCATAAAATGTTTCAGAACATCTCAAAGATGAAGTTTAAAGAAGTATTGTGTTTATTTAGTTTGTGTATAATAAAAATAGAGGCTGCATCTCATTGGATGGTCACTGAAAGTGGTCTCATTCAACCAAAGGTAAGATAACAGTTTCCGTTACTAAATAATGATACCCATTGTTACTCTTAAACCTCTGGAATATTTAAATATAGTTAAAAGTGTTTCATTGATTATAACGTATAATATATCATAAAAACTTAATATAAGTACCACAGTTTCCTTTTATTACTCATATTACCTATTACTTACATATTTAATGTTATTTTAAATTACTAGATATTAGCACAATTTGCTAAGTCGTAATTTAACTAAGCATAAAGTTATTGAACTATTTTCTATAAACAATATATTTTTTTAAAGTATTAGTATTCGATTCAGGTTGATTCTCCATTTGAAATGGAAAACCCATATGATCTTCTTGCTTTCTTAAGTCAAGACACCAGATGGGACAACATTATTAGCCTATATCATGATTTATCAAAAAGACAGACCATTGCGGCTGATCTGTGGGCTACCTTACAAAGGAAATCTGATATAACAACATTAATATTGCAAGAGGATAATTGTAATAAAGCAGGACAGCTAAGCTACATTGATTGGTATGCAGCATTTCTAGAAGAGGGTAAATCAAAGAAAATACCGGATCATGAGTATTCTCTTTATAAACCATCGTATGGCCAAGATCTTGAAGTGCCCGATTGTAAGAAAATATCATCATTAACCTTCAGCATGTTTGCCTTTGAACATTTGGAGGTAAGTTTGCTTATTAATCGGCTAATAAATATACCTAAAATCTTATATAATGCAATGTAATTTGAATAATAATAAATTTTATTAAATTCATGTGTCTATATAGGGAGTTATATAGCTGCATACCAGGCAAGCTGTCAATTTTCCTCAACAGACTTTCATGATATGGAATTATTTATTATGTTTTGTCTTTGGTAATAACATGCAGCTATCCTACATAGAATACTTATCTACATATACTTACTTGAGCCTATTTCAATAAAGACTAAATGTAAGCAAACTAAATGTAATTTTCAAATTTTTGTATAGGTTTATCCCTTTCACTTGCTACCTTTCATCACCCATACAAAAATTGCAGTGTTTTTACCTTTCTTGTTCATAACCCATAGAAAAATGACAGTTTTTTACATTGATTCTTTATTAGATTTGGTTCAAGTATAGTTTAAGTTTTGTTTTTTCACAATGACATGTTTATCTTTAAGTAAAATTTTTCAGGGTGTGGCTCATAGAGAAAACTTGACAGCAAGTCCTGAGCTGGCTCTGCCAAAGTTGATCTCACCAATAATGACAATAGATCAGTTTGGACACTGGCTCTCAGTAAGTCTTAAGAAAAATAGCTCCTCATGGCTACACTATAATATGGCATCCATGTATTGGAGGGTACGAGGTAATTCTCCAAAGGCCATTGAATGCAGCAGGAGAGCTCTCCATTATGCACCTAGGTGATATATCCTAAAATCATGCCTATAATGACAATTTATAATTTTATTCTATTTTTCTTTATAAGTCAGTGGGGTATTTGTAAAAAAATGTAGACAACATGTTATTTATCTTTTAGAAAACTTAAAATATAAATCAAAATGTTTTTTATTGGAATCTTTCATAAAACCCTATCATCAACATTTTCCTTAATAATATAAATGTTTTGTATAAATAGCAATGTTTCAAATTACCCATTTGCCTCAACATGACATCAGCACAATTTACCTTCTAGGTATTCTTTTTTCTTTTACATATATTAAGACATAATATTAAACATGCTGCCTTTCACAACATCGATAGTTACTAAATCGATGGTTTCTGTAATGAAAATATTCCATCAACGGGTCATTGTATCGACTGTACACCATATCGATAGTACGCTGGTTAGAACAGCGAAAGCTAGTAAAAGACTGTGTGAAAAAACTAAATGACCTGGGGCTACAAAATGAGATCACCATAGGTACCCGGTTATTCTAGAATCATCGGTAATGAAAACACCCATGAGCTAGAGTGTACATGTAAGGCCTCAATAGGACTTACTTGGAGGCTAGTCATAATAGAACTTTATAAGTCGCAATGACGCAAAAAGCGCCAAAACGACGAAATAATAATAACAGAACTGAGACCAAAACATAGCACGAATGTGCCGCAGAAGCGGCCGGCTAAGCGCCCAAAAATCATTCAAAAGATCCACTTCCAACTGTCGATACAATGTACCATCGATGTGGCCAACTGTTGATGTTGTGGCCCATTGATGGAACATTTTCGATATATCGACGTTGTTGTAGAGACTGGCGATGTCCTGAACTAAATCCTGAAACAAGTAATGAATGTTGTTTGTATCAATATATTTCAATTTCACAGGGAATACAAAGATGTAGCTCTCTTAAGCTTAGGGTCTGTCCTCCATCGCAGTAAGAAGACTGAAGATGCTATTATAGTGTTAGGAGCAGCAGTTGATCATGATCCCCAGTACCATATCAATCACTTCATTTTGGCTACTGCTTATGCTGTACTTGGGGATTATAACAGCTCCTTGAAACATTTAGATGTTTGTATGAAATTACAACCTACTTTTGAATTAGCTGCTCAGTACAAATATGGAGTTAAATGCCATGCTGTTTTGTTGAAAAGGTTGAATGTGATCAGGAAGTGAGTAAATTTTGCAAATTTTTAAATAATTGTTGTTCCTTTATACTTATGCGAATTTGTTATATGTATAGCTAAGACTGCTTTGTGATAATGTTTTCCTTCTGTTTTGGCTCTTGCTGGCATTTACCTGTGTCTGTTAATTTCAACTGACTTCACTTTCTCATTTTTCTAAAACTAATATTTTTGTTACTTATGTTATTGTAGCTTTTGTTACAAAAGCTATGTTATTAATAAAATTGGGAACAGTCTAGATTTTAGAAGATGTGCTCATTTCTGCCTCTGACACTGTAGCCAAATGATGGAATGTCCCATTTATGACCTCCTTTTGTACCAGAACCAAATTGGTATCAATCATTCGAATTGCGATAAATGTAATATGTATCGTTTTTATATGTAAAAAATAATTTAATGTGTTTGGTAAGCTTTTTTCTCGAAATCGCAACGAGTACGAGGCACAAAGCATAACTAACATATAGATGTTAGTTATGTTTTGTGTCTCGTACTCGTTGCACATTCATTCTAGTATAATTTTCCTTTCACGATGGTTGGCTAAGTAGTTTAGTAGTGGAAATGTAACAAACAAACTCACATTCACATTATGATCTTAGTGACCAACTCCATTTACTTTGCTTTTACCACTTTGGCTTAGCTTACAAACTATATTATGTTTATTATTGTTTTCTAAATCAGTTTCATGTTCTTTACAATACAGTCAAAATATATTTTTAGGATTGTAGATCAACTTCGAGAGCAGTTAATTGAGTATACTGGCAGGGAAGCTCAATGGATTAAGTTGCAATCAGCCTTTTTGAGAACAATGAAACATAGTGATAAAGATGACGGTAACCCATACTTGGCATATGAATGTTCCAATATATATGTCATCTAAGTTCTATGTGGAGCGAATTTCTTATCTTAAAATATTTTTCAGATTTCAGAAATGTAATAAGAAATTCCGAGAGGATGTCGGAGCTTACTGGTTTGAATATTAAAGACTTGAAAAAGGAGGGTGATAGATACTCTGTTATTCAGTATTTTCTTGATGGACCAGTATCTATTACTGAGAAACTCCAAGATAGTGGGGTTTTTGCTTTAGATTCTGCCTATAGTCTGCAGAGGCTAGTGAAGCATATTGAGAAACATGCTAACATGGCTTCAAATTATGTTCAGCCAGATCTCAGTAAATTAATGGATGCAGAAGTATTGAAAGAAATTGAAAGTCCAGTGGCCGAGGAATCTTTTGTAATAGATGCCAAAGGTAATTGAACACAATGGTAACTTAAATGACCTGTTCTATTGGAAACTCGCTAAATAAGTCGTTTTATTTATTTTAGATACTTTAGAAGCATTAGCAAGAGAAGTAGATGAACAATCTAAATTGACTCCAGAAAAAAAACCAAGACAACCTGAAGATTTATATGGTCAATACTTTACAGGTCATTTCTTGTAAGTCTTCTTAAACAATATCTTTGTATTTCAATTGAGTAGATTTATTATTATTCCTGTGAACTACCAACTATAGTGAAAGATAAGCTTAAAATTATATCTTGTGCAATGTAATTTTAGTAATCTCTGTGCAGATTCCCACCGTCGATAAAAATCAATCGCAATTTTGAAGACTTCGACAGGGACCATCTTTGGCCCACTAACAAACTTTGCAAAGAGGCTGCTCCGAGCTTCCCTGAAAATTTAGAAGCCATATATCCAGTATTCTTGCCTTTGGAAAATAAGGGTATTAGGTAAGAAATTTTATGTTCCGAATAAAATGTTCTGTTCATCTACTACGGCTAGTAATATTAATCTTGTGTACTTTACAGATTGAATAAGCTATTGTCTGATCAAATAGGAGTGCCCCTGAGTGAGGAACATGAATTGCCTTGGTATCCTCCATCATGTCCACAAGATAAAGAAGCGTTGGCATTTACGCAAAAAAAATCCAAGTGAGTATCAGATTATTTATTTTATCTTAATAAGACCAACAACTTATAAACTAGAAAGACATGTTAATTACAACTGAGGCCAAATACAGGACCCCATTAGTAATAGTATAAGTTGAATTAATCAATATTTTTAAAGGATATAGAAGTTTTGGTTTTCTGGTAACTTTGGAAGGTGGAGTGAGTTTTAATAAGGGACACGTAAATCAATAAGTGCTTTATAAGTCTACAATGACAAAATTATGACTACGACTAAACAATTGATATTGTAAGTATCTAGTTTCGTAATCTTCGAGTATTCGCATTTCAGGAATCATATGAACAATGTAGTTGTAGACACTGGTTATTTAAGGCAGAAACTACTTGAATATGCTGGCGATGGTGACCTTGAAGCGGTGATGCATATGCAAGACGTGGAGATTGGACACCGTATTTATATTGCCATGCAGCGGGTGCGTATATATGTTTACTGCATTTTTAGTAAGAGTTATGTAGTTTTTTAATGTACTTACAGTAAGGTTTCCAACGCTGCGTAGTGTATGAGATAGTTACCGCGTAGTATGCCTACGGTGACTGCCACAGAACACAGAAAGAGGTTTCTGTGTTCTGTGGTGACTACATACTATAAGTGTATTGAACGTTTTTGTGCTTGATATATACACACCGGCAAAATTAGGGGAACATAAAAAAGGTTGATTTTGTAAATTTATTTCTTATTGCCTTTTGTTAGGTACTCAATTATATGTTATGCTACGTTTTTACTTTCTCATAGACTTAGTATAAAGGGACGCTTGTAATCTCCTTGTAATCGTCAAAATTTTACTTTTGATTTCAATTCGAAATTTGACGGATTAACTCGTTTTGGACCTCTCTGAGTCCAAAAATGCCGTTTTTGGAATTATGTCTGTGTATCCGTTTGACTCTGTGTCTGTTTGTGTGTCTATGCGTTAGCACGATAACTCGAGTATGCTCTAACTTATTGCAATCAAATTTAACATGCATGTATGACATCAAAATATAAGGTTT
This sequence comes from Elophila nymphaeata, assembly GCA_955850985.1. Lineage (NCBI taxonomy): Eukaryota > Metazoa > Arthropoda > Insecta > Lepidoptera > Crambidae > Elophila > Elophila nymphaeata. The sequence continues at coordinate 21,441,744 of OY039072.1, forward strand.
CTATCAACTTTTGAGTCGTTTCCGGTATACGAGAAAGTCAAGGGCAGACCACTCCCGATTTTTTTTATGTTCCCCTAAAGTTAAATATACTAAACTAGTGAAAGATACAGCGATAGTGTTAGCAGGTACTGCACCAAAGTTATACTATCTTATACTTTGGCCAAATTTTGATTGGTTATATTTGTGTGACTTTAAATCTGCCGATATAGGCAATTAGGAAAGCTGAATTGTTATTGAATTCCGATGTAATATCTAACGATTCAATGTAATACTGTTGTGCGTTTAACATGTTAAATGTTTCTTATTACGATACGGTATATCATAATATTTGTTTTTATAGAAACTTGCACCTGATTGGATCCTGTACTTACTATCTTCGCTTTACTGGCGCGTGCGAGGGAATAATGCAAACGCTTTACACTGTCTCTTGTCAGCCAACAAAAAAATTGATCCAAAATACAAGGACCTAGTGTATGGTTCACTGGCCTCATTGTACTTAGAGATGGGTTACTTCGAAGAGTCTTTGACTGCTACCGAGGAAGGTTTTAAACTCGGTATTTATGAGGTAAGTAATTAGTTTTAAATTTAATCATCATAACAGCCTTTATAATTCGACCCACTGCTGGGACACAAGGCCTGTCCTTGTCAACGTTTGCTCAATTAGGATTGGTGGACGGAGTATAAGGTGATATCAAACCTCTTTGCTGATCCATTAGTCGCCTTCTACGACACCCATTGGAGATATGGGGCGATGCTATTCTGCTCTGTCGGCATGACATGGCTAGCGGCATCACATAGTTTAAGTAAAGTTATTGTAATGAAAATGAATTAAATTTAATAACTGCAATGAAAGGAAAAATATGGACCACCATTGTTATTGGTTCAACTCCCTGAACAAATTGTAATAGCTCTTTTCAAGTTCCGTTAAAGAGGTTAAATTATTACCTACCCAACAAATGCAAATGTAACTTGCAATCATTACACGACACGGAATGATAACTGACAACATAATTTTAATTTGTCTTAATAACATGATATCTAACAAAAAATACAATCATTTGCAAAAAAAACGGGCACCCCTACAAATTTCATATAAAGTACCTAACTTTGACTAGGTTCCAGATTAAGATTTAAGTGCAGTTTTGAATTGATGATCGTGTCAATGTACGTGGGAAATGAACAGGTTTTAATAAGTCACCCGGATGATTCCAACAAAATCTTCATTTGCCCATAGAAGCTACTGAATAAATCATGCATTACTCCCATTTAACGTTATATGGAAGGAATAAATTGACTTGCACAGTAGCTTCTATTGGGAAACGAAGATTTAGTTGGAATCATCCGGGTGACTCCTTTAAAACATGTTTATTTCCCCCGTACATTGACACAATATTCAATTCAAAACTGCACTTCCTTTTTAATCTGGAACCTAGTCAAAGTTAGGTTTTGTATGAAATTAGTAGGGGTGCCCGTTTTTTTTTTGCAAATAAGTGTATATGTTACGGTAAGTGTGATTAATTGAAAATTATTAATAATTACCAACAATTATTAATAATTGTTTATTTGTATGATCAATAGAGGGTGCCGCACAGTGCATATCGGTTCCGTAATAAATATTTAATAAAAATTTAAAAAACGAATAAATATTGTTAAAAGTTTCTCCTAAGTGTTAATCTAACCATAAGACATAAGTGATATCGTTTGCAGCAGAATGTACGTGGTGGATTAAAAATACAACAGTTTTAAAATACTCGTAATACAGTGTCGTTAAAAGTGAAGAATTAAGTACCTAATACGAAAAGTGTCCTAAAAGAATACGCACGAATTTAGAAACTACAGTGAAAATAATGAACAACACATAAATACCTAGACATAGAAATTAATAGTGAATAAGGTGTTAATATGTGTATCAAATATTAGCAATCCGACGGTGTCTTCGAAAAGATTCTCACAGTTGACCTTTGGACTTCTTCACTTAAACCGGCTAAACAACTCAGTAACGAGTGTAAAACGTGAATTATTGCTACCAAATACCCTACTATAGACTAATTTCGTCATTACATACATCTCTCTGTTGGCGTAGTGGCATCAGTAGTGGACTCACGATCCATCGAGTCAACGATAACCGAGTTCGAAACCTACGTCGTCGGTCATCAAGGACTTTTTTTTTACTCATCCCTTATGGATACTACTATGCTTATCCTCCCAAACACATCTTTAATGGATAATACCCAGAACATAGAAGCACAAAACCGAATAAAGGAATTAGAAGAACAGTTATTATCGTCGCACCAAGAAATTGAGAACCTTATACTAGAAAAATCTAAATTGTGTCAAGAATTAGAGAAAGCACACAAAACCATAGAAATGTATAAAAAAATTTCAACAACAACAGACTTCAGTACGCACACTCCATTAACAGTTAGAAAAAAACGGAACTCTAAAATCGGGAATAATAACAGCACCTTAAATACTCCTAACAAGATATCCGTTATCTCTCCACCCAAAACCCATACTAATGAGAACAATGAAGATAAAGATATTATAGAAACAACATTAAGGACAAAGAAGCCAGTGACACTAATAAAGCATATAACAAAAACAGGAGATATACTAAAAAACCAAGTGACAAACAGACGTAGCTGATATATCGACGATCCACGAAACAGAAACCGATAAACATGAGACGAACAAAAGCACAAATATTCCTCCTAAGGAAGCTACGCCGGTAAAACATTACACAAACACAGGGCAGACTTTACACATGAACACAATGAACAAGAACAAAATAGTTATAATAGCTGATCAACAAGGACGTCATCTGCGTAAAAAACTGGAATCAACTGTAGGACCTAATTTCTCTATAACATGTACGCTTAAACCGGGATCTAGATTTAAGGATGTATTAGCAAGTAATGAAACTGAATTATCCAAATTAAATAATAACGATTGCATTGTTATAGCTGCAGGAGTAAACTATATTAACCCCTTTGAATTTGAAAAACAGTTAGACATCTTTGTAGGTATATACAGCAATACAAATATTATTGTTTGTGAAATTCCTTATAATAGATCTTTGATAGTCAAAAAAATAAACGATGACTTGAAATTCATATGTGAGAAACATAACAATACCAATTTTATAGATCTCAATTTCTCTAGATATATACCGAAGGGAAATAAATTTTCATCATATTTGGCTGGTAACATACATAGGGAACTTATACGACTACAATATTGCTGCAAAATAGAAACAATTAATAATAAAGATAATATAAAAAGTGTAGGCCAGGTACACAAGTATGTGCAAACAGATAAAAATATACATATCAGTAGTGACAATTCCAACGAAAACACAAGTGATTTTTTTCGTCTATAATTACATAAATATAATGCATCAAAATATAAATGGTTTAATCAACAAGGCAGAGGAGCTGATTGTTAATATAGATTGCATGTATAGAAACAAAAATTTTATTGATGTATTATGTATAACAGAACACAACATGATAGACGATGATAAAATACTACTTAGCATACCAAATTATACTCTGGTGGCTGACTTCTGTAGGAGTAATAGAAATGGTGGTACTTGTATTTTAATTCACAATCAACACAAATTTAAAGAAATAAAATATCTAAACTCTGTTAGCATAAGTAATGTAATAGAAGTCTGTGGTATTGAATTAGTTGATCACGGTATAATTGTAGTAAGCATATATCGCCCCCCAAAAGTCAGAACATGTGAATTGGAAATTTTCTTTGGTAAACTTGAAGTGGCTTTGAATAGTATCTGTTTTAAAAATAAAAAAATCGTAGTATGTGGTGATTTTAATATAGACAGGCTTAGAAGGAACAATGTTTCAATACAGTTTGAAAATATATTAGCAGGATATAATCTTAAATTATCTATTAATCAGCCAACTAGAATAAGTAGTAAGACCTGTCTTGATAATTTTGCACATAACATTGGAAAACCTAAGGCTTTGGTCACTGAACTTGCATTATCAGACCACACGGCCCAAATTTTAAAATGTCCCGTAAAGAAAAGTTATTCTCTTAAACATTTCTTTATAATGAAAAGGGACTTTTGTGAAACAAACATCGAAAAGTTCATCAAGTCTATTAATAGCCTATCCTTCAATGAAGTATACTACACAGAGGACCCAAATTATGCATATGATAATTTTTTTGACACATATAAACTATTTTATGATCTCTGTTTTCCAATTTATAAAGCAAAAATAACTGTTAGAAAAAGACCATCATGGCTAAGCCGTGGTATAAGACGTTGTAGCAAACGCAAACGAGATCTATTGTGGAAATATCGTCACTCTTCCAGTAAGTGTGACAAGTCCACTTTTAAGCAATACTCCAAAAGACTGAAAGCTGTTCTAAAATTAACACAAAAAGCGCAAAATAATTATCATGTACAAGAAGCGACAAACAAATCCAAAGCCATTTGGGAAATTATAAATAAAAATAAACAAACTAATATCAAAGAAGAAATAATGCAAATCAAAATCAATGATCAAATAGTAACAAATCCATACGACATTGCAGAAAGCTTCAATAATTATTTTGTTGATGAAGTAAAGGATATTAGAACAAATTCGTATCAAAGAACAATCTTTTGCAATAGTCAATTGAACTCATGCTTTATCGCACCTACAAACAGTCACGAAATTTCAAACATTATTAAACAGTTAAAAAACACCAACAGTACGGGTTACGATGAAATCAGTACACAGATAGTGAAACTATCATCAAACATAATAGCGCCCATTTTTAGTCATATCATAAACAAAAGTATCGAACGAGGAATTTATCCTGATAAACTAAAAACCTCCATCATAATACCTTTATTTAAAAAACAAGACAAAGAAGACATGAAATGTTATAGACCGATTGCTCTTATTCCAGTCTTTTCTAAGATTTTCGAAAAAGTCATTTACAATAGTTTAAACAGTTACTTTGAAAAAAATTTTATTCTTGCAAAAGAACAAGCTGGCTTTCGGAAAAATAAATCAATAAACATGGCCATACTTGAATTTCTAGAACAAGTTCTTAAAGCACTTGATAATAAAATGAGAGTCACCGCGCTGTTCATGGATATGACTAAGGCTTTTGATCACGTGCGGCATGACATCCTACTTTCAAAACTGGATACATACGGTATAAGAGGCACTCCATTGGACCTTATAAAGTCATACCTTACAAATAGAGAACAAATCACTGAAATAACAAGAATAGATACCACTACTAAAATTAAAACCAAATATCTTTCAAACTGTAAAACTGTACGATACGGTGTTCCTCAAGGGAGCATTTTGGGACCTCTGCTTTTTCTCATTTACATTAATGACTTTCCTAAAGCTATTAGACATCCGATGTTTTTATTTGCAGATGATAGTACGGCCATTTTTGTAGATAACAAATCAGGTAGACATGAAAGTGACATTAATGAATCACTAATTTCTATTGTTAATTGGTTAAATCATAATAATCTTAAAATAAATCTAGATAAAACGAACATTATAACTTTTAAAAATAAAAATACTAGATTCAATAATTTAAATATAAACTATTTTGGCAAAAAAATTGAAGAAATTTCGTGCACAAAGTTTTTAGGCATCTTGATTGACTCGAAGCTATCATGGAAACCACATATTGAACATGTTTGCTCTAAGCTGAGCAAATGTTCTTATGCATTATACATGTTACGAAAAGTAGTAAATACAGACGCACTATTGACTGCCTATCATGCATATGCGGGATCAATGCTTAAATACGGCGTTCTGTTCTGGGGAAATGCGACTGATAAGTTAAAAGTTTTTAAAGCACAAAAAAATGCATCAGGTCAATATGCAGATTAAAACAGACAGAATCATGTAAGCCCTACTTTAAGCAATTTAAAATATTAACTCTCCCTTCGTTATATATCCTAGAAGCATCTTTACTAGTAAAAAAAAATATAGAACAATATGAAACACTTATGAATAAGCGACATAATAAGCGATTAAGGACAAAATCATGTAAGACCTGTCTACTAGGAAATAGTGTCTTTATAATGCAAATACCTATTTATAACAGCTTACCGAGGGTCATTAAAGACATCGATGTTTTCGACATTTTTAAAAATAAATTAAAAACATTTCTAACTGAAAAAGCATATTATTCAATCAATGAATTAATTAATGACAAAGACATCTCACGTTAAGTATTATTATTTATAGTAATGAATTTATCTGGATTGACATTTTTAATTGAATCCTTGGTAATTTTTATTATTTTATTATTATATTTTTATTTGCAATGTGATATATTTAAATTTATCTTTATTGACATTTTAATTGAATCCAAATATGTAAAATGTAGATATTATTATTGTCATTCTATTAACAACTAATGTGAATTATCATAAATGTTATTATTTACCAAATTAAAGCTGTATTATATTTGCACACCATCAATGGTAGGATATGGCGCTCTGATAGCTTTTAAGACCTACATTTTTGTACCCATATTTCGCAAATAAAGTGATTTGATTTGATTTGATTTGATTTGTCTTAAAAGCTAAGAGAAATAATCATCCAAAGAGCTTCTAAGATTAAATTACAATCAAAACAATGTCTTATTAAAATTAAATTATTAACTCATTACATATATTAAGAACAAATTACAGCTAACATAATTACCAAATTTGAAGGCAAAAGTAATTAATTATTTACTTTTACCGGTTATTATTAATAATTATCAAACTTTATTCATAATTATCCTTTCGAGCCCTGTGGCTGAGTGATGGGTAGATTATGGTTACTTTTTATGACCAGGAGGAGTGCAATGTTTATGGGAGAGTAGTGTTTTATGCACCTACATGGCTGAGTGATGATGGGTAGGTTAGGGTTATTTTTTTTACAGTTATTATCACATTATCAAATCACCAGGTAAGTATTAATATTTGCTGGTTAATAATAACCATAGTAATCACATTTACCGTAACATATACATATAGTGATTGAAATATCAGCCCTTATTTAAATTTTGAACCTTAAATCTTGTGTTGTTGTAGTTCATTCTCATTTTCAGCCAACCTTGAACTTTGTGTTGTCTGAGTTAAATATGTTGCGAAAACACAGTAACACGCATATGTTCCATTTGAAACAAGTGATCCGCGTGGAGCCCAAGTTTATGGGCGGCCTCGCTCGGAATCTGCTCAACGGTTGGGCTTGCATCCTGAAACAAGTGAGGGCCGTCTCTGATGTTGGTAAGATAATAATGAGTAATTTAAATATACCTTATTACAACACACGTAAATACTATTTCGCTCACTCAAAAGGGAGCAGAGCTTTTGGTAACAAGCCAATAATGACAGTATGGGCCATGCAGCGCCTCAAAATAGCGACAGGTTGCCAGCCGATGAACCCAAAAAGTAACTAAACCTTCATTGAACCTACATAAAAAAACCCGAAAATCAAGTAAAATACACTAAAGGTCACAGCATTGAAGATAAACAGACAAGACATAGGGTTGGTCCGAAGGTCATTGGGAGAACCACTCTCAGAAGGAACAACTGAAATTTATCACCTTCTGCGAGTAAATATTTACCTATGTGATGAATATAATTATATTGTGTGGTTCCGATAGGACTGACATGTCTATTTTAGATAAAAAGTTCTGTAACAAATAAATAGAGGAAAAAAAAGATCTCAGCACACCGGGTAAATATTTATATTCGTAAATAATGATTTTCAAATAAAAATATTTAGCCAATGGCGAAAAGCTATAACAACAGATTCTTTAGCAACGTTTAATTATTTATCATTCTTACTTCCAAAAAAGGTTACTTTACTGTAGGAGTTTCTCTAGTCAATCCACTGGTATGGTACTTTTCGTTTGCCATTTTCCTTATCCACCAACAGTTGATTCCATAAGCTACAGAGTCCAATAAGAGTTCATAAAAAAATCAGGTGTTCAGTATATAAAATTACTATCTAATAACCACTTCAATTGATTCTACAACCTCCGATAAACCGATTCCACTGTTGATTTTTTTTCAATCCACTGTGCAATTGTATTAACTTGGATCTCCATCCACACACAAATAATGTTTTTTTCTCATAATAGACTGAGAGGTGGCAGGATTTTTCATAACGATCATGGAAACGGTTAGATTTACATTTATAGTTTGTAGATTAGTCCCCTAATGAGAATTACGTCGGTCTGGCTGCTCTCAGTGGTTGCAACTTCGAGTTATATAGCTTACAAGAGGCTTCATCGTTGCGAAAAAAATACGATCATAGAAGTGGATAGTTTTAGTACATATTCAAAGTATGGCATCTCCGCAGATGAAAAAAGTTGGTCTGGCGGCTCTCAGTGGTTGCGTTTCAGAGTTATGATGCGCGAAAGTCAGTGCATTGTTTCGAAAAAAAAAACGATAACAGAAATGGTCAGTTTTAGTACCTATTCGAAGTATGGTGTCTCCACAGGTGAAAACAGTTGGTCTGGCTGTTCTCAGTGGTTGCATTTCAGAGAAAAAAAAATAACAGTAATCAGCAAAATAAACATTTAAATGGAACAAATCCAAATTTTATTAATTAAACTTTCATAATTTTATCATCTATGGGTAAAATCAGAGATTAATCATTTAGTAGAATATTGCTAAGGCCTGAAGAGTTAAATATTTACTTATCTTTAATATTCTTTTAATATTTTTTTGAGATTTTTCTTTAGTCACATTAAAATCTATATTAAACCACAAAATAAAGTTTCGAATCCAGTTTTTTTTATGAATATTTAGCTTGCAATATAATATAATAAAGTGCATAAATTGCGTATCAAAAATGATACCTTGTTTTATTTTCATTTCAGAATTCATACTAATTGACTGATTCAATAAAAGTCGCATACATGAAATTCCTTTACCTTTTAGCTGTCTAAAAAATGAAAATTACGGCGGTAAATCGAAAAATTTTTCGGTGTAGTTTTCAAACAGCTGAAATTGTGCTTTTTATCTGGTCATATAATCCAAATCTATTGATAAATTTACTTAGAAAATTGAAAATTACGAAGGTATGTGTATATGATTGCTGATAATGCAATAATGTTTATTGATTGGTTCTAACATTTTTATCATGCTCTTGCTGGTATCAAAAATGATACTCCATGCAGTTAGGCTATCTCGGTTATTGAGATTATTTTTTACGACATTATCTATAAATTTGTAAGCTTTTGCTTAAAATTTTCAACATAATAACTACAAAAATATTATATGGGAACGATATAGCCCCTATTGTGTCGCCGCTATTTTGTAACATTTCGCGCATGTGTCAGTTACTTCCGGACTTTCCGTCGCGAATTTTCCGGATGTACAAAAATAATAATAAAAATTTTGTAATAAAACTGTAAATATGAGTTTTTGTCACTAAAATCGTTATAGAATAAGCTAACAGAATATAATATAATTCGTACAGTTATATTTTCAAATAATAATAATCATCATCATTTTCATCATCGGAAAACTGTGGAGGGGGGGATCGACCTCCAGGAGGCCGGCCGACACACAGGCGTTTTTGACAGCGACCTCCAGGAGGCCGCCCGACACACAAGGGGCTAAACGATTTGGTTACGCAGTCAGAAGGCGGCAATTACTCGGAAGATGATGCGGTATCAGATGACGTATATTTACTTTAGTTAAGAGAAAATTAGAGTACTATCTTACTCGTCAACAATTGCAAGTTGTACTTGAAAATGATCATATACTGTACACTTTTGAAAATCATGACCATAGGATTCATTGGATAGGTTCCTGTATCTTCCCAAGTCTTATAAAGTCAACTCCACCCGTGGGCGTTGAATCCCTTACGACTTTTGGGCATGGAATGGCCCTCTTCCATTTTTCAGCTTTTTCATACCTATCAACAGATCCTACAGATGTGGCACCCAGATAAGTAGATAACAGAACTACTTTCTTATTATCTTTCCAACTTACTGCTGAGATAGTTTTTTTTTATAATATTTCTACGTATTGTAATATCAATATAGACATCAAAGTTGTCACATATTCTAGTCTAGTCTATATAGTAAATCTGGGTGAAAAATACAAAAATAACTGATAAGGAGTTGTTAAAGCTCTAATGTCACCCGGAAAAATGGTAGAACCTTTGAATTGAATCTGGTCTTCAGAAAACAACATTAGCTGCTTTTTCCACCTAAGTTTTGAGCATATAATGATTTGAAAAATAACACAATTTGTGCCACTGTCTAAAACATTCTCACCTTTATTTACTAAACGAGTATCAGGGGGATCCAAATCATGGTCATGAATTGTCATAATTTTGCAAAGTGTACTGTATCTAATCATCTTCAAGTACAGCTTGCAATTGTTGACGAGTAAGATAGTACTCTAATTTTCTCATAACTAAAGTTAATATACGTCATCTGATACCGCATCATCTTCCGAGTAATTGCCGCCTTCTGACTGCGTAACCAAATCGTTTATATCGTTCCCATATAATATTTTTGTAGTTATTATGTTGAAAAATTTAAGCAAAAGCTTACAAATTCATAGATAATGTCGTAAAAAATAATCTCAATAACCGAGATAGCCTAACTGCATGGAGTATCATTTTTGATACCAGCAAGAGCACGATAAAAATGTTAGAACCACTACAAATATCAATAAAAATTATGGCGTTATCAGCAATTATAACGGGTGTAAAAGACATGATCAGTCAAACAAAAACCATGTACTCTGCTCACCATCATAATAATTTTCTTCCTTTAGACTTTATCTGGGAAATTGATAGTTACGATTTTATTGAACGTCAAAGTCATAATTTATTTTTTTCATATTTTTATGAAAACATATTCTAAACATTATTTCTTAATTATTGTCTAAAGAAACATTATCATTTTTTTAGTATTTCATAACAAAAAATGATTTCAAAACGTTAGCGTTCAATGTAGGTCACTCGATGCGCACGGACACAAACGAACGGGACCGCCGCGCCGTCTGGCAAAAATATCACGGTTTTGCGCGTTGCGTGCGAGTTGAGCGCTTTACGTTGCGCAGTACAATTTGCAATATGTTTTAATACCAAAAAATAATCATTTCCCAGCAATTATTTTTTGAAATGTGTTTTATTTTAATGTATAGAGTGCATGGTTCTCGTTTGACTGTTCATGTCTTTTACACCCGGTATATACATACCTTAGTAAGTAATTTTAAATTTTTCAAGTATATTTATCAAAAGATTTGGATTACCTGACCGGATAAAAAGTACAATTTCAGCTGTTTGAAAACTACACCGAAAATTTTTTCGATTTACCGCCGTAATTTGCATTTTTTTAGACAGCTAAAAGGTAAAGGAATTTCATGTATGTGAGTTTTATTGAATCAGTCAATTAGTATGAATTCTGAAATGAAAATAAAACAAGGTATCATTTTTGATACTTTATACACTTCATTATATTATATTGCAATCTAAATATTTATAAAAAAACTGGATTCGAAACTTTATTTTGTGGTTTAGTAAAGATTTTAATGTGACTAATGAAAAATCTCAAAAAAATATTAAAAGAATATTGGAGATAAGTAAATATTTAACTCTTCAGGCCTTAGCAATATTCTACTAAATGATTAATCTCTGAATTTACCCAAAAATTATAAAATTATGAAAGTTTAATTAATAAAATTTGGATTTGTTCCATTTAAATGTTTATTTTGCTGATTACTGTTATTTTTTTTTCTCTAAAATGCAACCACTGAGAACAGCCAGACCAACTGTTTTCACCTGTGGAGACACCATACTTCGAATAGGTACTAAAACTGACCATTTCTGTTATCGTTTTTTTTTTCGAAACAATGCACTGACTTTCACGCATCATAACTCTGAAACGCAACCACTGAGAGCCGCCAGACCAACTTTTTTCATCTGCGGAGATGCCATACTTTGAATATGTACTAAAACTATCCACTTCTATGATCGTTTTTTTTTCGCAACGATGAAGCCTCTTGTAAGCTATATAACTCGAAGTTGCAACCACTGAGAGCAGCCAGACCGACGTAATTCTCATTAGGGGACTAATCTACAAACTATAAATGTAAATCTAACCGTTTCCATGATCGTTATGAAAAATCCCGTGACCTCTTAGACTATAATTAATTAAGACTGATAATGGTGCGTAAGAGCGTCGTCTCCCACCCGGGAGGCACACTGGTTCGATTCCCGCCACGTACCAATGTGTTTTCGAATTTTGAATTCATATGTACGTTTAATCGACGCTTTTACGGTGAAGGAAAACATCGTGAGGAAACCTGCACACACCTATGAAGAAATTCTTAGGTTGTATGTGAAGTCGACCAACCCGCACTTGGCCAGCGTGGTTGACTAAGGCCTAATCGCCCCTAATGTGGGGTAGGCTCGAGCCCCTCGGTGGGGGTATTATATGAGCTGTTGTTGATGATGATGATAATGGTCAAAGGCCGAGGAATGGGATCGAAGTTGATATGATCGGACAGATAATTTTCCAAATATATTTTGTTTTTTAATTTTTTTGTTACGTTATTTTAAGGGTACGGTGATGATATTTGCACCCAAGTGGAGCCCGGAGTGAACATGGTCTGCGAGAAGGATGGCACTAACTGTCACGTAACCAACATAGAATGTTTCAATAGTCGCGAGAAAGGTCTGTCACATTTGACTATAGATTTTTGGAGTCCATTTTCAATGATCCTGTGTTCTAGGTGAATTTAATTAAATCTTTTGGGTGTAAGGTTTTTCTATTACTTGATGTTTTCTATTATTATAATATGGTCAAATGTTTTTCTCCTTTCAGTCATCCATCAGAAATATATTTATTACCATTACAGTACTGCACCGTATTTTTGTATTATTTTTTTTATATCAGTCTATACCTCCCACTGCTGACTTAAGAATACTGATCACAGACCATCCAGCTCCTTGGGCGGGAAATGTCATCTGAATATTGGCGATCTTGAATCGCGAATTGATGAATAGCGACATTTAATTCCATTTGTCCTGTCCCATTGTAGAATCACCTGGGAGTGGGCGGGGATTACATATTTTATGCTGGTGATGTATATCCGCACCAATAGACACAGTAACTCATTTATTTAACTAAATGTATTTTTTATATTTGTAAACAAAATAAATATGCCTTCTGAAGCAAGGAGTAGTTGACCCATCATGAATTCAACATGTGCGTCGTAAAATTCATTTCCAAATGCTCATGTTTTGAATTTTGCTAACTTTTAATAAAATTACGTTATTTATGCTATTGATTCTTTTTTAATTTATTTTACAGAAAGTGGCACCTTAGTTCGCTTATTAGGCGTTAAAGACAAAAAGTCCAAAGAGACCGCAGAGATTGTGGACGATAGCATGTTCAATGCTTTCAAAGAGAACATGCCAGCTGAGCGAACCAACAAATTGGGACACCAGCAAAACTTTGAGATGATGTTGCGCAGTATAGACACAGCACTGAGGGGATGCGGAAGATTGGGATGCCATGGTACGTAATTACGCATATACAGAGATTTAATACTGACTAAGTAATTGTCCTGATCAAATAAGATATTTAATTGAATTCACTTTTTAAAGCGTTTAAAGAAAGCATAGCACAGTACCCTAATTTTAAAAACCCTAAGACTGATACGAATGATCGAGATTGTTCTTTCTTTTCACAATAATTAATTGATTGTGTTCATTCTAATTTGCAGACATAAACGCGGCAGATTTGTTGTTGACCGAAGACGACTGCACACTTCAGCACTTAGATTTGAACTACTGGTTGCAAAATGTGGGTTTTAGGGAACTCATCACGGATTGCCATAGCAGGTAATGTGCCATGGTTGTGCTTAAAAGTAATATACCAAACAATTAATTATTAGAAGAATACTTCAAGCAACTGTTGAATACACATGACATGTGTAAATTGAAGCAGTGCCACATCATTGTACGAATCTTCTACCTTTAGACTGTAGGACAAGAAATGTGATAATGTCTACCGAAGTCTACCCGTTCTATACATCAAAACAAGAAACTTAGAAAATTTTTGCTAGAAAACGATTTTCGAAAAAATCTCCAAAACATACCCCGCAATGTATACAGCGCGCAATTCGCGCAACGCTTAGCAACTTGGAGACGTGCGCGACGTTCGGTTGGCTGAGTTGAATGGTCCCGATATCGAGTGGTTACATTGAGCGCTGACGTTTTAAAGCCATTTTTTGGTGTGAAATACTTAATATTTTGATAATGTTTCTTCCGACAAAAATTAAAAAAATGATGTTTTTAATTTGTTTTCAAAAAAAATCTTGAAAAACAAAAATCTTACTTTGACCTTCAATAACTTCACAACTATTAATTTCCCAGGTATAGTCTAGAAGAAACAAATGGTTCTAATGATGAGCGGAATGCGTTCTCGGCTTCGTCATAGCTCTTTTTACATCCGTTATAATGACGCCAACTAATAACTGTACTGTACACGTACTCGTAAACTCAGTCACAAGCATGAGAAATTGTAGTCTCTTCGTATATTTATGTAAATATTTTATAAGAATTGTAATATCGTATTATATTATCTGTGGTAATATTAGCTGCGTTTCTCAAGTACTTAATTTCAGAATAACAAGTAAAATGTTTTGGTAGAACTTTCGTATCTTTTGATAATTTCTACTATTACAAGTATATAGAAAGTTTTATTTAGAGCGAACTTTGAATTTTCTATCGAGTGTATTGGTATTTAGAGAAAACACAGAGGATAAGCTGCAAGGTATATATTAGGTATGAGAGTTAGACATGACACGAGAGAAGAGAATGAGTGATGTACAAACTGACCTACAAAAATATTATATTTATAAATTTAAAAGTATGTCAAAAAGGTGCCAGGGTTAATATTAATATAAAAAAAGGTTTGGTCGAACAGAGTGAAGTATTTATAATCGTGTTTATGTCATTTGTATTCTAGTTAATATCTTTATCTTTCATATGTATGACTTTTTATTTACTTTGAGAATTATTTTTCTTAATGTAATGTTGTTGTTAGACAAGCATACGGACTGCCTGGTGGTAAGCAGTCAGCGTAGCCTATAGACGTTTGCAACACTTACGTGACACTCGCGGACTGCCAACTCTAGCCCCTTCCCTGTCCCGTTAAGGCTTATTTTAGAATAATAAAAATTCAGTCTAATGTAAATGTTACAGGTTATTGTCAGAGCTCACCTCTATTGCCCCATCGAAATCGAAAGTGCCGGAATGTCGCTTGCCTTCGAACTTTATGGATGACTTTTTCATCGAGCGAATTTTTAAGATGGACACAGAAGGTTGGGTGGCAATCGACGGCCTGATGCAGCAATTCGCAGAGATTTTCGAGTTCCATGACTTCGCTTCCCTCGGAACTAGGATCACGAAATTTGTTGAAGTGGTAAGTATTCTTCATCGTGTTACTTGCAAGTTTATTCGGATCTTTTATGACTTCTAAACTAAAATAAAAGCTTTTTAATTAATATATAGATAGTCATAGTGATTCAAAACGGAGTTCAAAAAGAAATTCATATGAATCCAGAGATCGGTGCAACATAATCTATTAATTATAAAACTCATAGCACATTAGAGCCACTCACAGATGTCGGAAATAGGGAGATCGGACAAGTTGCTTAGTTTAGTCTGAACCTCGGAAATATAGTTAGTTATAGACGACGCGATGTTCACTAGTTGACCACGCGAGATCCAATAGTTGCCCACGCGAGATCCACTAGTTGACCACGCTAAGTCCACTGGTTGACCACGCAACTGGTGAGGCGGAGCGGCGTCAACTCGTGGATCTCGCAAACAACGATTAGACGCCGAACGATGAGGCGGTGCGGGTCGAGTGTCGGATGGCTCTAATGTGATGTGACCTTAAATCAATATTTTAGCTATAACCAATAGCAATATTCATTTGTTTTTTTACTTTGTTACTATCGATTCTCTCGATATCGATCTAGATACAATATTATTTAAGATAGTTCCTTGTTTGTTACGTTAAGTAATACGCGGACATTAATGCTGGTTGTACAATAAGTTAAAATTTTCATATTATTCTTAGTTCTCAGTAACGTACTTACAATTGAAAAAGTTGTAGGCGAAAATCGCGTGGCACTCACATGTCTGTTTGACAGTGACACGCACCTTATTAGGGACGCGGATCGTCTGGCAAGCTGATTGAGCCAATAAGAGACGACAATTTAGTCGGCAACGCTAGAGAGGCGGCGAACAGCGGAAGTGGAGTCAAGACGCTGCCCCTTATTGGCTGCGCCATATTATGCTAATATTCTATTGGCCGGAGTAAAAAGTAGGCGGGGCTTGGTGCACTACAGCCGTTTAAAAGATTCTATCTGCTAAATGGAACACCGCGAACTTTGTCGACTGTAGAGTGTATGACTGTTTTGTCCCTTATGAAATAAAATTATCGCGGTGACCTTCCCAGTGTCACCGGAGTTTTTAAGAAGACGAGGTCTTTTTAGGCTCCTCAAGCTTGTAAGGAGAACTTCCATAGAGGGTCACTAAACGCTTAAGCATCTCGAGGGACTTTCTTGACCACCTAGAGTTCCTACTGTATCGCTCCCGGTAGGGAGTTTGAAAATAATGATATACCTATGTGTGTTCCGTTTAGAAGCCTAACGTTTGGGAGGGGTTGGTAGCGGCAGGGTGGTGGTGTGGCGCCAGTGGCCGGGCGGCTTGTGCGCTGCGATGTTTCGCCGCCGCGCACTATGTGGCCCCACCCGAGCATAAGGCGTCTGGGCTGCGAGCCCTTACAATATTGCTTCAAGCGTGAGTACTAGATATTATCGATAATCTATAAATATCTAGGTATACATAGTATAAATCAAAATAGTTCTTTCTGTATGTACGCTAAGAACTTTTGAACTACGCAGCGGATTTCAATGCGGTATACAGCAATAGATTGAGTCATACAAGAGGAAGGCTTTTATGTAATTTTTTTGAGTGTAAAGGAAGTACTCTAAGTACTATTCGTGCGAAGTCGAAGCGGGTCGCCAGTACTTGTGTGCAAGACTTTATTCACAAACAATACTCAAGAGCTCTGTGATTATTTCATTTCTGTTGCGTAATATATAATATTATCAAAAAACAATGCTATGCAAAATAAGGTATTTCTCAGTGCGTGCCATATTGCAAGTATTTAGAAGTCTCATAGTGCGCGTGGACGCACAGGGTCGTAAAAACCTATTCATAGACTTATCTTATCGGAACTATGCGTACTTTAAAACAAATGCACAGCTTAGGTAGCTAGCTATATTACAAAACGCACAGGTCGAGATGTCAAAAGCAACGACCAGGGCCCCGATCGCGGTAAATAATTTCAAGTCGAACGCAGATGAAACACAGACGCTGTCAAAGTTACGTTTCTGTTAAGCCCTGTCCGCACAGCGATAAATAATATCGCGTTCAAATTGAACGCGATATTATTTCCGCGCGAATATTTTATTGCTGTGCGGACAGGGCTTAACAGAAACGTAACTTTGACAGCGTCTGTGTTTCATCTGCGTTCGACTTGAAATTATTTACCGCGATCGGGGCCCAGATTTCAAAAGTTTAAAGTTTGAAGGAGGTTTTAAGTAATAAAACGTCAATACATTCAACGATGTGAACTAGGCAACAGAATCGAACCAACCACAGAGCTCTATTCAGTGCGTTGCGTTTTTTAATCCAAAAGTCGAGAAACCTCATAGTAATTTTTGTGAATATGGGTGATAGCTAGTTAGCTACCTTAGCTGTGCGTTCATTTTAAAGTACGTATAGTGCGATACCCACTCAAGTATTGGCTATGACTATGTTTTTACGCCCCTGTGCGTCCACGCGCACTGTGAGACGTCGGGGTGAATACGTCTATACTCTATTCATTTTTTGTGGCGTTATAAAGGTCAGTAGTAACAAGTGGGTTAAGGTAAACAAACATGATTAAGGACTGAGACGGGATTCGAATCCACGATCTTTTGTATTCCAAGCACCGCTACACAGGACTATCACGACGAAATAACGGCGAAAGACTTGAAACAATACGTTTTACATAAAGATATACTTAAATATACATATTTGAGTATACAAGAATCCGTCCGTCCGTCTCCGTTAATTAAAAACTAAATATTTCTATTGCAGTAATTCGAAGAGAGAAAACGCCAGAGAAATGTCATTCCTGTCATTTTATACTGCACCTGCACAGAAAATTGATGCATTTTTGGTGGGAGTTGCACACTCGTATTCGGTAAAATTATAATTCTTTATTTTTATAGCAATATGTTTTGTTCTTCATTTAGCTAAACATGCATTGTCATCTAAACTAAACGTGTAATGAAATTTCATGACAATCGTTTGAGGATAACTGCTTTAAAATTCAGTTACAAGATTTAACCCGACCATACACACGTAAATACGCCTACATAATGAAACACAAACAAACATTGGAATTTAAATAAGTTTTTGAAAATGATTATTTTGACAGATATTCAGATAGGACATAATTATGCGTTTGTCAATCGATATTTATGTCCATCGACAACTTAATGCTTGCACTGCTGCTCGATTCGAAATATTGCTATATTGTAAAATTATATTAGGTACTAATGAATATAACCTGGAATCTGCAGTATACCTACTCCTCACGAAATTAAAGAGAGTTGTCGTGTATTGTGCACGTTGATTTGAATGACTACCACGTATGAACTCACCGCTAGAGGCGCTAGTGTAGCGTGAGGTCTTTGATGTCAAATGTCATTGTGGGTGAGCTACGCGGGCTTATTTCTAGGTGCTTGGAGTTTACCCGAATTCTTTTTTTCATTACACGTGTTGTGAGACTCCATTTTGAATTTAATATATCGTACAATTTTAGTATAGAATTACTTTTTTCACTCGGCTCAATGCGTTTGCAAAGACATTTTTAATTTTATTTTATTAAGAATAAGTTATGTTCTAGGTAGTTAAAATAATGCTGTCAATATTTTGCCTAGGTACAGTGACAAATATGACTTACGGGTCAGTAAATAAATGTCAGTACTTAAGAAGCGGGGCTAAGAAATAGAGGTGGAAAGTTAACTAATGTGTTATTATTTTAGTGTAATGTAAAGTTTAGTTAAATGATTATCTATATAATATTTAACTTATGATAAATAACCAATAAATAGTAAACATATTTCACGCTCTTATTAAAAACACTTTTTAAGCTATACTTTAGGACCTCACGCGAAAATGGCGCTAACTGGATCATAAATACGGTAGCCCTCATTAATAATGATAGTCCCGTAAAAGAGGAGGACAGGGTATAATAGACTCCTATAGACTATGGTATGATGATTTCATAGATATTTTTGAGATCATATTTTCACAAGTTCCTTTTTTTTCAGTTGGAGTATGAACAAGCCGTCTGGATGTACCGATTCTCACTTACATTTGACTCCGAGTTCTTGCCAGCGAAGGCCTGTCTCCATTCCACTATGTGTGTGATGCTGTTCGGCGAAGCGAAGGACAGAACTAAGGATCAGAAACAGTAAACAAGTATAACCAAATATACTATAACCATTGCTAATGTAAGCGGCTAGAGGGCGCTACTGGTCTGAAATAATGAATCAAATTTTCTGTTTTTACAACGAAATTGTAGAAGTAATATTTTTGTTAATTAAGAGAACCAATGCATTAGTTAAAGATTTTTTTTACACTTATTTAAATGATAATTAAGGAGAACATTTTTTTATACGTTATATGTCACAACGATTTTAAAACGGATTTTAATTTGCATTGTTAATTTAGTAATTACATTCCAGTAACGTCTTGTACGCCAGAACATTTTTTTGAACAAATTCATATTCATATTAAAATTTATGTCACTAGTGTATCCAATAGTATATGCGAACAAAATGGTGTATACCGACTGGGGGTAAAGAGTTTAAGTTATGTTGGATTTTAATGAGTATTATTATGTTATCGTTTTATAATAATAATAACGTTTATTCTCTCACCATAGTCAAAAAAATATACAAAGTTTTCATAAAGAAAAATAAGAATATAACAGAAAAATGTGGGTAGGTTACAAACAAGTCATAATCCTCCAATAATCTTTAGACGCATTTGATAGCACGACTTACTGCACAGCACCATATAAATAAGAGCACGAAGCAAAATAATATTTAAGTACAACCTACTTCCCGGTGTACCACTTGTATGCGATAATCGCGTGGCACTGTCTAATTGATAGACGGCCCGCCCCCCCAATACCGGTTTGCGCCAATAAGAGCAGACTAAGTGAAGACGTTGCTCCTTATTGGCTGCGACATTATTACGTTAATATTCTATTGGCCGGATTAAAAAGTAGGTTTAAAGGATTCCGTTGTTTGATACAGGTAACTTTGTTGACTGCACTTTGGATACTTGGCAATATTGTTTGAGTTTGAAATATACAGGATGATTGGTAATTAGTTTCGGCCCCGTTAAGGGGAGATAGAAGACACCAATACTAGTCGATTTCACTATTGGATGTACTATCCGAAAGCGAACCGTTTTTGAGATATTAATTATTTTAGAATTTTATAAAAAAAAACGAAAAACACCCGAACGCAATAAATCGCAGGAGCGGACTGACTGGGGTTTGCCAGGGCCTCGTGTCTGCTAACTCTTGTTAGCGCGCTCGCTCACACCTTTAGTTGGTATGAGCGAGCACGCTATAGCAAGAGTTAGCAGAAACGACGGGCTGGCAAACCCCTCTCCTGCAATTTATTGCGTTCAGATGTGTTTTTCGGCCCTCGGAGCTGTTTTTCGGCTCACCTGTATGTGATGCAGGCTTTCATTAGGCGTAGGCTGGCTGGAGTGGGCTGGAAGAGAGTGGCCGAAAATCGGGAGCAGTGGCGTGCATTAGGGGAGACCTATGTCCAGCAGTGGACGAACACGGGTTGATGATGATGAGTTGACGTAAGTATTCAAAGGACCAAAATTGCCATCATAATCACTAGTTCAGCCTTCTATGCCAATTCTTTCAACACATAAACGAATATTAGGGGTCCTTCTTACGTTTCAAACAGCTAAAGTGTCACATTTTATTAGGATTAGTAAAATTAATTTTGCGCAGACATCAATTGGTTTTTATATCTCTCATATGTGTTAACTACTAATGGTGTAAGTTTCTTCTGATCTCCAGAATGTTGGGTTTGGTTCTCTGTTGAATATAGCCCGAGTGTGCTATATTCAGTTTGTGTCTCGAACAATTCCCTGATCAAATTCCATATTAATATTGGGACACAGATATGTGCATGAAATTTTGAACCTTAATGTCGTAACTTTATGGATATTATTTGATTGTTCGTTGATACTATTTTTAACTCAGTCGGTACCCACCAGAACCAAAATGTAATATGTAATAAGTGTTTTTCAATGTTCACTATTATAATAATCAGTATGCAATGATATGGTTGTATGTCACTTACAAAGACACATCACGTACAGTGTAATTTTGCAGGGTGTCGAATAGTTGTGTTCAGAGATATTACTTTTTCGTAATTTATGATTATAAATTCGGTATAGAGCAAGTCCAGACAAAGAGTCATGATATGCATCAATATGCTTTGTATAGAGCAAGTCCATAGTGTGTGTCAATATGCTTTGATATCAACTAAGTACCCACATTTTAGTATGCGCGTATAAAGTTATTCATGCCGGACCTCAATGCAGGTCTCAAAATGTCTTTTAAAGCAGCCTGGACTTGCTTCTATAATTGTATGCATTTATACTTTAATTGACAAACAGGTTCAGGAGTTATATCTATATGTATTTAATTTGATCTTTTTTATTTGTATTCTTTACATTAAAAGTTCTTATGAATGATTTAAGTTATGAGAAATGTGTGATATAAACGTTGTTCGATGCTCAATTATGTATAGACTTTCCGAGGCTCATTAAAATGTAAAAAAAATATTGAAATATCATATACATTGATACGTTTTCAAACTAAACTAAAATGAATTTTAAATTCACAAGATTAAGAATGTCACTTTATTATAAATAATTCCTTGCAAGTTGGGAGTTAAGTCTGAGGTTTACAGGTGCTGTGTTAGACTCCCGACGCGATTTTATTTACGTCTCATATCCTAAGATAAGCAATCGAGACCACCAGCTTAACATGCCTTCTAAAGCGGAGAAAAATGTTAACTGAGTTGCAAAATTATCGATTACTCATCTGCGCTAATATTCACATTGTTTTGGTGTTCGAATGCGGTGCTACTCACTCGATCTACCAATATTAGTCTGGGTGCAATGTAGATTTCTGAGAGATTTTACCTCTTCAGTTATCTAAAAATCACGATCGTAATTTCCGTAGATAACAATATGTGGAGTGTCTTTCAATAAATAAATTATGGTAAAAAAAATTCTGTCTGTAAAGTCGGTTTACGGACGATAATTTTATCTGATAACGTCATTCACAAGCCGAACGCTTAGGGCAAGAAGCTTATGTTTTACCTATTCTATCTTCGTGGCTTAGGCCGATCGTGCCTCTTTATCACTTGTTCCGCGCTCTCGCTTGCACGCTTGGCTTAAGGCGGAACGTGACAATGAGTCATGCTTTTTCGTACGTCATCGACTTATAAGACGTTATCACGTCAAATAACATTTTTAAATACAAGCTTTTATTTACATGCTCCAAAAAGAAGAAAATAAATTGAATCAAAGCCATCAATTTATTACATCAAACAATTTAAATGTTATAAAATCTTGTCGCGAGATTTACTTCGATCTATCTTTTATCTACTGTTTATCTCTTTAAGTAAATCTCTCTCGCGTTAGTTTATTTTTTAGTTAATTTTAGTCAATTTATTTGTATTCTTCTCAGCATCCTCTTTCATTTGATACGCATATTAAGGTAGTGCACAAAAAATACCCAGTCCGCCATATTGGATTTAGAATGACTTCATCGTGCTAACTTTGCATTGTCATCCAAACAAAACGCGTTCATCACAATGAGGATAACAGTAACTGCTATAAAATTCAGCTACAAGATTTGCAAGCAATTTTTTGAGAATATTGCAAGTTACATAAAAGCTTGTAAAAAACACAGATGACGCCACATGAAGGGCTGCAAATAATTATAAAGTAGATATATGAGCTACTGCATGTGATTTCTGAAGCATAAAAGAAATCAAGCGTTATGTCCAATTTTAATAAGTAAATATTTTGAAAGTGGAACAGACACATTTGTCTGTTCCACTTTCAATGTGCAATTCTTTTTCATGTGCTTAATTTAGCTATTATCAAAACAAATGCCTAATTAATTATGGAAAGTGTTCTATAGCATTGCAATTTTCGCAGCAAAAATGTGATTTTGTTAAACATGAGATCGTGGGATGCGTTTAACAATTTTAAATCCGCCTATTTATCCAACAAATAGGTTGATTCATTCCTTTATGAGTGATGTATCTTTCTTTATGGTTACTATATTCGTAATGATTGATGTTTTAAAAATAATTTGATATTCAATTGTACCATTGCGTTAGAGTTTATCGTATTATTATGCTCGCGAATCTTATTGTCATTTGAGCGTTTTGTGAATGTAAACTTAAATCTACAAAGATTTTTGAACATTGTCCCAATTTTCCTATACTTAAGCCATGCCAAAACTGACCTGTTGTATTTTTTTTGTTTATTTTTGTTAATTACGTTGTTATTATATTTTGTACCTAAACGGTACTTAAGACTGATTGGAATATTATCCTAGTTTACACAAATACGAATTGGAATTATACAATTATGAAATACTTTTTGTGTTTTCTTTGAGTTTTTTAAACCATATTTTTGCAAGAGAAACCTGTGCTTTTAATTTAGGAGCTCTTATACACGAGTAGTACATTTCTTACGGCGGCGGAAAAATTTATACATTGACGATTGTGGATTTCCAGTGGCTTTTTGGTTAGAAGCAAAGTAGTGTATAGTGTTTTCGCGCGTTCTTGGCCGATAATAAGAGCGGCGAATAGCGAGTTTACACTGGCAGTTGTAGTGTGGTAAGGGGCCATCCATAAATTACGTCACACGAATTTTAGGACTTTTTAACCCCTCCCCCCGTCCTTGTCACAGGTTGTCACATTTTTAGAACCCCTCCCCCCTGATGTGACGTCACACATTTTTTAATTTTATGCATGTATTTAGAAATAATCAAAAGAAAACAGTTATTTTAATTTTTTCTTTTTATTTCTTAAACCTACTCAAACCCTTACCAGAACTCTCGTGAATTTTGTGTCTAACTTGCATTACAACGCCGCTCTAGAAGTTTATTGTTATTGCAAGAGAGATAATCTCATAGCGGGAGTGCTAAAGTATTAAAAATATAGATCGAGTTCGAAAATTTTGAGATTTTTTTATTCACATATAAATTTTGCGTTTTAGTACTTTAAATTTTAACATGTAACGTCACAAAGCTTTTGACCCCCCCTGCCCCGTGTCACACAATGTCACATTCTGGTGATACCCTCCCCCCCCTTTAACGTGTGACGTAATTTATGGATGACCCCTAATGGTAGTATCTTACTACTTAGAAACATTTTTTTTTTCTGTTTATTACCAAGACAAACGCATGTAGGTATGGCTATACAGCCACGTGAACGCAATTTGTTCTAAGCAAAGAGACTAGTATGCCAAGATGGATAAAAGAGATCCAATCAAAGAGTATTTACGTTCGTTGGATAGATAGCAAGTCAAGTACTCTGTGCTGTGATAGCAAGTTTCTGCATATTGGTAGCACGTTGTCGTAGCAAGCTACAGAGTATTTAGTTCCATATTCTCTCGGCAGATGGACCTAGTTTCAGCTTGTCTTACCTTTCACTAAAATTGTAAAGGAAACCATTTCCTATTGGGTAGGTATATTGTGTTGAACAAAGGTATAGCTAATAAATAAAACAAGACAAATTTTATTCAAAATTATTTTTATTTAAGTTTTATCAAAAACCTTTGCAATTTGGGAATCAGGAGTGGACAAAGTGTTGTCTGTGGTGAAAAATCTCTTCTATTTTTACCAAGGCCAAATAAATTTGGTAAACTTCCCTTAACTGAAGAAATAGACGAAAAGTTATTCAAATTTCAAAAATAAAAAGTGCGTAGGTGGGTATGGGGTAGTCGATCTTTACGCACAATGAAGAAAAAAATAAATTTGCTTGACTATTGAATTTAATTAAACTGCTTAAACTTAAATGACCTTAACCCCTCTTGTGCATTGTTTTAACACTTTTATAGGTACAATCACTATTTTATTTTTATGCGTTTCCAAGAGTTTCTTCGTTCTTCAGTTTTCCAGCGTCTACAGTGTTCAGACTGAGAAATATCTTTACTTATGTTATTTTATTACTAGCATAGTCGACATAATTTTTACTTTCTCGTATACGTACCTACCTAGTTTATAGGAAGTCTTGTAATCGTCAAAAATTTCGACCTCGAGATTTTGACGGATTTACACATTTTGGACCTCCCTGAGACCACAAATACCGTTTTTGGAATTATGTCTGTGTGGGTGTGTCTGTGTGTCCGTTAGCACGATAACTCGAGTATGCATTAACTTATTGCAACCAAACCAAAAACACGCGTGTATGACATCAAAATGTAAGGTTTCTATCAACTTTTGAGTCATCGATCACGAAAGTTAAGCAACCAAGTGCGCGGTCGGTACCTACTTTACTTACTACAAAGTTTAACATGTATGTATGATATCAAAATATAAGGTTTCTATCGATTTTTGAGTCGTTTCCGGTATACGAGAAAGTCAAGGGGAGACCACTCCCGACTTTTTTAAAAGAAATAGTTTGGTCTTCGTTTCTAAATTAAAAAAGTAGATTGCTTGGCAAGGGTTAAATGGAATAAATTTCCATACGAGGCTATAGTCTTTTTACCCGTGTTAAGCACTTTACTTTTCATTTCGAATACAAGGAAATTAAAAAGTATTTTTTTTCCAAAATAGTTATTGATAAAAATACTCGTAAAAATTAGTCTTTATCACACATCTGTTTTTCTGTGTTCATTATTAATTTGTGACTTCGTAAATTCTTATAGTCAACTGACTGACTGAATATTAAATGATTTTGACACGCTTAAAAATCAAATTCTACAGATAGGTACTTTAAAACGATGGAGATTTTCTGACACAAAATGACATCACCTTTTACCAATTTAATTCCTTGTAGGTAATTATTTGTTAATGGTGTCAGCAACCCTAATGTAGGTATAAAATAAACCAATGAATTTTGGTATAAACTCTTTTTAAATTTGGAACACACACGTCAACTCTGCCCCAACCGCCGCTAACAATCCCACCGAATTTGAGAGAATACTAACCAAATTCTATTTTTTTTTTAAATTCTTGTTCTAGGGAAGTAAGCAATTACTATGAGCTTAGCCGGCCAATAGTGGAAATTAGCGTGTTCCACGCAATACTCAGATCAAACAAACGCTACTTTCTGAGTATGAGAAATGAAATAGTTATTTGTTCAACAAGTGAGCAAAGGTTTTTTTACTGCGAGTGCCGATATTAAACCACGAACCAGCGAAGTAGTCTAGAATTGAATCACGAGCATACCGAGTGATTCATAAATAGACTACAGAGCTCAGTGATTTAAGGCACGACAGAAAAAAAATTTGCTCTCGTGTGAAACATACAACTTTTCACCTCTCCAGCGAGAAAGATGTTATAAGTGAAAAAAAAACCAAGGCAATACTTTAATAAACGTTTATCTTAAAAATTATTGAATATTAAAAGTAAGAATCCTGAAATAATTTAAATTGAACGTGCCTAACGTCTTGTTCAGAGTTTGAATCAAAAAGCGTTTTTCCTTCGAGATTTTACGAAGCAAAACCAGTCACTTGGTGCTGGAGAGGTGATAACATCTTTTCATGGGACTGAATAGAACTTGCGGACTTTCCCTACCGAAGTTTTTTCTTAATATTAATTATGGCTTCGCATTAAGCATTTAGCTAATGTCGAGTATAAGAAAATAGTTAGGTATTCTACACTTGGGGTCTACGTCCGGAAGCCTCCTCGTGGCGGACCCTGGTAACGTGGCAGAGAAGAACTTTCTCCGGGGGGTGTGTGGCTTTTGATGTCAAGTGTGTCCCCTTGGCATTCGAAGTCACATGCCATCGTCGAGTTGTTTTCGTTTTCCCACCACGCCTAGTTCCGGACGGCCCTTTCCAGGGCCACGACCGCGCCCGAAGTCCCCCGGGTGCGGTCTGATGGTTGCTCCCGGTGTCCTAGTCAGGAGGATGCGCCAGGTCGAGCAGCCGTCGGTGAAGGAGTGGCTGATGGCCTCCAATTGGTGCAAGGAGTGCCTAGACGGGCAGAGTTGGGACGGTCTCGGTGTAGTTGCGCTCACGGGCGCAGATACCGAGCCGTCCCGTAATAGTGCACTGAAGGTCAGGCCGAGGAGGATGTTTAGTGGGTATGGAGGGAACGCCTTTACCTCGAGTCTCAAATATCCACCACACAAAATTGGCACCACCCCACAGGGACGATGCGTAAATGCATTTCCCCCGTCAACAAAAAAAAGATATTCTACACTTAAATCGTACGGTAGATTGAATTAACAATGCATTGGAGTCTCAACACATTCACCGAGGCTTCTTAGGAAGGCACAACGAGTTTATTCTTGTCAATCGATTTTAGTCGTTATTTTTATAGTTGAAAATCGTTTAACATTATTGAAATTTCAGCAATCATAGCTAGGTACGGCCCGCCTGATGGTAAAGCGGTGTCTGTAGCCTATAGACGCTTGGAACACCGACGGTGTCTTACTTCGTGGAGTTCTGGCAAACTACAGAAAGACAATGCAAGAAAAAAGTATTATTGACTGCGTCTTTAAGAGCTACTTCACATTAGGCTAGACCGACAGTTTTACAGGAACGACAATAGGTGTCCGATAAAACTGTCGGCAACGACACATTTAGGTACTGGATGTTCAGTTCAGGCATCATTTGAGTCGTGTCCGAGATTTTATTGGCATAGGTACCTAACGCTTTGTATGGTGTCGTTTACACTTGTCGGCTTGGAGCGGCAAAATCATCCGCCCGACACCGACCCAACCGCGCGTTAATACATAGCTCTTTTCACCAGTTCATAGGTAATACATTATCTTGTTTAAACATAGGGTAAAGCCAACTCACAAATCGACGGTAACGACTAACGATTCACATTAGGTCAAACCGGCAGTTTATACTTAATCTGGAGTCTGGATAGCAACACTATATAGTCAATGGCCCTACCTGATGTGAATCAGCTCTAATCCGCTGTGCTTCTCTCTCTTAAATTAGGCCCTGGTCGAGAGTCTGCAGGGTTTGAGTCGGGAGGGAGCGGCAGACCTGAGGTTGCTCTCAAGGGCTCGAATCTCGACTTTAAGTGTTTAAAAATAGGATTCTTCATAGGAAAAGTTTGCAGAAGAATCAAGGTCACGGACATAGCCCAAAGAATTGCGAACGTTATGTGGCAGTGGGCAGGGTACATTGCGAGAGGAACACTGACGACTGTTGGGACGGAAAGAAAAGGTCCTCGAGTGGCGACCACGTACCGGGAAACGCAGCGTTGGTAGGCCCCGCAAAAGGTGGACTGACGATCTTGTAAAGGTTGCGGGAAGCTGCTGGATGCGGGCGCCGTAGGACCGATCAGCTTGGAGATCCTTGGGAGAAGTCTAAGTATGTCGAACAATGGGCGTCTCTCAGCTGAAATGATGACTGAAAAGGTTTCCTGTACCTATTGTAAAATAATAAAACAATTAGGTACCTGCTTAAATAAAAATATTTTAAACGACGTAAGTGCAACTGTGTCATGGGCTCTACAAAGCTCTACACAATTATAAAAAAAATACATCACAACAAATCTTTGAGGTTAAGTTTGGTTATGTTGGCCATAATTATTAGAAAAAATGGATGGCAAAGACTTTTTGTGTTAGCACAGATAATATAATACTCACCGGCACGGAAACTTGGCCAAGCTAAAATTAATGTAAACGGGTTGAATATGTGTTACCTAATGTTTTAAGAAGGTTTTCAATGTCTTTTATGAAGTTTTTGTTAAGAAAATCATGTTAATTCAAAATCACTCATTTACACGTAAATTAATATGTTATCAAACGCAGCATAATTTAAGGTCTTTCCAATTTCTTTGTCATTTTATGCATTTTAATATCAGGTGTTTCCTCCTCGTGCCTTTTTAACAGCGACCGGGTACATAGAAGAGATCCTTCAGGAACATGTTGTGCCTTATACGGTATTTATTGGGTACGACCAGTTCCTTTTCATGAGCGTCAATGTTGGTCCACACGTAACACGATGCGTGGACGGAAGCATACCTTCAAGATGTTCGAATCCAAAATTTGCAGTGGTCTGCTCGAAGCCCAGATTTAAATCCCATAGAGCACATCTGAGGCATGCTAAAAAGAAGAATAAAGACTTCTCCCAACCTGCCCCAAATACTCAACGAGCTCTGATTTGCACTGTTGTAGGTATGCTTGGAACAGTCTTTCGCAAGTGGATGTACGTAACATCATCCAAAGCATGCCAGAACGCATGCAGGCTGTTAAATCGTTTGACAACGGCAACCAATTCTGTACGAGCATCGGAACTTATTCTTCCCCACACCACTATGGAGCCTCCATGAACACTTACGGTTTCTGTTGTGATGATGGACAGGAACCGCTCTCCCCTTCCTCTCCACACACGTTCTCGACCATCTGGTGCACGTGAAACAATTCTACACACATAGGTAAACAAAACTCTAGACCCTTGCCCTTGAGTCCAATTGGCGTGTTCACGTGCGAATCAAAGTCTAGCTACTCGGCGCTGTCTGAGGAATACTGGCTCGCAGGCTGACTTTTAGGCCTTTGAATTTACTCTATTCCATATCCATTCTTCTTCTTATTTGTACGCTCACTAACTTTCAAACCTCTCGTGTTTTGGAGCCGCTGGCGGATTTCAAGTCCAGTGAAGTAGCGGTTTCTTTTTGACTAACCTCTATAAGCATAATTTGTTACAAACACTTAAATTTTTTGCCGCCGCGAAATAAGGGCTTGGCCAAGATTCCGTGCGGGTGAGTGTAGAGTAATCCTACGTCTTAGATTATAAGTCCTACGCTGTCCATTTTTGGTACCTGCTTTAGATTTTTTTAAATATCTCTTAATTTAGCAAGTAATAAAATTGAAAAAAAAAAATACGGTGTTCTAGATGACCAAAGCTTCAAATTGTTTTTTTATTATCATATCTTATTTTTTTTTTAAATGTTGTCAATTATAATGTTAACATCATTATTGTGTTCCGACAATTAGTGATAAGATCCTCTTTGGTTGAGGGTTTCAGGTGAAGCTCGATTCTATCTTCCGCCTTATCGACTTACGATTAGGTCAGATAAAGGACAAGAGGACACTAGCTCACCAGAATACCTACTCTCAGGTTTCTGCCTCGAATCTCGCGGGCCGGTGTGGGAGCGTCATCGCTTGACTGGAGTGCACCGCTCGTCGCCCGTTCCCAGGCCGCTGTCATTTGATTTTACGCTTAAAATCCTGCCGCTCCCTCGCTGCCGCCGCTCCGCCCCGCTGCCCGCAAGATTCGAGGCAGGGGCCTCATAAGGGCCGGATTACACGATACGTTGCAGCGATGTATCGAAAAGATTTTGCCGCATTGGTGGACACATAGGCAGCGATGCATGATTGTTAGAGCGCCGTAGATCGAATAGTCATGCTATTTTTTATAGACCTCATTTAACACTTTCACGCTCACTTCGAATGTACCTGTAAAACAATAACGAACATGTCAAAATTATTATTTTATTTCATTTGTCGTGGCTCTCCAAATTACACACAATGTTATGGTATAATACATTCAATTCTAATTTGACTGACAAACGCAGTGTTGTTCTATAAAATTTGATAAGTGACATCGAAGCGAATAGCCGCCTTAGCCATTAGCCATCCGTGTGGTATACTAATAATTTTATAAATTTAATAAAATTTTTGAAAAATGAGATAGAAGTCCTGTCATGATGAGTGACGAGACGGGACATATCATGATAGGATTTTTTCTCGTTTCTCGTTGTATTTTTAATTTAGTGTAGACTCAAACAGTTCAAATCATCGCAAATAAAATTAGAAACAAAAATACGTAGATTGTCGTACCGACACCGTTCTAGCGTTGCGCCGCGCTGCCACCGCCCCGCATCGTGTGGACTGGCTCTAAGAGTACGAACCCGATTACTGAGATACATCGTTATTAAAATTACACTACGTTACATTATGCCCATAATAATTGATATCATAAAGGTGATTTATATTCTATTTATCTGTACACACAATTTTGGTTCAGCTACATTTTTCCGCCTTGTCTACAACAGGAAAAACTTACAACGCCCGTTACAACAACCGTTCTTTCGAAGTCCTGGCTTCCAAACGATGCAGATGAGTTCTCTCTTCTCAATCGACGTCATTATGAAGCACCCACAATAACTATTGGAACACGCACAAGAGTATCTGGTTTTCACTATTCCTGTGCAGTGACCAATAGTTGTTTTGGGCTTCTGTTCTTCTTCATCTTGGCTCTTGATACCTGAAATGAGCGTAAATTAAATAAAAAGGAAAATAAAGAAAAATAATACACGTATCACATGATAACAGTCACACAGAGTACAAAAACCGAGTATTACTTAGACAAAGAATCCTGTAGACCGGGCATCCGCGTACACCCTGTAAGGGATAGACTGAGAGTTGACATGACAGTGACAGAAGTGACTGAAGTCAACAGAAGAGGCCAGGTTTTTAAAATATTACCCCATTAAATGATTAAAATATTTTGATTTGCCTTTTTGAAATGTTTGAAAAATGCGTGTACTCTCGAGTTCATCTCCCTTCTCATGACTGGATGGACGACAATAGGATTTTTGAAGTGCGCCGTGTGTCGTGGTGGAGTGGTCTGTAAAGCTAGCTAGCACATTAAGCAGTCCGAGTTCAAATCCCTGAGGGCCTAGACAAGTGGCCAGTCGATTGCGTTGAACGTCTAACGAAAATGATAATGTATGAAAATGACGTTTTAGTGAGAAAGCTCTATGGCGACCGTAATCAAAAATTAGCCTCCCATCCACTAGCGATTATTTCGTATGACTTGTCCTCATAGATGAACTGTAGAAAAACATCAAAGATAAATAAAACCGTTGAGGCCACTAACTAAATGTCATGTCTACATTTTTTCCTGCTACTTTATCATTCCTCGCCAGTCCGAGAGGAAAAACAATCCTTTTGTCACCATACACACGAACTGATACTTTCCTGCAATTTTTTGTTTTCTCGTTAAACTAAAGGATTGCGCGCCAATATTATTATCCTGTTGTTTTATAAAGATTGTTGTACTGTTAATGGAATACCGGTCATTTTGTGTTATCTTTGTGGAATACTTTTAATTTAAAATCAACATGTGTACCCGTGAGCAAAATATTGCAATTTCTAGGAGTTTATTGATTGCGAATACATTAATTAAACGTAAAAGAAGGCAAAAAATTACAAAAGCCAATGTTTTTATATTATCTACTCAAGTAATTTTAAAAAGTCGAAAGATCAGCAGTACGTGCTTGAATATCCGTGAATGTAAATAAATAACGACAATGTTAATTCCAAGAATTTATTGGTTTTTATAGCGCGGTAAAACGTAAATACCTAGTGTGATACGTTTTTGGCGATGTCCTTTTCATGGTAATTACAGATTGACCAGCAGTACGTGCTTGAATATCCATGAATATTATGTCCTGGAAATCTGAAACATTAAGATAACTTAAATCTTTGTATTTACCCAACAACAAGGACAGCTTCAAATTATATTACTGGTATCCCTAAAATGCAGTATAATCCAGAAAAATAAGAAATCTAAAAAATGACGCTCTGACAGTCAAATTATATAGCAATTGACAACTACAACTAAACTACTAAATTTGGTCGGATTTCTATGACAATTATTGGACAATATCAATATTTTCGTAAGCAAATTTTCATGATTTTTTTAGTTTTCTATCAAGTTTGAGATCCTATATTATACGATTTTAATCTAAACTTTATTGTATAATGCCAATAAAATACTAATTTAAAGTAGTTTTCGTACTTACGAGTAATAACTTATTTTCTCGTAATTTCGGTAGCTACGGCTTTTACAGCCGATTACACAACAATGCATTGTAACAATCACAAGCAGGATATAGTTTCCAACACTTGTACGTTATACACACTGATAACAACACTTTGTAAACACAAATATTTTGAATATTTACTATCACCAACAGTTTGTTGTTTCGTTTCTTTGACACCAAAATTTTGTGTCAAATAAGCGAAAAGTGAAACTCTGACAAGGACAAAAATTATAATGTGTACTCTTTCACTCTTATAGGTATCTGTATACACCTATCCTTCTTACACTTAGCTGTCAAAACTCATGCCAAGTCTACAGGATTCTTTGTCTAAGGAGTATTAGGTAAATTGTCATTTCATTACATTGATTACAAACAACTTAATTATTATAGCAGATAATTCATGTTACTGTAAAATTCTAAAAACCGCAAAATCATAATAAATCGCTTGGGATTATGAACTAGTTGAAAATTTAAATACAGTTGGTGCTTATTTAACCTGTTAATGTGGTTATTTAACAACAACCTCAACCTGCAACCAATCAGCTGCATTCTCACAATTTTACTAAGCAATTGTATTTTAAAATACCGCAAGGATTGTAAGAATAAAGGGAAGAGACGAATAGTTTGTAATTAAAATTACTGTTAGGCTAAAATTAAATTTTACAGTAATATATAATAGCGGTTTTTATAATTTTACAGTAACATATGTATTATATACATGACACAAGATATAAAACGGTACAAAGATAAAACATATCACACATAGACATACTCGTACATTTGGTTACCACAATCACAAATTGTTTGCATTTTAATTATGTTAAAAATAAACAAGTACAATTACATTGTTATTAAAGGAAATAAATTCAGAACACTCTAAATTTCGTGATTTGTGAAATTCAATACACAGTTACTTTTTTCATCATTAAAATATCACTCGTAAACTGAAACGTATGTACCTGCAACTACACATTTTACCTGCAACAATACACTGATATTCAAAATGGTTCAAACTGTTAATATAATCAATAAAAAAAGACCCTGGAATATAATATTTAAACACATGTACGTACATAGTGTAAAACAAATCCAATCTGAGCAGTTATATAATGATAAATGTGTAATGAAACAAATACTTTCTTAAGACTTTATTTTCTTTTATAAAGTATTTATTTCTTACTTTCTTATTTTCTATAATTATTACCTACATACAGCATGAACATTACGGACGATTATAAATAATTTGAGATAAGCATATGCACTTAAGTTTCTGACCACTTAAAGAGATGCAACACGTTTACAAAATTAAATATGGTTTAAAAAGTTAATCTAGGTTAAAATAGTTATTTATTATACAAGAGTGGAAAGTTCCTTTTTAACCGCGTGCTCGATTTGGATGACCGAGCAAGCGAAGGATTCTAAAGTTGAATCACGAGCGCAGCGAGTGATTCTAAATTAGAATCCTGAGCGTCAGCGAGGGAAACAAACGAGCACAAGGTGAAAAATCTTTCCACTCGAGTGCAATACGTAACTTTTCATCCCACCTCAGCGAGGAAATGACAAAATAATCTTCATTCTAATCATAAATTTGGCACCATAGAGGTTACATTATATAGGTTTAATGACGTTTTGAATTTACAATTGTATTGAGTACTCATTATATGTGATGTTCTAAATTCAAATCTACTTTGCCGCTCAAGCGAATAAAATAGAATTTTCCAGCCAGATTTCGAAGCGCAAAATTACACTTTCCGAGGTGGTGGGATGAAAAAATATTTAAAAGGCGCAAAATTTTATACTTCCTACGCTAAAAGGTAACACCCATTAGTGACGTGATATTTTTTCCAGAAATTTCATATCCACTTATTAGTAAGACAAGTCATTTACACTGAACGATATAATTTTATATAGAAAAATTATCGTATCGGTACTAAATGATAAAATTGCATTCATCGAATGTTCTAGAAAAAGAATATCATAATAAAGGTTTATTCTAACGACTTAATTTGGATTTTAGGCGAGCTAGAGTTAACGAATTTAAAAAACTCTTCATGGGAGAGCAACTTCCATCTTACTAAAGATCATATTATATAGTTTTCTAGTGTTCGAATTTTTTACTGAGAAAGTTGCTACGACAAGATTCGTGCCACCAATTATTACTATCATTACAGTCACATATACTTTCTTGCATACTCGAAGGGCAGATATTGACCGCCATAACTAAAGCAAGACCGAGGTAGAATCGCGCCTCATTTAAACCCTCACTCACTTAGCGACTGGCTATCTTAGTAGCGCTAAGATAGCCAGTCGCTAAGTGAGTGTGGGCCGTGTGCTAAGTGTGTGATGGTCAGTCGCTAAGTGAGTGATTGCCGGAACCCAATGATGCCGTTAACACTATGCGGATAGAAGATACCTTCAGATTCCAACACCTTAATGACTCTAATCGGTGGTAATCTTTTAGGTGGTTTGGACTTCCAAAGTCTTCGCCTTCATAAAAACCCGGTGACACTGGGACACCCATAGTAGTCAATCCAAAAATCAGACAATCGGACTTAAAACGAGATCCACCTACCACCCGAGCACAATTTACAGCCTCCATGTTGAAGATATTTTAAGCCTTTTTTTAAATGTCAGATTGTTCGTTTTATAAGGTTGTAGTTGTATTGTTGTCACAATTCACAGGATAAGATTGAATGTAGAGTCGTTTAATACAAGTCTTTTCGATTTTATAGAACAAAATTTTCGATATTACTGCTTTTGATTGAAGAATTTTTTTTAAGGTTTTAATAGTAGGCCAGAATCCTTAATAGACAAAAAACAGTGAACGCATTTCACTGACATAAAACCACTGGAAATATCATTATGCAAAGACAATTAATAAACAATGTCATTTGAAAATTTTCTCTACAAAACTTCGTAAAGACTATTTTTGAAATTATTAGAAGCAGAACAATTATTATGATTGGTATGATTTTTTTAAATAATTTTATCACAAAGGTATTTTGAACTTTAATGTTATTAGAATAACGCAGTCAGCTACTGGTAGATCTTACT
Source organism: Elophila nymphaeata (assembly GCA_955850985.1). NCBI lineage: Eukaryota > Metazoa > Arthropoda > Insecta > Lepidoptera > Crambidae > Elophila > Elophila nymphaeata. Next base: position 21,477,984 of record OY039072.1, read on the forward strand.
ACCCAATAAGGATAATATAAAAAAAATAAAATTTATTGGAGCTGTATGGAAATGATAACAAAACTGATTGATAATGATTGCATACGTAGTCTTATTATTAGCGTACTAGAGATCCACTTGCGACATTGTCCGCGTCAAACTTTTTTTTTGCAATAAAATATAGGCCATGTTTTTCAGTGAAAAAGGAGTTTTTGAGCCTATTAATTACAAACATACAAATCTTTTCTCATTCCCCCCGAGCGCGCTACTAAAAGCCAAATCATTATAGTTTTCATACATGTATACAACAGTTAGACAGCTGTCAACGGTTAAAATGTATCACAACGATAAAGATTTGGTCTTGGTAAAAACGTTGAATATAGCCCCAGGTAGGTAGGTCAGTCGATTTTCATATTATATTTTTAAATGAATAAGTAATCCAATGAAATATACACTTTACAATTCACATGCCAAACGTAAGAGACAAATCAACTTATAAAAATGCAAATAAACAACATCTATATACATTATTTAGTCATGCAATTTGATCATATTGATTGGGATTGAAATTTATTATTTCAGTTCATCGTACGAATAAGTAAAATTAAAATGACTTTAAAAGTATCTAAAATGGTATTTTCAGTCCCATTCTTTATAAAATAATATTAAACATAGCTGGATAGTGTAATTGAAGTATCGGATTTGTTACTTTATTAATTTTAACATATAGTAATCAGCACTCAAAAAGAATATTTTAGAAATTCGCTTGTGTAAAGCCTGAATTGATTGATTGTAGAAGGAGGACAATATACAATATACGCATTTTTATATTTCTTCATTGCTTATTAGAAATAAGAATTGCTTGTTAAGTTTAATTTCAAGTAATATTAAAATTTGACTAGTCCTCTTTCTATAATAAATTAAATGCATTTATTATTCAAAGATAAAATAATATAGAAAAAGATACCCGCTTCGTTTGGTAGTTAATCAATCGTAATGCAGTAGTTAGTGCAAATTTCTTATAATTGCTTTAATACACACACCTGAAACACTTCCATTACAATATCCTAGCACACAAAGCACAAAAATACACTAAAAAATAAAATACACATAACTATTTACATAATCACATTACTAAAAAGACCTATCATGTCACCAGAAGACTACGCAGAAGTTTCGACGTCGACTCGCCGTCACAGTGGTGGTAAGGTGACTATGAATCGCCCTCAATAGCCGCTGTCACACGCACAAGAGTATAGGTGTACTAATCTTGTGCAGTGGCCAGCAGCTGCTTTGGACTTCATTCTCCAGAGTTTCCTTGACGCTGGTAGCAGAAGACATCGAATCACAAGCTTACACGTCACACCAGAGCTTTTGCAAGAACATGAACACGTGACTAAGCTAGAGAATTTCTATTAGAAAAAGAATAAGAAAAATCTCGTTGTTGTGTTTTTAGTAGCGTTAAATAACAAACCCAAGACTTATTTAATGCTACGCGAAAATTTTACATTACATCGTTTTCATCATTACATCAAATGTATACTTCTTTAGAGGAGTAGGTAATATTGTTATCACCAATCCACTCAACACCATAGGTAACTCATTAAATTTGTTTGAGCCTATCGTCTGGGTTGAAGTATTGATAGTGTCATAAAATAAACAGATACCAAATAAAGTTTGTCTACGATTACTTAATTGTATAAAGAAATTAGATATAACTTTTAAATTCGCTTCGATTACATTTAAGTAATTTTGTGACTTCATTTTAGGAACTAGCGGTGAAGATATAGTATGAATCGAAAGGAGTGAACGAGCACCAAATTACCGAGATACATCAGCTTTTAAAACAACTACGAGAAAGAACTTTATTAACAAAAACACAACATGTCTCATTTAATTACTTGTTTGTATATAACAGCACGGTTTCTTTTTATAAAATATTCACCTACGTTACTATAATTTTATATAAAATATTCTTACATACGTTTTAAAAAACGATTAGTGGCTCTACTCATTTAACAATTAGCTAAGCTTTTTAAGTTTAAACAATACCTTTCTAATGAGTTATTAAAGTGTTTAACAACGTCTCACAAATTTTTAAATTTCGAAGGAGGTCGAGAAATATTATAAAAACCGAAAGAGTATTTAATGCGGATAATTTAAAAGTATTAAATGGTGTGGTATTCGGTGTCGCGGGGACGGATGGGGTAAAAAACAAAGGTATCAAGTAGCGAAGCCTTGCTAGTCCACGGAAACCATATTACCGGCTTAAGTTAAGGCACGCACACACGAACATATGGCACTAATTCTATATGACCTGCCAATAGAGGGCAAAACGATAATTTTAAAACGATAAGCTAATTTGATTATTCTTAAATAAAACATTCTCGATGTTTTTTTAACGCAAATAAATAAACGTTTATATGTACTTAGAATGAGAAAACATTGGTTTCTAATTGTTTCATTATAGTTTTGTAGTTGAAAGTCTGTTATATTTGTTTCATAAATAAATTATTCAATGCTAATTATTTTTTACTGAACTAATATTGAAAAATTATATCGCTTTTTTACCTAACGTAAGTCGTTATGAATAAAAAATCAAAAAATATTTCGAAATTATTTCGTTAAGTTTATTATATAATGTATTGTTTTAAGCTTTTTCATTAAAAAAAAAGTTTGTATAAGTTTAAATATTAATTATATATAAGAGTTTTTATGTAAGTACGTTTAATTCGTACTTATATTTGTTAATTAAATACGCTAGGTTTAATATTGCACTGTTCATTTTGTATTAAAACAATAAAAAAATAAAGAAATTAATGACACGAAGTAAAACATTAACACAAAGAAAAACTAAGATTCCGATACTCACTTGCAGCACACAAAAAAAAACACAATGAAACCTCTTTACAGAAGTCACTAAAAAGTTTTGTTGTGGAAAAAAACTGAATATTAAATGGACGTGTTCGCGCGGGGTGCGTCGGGGTGCAAGTGAGTCGACGAAGGCTCTACGGTGTGCTTAGCCTGTGTCTGTCAGCACCCTTAATTTTATTATGGTACAAGTAACAGGCGTCGTGTGACGGCAACAAAATTAGATTATGCGAGTTGGATATACTATGAAAATGGATTGTAGGTCTCTAGATGTAGGTTAACATGGATACACGTAACTGGTGTAAAAGATTTTAATTTCTATTGTTAATATTATATATTTATATTATAAGTAGGTAGGAGCATCTATATTTTGATACCCTTGAAATTTTACTCAAATTTAAAACGAGCAAAAAACCAAAATATGTATATTACAACTTTCAGTTTTTTTTATTAAAACTTAAGGTTGAAACATGCACAATAGAAATAGATCATCGACTACTATATAACTCGTTGTTTACTTGTAAAGGCTAACGAAACTATTCGGTATATATCCTACTAATATTAAAAACGCGAAAGTTTGTATGGATAGATGTATGTTTGTTACACTTTCACGCAAAAACCACTGAATGGATTTTAATAAAAGTTTACAATAATATAAATCATACATCAGAATAACATATAGGCTATAATTTAATATATTAATCCTGCGCAGACGAAGTCGCAGGCAGAAGCTAGTTAGTAATATTTAATTAGGACTTAAGGTGCCTACATTTGTGAATTATTACATACATACATATATCACGCACACGTTCGTTATCCCAAATAGGATTGAGCAGAGCTTTAAGTAACGTTTTGTTACACATACCTACAGGATAATTTGGCAGTATGGAGTGCCTTCAATAGTGACAGGTTGCCAGCCTGTTGCCTATTCTCGAATTCTCCTGTATATTAAAGGCAATCGTTACTGATTGATCTATCAACACACCACTTAAACCACTGCGCTGTTTGTCACGAAAATAGTTATTATGATGTAGGAATCACATAAAATTCAAAAACAATTTCAAAATTCACCCACTAAGGGGATGAACCGGTGTCCAAAATTTGTATGGGGAAACAACTACGTTACTCAGAATTTAACGCGAGTAAAGTAGTGGCCAAAAATTAGTTATTTATAAATTTTTAATACAATTTGTTAGTAATCTAAAAAATGACTGTTGAAATAAGTATTGTCTTTATGAATTAAAAAGTTCTACTATAGGTGCACTTAAAATAATAAAATTTTGTACAGTTTTTGAATCCGGGATTAATGATTAAAGTTTTATTCAATAAATGTGTTTAAAATGCTATTTTATATGTATTATTAATATGAAAAGTCTTAATTATCTCTGTATAATATTCTATTTTATAATTACACATATCGCTAGTGGTTTATATTTAGACCATAAACTATTGAACGAAGTATGGAACAATTTAACAATAATTTAATTAATGTTTTTTTTTGTATTTTTGCATGAATGTTATGCAATAAATTATTATGTTACATCAACGCAGTGGACACCCTGATACTTCAAGCTAATAGTTTTTGCTACTATAGACGAAAATATAGATATTTTATCTATCTACTATCTGATATCAAAGTATATTCTTACAAAACTTTCATTTACTGTAGAAGTCGTCTTTTTATCAGTTGTACAGTAACATAATTATTATAGCCTTATATGCTAGAACAGAGTAGGCATAGATAGTATACGGTTACGGTAAGCACATAATGGCAGAATAGGTCGGGGGTAGATGAAGCCCCGCGAGCGAGGTCGGCGCCTCCCTCATTACAGGATTATGAACTAACCGCCACAAAGATTTAAACCTGTCGCGCGTGTCCACTGTCTAACGGTTTCTTCACTAAGCTTAAGCTAAAATACCTATTTTTAATTATATATATATTTTTTTAAATGATGTGTCAAAGAAGATTGACCAAAAGGATATTAAGTATTAAGAATTGGAAGTGAACGGAGATACAGGTCAGAGAAGTTTTAGATGGACGGTTATCGATCAAATATCGGCAAATGTTTGTGTGACGAACACGAATATTTGTTGACGAGTCATGGTTGTTTATATATGTATTTATTTATATAAAAATTTTAAATAAATATAAAACATATTGAAAATAGGCCCAATCGCCGAGCATTCATGAGAACTGTGATGCGATAAAGAGGCGTGAAAAATCACATGCAGGTCGGCAGGGCGAGAGTGGATAATACGTTGGTTTATCTCTCGCGAAAGCTATCTTCGCATTTGGATTCCACTTCTGCTTACCATCAGCTGGAATGGAGTCACTTGCTTGACCCTTCTATAAAGAAAAGCGAAAAGATCGTAGAGAATGAAAAGAACTAATCGCTACCTTCAATAATGGGAGAAAGGCGTAACTTTATGAAAGTATGTACACACTTTAGTACCTTGTCATTATAACCGATCATACATAATGGTGGCACTAAAGTGTTAATCTACTTCTGATGCTGATGGAATGTCAAGCGGCGGTTCAATAATGTATAAGTGAAAGAAAATTGAGAGGATTTTAATAAAATATATGAGATAAAAGAAAAAAGTTATTAGCCGTAGCCAAAAAGGGAAAGAGAGCTATATACATTGTATATTTCATCGTTAGTACCAATGTATTTTCAACAAAAATGACGTTTTAACATTAGCCCTATCAATATCAAAGTTTTATTTATTGATTAATTGTATGATTAGATTAAAGTATCTTCATAAAAGAGAGTTATTACCTTTCATTTTACTATCTTAATAAAACAAAACAGTTAATTTGTAAAATGAGTACCATTATTATTGTAGTCAGAAGGTCGAAAACGCCGCTGCCATATATTCTTTATAACGACTGCAAAAGGTAACTACCAAGTTGGTCTATGATGACTCCCCAAAAGATCCTCTACTGGATTTCTCTCTGGATAGGAAGCCACGTTGATTTTAGTCGTAAAATAGCAATCACATAAAAGGCAAGTTGTATTTTGAAATGCTGAAGTGCAAACCATCAGGCTAGTATGCTCGTGGTTGACCTCAGAAAGATCAAATAATAAACGCAATTAAAATTTTATGCTCTAAGAAAGTAACTAGGTACTTTTTAAATAATTGTTAACAGTGTTAACCTTATAACTATTCTTACATAATAATGACTTAAGTCAATATCGCGTCGTGTGCGACAATGGAACTAGATCTGTCCAGTAACGACCGATATACAGTGTTGCTCCTACATATTTAAAGAGGGTATTTAAATTATTCTATATAAAAATAATTGATTACGGCAAATTATACTAAATGCAATTGGACAATACACCGTCTTCGCTATCTAGACGCGGCGTAGGAATTAGACCCAGAGGTGCCGGGTTCGATCCCGAGAGGAGTACAAATTTGTGCTTTGCTTAGTTGGTGGTAGGGATAGTTTTAAGTCGCATCTTTTTTGTGACGGACAATATTTTCTGTACCTATACCGCAAACATATAATATAACACGCCTTATTACAAAACGACTCGACGAATTGTAGTGTGTGAGAATTGTTAATCAAATAAAACCGTAGTAGATTCTATCAATATTAGTCTGTGTTATCGAATGGATATCGCTTATTATTGGTAGGTTCAGGTTATTTTTTTAAGACCATGCGGAGTGGAATTATTGTCACTCATCACTCTCACACCTGCCTCAGCGTATGTATGTGATTATGGTACTGAAGCCTTTTCGGAATCCGGCTTGTTCGGGAGGCTGGAAGTCGTCAAACCTGCGCACGAGACGATTCGTTATAACTCTTGAAAACAGCTTGTAAACATGACTCAGCAGCGTGATGGGTCTATAGTTCTTCAATTGGGCTCTGTCGCCCTTTTTGAAGAAGAGTCTCACCACGCCGCCATGCCATGCCTCTGGCGTTTTGCCCTCGAGTATAACGGAGTAACGGAGAATAGCCTCTGAAGAGCTTTCAGGACGGGTCGTCCACCTGCTTTCAGAAGCTCCGCTGTAACTCAGTCATCACCCGGCGCCTTGTTGTTCTTAAGCTGTTTAAGAGCTACACTAATCTCGTACAGGCTGACGTTCGGGATATCTTCGGTATAGTGTCGGGTTAATTTGGCTTTTGGATCGGTGGCCTGAATGACAGGTGTATGTGATGTCGCGTAAAGCTGTTCGTAAAAGTTTTCAATCTCGGCCAAAAGCTCAGGTCGTGATGTAACGATTCTGCCGTCCTCTGTCTTCAGTTTCGTCAGCAAGCTCTCTTCAAGCGACAAATCTCTAGCGAACACTTTGGAGCCTTTGTTCCACTCGATGGCCTCTTTAATACGTTCTGTATTAAATTGGCGTATGTCGCGAGTTAAGCACTTGGAGATATGTTTGTTGAGCTGCCGACGCCGACGAGCATCTTCAGAAGACTGCAGAACCATCCCTCGTCTTTCCTCCATCAGCTTTAATGTGGGCTCTGAGATTTTCTTCGCTTTTTTTGTACGGCTGGGTTTGAAGAGTTTTGAACCCACCGTAAGAACAGCTTCCACGAACCTGTCATTGCAAGTGTCCACATCTATGCAGTCCTCCAGGCATTCGAAGCGATTTTGCAGTTCGAGTTGAAAGTGCTCGGGGTTTTGGATCTGGATGGCTTCAAGGCGGAGCGTAGACTTCATCAGTCGATACCTTTCGGATTTGACGTTGAGATTCAATGAGCCTCTTACCATTCGGTGATCGCTTCCCGTGTTAAACGAATTGATCACAGAGACATCATTGAATATCCGAGTCTTAGTCGACATGATGAAGTCAATCCTACATACAATTATACATACGCTGCGGCAGGTTATACAGAAGACTGAGGAGTATAACCTGCCATTATGCTTAGCGTTCGTGGACTATGAGAAAGCCTTCGATTCTGTCCAGACCTGGGCAGTGCTCCAGTCACTCCAGAGGTGCCACATAGACTACCGATACATCCTGCTGCACCGACCCGAAAAAAATTGGAGCAGGGTAGGAAGATTATGATATTTTTCAAAATTACACTAGCAAATTATGTTGTAATTTTCATCAGGTGCGCGATTTTCCTTAGATGTCAAATTACTCTTATTAGTTCACTTCATGCCGTCGACCGAAGATTGCAGTGATTAGAACCAATCAATAAGCTGTAGTTACGGACATGTGACATAAATGATACATTCGATAAATACGTTCCCTGTAAAATTGCTGAATAACTCAATACTTACGTGCACGTGCGAGTCTTTTAAAAATTGATATCCACTTGATACTGTACCTGAGTATTGTACCTTTTTACCTATTAAAAAAATGTTATTTTGAGTGATTCGGCTTGTTTTATGCACTTTTTTATGATAGAATATCATAAAAAAGTACATGTCCATCACACATTGTATTCTTAACCGGAGGATCATAAAATTATGCTTAGCACCTAAATTGAAAGGAATGTCTGTACCTATCTAACAATAACATAAAATGATGGTGGGTCTTAAAAGTTAAACTACTTACTTAGTTTATTGAATTATAAAGAAAAACTTTTTACAAGATAAATGATTCAAATGCATGGGAATGCCCAAAAATTACGCATGTAAAACTGCAACTTAAATTATATTGATAATTTTTTATTGATCTGTATTGATGTTTTGAAATCATTACGAAATTGTAAGCTGTGGAGTTTCTTTCGCCATTTTTTTCTCCATCTCAGCATAATAATAACTATTTATGTGAAATAATTATTTCGTCCCGAAATGGTGATAGGGCTTTTGACGATTTGAAAGTACTTAGCAAAGTCCATTTAAATAAAGAGCTTTTTCATTTCGTTTCAATCGATTATAGTCCGGGTAACATAGGCTACATTTTAACCGACTTTAACAATAGGAGGAAAATTTTCCTTGTAAACCCCGATTTTGAAGGATTTAATTTCTTTCTTTTTTCTATAGTCGGGTTACAGTGCTTTAAACTTTTTGCTTGAATTGTATTAGGTTGATAACTGTTTTCAAACCAGAAATGAAAGTTAACAGTCCATTAAATTACTAACCACTGAATGGTGGTCCACGTTTGACTTCATCCGTGATGAAGATCATGGCACATGTAATATAGGATTAACCAAAAATCTTGATACGTGGTATAAATCCTGTTTTATTTCATTTAAATTAACTTGTTAGTTTCCACGGAAGTATTCTGTGGTCTAAGATTGTCTTACCATAGAGCACCCTCAGTTTTTCATACATTATTAGACCGCATTGTAAAGTTCCGCTATGATTAAACGTCAAGCGCGAGCGTTATTGAACGAAATTTCTGTATTTCGTTGGTACTAGGAACTAATGGTTCTAATATATTCTAGAGCATGGCAGAGTGGTTTTTAAACTGCCTTGCGAATTATAAAGGCTGTTTTGAACCTACGACCTTTCGGGATCGTCGCGATTGTTCTTAACTGAGCTACACAGGACTGTCTGATTATTTGCTCTCCATTGGAGCTCACGTGCAATCTTAAAAGTATCCTGTCTTTTTATATCCTACTCGCCAACTATATGAAACTTGTAAGGTATTGACTGTACGCCAAATCTCCATAATGCACATACTGTGCTCCCGTTTGATAAAAATGTTTTACTAAAAGACGAAAAGATGCAGTTCAATCAATACCTGGAAATTTAACTATACAAATACATTCTTTTCATTTATAGGTCCTTTATTATATAATAGAGTAAATAGATTATTAAATATTTCTAAACTAAATTATTATAATTTTAAGAAATTTATATTTAAGTATCTCCAAAGTTAATCATAACATGAGGAGTTAATTAATCTCTAAATAACTAGAATTAATTCGATTCAGCTTTTTGGTATGGTTGTATAAATAATCACTTTGAAACTAGAAAATGCACTGAAAAAAATCGACCAGATCCAGGCAGCTTCCACCACAATCCGGCGATTGCGGGGGAAGCTGGGTTCGATTCCCGCCTAGGGCAGGTCAAAGTCGAAGTAAAAGTGAAAATTTCTTTATTCATTTAGGTACAATTTCTATCCTTAGAAAGTCAATTTTGATGCCATCGGTTCAATAGTCTACCAGGAGGCCTTGTTCGATTCGAAGGTCGATTGTTTTTTAGTATATTTTCTAATTTAAAAAATAATTACGCGTTTGTAAATGCAAAAATAATTCCATAATCACCTTGACTTGTAATTTTCTAAATGTGTTATAAGTTGTGCAATTAGATATAAGGCGTGGCGTGTAAGCACTTCCTCGCCTGAAACACAGGTCAGCCAAACAATAACTATCCAAACTATTACCTTATTTTTATTTTGTTTTTTGTAGAAATCATTTACTTTACGTATGAATAAACAATTTATTTATTTATTTATCACGACTAATAAATTAAGTCTTTTGTCTCTGATTGTAATTTGGTAAAATAAAACAAATCTTGCAAATCATGCCACATAAAGTTACAAACAAAATTATATGGTGTTGTCTTTATTTCTTTTATAAGGAAGGATCCCTAAACCGTGCAATAGATTAGAGGGTGAAGCCCGAAGCCCCGCGGAAGTCGTGTCCGTCCACCTGACACCGGACGGCGTCTATTGTACCACCGTATACGGTTACATCAGGAAGCGGCACTAATAACGTTACTTAATTAACACATTTTACTAATTATACCTAAAGAATGTATATTAAAATGCCACACCAATCACCAAAATAATTCTGCCAATATAATAAATTTGAAAGGTTCCTAGATGTTTGGGTGATTGATGGATTTGTGTGAAATTTGGCACACGGGTAGATCATAGTCTGGTTTGAAACTTTTATCACCAATTATGTTCCTTTATCTGTAGTTGGCGATGGAGCATACCCTGCGGCTTAACCTCAGGCTTAACAATGCACTAAGTACATAATCAGGTCTATATTTAATCTATCAAAATATAAGTAGGTACATCATAATAGTTTCATTTTTGTGTTTACGAAAATTACCTAACTTGAACTGTAATAGTTAACCAGCAATGTACTTTTAAACTACTGTATATGTCACTGTAACCTCTTTATAAAAAATAATATAGTTTGGTATTGTCATTGTATTGTCAAGTAAATAAACAATATTTATAAATATGATGAGTGTATTTTAATTAAGAAATACTAAACTGGAAAAAACTAATCTTGAGTGAATACATTGACCCTAAGCCAAGTATCTGGGCAAGACAACATAGATTTATTTCTAGAATTCAACACGATGGTGAATCTATTATAAATTATTCATACGAATTAAAACATTTAGCGCTAGAATGTGACTTCATGTGCACTCATTGCAATAAGACAATTGCAGATAATTTTCTGAGTCTACAATTTATTAGAGGCATACGCGATAGAGATATTCGTACGCAAATTTTACAAAATCAAAATACAATAAAATATTCGGAACTAGTACAGTCGGCATCATTAATGGAAATTGCGAAGAACGATAATAATACTATAGATTTGAAATACTCTTCAGATATTAATACGGTACGATACAAACAACAAAATAAAAAAGTATTTCCTGAAAACAGAATATCATTTAATGATTTAAAAGGTAAATGTTTCCGCTGCGGTGGAACTTCACATAGAGCTAATACATGCAAATTTTTAAATGAAACTTGCTCTAAATGCAAAAAACGGGGACATATAGCAAGAGTATGTTTACAAACTTCTTCTATTAAACCCAACAAACAAATTGCAGAAGATTATACAGTACACGAAGAAGATATATGTGACATGAATATTATTCGTTCAAACGTAACGGACAAATTTTTGATGACTATTTATATAGAAAATAAGAAGACTTTTATGGAACTCGATACAGGTGCAGCATTGTCATCTATGTCTTATGAAGATTTTAAAGAATTAAATTTAAACAAAAAAATCTTTAAAACGGACATCAAGCTCAAAACCTATACAGGAGAAATTATTGTACCTTTTGGAGTTACATATGTGACGTACACTTACGATAATCAAACGGCTAATGGTAAATTATACATTATCAAACAACGAGTATTGAAAACTGACAGACCAAAAAATGTAAACGAACTTCGAACTTTTTTAGGCATGGCCAATTATTACAATAAATTTATTTCAAACCTTTCAAGTATTGCATCACCTCTTAACAATTTATTAAAACGAAACAGTATTTTTTTCTTGGACCAATGATTGTGAAAAAAGTTTTGAAATGATAAAAAAAGAGATTGCTAACGACAATGTGTTAATACATTTTGATCCTAAGAAAACATTGGTGTTAGCCACTGACGCTTCACCGACAGGGCTGGGAGCTGTACTATCTCATCGACTGCCTAATGGTGATGACAGACCAATTGCTTTTGCTTCACGATCACTTAATAATAGCGAGAAAAAGTACAGTCAGATTGATAAGGAAGCGATGGCAATATATTGGGGTCTAAAGAAATTTTACCACTATTGTTACGGCAGAAAGTTTATTTTAGTGACTGATCACAAACCCTTAACAACAATTTTTCATCCAGGAAAGACGTTACCCTCAATGAGCACAATGCGCTTATTCCATTACGCACATTTCTTATCAGGTTTTGATTATAACATCGAATATAGATCTACCAAAGAAAACGGGAATGCAGATTATTTATCACGTTTTCCTGTTGATAAACCTAACCATCAGTTTGATCAACATTATGTATATCAACTACAGCAAATGTATATAATATCAATAAATCATAACAAATTAACTGACGAAGCAAAAAAAGATGATGAATATCAAGCATTAATTGAAGCTTTACAAACTGGTACAGATTTAAAAAGATTGGGCTATAACAATAACGAACTTACCCTACATGATGATCTTATATTCAAAGGAACAAGACTTATGATCCCCATCACATTACGAAAAGAAGTTTTAGATGAACTACATGCTGGACATTTGGGTATATGTAAAACGAAGTTACTGGCCAGAAGTTACGTTTATTGGAAAAATATTGATGACGATATTGAAAAGATGGTGAACAGCTGTCGAGAATATAGGATTAAACAGAATGAACCGGCTAAAGCTCCACTACATCACTGGGAACAGCCGACAGGTCCTTGGCAACGAATCCATATTGATTTTGCCGGCCCTATTCATAATCATTATTTACTCATAATCGTTGACGCTTACACAAAATGGATTGAAATCATTCCGACTAAAACTATAACTACTTCATGGTGCATAAAAACTCTCCAAGAAATTTTCTCTACATTTGGCTTGCCCAACATTCTAGTTTCTGATAACGGAAGACAGTTCACTTCAACAGAATTTGAGAATTACTTACAAAGGTATAATATTAAACATAAAAAATCGGCGCCGTATCATCCTGCCACCAATGGCCAAGCTGAGAGGTACGTGCAAACAGTAAAAAATTCATTAAAGGCCATGACGAATGAGGGAGGCGATATACATAGTAAGTTACTAATTATTAAATCACAGTTAAGGCGTACACCGCACCGAAGCTCGGAAATGAGCCCGTATGAGTTAATGTTTGGTAGGAGTATTAGAACCCCTCTACAAGCTTGGTTTGGAAAGAACGACTACAGAGCGAACCCGATAGTCAGGGATGACGGCCAATTGAGGTCATTCCAGCCGGGTCAGAGAGTTCAAGCCAGGAACTACGTCCTGGGGGGGAGCAAATGGGTGTTCGCTACCGTCCGTAGGAGGCTGGGTAGTCTCCATTATGAGATTGAGACTGATCGGGGAGAAATATGGAAGAGACACCTAGATCAGCTGCTAGCTACTCAAATTTGAGGGGGAGGACTACTGTATATGTCACTGTAACCTCTTTATAAAAAATAATATAGTTTGGTATTGTCATTGTATTGTCAAGTAAATAAACAATATTTATAAATATTGTGAGTGTATTTTAATTAAGAAATACTAAATAAACTATACTCCTATACTCTTTAGGAAAATAAAATCTATCTAGACGATTAGTTCTATATCAACTTTTTACTTTTTACTCATTTAATTAATTGCATTATGAAAATAAAAAGTAGAAGGAAAATTAAATCTAGCGATGTATTTTTAAAGAACTTAATATAAATTAATGGCCCATTTTTGACAACAAACCAAGGTCCGCATTACAGAATGACACTCAGAAATCAATCATGTCTTAAGAATCGTTTGTCACTTTCTGTCAAGCACAAAGTGATAGAGACGCACGATGATCAAGTCAGCGTTGATTCATGAGACTCATTCTATAATACGTGCCTGAATCTATCAAAAATGTCCAATTGATTATGATTCATGCAGTATAGAGGCTTGTGGGAAGTTCTACGGGTTCCACATATAGACAGAGGGATATCATCTCTGCCTAACATAAGTAGCAGGAATCTTTGATTGTATATCTTGAAGCACCGCCGTTTTTGTTACGCTGTGCAAGATTTTATAAAGAGAGAGTTTTAGTCATGGTAGGTCACACAGCATACTCGCCGCTCCAATTTGAAGTAGCCCAAATAATTGTTGGAAGGTGACTAGGACTGACAGCGCGCGAGGCGAGTGTCACGTGAGTGTTGAAGGCGTCTGCTTACCACCTGGCAGAACACTTATATTGTAGGGATAATATTAAAAAGTAACCCTATAAGAAAACTTATATTGTAGGGCTAATATTAAAACAACATAAAACTTTGACATATGACCCACGGATTGAAGTTAAGAGAAATGCTCGAAAGTTCAAAGTAGCAACTATTCCTAAGGTTAGAACAGGATTTGGCAGAGTACAGTTTGAGTTTCGGTCTTCCCACCTTTATAATAAAATAAACACAGAACTAGATATATATAAAAAATCAACCTACGAGTGTAAGTCGGCAGTGGTAAACTGGGTACAAGAAATGACTTACGCTGAAATTGAGACCTTACTTCAGTATTATATACACCCATTTACACACACATATACATATACACATTCTAAAACTATAGTAATAAATAAATAGAATCATTATATAAAATCGATATGTTAAATTAGCTTAAGCACTTATTGTAATGCAGAGCGTTACCTCCTGGCACAGGCCTAAAAGGAGGCTCCGTCAACTAGAGTTAAGTTTTAACTAGTAAGAAATAAAGAATTTTGATGTTTTGATTTTTTCTTTATTTTCTATATAATATGAAAATTTCTATTGATCTTCTTTGTTGAATTCGGTTAAAAAGAGCAATATCAGACTGTCTGAAGGATGACCTTACCTAGCTCCATAATTAAATACATTTTATTGAATTGTATTTTTTAATCTAATTGTTGTTTGATTGTAGTAATTGATTTGATATGTTTCTTTGTTTCCACTTTGGAAAACCCTAAGTCTGTGCATGCTGTGTACAATAATTTAGGATTACGAGTCTCAAATGAGGGTCAAACTGAAAGTTCTTAGAAAATCAAAATTGACCAAACTAGTTATTAGTTTTATTATATCTTTTCAAAATAGTGTCCATTCTCATCAATACATCGCTGTATCCGATGGAACCACTGAGAAAAGCTCGTCCTTAGAGGATACTATCACCATCCTTTTTCCCACGCTTCGTCCTCTCTTCACTTTGATTGGAAACTCCTCGGAAGAAAACATCCATTGAGACTGTCATATAGTTTCGGGATCAGAACAGTAATTCCGGCTTTTGTCACCCGTAAGTATATCGAACACAGCATTTGAATCACCTCCGTTAAATCTTTGATTCATATTACGGCACCAATCAATAGCACGGAGTTTTAGGGCCTCGGTGAAATTATGAGGTATCCACCATGCACAAAGCTTCTTGACCGCTAACTGTTCATGCGGGATTTTGTGCACTCAACTCTGACTGATACCGTCAACTCTATCATACGCCGCACAATACTGATGATATCTTCAAACGTCGCAGTAGAAGGCCGTTCCTCACGCCGTAGTGCGAGCAAGTTTGAACTCACTAAGCCAGCTGTAAGCCCTGGCACGAGATAGGGCTCTGATCATAAAAGGCCAATCGAATACTATCATAATTCATAACTTTCTTGTGGACTTAAATGACATCGAAAGTCATACAAAATCATTGCACGAAATTTTTCTCGCGTTGAATTCATGCTGACGTGACTCATACAATTTTCAATTTGCCGCCAAGTCGTAAAACAAATGACAAATGAATGTAATACTTACTCAATAATAATATCAGCAAAGAGTTCCATTTTCAACCGACTTCAAAAAAGGAGGAGGTTCTCTATTCGACTGTATGTTTTTTTTTTTTTTTTTGTATGTTTGTTCCGCGATTACTCCGTCAATTATGAATCGATTTTGAAGATTCTTTTTTCGTTAGGAAGGACATACTCCAAAGGTGGTCCCGTATAAATTATACCGAAATTGGTTCAGTACTTTTTTGTTAAAATGATAATTTCATTGGGGATGATATAATAATATCGTCCACGAACACAAAAATAATGTCAATTTTTTTTTTGAACTTGCCATTACCTAATATGCAATAGTGAAATTTTGGTTAGTAGGTCCAAAAGTCAACACATAAACTATGACAAATTATTCTATGAACTTAAGTTAAATAACTAGGTTCATAGTTCATTAACTTACCATTCATTTTGAATGAATGGCAGGCATTTGTAATGAGATATAGGTCTGAGACGTGATATTATTTGTTAACCGACTTAAAAAAAAGAGGAAGTTCTCTATCCGACTGTTTTTTTGTGTATGTTACCTGATTACTTCGTCAATTATGAGTATTACGACTCGATTTTAATGATTCTTTTATAGGTACGTCAAGATCAGAGATGGCCCGTATAAATTTTATCTATATAAATTCGACCCTTTTTGAACAAATCAGTAATAGCAAGAAAAACGTTTTAGTTAAAGTTTCCATTAAGTTTTAATGAGCGCCTAGTAGGCCTATCCGTTTTCAATAAACTTTATTTCCACTAAAAATAATAAAATAAAATATTTTTAGCAAAAAAATAGGACAACCGACTTCAATGCGTACAAATTTAAACTAAAAAGTAAGAAATAAATAATATTTTTATGAATTAGTTGAAAAGAGCGTCATAGAAAACCAAGGAAAGTATTGATACACATTTATAA
The DNA here is from genome assembly GCA_955850985.1 of Elophila nymphaeata. Lineage (NCBI taxonomy): Eukaryota > Metazoa > Arthropoda > Insecta > Lepidoptera > Crambidae > Elophila > Elophila nymphaeata. The sequence goes on from OY039072.1 coordinate 21,494,899, forward strand.
TTCTTGATTTATAATTCATACTCCGATATATTTGGAGTCGGTGCCAGCCTAAGCAAAATAAACTTACCTAATAGATACGAACTTGATTAATTCATTAACTATACATAATAATGAATGATGAAGATAAGAAATAATCCGCCGCTCCGTGAAGTTCGAAAATTGCAAACACTATCCTCCTTGGCTAGCTGGCACCGGCTCCAAATATATCGGAGTATGAATTATAAATCAAGAATTATAAATGTGTATCAATACTTTCCTTGGTTTTCTATGACGCTCTTTTCAACTAATTCATAAAAATATTATTTATTTCTTACTTTTTAGTTTAAATTTGTACGCATTGAAGTCGGTTGTCCTATTTTTTTGCTAAAAATATTTTATTAAAATATAAACTTATTTCTTTCTCGTATACACGTTTTGGACCACCCTGAGTCCAAAAAGATTTTTTTTGGAATTATATCTGTGTGTGTCTGTATGTCTGTGTGTTTGTGCGTTAGCACGATAACTCGAGTATGCTTTAACTTATTGCAACCAAATTTAACATGCATGTATGACATCAAAATATAAGGTTTCTATCAACTTTTGAGTCGTCGATCACGAAAGTTAAGTAACCAAGTGCGCGGTCGGTACTCGGATGGGTGACCAAATTTTAACATGCATGTATGACACCAAATATTAGGTTTCTTTCAACTGTCGACTCGTTTCCGGTATACGAGAAAGTCAAGGGGAGATCACTCCCGATTTTTTTTTATTGTATTGCTTATAAGAAACTAGTTTTAAAAACTGTGTCGCCGAAAAATTCATTTAATCATTAGTTCTGATTCTTGCTTTGATTGTTAAAATCTGTCTATGTACCTATATTAAATAAATAAACCCCTGGGGTTTGAATCTGGGACCTCTGGGTCTGTTTTCGGCAGGCGATCTAATTCACCTTCTAGGCGTTAAGTTTGGATTAGGGAAATCGGTGATACGTGCTTTGGATTTTAGAGTACTCTTCCAGATTTTAAGGTTAAACAAAACGACCTTGGTGACAACATAAAATAATGTATCGGATTGATTTATTATATTATAAGTTTAACTTATAATTTTAATATATTTCTATCTTATCAATATTATGATAATAATAGCTGGTTTTTAGACTCTAATACATTATTCTTTTACATTATTATTTTATCATATGGATTGGTTATTTTAAAATTTCAATTCTAACACCGTCTAAAATTTGAATTTCTCATAGATATCAGTACATATTGCGTTAGCGACAACTTACAATAGAATCGCAAGCCGCGGCGCCGTCCGGCAAGCTCTATAAATAAACCGACCTTCAGATTAAAAATAGACGCCGATCCCTCCCGAGCGAGGTCGGGAAACTGGGTCACTGGGCCTCCCCATCCCTCTCGGAGGCACGCCGTGAGACAAGGACGGGGAATACAGCCTGCAAACCCGTGACGTAGCGTTCGTTCATTGAATTTTACAGGCAAGAAACGTTTACTGGTGCATTATGTTACCGTGTTTAATTATACAATAAGATTTTGGTGTTTATTTTGATATATATTAAGCTTAAATTTGGTAAAAATTACATTAAGATGAAACGTTAGTTTTGCTTAAGTTTTTAATATAGTAATTATCAATAAATACAGAGCTATGGAGTATTACGATTAAACTGTCATCTCAAATTTCGATCTCAATATATGGTATTTTTTTGGTTATGACCACGTTATGACAGTACATGAGGCTAATTTCCCGATTAGCCCTAGGTTCAGGTCGGCGATGACGTCAAGTGCGGGTGTGGCAGAGACCTATGACGTCACGGGAGAGCTCTGACGTCAAAGCGAACGTCCCCCACCCCTAGGCTACAAGGCCCGCGCATACGAATTGCCTCTACCGTTCGTTTTATGGATATTGTTTCTTTGTGGCTTATGTTGATCATGGGGATATGAGGAGAGACATACGGCAGGGCGATGTGCAGAATGCTTTTAAAACTAAAAATTCCCGAAAACTTGACATTGGAAACTATAAGCTAACAATACATATAATATATCGACTGATTTAGCTCATCTGCTTTAGCTGAAAACCACAGTCAAATAGCCAGAATTTATCAAGAAAACTCTTCATGAATTTCCTTTTCATTTTTCATTGCTGGCAAAGTGGAATAGGCATAGGTATTTTGGAGTTGCTAGTTTTCGTACTGTCATTAGGAAATCTCTCGATATTATAATAGCATCATCAGTAGAATAGCATCATCCCATATCCTCCAGTGAGTGTCGTAGAAGGCGATTAATGGACCAGAAAAAAGGGGTATTCATGACCTTATACTCCGTCCACCAATTCGCATTAGGCAAGCGTGGTGGACGACTGCCTAAACCTCCTTCGATGAACCTTGTATCCTGAGTAATAAAGGCTGTTATGATGATTATGATAACAAGAATATTTTGATGATGACCATTTCCACCAACCGTTATGAACTCAAAATTCAATTCTTTCAGAAAATTGTAAACATAAGATTACTTTTATTTTATTATTCAAACAGAAACGATAGAAACCACTAAAGGCTTTTCAACAAACCTTTCAATTGGGGAACAGTCATTCAATTAACTTTCCGAAGATCAAAAGTCGTGATGATTAGTTTTCGGTCACACTCAGCGTCAGTCGAGAGTGTTCTCAACCTCTACAAGCGACGTTTATTTTACAGCAAAAGTTGATGACCAAAACCAAAACTAAATTAATTGGAAGAAGGTTCTGTATAATAAACTAGCGCTCCGACCGCGACTTCGTCCGCGTGAAGCGTGCGCTTTATGTTTTTTAATAAAGCCTAGAGCTACAGTTAATCACGTGATTTAACTACGAGTTAAGACAATCCCATACATTTTGTTCTCAACAAACTTTGTTATCGTTTCTATTTGTTACTTTGTCTACGAGCCCTGGACAGATGTTACTCTAAACTACTCTGCAATCCGGGTATGAAAAGAAACAGATAATAATAATTATGTCATAGGTGCGTGCGTAGTGATTATCGAAAACGTGGACGTCTTTCTTGCTATGTAAAAAGAAAACATTTGAAAATTTTCAACTCAACGCAAATTACTATGAACGTAACATATCTATAGCTTTTAAATTACATCCAAATCTCTAATAGATTATTTCTTTCATAAAGTATCTAGCAGTTCGGCTACCACGTAGAGGCTCTGCCTCCAAATAATGACAGGCTAGCCTTCAGAGGCTAACCACTCATAAGAACGTTTTTTTTCGATAAACTCGATTCACCGTAAGCCTTCTGTAACATTTTCATTGTCTCCGAACACAAAATTCCATTGGCGATGCAAAATTTAAGACAAACTCTTTGTTCGATGTATTTGTCCATTATGAAATTCGCAATACACACTAAATATGATATAACTAAAAACAGCACTGCATTTAATATAAATAACAGATGTAACTCAAACTCCGCGCCAAAATGGAAAAAAAAAAACAAGAAAATAATTTTGGAACCATCCATTCGATACTTTTTGACTGAATGTACATAAATACTGCACCAACCCCAAATAAATAGGTAGCAGAGTAGGAGAAAGAAGATGACTGGTCTTCAGATGCTATACCTTCAGTGATCAAAGAAACAAAACCAGACAGATATCACACTCTAAAACATTTTAGCAGTTTTGCTTTAATTTTTCTTAATGTTTGAAATTCATGTCTATCAAATTAAATAGAAAATGTAAGACAAGAATTTTAAATTATGCCAAATAAATTTAGGAAAATATATATTTTTTTAATTTGTTAGGATTTTTGTGAAATGGAATGTGAATGAAATGAAAGGAATAAGCTCTTTATTTAATTAAATGGACCTTAAATAGCTAAGTACTTTTAAATCGTCAAAAGCCCTACCACTATTTTGGGACGAAATAATGACTTTACTTAAATAATTATTATTATGCTGAGATAGAGAAGAAGTGGCGAAAGAAACTGCACAGCTTACAATTAACAAAACATCTACACTGCATAGATGTACCAATGTGAATAAATTACAATTTTAAATGCGTAAATTTTGGGCAGATCACCCTTTAGTCGACATTGTTTCATCGTCAGTACTTTACTGTTCAAAATTCATGTGAATCATGAATTAGAACAAACTCAATGCTTTATCCCAAACATTTTTTTTTATTTCGATACAGTCACCAACTTGGCCACTATGTACCTATGATCATGTCTTTTCAAACTAAATTGTTTCTAATTTGTATTTAAAATGTAAATTCATTATACTGTGCCATTTACGTTTTCAATAACAAAAAAAAATTGCTGAATATGATAGAATGATGAAAAATTGTAATGTAAAATAACTTAAAGATTGCCTGGAAGAAATTGCTTTATAGCATATAAGGTTGCCTACCTTGTACATTTTCTTTGTATGTTTTTCTAAGCGTGTGTGCAATAAAGAGTTTATTATTATCATTAAAGTTCAATTCCCGCCTGGGGCAGCCCGCAGGTCGATATTTTTCAGTGTATTTTCAAGTTTTAAAAATATTTACGCGTTTGTAAACGCAAATAATATTCCACAAAAGTAAGATATTATTCACACGAGTAAAAACGGGAATGAATCATGCAACGGTAAAGTTTAAAAGTGATTAACGTATTATTCGATTAACAACATAAACTATTTTTTATAATCGAGATGTTTCTGTATTATTAGTGGTAGTAGGTACTTATGCTTTGTCTTTTGTCGTGATAATAAATCATTCGCACGAAAAATGATATTCATAGTACTTTATATGTTTTAAAAGATTATGGTATCGGTCATCACAAAACAGTCTTGGCAGAATAAAACAAAAATATGTTAATCAATAAAATCAACCAAAGCAATCGTAAGGAACAAAATTTACTTTTCGTACTGTAAAGTACACTACGTTCAAAGGGTATAGAACTTTAAAAATATATATTAAAAGGTCATTGTTTTTATACTAATTTTGGCAATTTAATGTAAACTACAGTTACCAGCCACACTCATCGTTAACCTATCAGAGTCTTTGTTTTAAATGTCTCGTGCTGCCCGGGCAACATACGAGGTTTTAGTGATTATAAACATAAAACAATCATATCTAATTTAAAAAAAATGTTTATATCGTTTTAGAACTAAGTGACAAACAAACGTAACTTCGTGTATTATGATTTTATATAATAAAACTAGCTTCCGCCCGCGACTTCGTCCGCGTGGACATTTTACCCCCTTAGGAGTGGAATTTCCAAAAATCCTTTCTTAGCGGATGCCTACGTCATAACATCTACCTGCATGCCAAATTTCAGTCCGATCCGTCCAGTGGTTTGGGCTGTGCGTTGATAGATCACTATGTCAGTCAGTCAGTCACCTTTGAGTTATACATATATATTAAGATATAGGTAGTTATAATTATCATAGGTCTTTAAAATAAGTAAACAAAACTTGTAAACAAATTGTCAGTCGTAATGAAAAAAAAAATCATTGCTCGGCAAAGTCAAAATGTATTGTCATATAGTCATAAGTTTTTTTTACTACAGTTTCGTGACGAATCGTTTAAACAATATTCTCTATTTTTTGCTGCAAAGAATAAACGGTACCGAAAATTCCCTTGCGTGATGACATTTTAAATCGATATGTCATTACAATATACTAATTAATACTATTTGTTTTTATTCGTACAATGTATACCGAATTATTTACCGTTCCTTCTTTTATTATATTGCCAAAAACAAAAACAGTCAGCCGAAAATTAATCTGAGAACTATTCGAACAGATTCGATTCGATGTTTGACATTGAATAAATGAAGGAAGGTTTGGAACTTCATCACCTAATTGCATACAGCTACTTACACACCAGACATTCTCCAGAGTTCTTGTTGTAATAACACGTTTGTGAGTCTTCATTTTTAACTCAATCTTATTGTTACTTGAGATACATTTTCACTTGACAATGTTAACATATTGAATCTTTATGTGTCGCGATTCCATAAATTAAGAATAGAATAAGAACTATTAAGAACTACATTACTACACTACTGCATACAATGCAAGAGGGTCACTTCAGAGTGTCACTTTTATTGAAATTGATTTTTTAATAACAATAGACTCAAAAATTTAAAGGTGTGGGTACCTACTTTATGCAAAAACTCTTATGTGCTTATGAAGTTTTAATCATTTTGTTATTAACGGGTCTCAAAATCTCCTATGTGACAAGGTTCTGAAATCATTACTGGGTGGTAGCCCCATATGTAGGGTCATCTGGGTAGGTACCACCGCGTTCCATATTTCTGCAGTGAAGCAGTTCGCTGTGTTTCGGACTGAAGGGAAAAGTTAAAAATTACTGAGCATGGAAGGAATAATCATCTTAGTGCCCAGGATGGCAACGCACTTGCAGTGTTAAGTGATTTACCCTTAATATTGCAAGTGATTATGCGCGACGTTAACTACAGGTGGGCCGCAAGTTTGTTTGCCATTTCGTAGTTAAAAAAAAATTGGTAAGCTGTGGAGTTTCTTAAGCCGTTTCTTCTCCGTCGCAGCTTAATAATTATTTAAGTATAATAAAAAGTACTTTGCAAAGTACATGTAAATAATAGTAGTTTATGTAACTGTCACATAATATGGGTTATTAAAACACTAGAGGGAGTTGAAAAACCGAGCCTGGGGGAGTTTTTTATATTACCTACGAGTGTTTCAATACCAAATTATGTGCAGTACATACACTACTTTATCTACACTCATACATTAATTAAAGTAAAACAAACATGTTAATGTTACGTTTTCTAAAACAAGTGCTTTTTTTCTCAATTTGAATATGCTTTTTCACGTCGAATATCAAACACAGATATTTGCATTTCTACCAATCACTAAGCGTTCTGCCAGAACTGTCCAATCGGAAGCGCCGTGTTATCTTATGCAGCGAACAATAAGAGGGCGGTAGATTTCTCAACACGACTGATCGAACTAATAGAATAATCTACTATATAAAAATAAGTCGAGTTTTCCTTCCTGACGCTGTAACTCCAGAACGCACGAACCGATTTCCACGGTTTTGCATTCGTTGGAAAGGTCTCGGGCTCCGTGAGGTTTATAGCAAAGAAAATTCAGGAAAACCGACTATAACGCGAGCGAAGCCGCGGGCGCCCGCTAGTTACACACTAAAAACAATAGAATGAGAAGTTCACCACTTGAACTACGTAAATTAATTTTTATTGCACTTAAAATTTACGAAGTAATACGTTTTATTTTTTTATAATTTCATTAAACTTTATTTTATCTTATGTAACATTATTGTAAACTTGCAATTAAGGCCTCACTCTATGCAAAATTATAAAAAGAGCTCAAGGTAAGGATCAAATTTTAAGTTTGAAACTTTTGATTAAAAATTAAATGACTTTCGTAATTTTAAGCAATCAAATTTAAACGGATGTTGTTTCTTTTTTGATTTGATTTCACTAAAAAAAAACATATTTAAAATATTTACTTCCTGCGCAGCTTTTTTGGACTGCGTGTCTTGTGCATGCGTTAAATTCTTACGGTACTTTTTGATATTTTAAACTTTGATTTATAGAGATTTTTGAAACTATGATTTTTTTTAAATCTTTTTATGAATAACATTGCTAATTTTGACAGTTTTTAAGAAAATTTCCAATGAAGGATCTCGATTTATTTAGGTACTTACAAGTTCGATATGCAAATAACGTCAAGCTAAGGTCACAGGGTGATCGTGCTGAAAATAAAGGCTACTCGAAAGCGTGGGCGAACTTTAGTAAAACGCGTGGGCGAGTCTACGGCTACGGACTACGAGCAGACAGAGCGTAGGCGGGCTCGTATCGTAGCACTCGTAGCTACACGTGCTACGACCAATGCAACTTCAAAGTACTTTCTGAGTAAGCTCTAACGCCTCACTTACCTATTTCGAGGCGGCGGATCCGTAAATGGGGAACAAAACATACGCGCATCGTTTCATTATTCAACGGTAACTCGTAACTCAAAGTTAGAGCGGGGAGCACAACACCGCCTACGCGACGGGCAACCCTCGACTGATGGCTACATCCGCGAATTTCCCTTCAGGAGTTAGGCTTGAATGGGCCTGCGCGGCGATTGGTCGGGTCGGCGTGACGTCATCACGAAAATCGCAGTGATGCGGCGGCGGGTGTGTGCGTGAGGACGACATGAATGGGCGCTGGTGCCGCGCCCGCGCCGCGCCTCTCTGACGTCACGGGGCAGTCTCCATTATGCAACTCAGCATCTGAATAACGGCGCGTTATTAATAGCTTCCGGACATCTATAAGTTATTTTAGGGTAACGAAATTGAGATATCAGTCTTTATAACACTAAAATATGTGAAATCGAAGATAAAAAACTTCATTATAATTTTATTGTTAGTTGGCGGCACTTACATACCTAGCTCATGGCATATGCTACTTGTTGTACATGTACAAGTACATGTATTAAAATATTTAGTAAATTTTTATATTATTTCTTCATATTCTTTAATTTTGCCTCATATACAATAAATAATATGGTAAATTAGATATTATTGTAACACAACACTTTATCAACAAAGGAAACGTGAATCTCGGAAATTCATTGTCCGTATCAGTTGTTTTTATCATAATATATGTTTGTTTGCCGATTTCCCTGTACTTACTGAATTTCTCACGCACGTGTAACGTATTAAAACAATATTAACCTTATTTATTTGTTGATGTCAGTATTTACTTAAATATTTGGCACGATGTTTTTGTTAAATATATTAAAGATTTATACATAATAATATATATTTAAATCTGATTAAGTATACCTATTATTATAAAATGTACCATGAGAAATATTATACAGCTGTATTTACCCTATGTTTTTACACAAAGAATTGTCGCGGAATTTTGATCATTATTTATTTACAAACATTTGATTTTCAATCTGTTTCTTCTGTTCTTTTTAAGTACATTAAAAATGTGAATCAAGAATGTTATGAAGAGAATGTAATAGTATACAATCAATAACAACTAGTTATAATATTAATAACAGAAGTAATATGTCGCATTACCGAGACTTGATCAAAAAGGAAAGGAAGGAAGATTATAACATATGCCTCCCTAACATTTTTTTTTGGATGCAAGGTACTGTCCTTTTCGTACCCCTGTCAATGTCTGTACAGACGAATGCAGACCAGAATATCCAAAACGGTAAATTTTTCCTAGTATTCAACCTTATACAAGTGTATAAAGCGCAAAATCGATTAAGAAAATTGTACAGTTTGACCTGGGGCCTTATCGTGCTTTTTACACAAAGTTTTTACCAAAACCAAATCGTTATAATTTTCATACATTTTGACAACAGTTTGACATCTGTCAGCTGTTAAAACGTATGAAAACAATAACGATTTGGTTTTGGTAAAAACGTTGTAAACAGCGCGATCGGGGTCTGGTATGCTGTGAAAACTCACATTTGCATTAATAAGATTAATTAGCATTTTAAATAGATAGGTACATTGCGATGTCTTCCATATTGAAAATAAAATAAATTACATACGTTGCACATATGTATATGTCAACCAGAAGCATCATGACCTTCGAACTTTACTTAGCCAGGTACGTTCCTGAAATAGCTTGCATGCGCCAGGGTGCGTCCGGTCGTTCACCGGTGCAGCCTGCCGCCCCCGCCCCGGCCGCCCCGCCCCGCCCCGCTGTGACCCGGTCACGATGCAACAAGTGAGGGGTATCGACTGCCCCTTTGACATTTAGAGCCCGATCTCGAAGTTCGGTTCCTCGTGACGTCACTATGGTCACGAGTGCTCGGAAACTAAGTTTGGGTGTATTATTAAAATAGCTTTTAATTCTGATTTAATACAATATTTTCTACTTTTATAGAAAATATTATTTGAAAAGAGCGAAGAAGGAGATACAATGAATTAATTTATTACAACCAATTTTGGGTGTAGGGTGATTTTTTGTCGTTAGTGTTTAAAGAACCTTGCATCACTGTGTGGTCACTATCATATTTCCTAACAATTTCTTCTTGACAGAAACAGAATGCTACAAAACTAGGATTTTCTTCCTTTGATCATGTTATTGTAAGAACTGTTTTCCTTTGTCTGGTATTTTTGTTAAAAGGCATTCAAATACAATTGTGTTTGAATTTATATTTAATATTGTCTAAATTTATTATTTACTTGAGAAACGTAGATAATGTTTATTTCATATTGATGTTTTAAAGCATTTCAGTTACGATTTTTACCTTAACACTTTAAGGCTTTTTAAATTAATATAACTAAGTAGCATCACTAGTACTTACCAAAATTTTTCCAGACGTTTTTTAATCATGTTAAAAAAAACTAATACTCATGGTAATGTTTAAATGTGTAACTACAATAATTTTACAGTCGCACATGTCAACGGTTTAATATATTTTTATGAAGTTTTCTGTGAAATCGTTTGTCATTTCAAACAAAGGGAAACTAAAAAATAAACAATACTATACCTGTACAATAGATTAAATAGTAATAATCTGAGGTATTCATTATATTTATGAAAATGCCGTCAATTTCAATGAATCATGCCATTAAGTCGAATATTTTTCAAGAGGCACTTCATCATAAAGTTTTTGTGAGATTTTTAAAACAGTGTTATTGACTTTAAAGCTTTCAAGACCTTAGGTATAGATTTTCTCTGAAGACCTTCAATTTTTGTGATTGAAACATGAACCGTAGCGTATGGTGATAAGGATTTGTTTCAAGCTGCATCTCCCGACCTTCCACTATCCATACAACGGTAACGCCGAGTACACGAATGCAAATTTACTAGAAGATATAGAAATTAGAACCAAGAAAACGTTATAATTTTTAAGGCATATAATTAACATAGACATACTCTCATAGAGACTCTCTAGATCTCGCTATAAAAAGATATTATGTCAATTTATGTAAATGATTTTGATTGTTTAAATCAATTGCAATTCTAATGAAGATGACATTTTCAATGATAACCTAATTATATAAATTATTACTGCTACTTGCTGTTGCTAGCGGAACAAAAAATTATTAATTTTGTAAATAAATAAGCTTTAATTAATAAACAAGTAACAGACATGAATCGTGAGTAAATGTTGTTGAACACTACACAAAGATTTTTACCTATTAGACTTCGTATCAGGACAATAGGGGAGAATTACAGACCACTCCCTCACAGGTGGTTCAAAACTTAATTTTCAATTAAAAGCTATTAGCAAGAGCCACATTATGTAGCCATGGGCCTCGCGTGATCTGTTCGCTTTGTTTGGCGATGAAGACAAGTAAAACAAGACTTCCTCTATACAACGTATAAAATAAAGTAAAAAATATATCTATATATCTAATAATCCGCTATAAATAAGTAGTAGTAATAATTTATATAATTATGTTATTATAATCTAAAAATGTCATCTACATTAGAATTGCAATTGATTTAAACAATCTAGGCGAAATCAGTAAGTACGAGTACTTTATAAAAAGCGCAATTAACCTATTGTAGCTAATATTTGCGATACTCACCGACATTCATCAAATTTTTAGTTTAAAAATCCCAATGAACCTATCCAGTTTAAACTAGCTTGCTTGATGTTACATTCAGGGCTCAAGGCGATTGCGTGCGTCACTACCCAAGGACGGTCACCCTGTATGCTTGGTGACCGCACTATTTGAACAAACTGTATTTTTGGTAATGGTGTTATTTTTAGACGCAAGGATATCACTGTGATTTTTGTATCAAATGAAAAAAGGAGTGGAAGTAACATTGACACATTTTAACCATAATTTCACAATTGTTAAGTATTGCATGTAATAAATAATAGGTTGGGGAAAAAGTTTCTTCGCATTTTTTAAGAAAATTCAAAACATTTTTTAATATGGTTTATTTACATTTAACTAAAGTATGTAGGTACCATTTTGTTCGATAACTTTTTGCCATCTTGTAGGTAGGGACATGATCCCATTGCTATAGAAATGTTGGGACTTCTGGTCAAAATACCGCGACAAGTGGTTTTGGCAGTCCTCTCGTGATGTTATCCTGACACTGCCTAAAGAATTCTGAAGAGACCGAAACAGGTGGAAATCTGAAGGTGCAAGGTCAGGACTATACGGCGGATGCATTAACACCTCCCAGCCAAACTCTCTTAATTTTTGCTGAGTGGCTAAAGATGTGTGAGGTCTAGCGTTATCATGATGAAAAACCACACTCCTTCTGTTGATTAATTCCGGCCGCTTTCTCTCAACTTCTTGCTTTAATCTCATCAGTTGTTCGCAGTAGAGTTCAGAATCGATGGTCCTGCCTGGTGGTAACAGCTCATAATGAATAATGCCCTTCCAATCCCACCACACACACAGCATCGCCTTGTTGCGAGTTAACCCGGGTTTCGCCATAGTCTGTGAAGCCTGACCGGCCTTTGACCACGACCTTTTTCGCACGTTCTTGTCGTACGTGATCCACTTTTCATCACCAGTTATCAGCTTCTTCAAAAATGGTTCGGTTTCATTACGTCGCAATAAAGAATCACAAATGAGAACACGGTTCATTAGGTTTCTTTCAGTGAGCTCGTGAGGTACCCAAATGTCGAGCTTTTTTGTGTACCCAGTTTTTTTCAAATGCGCCAAAACTGTTTTGTGGTCAATTCCCAGTTTTTCAGCTACGTTGTAACTACTGACATGCCGATCTTGCTCCACTTTTTCAAAAATGGCATCCATTTTATCTGTAATAGGGCGACCAGAGCGACGTGCATCTTTGACATCAAAATTTCCGGATTGAAAACGCTTAAACCAAATTTGTGCTACTCTCACAGACACTGCACTAGGTCCATAAACATCGCAAATTTTTTTCACGGCTTGCGTTGCATTTTTACCTTTTTTGTAGTAAAATTTTAAAATGTATCGAATTTCTTCATTAGATTCACTCATCTTGGCGGTACGAAAAACAAATGAAAATCACACATTTTCCCAATTTGAATTTGGAATTATGTTCTTTAAAATTTAAACTTTCAATGATACCAAAACCAGCCAGATACAAATAGTATAGCCAAAGAGATTTTATTACAAGTTTATACATACTATAATGCGAAAAGACTTTTTCCCCAACCTAATATATCTACTTATATGGAAAAGTTACAAAAAAATATTCATAGTAACTTTTGAGAACATGCAATTTGCATCGTTGTCCAATTTTGTACTGGAACAATCTACACGTATCTTTAATTACATACACATAACATTTTTGTGTTTAGAGACAACTTGAGACAACGTTTAGAAATAAGTTTCATAAGTATCTTAAATAACAACAGTATCTTAAAAATATGTTGAATAGATTTTTCTCAGTTTCTGGTTAGGAGACGTTCGGCAAAAAATTTCAGCTTTGTATGGACTACTCGTATCTGTTAGATTATAATAAAAACATTCTTAAAATAATATATTTCTACGCTCACGCCAATTATCTAGCCCTAATTAATTATAATTACGAGCTTGTGTTATGGATACTAGATAACGGATAAATAATCATACATAATTTATATAAGTTATTCTTATAAATAAATTTACATAAATTATACCATGTCTCGTGAACAAATGTCCGTGTTCATCACACAAACATTTGCTCCAGGACTTAACCTTGACTGCTTGATGTGGAGGCAGCGTTACGAACACTCCATCACGACGGTGTCAACGGTAATGGAAACTTATTTGGAATTAGGCAACTTGCCTTTTCAATTTTTCATGCTTGCCGTCGGTGAGGAGCCGGCCTATAAGGCCGGCGTCGGCCAGCGGCCCACAGGGGCTGGCGTTAGTCGGTAGCCCCTGTGGGCTGCTGGCCACCAATTGGTGCACAAGGAGTGCCTAGACTGGTCTCGGTGTAGTTGCGCTCACGTGCGCAGATCCCAAGCCGTCCCGTAATAGCGCACTGGAATTCAGGCCGGGGAGGATGTTTAGTGGGTATGGAGGGATCGCCTTTATCTCGAGTCCCACATATCCCCTGCGGTTGGCACCACCCCGCAGGGACGATGCGTAAATGCATTTGACCTCCCCGTCAACAAAAAAAAGGTATAGCATTTACCAACGTGGCTAACGTAACGCTAACCATCAGCCGAGCCACTTCTGTCACTTTTATTGCTTTTTTATTGACTACTGTAGGTACGCTGATGAAATTTCCTGCGTCACCGGCTTTTTAAGAAGGCGAAGACCTTTGAGGGTCCTCAAGCTTGTACGTCGAACGTTCCTAGGGGATTACTGGGCGACAGAGCATCTACCTATCGGGAGTCTCTCGATCGCCTAGCGTCCCTAGGGCGTCCGAGTCGGAAGGGACTTCTATAGTGATGCTGAAAAGGTTTTCTCGCCCAATAGCTAAGATTAATCATGAAGAAAAAATCTTTACTGTATAAAAATATATTCAATAACTTACAAAATCATGAACGTTCGCATTCTTAAAAAATGGTCAGACGAATATCTCTTTTGTACACATAAGCATCGTACACTGTTTCAAAAACATATGTAGGTATTGAATTATATTTTTTTTTCATTAATATTTTATATTCACTTTAGGGTTATAAATAAAACAACTTTTACGGATTTAACTTAATTACACGCGAGTTAAATCCGTAAAAGTTGTTTTATTTATAATGTGTAGTGCTCGCGCAAATCTAAGAGAACATTACACTTTAGGGTTAATTATTATTATGACTACCAAAAAGTTTAAAATTATGATGATATTATTTATGTTTTGTCTTCGAATACCAAGATTCTCGCTGAGCTAAAGATCGAAGAAAGGTAAACAATGTTTTCGGGATTGGTGCTTGTTTGAGAAGTTAACAAGTGATCAATACGACAATACTTGGCTTATAATAGAACAGCTGCACAACAGATAACTGGGCCATGCATCACGACTCATGCGTCAATTCAACACAGGTGGAACTCTGTTCGATTAACGGGCCGCCATGAACGAGCGTCACCCTGCGTGCTTCGATTCATGAATACAGGCTTGCAGCCTGGGATGACCCAGTTTTTGACTCAGTACCTCCAAACGCTAAGCGGAAAACGGCGTAAGTCGTCCACGCTGTCACTGCAACCCCACCTTTATTGTCAGCTAGAAGTGACCTGATTTAGCGTGTACAACGTTATGGGGTTCTGCACTGCTTTTAGACGAGGTTGTGTTATGACGTCAGTCGGTGCGGAGGGGGGTTGCAACGGGGAATTAGGTCAGTTTCATTCTGAAACAGGTTGGGCTTGCAGGGGGCGGGGGCGTGACCTCGCTCGATCGCAAATTTAGCTACCAGTAATTATGAAGGTCCACCATGGCTGATATCTTTAGACCTCAGCTTAATATGTTTATAAAATATTATTGCAGTAAAATAATAAATTTATAACTCAATTTTCGGCTTTATCATATTTATCATAAAATCTTAGTTATAAAATCGAAATAGCCGTAAATAATGAATACCTAGGTAATGAAATCTTAATAAAGTTAATAAACACCGTGGTATAATCAAAAATTCTAAATTGTAAAACCTATTTCCAATTTCTCCATACAAATAGTTCCGTCACTGGTTAAACTAATTCTAAAAGGTTTTCAAAATAAATTTTTGCAATCTAAAATCAAAATCGGGTCGTTCGTTTGGGTGATACGATCCCATGACGAGACTATACACGACCACCAAAACACTTCGAGGCATGGAAACCTTATATGAATCAGTTTCAAGGCTGATTTAAAATGCATTGAGATTGATAAGTATAAATTATCCATTCAGCACATAACTACTTGGTAAAATTATAATGAGAATAATATAATTTATTAACCCATCTGTTAATATATATGTAGAAGAAAAGCTCTATTAATAGTCAACATGTTGAATAAATATAATACGAGTATTCAAATCGTGTCACGTAGGCCACTCACGAGAACCATAATAGGTGTGGTAAGGCTGGCAGAGGCTTTTATTTTTTTTTTTAAGTGATGGCACAGCGGTCGTGTGTTCTACGGAATAGATGTGCGTTCTGTGTAACCAACGCCACAGTAAAACAGTTAAGTGCGTTGTTGTTAATCGGATGGGTGACCAAAATTTTTCAATATGATTTTCCATGATGCTCCGGAAGGTAAGTTAAGCTGGTGGCCCCCTATGCTCTCGAAACATGACAAGTTCTTAAACAAGTCACTTTAGGGACTACAAATAGCGACTAATATAAGTCTGACATAAGTCTTACTTATAATTAGTTACTAGGCTGACCACACAGAACCGCCTCCATGAGAATTGGTTGTATAAACTCGTTTTGGTTGGTTCGTTGGTAGAAGTCTGTCTGGTTAGAGGCATCCATTATTTGACTGAGGTGTTAAGACGGGGGAGAGGGTTAGCCGAATCTCAACCATTTTCACATGGGAGAGAAGAGAGGTCACGCTTTTTTTCCGTCAAAAACAGAGTAAAATTGCGAGAAAATTGGGTTATATTATTTGTAAAGCATTAACAACTTTCAAACCATTTGAAGATCTTATTAATACAATAGTTATTTGTTCAACAAGTGAGCAAAGTTGTTTTTTGCTGCGAGTGCTGATATTAAATCACGAAGCAGCGAAGTAGTCTAGAATTGAATCACGAGCATAGCGAGTGATTTATAAATAGACTACTGAGCGCAGGGAGTGATTTAAAGGCATGAAATAAAAAAAATATGCTCTCGTGTGAAACATACCATCAACATCACCTCTCTAGCGAGAACATTGTTATAGGTGAGAAAAACAAGAAAATGTTTAGAGTTTCTCCCGAGTTTTTGTTATAAAAACACGCGTTGAGACACTCCATTTTTAACCTCAATCAACCGTACAATTATATTTCTTACTTTAGTTACATTTTCACTCGACATTGGCAAAATGCGTACGCTTAATGCGACGCGATACCTTTAATTAAGAATAGAATAGAAATCTATGTTTATTAGGCCAAGATTTACTATTTAAAATAAAAGTAAAATTACTGCCACTGTGTAGGTTGAACGGTCCTGTTTGGAGCTCGCAGCAAAAAGCGTTTTTGCTTCAAGATTTTACGAAGCAAAAGAGGTCTTCTGGTGCTGGAGAGGTGAAAAAAACTTTTTCTATGGAAGTAAAACTGGAATTACGATTTCGGAGGGAACTGCCAATAAAACCTAAATTTTCCACAGAAAATCACTTCTGTATGGACGTTTCAAAGCTAGCTAGAATATTTGGTGTGCACGCGCTGCACGCGTAGCTACCAATTTGAGTGTCGCCAGCCAGGACTTGGGAGCTCACAAGGACATCTTGTCCACACGGTGTGGTAAGGCCTGCTACTACCGGCAAGTGCTAGCTTAGGTTCAGCCGCATTTCGTTAATTTGTTGGAGGGATTTGTTTACCAATTTACATTCCGACCCACAGTGACGTCACTACCGTTCATTTTCGTTCGTCACATTTTTTTGGTTAATTTTATTTATTTTAACACTGATAAACAGTGTGATTCTAGATTACGATCTCAGCAATCTTACTGTTCAGTAAATGAAACACGCAGAATTTTATCAGTATATTAACTATTTAAAAACATTATCTAAAAATTGACACATAAACCCATACAAGGGCTGTAGAAAGAGAGAGTGTTGCCACTAAAATAAAATTAAAATCTACTGTTCAGTATTGAACAATACCAGTTTTGAATAAAAATAATGAAGCAAAGTTTGTGTTTGTTGAATAAATCTAACGCAGTTACCCTATACGAGTTACTCGAGGTGGAGCACAGCGACTAGCCGCTCGATTCTGGAGCAGCCCGAACTGGGGTACCTTACAGAAGTCCACAGTCAAATAACACTACATTATTGTGGTGTTGTGTTTCTGTTGGTGAGTAAGGTCGACAGAGAGCTCCACGGTGTAGGGAAGGGGACTAGCTAACATCTGTGTTGTGAGCGTCTATAGGTACAGTGGCTGCTTACCACCTGGCACAGGTAGGCCGTATGCTTATCTGCCAACCATTACGGCATAAAAATTTCTGAAAACTCATGTAAGATAAGGAGACGGGGTAGGGGGTCTTAACAAATCTTGGGATATCTCACCAGCGAAGAAGGGGGTCAGAAAAACGCCAAAATCACCTCACGCCCCTTTAGCTACCATCACCGTATCAAAGTAGAATTTAACAGAAATAAAATTACCATAACTCAATGACGTTCTTATGCTTTGGCCGCACCTGCGCCTATCGTTGCGAAGTAATGCGTGGCGATACTTCGTACGATACACGCAAGTGCGGCCCTAGCAAAGTTATCGCGATAAAGCATGTGGCATTTCTTTATTTGCACGAACTATCGTGCAATAATCCAAGATGGCCGAAATCATTTCCAGACGTGTAAATTGCGTAGTATTATTATCCTTCTTTGCGTTTAACTTTGCATAATCACTTTCTTTATTTCTAAATTGTGTGCTAATAATTACGTAATGCATTTTTATAAAAAAACTAGCTTATGCCCGCGACTTCGTCCGCGTAGCCGCTTTTCTGTTGAAATTTTTCCTGAATTTTCTTTGCTATAAACCTCGCGGAGCCCGAGAACTTTCCAACGAATGCAAAACCGTGGAAATTGGTTCGTGCGTTCTGGAGTTATAGCGTTAGGAAGGAAAATCCGACTTATTTTTATATAGTAGATAACTCAGCTGTATCCGTATACTTAGTCACCCGTACGCGTCTGAACTAATGGAGAACAACCTTCGAAATGAACAACGCATGTCTGACCACGCAGCGCGATAGGTTAGCGCGCTAAAACCCTGACGTACCGCCTCCCGGCCGATAACGCACACTCAACCCGAATATTCGCGACGATAGCCGATAACGGCCGGTCATTTCTGCGTGTATCGTGTCCTAGCAAGAAGCTTCGTGACGATAGGCGCAGGTGCGGCCCCAGCATTACACAAACATTTAAAGCAAGAACTAAAGCTAACAGTAGATAAACATAATCATTAAACAGTGGTCGTGTGCAATAATATGTATCCATATTTACATCTCTTGTCTCTTATTGCGCATGTAAGGAACAGTAAACAGTGCATACATATTCTTGCTCGCGACTGTACACATTAATATAACAAAAAGTTTTTTTTTGTGATAGCACTTCGCAGGCAATGATAATAAGGTCCACACTCAACTTTATGCTATGCTACGACACAGTTGCAACGCAGCCGTGGTGAAAGTCTGTCATTATAACTAATATAATAATAAGTCATTATAGCTAAAAATGAGAGCCTAACTTGCTGTGCCTACCTTGAAGGTAGGTGGATTTTACAAGGCATGCACCGTTACATCCATCTCATTCGACATTAAGTGCATCACCCCAAAATAGGTGACCCATATACGAAGGCGTTGCTGTGTACGCAGCCTAGGACGGTGACGTCAGAGCTACACCGATGCACGTACTGGGAGGTGCTTTAACTAGATGTACGTACGTGGGTAAGAAGCAACCGCCCTGGTCACTACGCGAATTAATTCAGTGATAGGTAATACCTACAACATGCATTATATTCATTCATTTACATAACAACTAGCCTTTGCCCGAAACTTCGTCCACGTGGAATACTTTGGTCAGCATTTAAATTTTTTTAGCGTACTTAATTTTTAGCTAATACACAATATTTATTTATTTCTCATCACGTGCCTAAATGCAAAGTTACGTCATCTTATCCTTGAAAATGACGAAAAAATACCCATGCTTATCATTTAGATTTTCTATCTATTCAGATTTTCTAACCCGATTTTTCACTTTTAGGGGTTGAATTTTGAAAAAAACTGAAACACGTGTTTACTCATTTATCGATAGGAGTACCTACTCCTGTGAAGTTTCGAATAAAATAGCCTAACTAATCTTGAATGAATGAATGAATAAGCTTTTTGTACACCAAGAAAAATAGTACAGAAAATACAGGTATACCTATCTATTACTAAGTCATTGTACAATTGGCGGCCTTATCACTAAAAAGCGATTTCTTCCAGGCAATATTTGGATGGAATGGAAAGAAATAAAAAGGACAAAAACTGGGATCGATGGTGTAACCATTAATTATTTTATGAAACAAAAAGCAAATAAATAATTAACATATTAAAATAAATATCAAATAATAAATAAATCTAATAATTCCATTAAAATATACCTACACACAAACATAGAATAATATAATATATTTAATTATATATTGTTTCCCCATACAAACTTTCATCTCGTATTTTACCCTCTTAGGAGATGAATTTTGAAAAATCTGGCCTTATCCCTTGTCTACTACACTAACCATTCTTAAGTTTTACGAAATATGTAGACATCAGTATTCAATTATATTGAACTTTAGTTTTTTGACAAAATATTACCTCATTTAACAGTTTTAGTTTCCTCTTCATGAAATCATATAAATGGTTTTAGATATAACCTACATAGAACGATGATCGCACATCGAATCAACATGCTCCATGCAAATTGCCTTTATGCATCCTTTGCATCGTGGTCATACTAACGAGGTCATACATAAAACGAAAGGAAGGTACTAGAACTGTGCCTGGTGGTGGAGGGCGAGATCTTAAAGAAATACTAAATGCAGAAGGTACACGTCGTAATTTTTACGAATGGTTAGTGATCTAGGGTTAATCACGCTCATAATCCTAAACGTGGTTACATTTGTGATGAGAATTGGTATAGCGTTCTGGTTGCATAACAACAGTTGTTTGTGTCACTTATCAATAATATTTTCGCTTTGTAATATTTTTTGTAATTTTCTTGTTAAATATTCAGCGCAATTTTCTTAATTTTTCTTTCCGTAAGGACCGTCTACAAAGAATTAGAAAACTTTTAAAAAAGACGAATGAAATAGGTACCTAAAGTCGTTTCGAATTTATGGCGTGACCAAGGGAAACTGGGATTAATTTTTATGTATTATATAGATCATAGATCAATGATATTTTAATCTAAAAAATGGTAGGTACATCATAGTGGCGCCGAAATTGCACATCAAAACCAACGAATTATGAATGAATCAAAACAGAACACGTGTTGCCTATTTGCTTGTTGGCCTTAGTGTTGCTATGGTAATGTCACTAGCTGTCTTTTTTGTTCCTAATGGATTAATTATGCCATCCCTTTATAATTTTTTACCAATGTAGTGAAATAAAAGTAAAATAATAGAATGTACATGTACTGTGTGTTGCTACTACACTCTACCGCAGTATTTCTTTGTAAATAATATTTTTTGTTTTTCCTTCAGGCGGCTAGAATCACCAGGCTACTATGTGCGCTTCCACTGGAGCATGCTACATACAACGGGCCGTGAGAGTATGCCCGCCCGCTAAACTTTGCATGTGACGTCCTCTAGAAAGTTTCTAAATATTCTAAGCAACAATTTCTCATTATAAAGCATTCCAAAGTTGAGCAATGCTTCTGGTTTATTTTAGTTTGTACAATACTTTGTAGATGGCAGCACTATACTATAGGCATTGAAACTGGAAGTGCCAACAGATGGCGCTACTTGTATTGTTCTATTTGTATATTGATTGTTCCTTTTTCTTCTATGTAAACATCCCTTAAAAATCTAGAATTACTGAATTAACATACTTAAAAAAATAATTTTAATAAATACCACAGACTTGAGAGGAGCGCCGGAAAGTTAACCGAATTAACAGTTCAACGATAAACGGTTTACCGAAAAATCCATAGTCTATCGTAATAATATTAGTTAGTGAAATCAAATGTTTGATAATGTTAAGTTCAGGTTATTTCTATTCTGATCAAGTGGAGTGGAGTTCATCTATCAGGTATTTATAAAAAAACACCTAAAACTGACTTATATAGACTTTTCGGCGAAACTTTCATCGACGAACAGTAATTCGGTAAAAAACCAAAAAAAAAAATTATAAATTACTTAATTATTGCAAAACAACATACTTAGGCAAGTACAATTAAATCGACTCACGAGCTCGATAAATCAAAATCTACAATTAATAAACATAACTTGTCAGAGTAATCTCTTTTTATTATATACCTACCGATTTATTCCGAATCGTAATCTACGAGGTGGGTCGATTTCATTGCAGGCAAGTGTAAAGAATAAAGTACCTACCTATCTTAATCTTCATTAAGGCTTCGCTTTAAGCAATTTGCCAAGTCGAGTGAAAATCATTATTCTACACTGAAATTGTACAGTAGATTGAATAACAACGGAGTCTCTCAACATGTGTTTTTACAAGAACTCGGGAGAAACTCAAGTACCTACCTACTGTTCCTTTTATTTTGACTGCAAAACTCTTCTCCCACATGTCACCAGTTGGCAGTGTTGATAAGGCCGGGTGGAAGCGAATATCACCCGGAATCCCTCATCTCGCAGACAACAAAGCTCAAATTCCACTTCCAAATTGAAAAAAAAAGTATAAAAATAAAATACAAAAAAAGCAGTTCTGAGAAACATGGGATGAGATTTCTGTGTTTCCACGGGATTAAAATGTCAATTTCACCTTTCATAAATCATTTTTGCGTTGGGAGAAATACCCATTCTGAGATATTCTTTTCATGGGAAATTCGTATTGCGTCGGCAATGTTCTTGCCTTATAGGTAGGAGAGGAGAAACATGTTTTTGTCACTCAATTTGTGAATAAAACTAATCTAATCTAATCTTTCGAGCACATTCTAAATTATATGAAATGTAAGATTCGAAATTCATTATAATCATCATCATCATTTCAGCCCAAGAGACGCCCACTGTTGCACAAAGGCCAAGGATCTCCAAACCGGTCAGTCCTGCGCTCCGCATCCAGTGTCTTCCCGCGATCTTTACCAGATCGTCAGTCCACCTTGTTGGGGGCCTACCAACGCTGCGTTTCCCTGGTACGTAGTCGCCACTCGAGGACCTTTCCGCCCCAACGGCCGTCAGTCCACCTCGCAATGTGCAAAAATAATTAATAATATTAATATGTATTTAAATAATCATTTTAATTTTGCAAAAAATGCCCCTAATGTGTTCAGTGAATGAAGGTTTTGAATGTTGTTACATCACTCACAAGTCCAAATGCAGCGGTGCAGGGTGTTGGGAAATCGGAAAGAAATTTTATTCGGATGGCTATACGCACTCTATACGGTATGTCTATCACATATAAACTGTCACATTTCCTCATCATCATTACAGCCGACCGAGTGCTGTGGCACAAGGCTTCTCCTTATCATCGGAGGAGGTTTAGGCAGTAGTCCACCACGCTTGCCCAATGCAGATTGGTGGACAGAGTACCTACAAGGTAATGAATACCCCTTTGCTGATCCATTAGCCGCCTTCTACGACAGCCATTGGATGATATGGGTGATGCTATTCTAGTCTGCCGGCATCATTCGGCAAATTTCCTCAATACCTAAATAATAATCTCATTTACTTAGTTCTTCTAGATTTAATCAAAAGATTTTGAATCATATGACTATCCAATAATGTTACTTTATTGAGAAAACTTCATAGTTTTGGGAAGACTGATATACTCATATATTATGACAGCGTCTGTTTCATATATGAATAGATGAGGTATGTCAGATGATGAATGTAAGGCATATTGACGTTTTGTGTGTGAATGAGACAAAGCGGAAAGGATGCGATACCACCACACATGGAGCCTTTACGGCATACTGGTCTGGACTTCCTGAATCCAGTAGATGCCAGCAGGGAGTTGGTATCCTTCTTTCCGAAAGAATGGCAGAGTGTGTCAGAGAATATAAATGTGTAAGTCCCAGACTCCTCTGGCTACGGATGAAGGTGGGCCTTACCCGTGTCTTCGTCTTGGGTGTATATGCACCCACAGACTTGGGTACCAGGAGGTCCCGAAAAGCCGTCAAAGAGCAGGAGGAATTTTGGGAGAGTGTGAGAGATATTTTGACGCAGTGCACGGAGAATGAGAGAGTTTTTATGCTTGGAGATTTCAACGGATGGGTGGGTACACAGCGAGATGGGTATGAAAGGGTTTTGGGTAAATTTGGGGATAAAAGGATAAATGAGAATGGGGAAAGTTTGTTAGATATATGTCTGGAATGGAATCTTTTAGTGACAAATACAATGTTTGCTCACAAGATAATCCATATGTACACAAGAGAAGAAGGAAATTCGAGGAGCATGATTGATTTTGTGGTTGTGGATGAACGACTGAGGAGCAAGGTGCGGGATACAAGAGTGTTTCGGGGCGTTGGCCTAGATACGGACCACTTTCTGGTAGTAAGCCGAATAAGTGGTCTGTTTAATAGATGGCGGCACCGAACCAATGATACTGTAAGTATCCTGCAGCGCATAAGAGTGGAAAAATTGCAAGAGAAGGGAGTGGAAGAGGAATTTGGGAGGAAGTTAAGGGACGTATTTGGAAAAATAGAACCCGTTTGTGAGATTGAAGATATATGGAAGATTTTCAAAGATGAAGTAGTGAGTGTTGCTATTAGTGTGTGCGGAGTTGCGAAAAGAAGAAATAATAATAATAATAATAATAATAAAATTTATTGACATAAAACACGTACAAAATATAATAGTGAAACCCCTGACTCCTGTGCTAGGTGTACATACCTGTGTTACAGAAGTCAGTGCCCACACTCTCTCTATAATTAACAATTCAAGTTTTATGTTTACGTTTAATAATATACATTAAACATGCTTTTACAATATAACATTTCAATTATTATTTACAATACATTTATGTTATGTGTATGTGTGTGTGTGTGTGTGTGTGTGTGTGTGTGTGTGTGTGTGTGTGTGTGTGTGTGTGTGTTTTATAAAGTAGTTCTAAGTAAAATTTCAGTTTCAAGATAATCTAATTGAAGCAACCAACTTTTACATTTATGTTTCAGCTCATGAGTTGTCAAAGGATGTAAATTTAATATTTTATTTATTTTATTATATAATTGAATGCTCATACTACACTGCTGGCGTTTTGCAGAAGCTGTCCGAAATTTTAGGGGTTGACCGATATTCCTAATGGTGCGGTTTTTATTTACATTCTGCTCATTGAATGGAGTAAGTTTATGTTGCTTCAAGATAATTTGGAAAACGTATAACCGCCGAATCGATAACACATTGCATTTCTCATAAAGCTGTGCTGTGGGAAACCTGTATGGACTAAAAGTCATTACTTTTAAAAGTGAACGCTGGGCCCGCTCCAGGTCAATCAGAATCGTTTTACAGGCGCCACCCCAAACCCCGACACAATAACCAAGTATTGACTGTACTAGGGCATAATAAACTTGACGTAAAAGCTCAAAATCAGTTACATACCTCAGTTTTTTAAAAATCCAGATAAGTTTCCTGGTACGAGAGGTCAATAGGCTAATATGTGGACGCCAGCTTAATTTTTCGTCGAGTATGATGCCCAGATATTTTGCAGTTGTTGATCTGGTTAAAGCTAGACAATTGCAGTGTGTGTCAACTGGGTCAGAGCATGAGTGAATCTGCAGCTTCAAGTTGGGGGGTGAGTTATAAGAAAAGGAGAATTGGATGTAGGTTGTTTTGGGGACATTCAGTGTAAGAGAATTCTCTCTAAGCCAATGGGATACTATATTTAGACCCATGTTGGCTGTACGTTGAGCCTCTTCCCAAGACCTACCATAAAAGACCAATGCAGTATCGTCAGCATACGTGAAAATTTTGCAATTCATAATTTTTTTCTGACAAAGGTCATTTATGTAAACTAGGAAAAGGCTCGGCCCAAGAATGCTGCCCTGAGGAACCCCATAGATTACTGGAGCATCTGCACTTATGTGTTCACCAATCTTGACCTGTTGGGTGCGATCAGTTAAAAAGTCCCCAAAAATCTTCAATACATTACCTCGAATTCCTATGCGATTCAGCTTGTCCACAAGGGTGGGAATCGAGACCGTATCAAAGGCCTTGGCCAAGTCCAAAAATACTCCCAAACACTTGTGACCCGCATCAGTTTTTTTAGTAATATACTCTGAAAGCTGACTAACGGCATCATCAGTACTCTTCCCCGATCGGAAACCAAATTGTGACTTAGAGAGGAGCGTATTATGATCAAGAAAAGATACCAGTCGATTGTTTAGAATCTTTTCGAGAATTTTCGAAAGAGAAGACAATACTGAAATTGGCCTATAGTTCGATACTTCAGTCCGAGAACCACCCTTATGGACAGGTGTTATTAGTGCCTTTTTAAAAACTTTCGGGAATACACCCTGGGAAAGGCAAATATTGATTAAGTTGGTTAGTGGAGGAGTTATGGTATTCTTTGCTAGTTTCAAAAATTTTGCTGGTATAGAGTCCCATCCAGTAGCGCTATCATTCTTGAGATTTACAATTAGTGATTCTATTTCAGCTTCATCAGGAGAAAGCAGGGCCATAGAATTTAATACAGTCTCACTTTTCCAAAGGGATGCGTCAGGGCTACCAGTTGTTTGATCAATAGCATCAGCTAGATTTTTACCTATATTCGAAAAGTATTCATTAATATTCTCAATATCTTGTTTTGCTCTGTCCTCGGATGGTAAGAGATCGGCTGCGGAAGACTTTGGCTTAGAGAGAAAGGGGAAGAAACGAAAGGCGGTATGGGTGGACGAAGAGATACAAAAGGTTGTGAAAGAGAAAAAGAAAGCTTGGAGAGATTGGTTAGCTAAGAGGGCTGACCAAAGGATGCAAAAGATGACAGTTAAGGATGTAGATGATGTTAGAAGTGAGTACAAAAGGTGGAACGCACTGGTGAAGGAAGCAGTAGCTAGAAAGAAAGAAGAATGTAAGGATGACTTTGATAGAAGGCTTTCTGATAATTTCCGTTCCAATATAAAAGTTTTCTGGAAATCCATACGGACAGCTCGAGGAAAGAGTGCAACCTCGGAGCTGGGAAATATCAGAGGCCAGGATGGAAGTATCATGAACGGTGAGGAAAGAGTGCTGAAGAGATGGAAGGAGTATTTTGAGAGCCTGTTTGAAAGAGAAGAAGAGGTACATTGCGATACTTCACCCACGGAAGAAGATTGCGATGAAAGCGAGATAAGTATGGTAGAAATTATGGATGCATTAAAAGGTATGAAAGCAGGAAAATCCTCAGGGTATGACAGGATTACGGTAGAGATGTTGAGAGCGGGGGGAGGTGCCGTTGCTAAACAGCTGCACTACCTTTTCAATGTATGTTGGGGGAGCGGCAGAGTGCCAAGTGATTGGTGCAAAGCCGTTATAGTACCATTGTACAAAGGGAAAGGGTCGCAGCTGGAGTGCAAGAATTATCGTGGGATAAGCCTCCTCAGCGTTGTCGGCAAATTGTATGCAAAAGTTTTGATAGAAAGGGTCATAAAAGAGACGAATGACAAAATATGGGACGTGCAAGCAGGATTTCGAAAGGGGATGGGTACAGATACAGATCAAGTCTTTTCCCTGCGATGCATAACTCAGAAATTTCTGGCGAAATGTCAACGAGTATACTGCGCTTTCGTAGACCTGGAAAAGGCTTATGACCGAGTGGTGAGAAGTGAATTGTGGTCAGCTTTGTCTATGCATGGGGTGAGCAGCAGCCTGATCCGAGCATTGAAAGCTCTTTATGAGGGTTCCAATGCTTGTGTTAGGATAAACGGCGCATACACGGAATCGTTTCACATTGGAAAAGGTGTGAGACAGGGATGTGTGGCGTCTCCATGGCTGTTTAACTTATTCATGGATAAATGTCTGACAAGATTGAAAGAGAGTGATTGCGGCTTACGAATGAATGACTTACTTGTCAAATGCCTACTGTACGCTGATGATCAGGTCTTATTAGCATCATCGGCCAGTGAATTGCAGGAGATGGTAAGTGTAATGAATGAAGCTTTATATGATAAGGGAATGAAAGTGAACGTAAGCAAGACCAAGATAATGGTTTTTGAAAGAGACGAGGACATGACTGAGTGTGATATTATGATAGGGAGCGAAAAATTGGAGCAAGTACGTGAGTTTGTATATTTGGGATCTGTATTCACGAGAGATGGGAAGTGTGAAAGTGATATAGAAAAACGAGTGAAAGCGGGAAATGCAGTTAATGGAGCTTTGCACGCTTTTATGAGCAGTCAGACGCTGTCTGACAAGGCACGACTGGCAGTACATGACGGTGTGCTGGTTCCAACACTAATGTATGGAAGTGAAAGTTGGGTATGGGAGAAAAGGCATGAAAGTAGAATAAATGCAGTAGAAATGAGAGCCTTGAGGAGCATGGCAGGTGTAAAATTGAGTGACAGGTTGTATAATAGCGTGATAAGAGAGATGTGTGGTGTGAAAGAAGACATAGTGACAAGAATTGAAAAAGGGATGCTCATATGGTTCGGACACGTGGAGAGGATGAATGAAAGTAGATTGACTAAAAGGATTTATGAATCAGAAGTAAATGGAGAGGCGGGGCGAGGTAGACCTAGGCGAACGTTTAACGATCAAATCGAAAACGTTTTGAAAAAGGGCCAGGTTAGAAGTACGCGTAACCGCCGAGCATGCATGAAGAATGTGATGAAAGTAGATGAAGCGAAAGAGGTATGCAAGGATCGTAGCAAGTGGAAACAAGTAATCTCTGCCTACCCCTGTGGGAGAAAGGCGTGACTCTATGTATGTATGTATGTCTGTTTCATTTTCAAATTTTAGTTTTTTAGACGATGTAAAACTTTACCCACGCATAAATCCGTTTAATATTTTCAATACTAGAAAAATCTTAACTGCGCGTCAAATATTTGCAAAAATATTTCGTTCAGATCTTAGAAGTGCACATTTCAAAGATTTGATGAAACAATGTTTAGGTACCATAAAACATAAGCACCAAGCACTGTCAAATTTCGACAGCGAAAGCAGAGCCTCATTGGCGTAGTGGTTAACGCAGCCGCCCGGATTGCGGAAGATGCTGGGTTCGATTCTCGTCTGAGGCAGGTCGATTTTTTTTCAGTGTATTTTTTCTAGTATTAAAAACATTTACGCGTTCGTAAACGCAAAAATTATTCCATTCGTTTAATGTTTTAACTTCGGTCTGTTAGTTCGGGACGGTTCGCATAGTACTTGGTGATAGTAAAGCTGCAACGTCAGAAGCAAACGTAGCGCTCTAATTAGAGTTGTCTCATCTTCACACAGCTGTTGCTCCAATAAGGCTTTAGGAAAGTATAATTACGGAAAATACAATTTTCTTTCTGTAATACCTCAAAAGAGTATATTTCGTTCGTGCGTTGTAAGGTCTCGTGTAAGTATAATTCTGAGTTAATTAATCACAAAGGCTCAGATGAAGTTGTATAAGTGCTGCAGAAATCTGACTTAATTAATGTACCTGACAATTGTACTACGAGTAGATAATGACGTTTGACTGTCACTCGTTTAAGAGCAACGCTCTCTCTTTTTCTTCTACACTGCTCTCAGTTTATGTGGGGTCGGTGCAGCAATTTTTGCTATCAACAGTATTGCTATAGGATTTGGCATTAGATTTTTGCGGCCGGCCGCCTGCATGACACCAATGCTCCTTGGAAACTACTAATATTATTTTTCGTCTGAAGCCGGGACCACCACCTTTACGTGCCTGAAGCACGGAGGAAAAGATATTTAATTAAGAGCGACATTATCTTTTAATTTCCTTTTTTATAGGTCTAGCAAGCCCGACAATCTGGTAACGTACCGTTATTTTGAACTTTTTTTTTTATTTTGGCATTGCCATTGAGGCATTGTCTGGACCATAATGCCAGGTGTGGCTTAACGTGTCACATAAAGTTCCCCAAAGACCTGAGATTGCGAGCGTGGAAGGGTACCAAATATGTCATCGATTTTCATCCAATATCCAGGTTATACATACTTACATTTCCAATTCCGCATTTTGCCAATGTCAAGTGAAAATATATATCTAAGTAACAATAAACTGTACGGTAGATTGAGTTAAAAATGAAGTCTTAAGTCGCGTTATTACAACAAGAACTCGGAAGAAACTCTCATACACACATTATCGTTGGTTAAACTACAAAGCCAAACTGTCATATGGGCTATGCACTGTGTAGTGTACAGCACTAGTAAACGGGCGCATCCCTAGATGCGGTGTCAAATAGTCTGTGGTTAATGGCGTTTCCAAAATGGTTTTTCTTGTTATGTAATGCGTCCTCTCTACATAATTAATAAGCAATTAAGTTGTAATAATATGTACAAGTGTGTGAGTAAATTGTTAAATCAATTGTGTGTTATTATTTCATAATTAACGCCACCTCATACACAACACACTGTCTTAAAATAGTGGCAGGTTTCCAGCTTGCCACTAATATAAGAAAAGCACCAAACCCAAAAAGTAACTAAACCTTCAATGAACTAATATAACAAAAGCCAACAACGAGGACAGTGTTACTTACACTATAAAATATCTGACATGTCTGGGTCAGTACCTATATAATCACAGGTATAATAAAAAGCTATTGCATAGCATTTTGTATCAACTTATGCAATTATAATTTTATTTATTTATTTTATTCATGCAGTATTTCTTTTTCTTTGATATTAATTTTATAATTGAAATAATGAACTGAAATAATTAACATTCATATTCAAAACACTATATACACAAATTTTACAAGTACAGCTATTCACTGTTGTACATAAATACCTATACACCTATATACTTTCTCATAAACAGCTGCTTATGTATTCGTCCGATTTCGGAGCAGCTCGTCTCGATTCGTGCGAGTTTCGTAGAGTCGTACAATACGTCTAATCGCACGCACACAACGCCGTGTCGAAGACTGCTGAACTGAAACGACGTTAGACGATGCACGGCCTTCAAGCCACACCTCCTTGCCCATCGGAGTGGGGAGCGTGAGGTTTTTTCGTTACGGAATTTCTGGATTCGGTACCCGCGCTCAAGGCCAGCGATAGAAGCTATGCAATAGCTTAATAATTAATTTTTCTTGTGACAGTGCATTCTTATTATTTTTCTCTTCAATTAACACTACATTTTTGTGGTTTGTGAATAGGTCGCCAGAGCTCCACGGAGTAGGTAAATGTTGTCACGTCGGTGTTGCAAGCGTCTATAGGCTATGGTGGCTGCTTACCAGACAGACCGTATTCTAGTCTGCCAACAATTTAACATAAAAAAGTCTTTGACCTTCTGGGCTGGATGGAAGAGATCTCTCGTAGAGACAAGTTCGCCTTTGCTAACTTTGGTACTATAAGCTTGTTAATTATAATTTGTAATAATAAAAGAAAAAAAAGAAAGAAAAAGCTGAAAAAGATAAAGAAAACAATTATCTTGATTTAGCTCACGAGATTGTTGACATGTGGGATATCGATTCAGAAATTATTGTTCCGATAATCATATCTGCACATGGACTGATAGCCAAGAGCTTCGCCTTAAGAGGCTCGCGTTAGCTGGTTGGATCAAGAGTCAGATGCAGAAGACAGTACTTCTGGACACGGCCCGTATAGTGAGGAGGTTCCTGTCTCTAGATCCTTAACCACCGGTAGCCGGGACTCTGATCTTGCTACCGATGGGGAACTTTTAGTGTTTATACATTGTAAAGATTTAATATTTAGAAATATAATTTTGAATGTATTTTAAATGAAATAAAGGAAATAATAATATTATAATATATTTCCACGCTCACACCAATTATCTAGCCCAAATTAAGTATCATTAAGAACTTGTTTTATGGATACTAGATAACGGACAAAGATACTTAATAATCTAGATATTTCATAAATAAACTTAAATAAACATATAAACAACCATGATTCATGAACAAATGATCGTGTTCATCACACTTAACATTTGCCCCTACCAGGACTCGAACCCGATTGTGAAGTGCAATTAAGAGTATATAAATCATTTAGGATAGATAATTTATGTGAGACATATTTATTTGTTCATTATTTCTTCTACTTTGTCTAAGGAAGGTATCACTTCAACAATTGTTGAATATGAGCCAAATTTAATACAAATCTTGCAATCAATTTATTGTTGACGAACAGAGTCGAACTTTTTCATTTTCGATTCGTTTGCTTTTGGCATGTGAATTTAGTTGTACAAACATAAAAAGCCATTTAGTTGTAGTTTGGAAGCAATTTGGGAAGTCCAAACTACAATAAAAGCTACATACTACCTGTAACGACTTTGATTCGCCTTTTCTACGTTCTTTATGTTAGGCAACGTGCCAACTGGTACGTGGGGCGCACTAAAAGTTTCTGGAATGAATAAGAAAATAACTAACTATTAAACGTAAAAAAATAATTTCTTGTTTCTCAAAATATTCTCTCTTTGCGTAAATGCGCTTTATCATTCGATTAAATTTGTGCCACTCCTCCGTGTGACCTCAGAAACGTGTTTTTCATACTCTTCGACAGCCCCTTCTGGTGATGAAAATCGTTGACCGCGTAATTGGTTCTTAATTTTTGGGAACAGAAAAAAGTCACAAGGTGTCAGGTCGGGACTGTATGCAGGATGGCTCATGAGTTCTACGTTTTTCACCTTGAAAAATTCGTTTGTCTGTCTGGCCTTGTCAGCTTGCACTAGCATTGTCGTGGTACAAGATAATACGGCGTTTACGGTTATTTTCAAAATTGTCAAATTGTGAGGGATCCACCGCGAGCACAGTTTTCTCACACTCAAATGTTTGTGTAGGATTGAATGTATTTGACTCATGCCTATGTCTAAGGATGCGCGAATCTCATGGTAGGTCACATGCCTGTCTGTTTCAAGGTTCTCTAATGTTTCGCACACAATTGATTAGCAAATTACTATTTCACAAGCAACATTTGTCAATGTTTCATTACGCAAAATAATGCTTTAACAAGGACATCAAAACGCAAACATGCATATGACAAGCAGGCATTTCAAAAATGCATTATTAAATAAATTTTTAAAAGACATACTGACATATCAACAATTTACAAAACCAAAAATAATATTTCACAAATAATTTGTTTGACTTAATTTCAATTAAAAACTTTTTGTTTACTAAAATTTCAATTAACTATTTTTCAAATTAAATATTATTAATTTATAAATTATCATTAAACTATAATAATTTTCGCGAAGCGCGTCCCAATCATTTAAACTAAAGACGAAACGTGATTCATGCGTTGTTCAGCATGCAAGCAAGCATGCAGCATGCAAGCAAGCATGCAGCATGCAAGCAAATATGCAGCAAGCAATATAATGCTCCGCTCGCTTCGCTCGCTCCGCTATGCGTGGTCACAAGTCTAACCTAACCTAACCAATATTTATTTTCGAACTTATGGTTTTTCTTTATAGCGGGGGGCCTCAGGCCCCCCGACCCCCCCGAGCAGGGGGGCCCGCCCCTCTGCACCCCCCGGCACGCATCTCGCAGGCAGGCATACAGCATGCAGTGCAAGTATTCATACAGCATGCAATGCAAACATGCATACACCATGCAATGCAAGCATGCATACATCATAACATGCAAGCAAGCATACAGCATGCAATGCATGTATTATAGTACTCGATATTATGACATTATAGTTTTAGAAGTAAAAATAATTACCTATGTAAAACAACATTTTCTAATTTTTGAACATTATGGTTACTGAATTTTATAACAAACGAGTTATGGATAATGATTTTCGGACAAACAATTTTAGGAGATAAAAGAGAGTACCAACGTAACCCGCTCGTCGCTTCGCTCCTCGCTAACCTAAGAACAATTTCTTTGTGTTTTTATAATTCTTATATTTTTAGTATGAAAATTTAAGAAATGATACGGTGCCATACCATAAATTGCCTAATGTCTTTAGACTAAGTAACCATATTATTAAAGAAAAATTGACTAATGTCTTTTGCAAAATGACAATATATGAAACAATTACTAGATGAGATGTAAAGTTTGTGAAACATAAATAAATAAAAAGTTGATTTGCAAATGATAACTTTGAATTTCGTTGCTTGTCATCTGTAAATTTGTTAAATAACTGTTGATCAACCAAAGGGGAACCCTGTTTCAATCATACGACGCACAGCATCTATTTTTTTGTCGTTCACAGCGGTGGACGGGCGACCATCGCGAGATTCGTCACTGAGATTGACAGAACCGCGCTTGAATTCTGCAAACCAGCTATAAATAGTCGTCTTGCATGGTGCTTCATCGCCAAAAGCAGATTGAAGCCGAGCGATGCTCTGTTGAGCTGTCAAATTACACTTAAAATCGTAGAAAATCATACTACGAAAATTTTCCCGAGTTAAATCCATATTAATATAGACACGCAATTTTTTAAATGGCATCACAATGTAATAGTTATTTATTATACAAGAGTGGAAAGTTCCTTTTTAACCGCGTGCTCGATTTGGATGACCGAGCAAGCGAAGGATTCTAAAGTTGAATCACGAGCGCAGCGAGTGATTCTAAATTAGAATCCTGAGCGTCAGCGAGGGAAACAAACGAGCACAAGGTGAAAAATCTTTCCACTCGAGTGCAATACGTAACTTTTCATCCCACCTCAGCGAGGAAATGACAAAATGAAAAAGATTTTTTTCACAATTTAAAAAGTTCTAATCATAAATTTGGCACCATAGAGGTTACATTAAATAGGTTTAATGACGTTTTGAATTTACAATTATATTGAGTACTCATTATATGTGATGTTCTAAATTCAAATCTACTTTGCCACTCAAGCGAATAAAATAGAATTTTCCAGCCAGATTTCGAAGCGCAAAATTACACTTTCCGAGGTGGTGGGATGAAAAAACAATTGACAGTCAGATGAAACACTGCATTCTACAGCCAAAGAGTTCCATTTTCAAATGTTGTAATTTTAAATGTTAGAAAAATGCAATAAATAAAATCGCCTTGCCTCAGGTGGGACTCGAACCCGCATCTTCCGCAATCCGGGCGGCTGCGTTGACCAATTACGCCACCGAGACACTGCTTTTTGCTGTCGAAATTTGTCAGTGCTTGGTGCTTATGTTTTTAGGGTAAACATTGTTTCCTCAAATCTTTGAAATTTGCACTTCTAAGACCCGAACGAAATATTTTTGCAAATATTTGACGCTCAGTTAAGATGAAACTACCTTAAATTATGGAATAATTTTATTTTTGCGTTTACAAACGCGTAAATATTAATACTAGAAAAATTTCGACAGCGAAAAGCAGTGTCTCGGTGGCGTAATTGGTCAACGCAGCCGCCCGGATTGCGTAAGATGCGGGTTCGAGTCCCGCCTGAGGCAAGTCGATTTTTTTCAGTGCATTTTTCTAGTATTAATATTTACGCGTTTGTAAACGCAAAAATAAAATTATTCCATAATTTTAAATGCTGTTTGTGTAAGTGGCCAGTTCCGGAAACTTTTAGTGTGACCTATGTATATGGTAAAATAGGATAAAAAATCGGCAACAGAACGAAGTCTAGAGATATTATGATATGAAAGAGTGATTTAGAGCAATAAAATAAAACTAGCTTCTGCCCGCGACTTCATCTGCGCAGGATTACTATAACAAATTATAGCCTTTATGTAATTCTGATATATGAGCTATATTATTGTAAAGTTTCATTAAAATCCATTCATAGTTTTTGCGTGAAAGAGTAACTAACACACATCTATAAAAACTCTCGCGTTTATAGCTTAAGTAGGATTTTCTATGTTACTGACTAGTATGGTACCTATTGAAGTTTAAAGGTAGCATTGAAAGAACTTGGCATGGCGTAGTTCTGACAATTTGCATTGGTTTGAGGTTTGAGTTGCAAGCCCTGAATTTGTCTTCGAATTTGACAATTCGATAAACAGATCTTGTCTGTCTATTCTTACTGACATCCAGCATATAGATAGTGAGCATTCGATTAATTATGAATTCGGCAAGTATCTCATTTGATACACTATGTTGTATAATCTCTTTTACTTGGACATATTTTGCAGCAATGTACAAACTTACGCTAACATTATCGTCATGTCATGTCTTCGTGTTTGTTTATCAAGTAAATCGTCAATTCAATAAAATATTTAAAACACAAATAATAGTTTTTATGAAAACATTCTTCATTCGATATGTGCTTGTGCGGTATACCTACGTCATGGTTCTTATTCTCCGCGGATGCTTTTGTGAGATATGAATGGACGGATACTGGTTGAAAAAACACTGAAGGAACCGTTTACATATTACACATAGTCACATTGTACGTGATATATGCAGCCAAAATTTTTAAAAGTTAAGAGAACATACCCATTGCTCTAAGTTGCAAACAAGTTCAACGCACACACTATTGTGTAGGGGTTTACCTATAGACGCTTGCAAAAACATTATGCAGTCCCTCAGTCCCTAACCTCATCCTTTACACCGTGGAGCTCTGCAAACTTTATAGGTATCGATAGAATCAGAAGACTACTGAAGACCAGTGTTTTATGACTACAGTCTTCGTAAGGACGGATAGTCTTTTAGAGAGGTTACTCCACTGTGCCTTAATCTTTCTTCCAATTAAAAAGCTTTGCACAAACGTAAATGTAATGTTTCTGCTTCTTACAATTTCTGAGTAAAGGCTACTAATCTAATCTTAACTAAGGCATCGCTTTCAGCATTTAGCCAATATCGAGTAAAAAAGTTATTTTACACTAAAATTGTACGGTACATTGAATAAAATTAGAGTTTTTACAACAAGAACTTGGGAGAGACTCTTAAGGTTTTTTGATCTTAGTTCACCTACAGTAACGTCAAGTGAATGAAAATTTTTGCAATTTCACAATCTGTTTCATAACCTTTTCGCTTGCTTGTATATATGACATGGTTTGGTTAAAGCTGCAACCACCGCAAAATATTTTCCTATTTGGTGTCCGACGTTTGTGAAAAGTGAATCGAGATGGAAGTTCGCGCGCAATAACTTTGGACTCAGCTTTGCATATCCGAAATAAATTACTTCCTTGTTTGAACGTCCCACCCAGTGTTAAAATAAAAACGTTGCATAATTTCGCAACAACGTAAAACTTTAAAAATGGGTCAGTTTAATAAATAATAAGTAGGATACTTTCTTAGGTCAACAGTGTCTAGACAAGTGTCATACGATACAAACGTTTTATTTAACGAATGACAACTTATTACACACTCTCTTGATTAGCCGCCATAATGTTTTGGTAGTAATATGTATTTCATAAATTAAATAAGATTAAATGATTTTCGAGATGCAGTAAACGTTTTTTTATGCATTCACTGTCGAGATTGGCCACTTGGCTAGGTCCTTTGGTGTTCTTAATTTGTGATCTTATGATAAATGTTAGAATAAAAAATTCAATTTTAGAATTTCCCATTTTTTTATTTTATTGTAATCCTTGCTTGTATCATCAGTTTATTCTTAATGTTTGTCACCTTCAGAACTTATAATTGTTCTTCATCTACTCTTACATGTTGTGATCCTTAATATTTGTTGCTATTAACAAAGGAAAATATATATTAACTTGGAATTAATCATCGTCTATCAATGTCTAAATTATTAAGAATCCAGTTGAATCGATTTTAAGGAGAAACGTTCAGTTGCTTCGAACCTATTCATTAGAGGTTGTTGAATCATTGCTGCTTGCTTCCTACTAATATTTGATACGACATCTTTTCTTCGTTCAACATTTTCCTGAAAACTTCTCTTAGTTATAATTTCTTAAGTGCCCTTGCCCATATAACAGAAGAATATGTTTTTAAAATAGATTCAATGAAAGCTATACGTCGTTTTTGGGAACGTAAAATTTGCTTTTCTATCTCAAAAAAAGTAATTTTAAAGTGTCAATTCAGACATTGTATCCCTGTACAACAGTATTCCAATACCAAATGTTCGAGTATCATTATGTCGTTAATCTCAAGCGCCTGGAGTCAACTATCATCATTTGACATTACGTTCAGACAGTAATGACTCTTGTCTTCAGTAATTAGATCTTGCACAGATTTGGACCAGTAATTTCGTTGGTTAATTTGTATTCATGTCGAGGTAGCTTTAAAGGAAGATTTTCGAGTGCTGCTTAGAAATTAGGAAACCAAGGATCATATTAATAAAGCTCACTTAGGCGCGTGCGCCATCTTGAGAGTGTTAAGAGCAAGACTGTTTCGGTAGGTCTAGAAAATAAAATGTCGTTTCGCTCCCAAGTTGTCTTGAGATAGCGAATGATTTGAGTGAGGTTTGAGGTTTATTAATAGATTAACGTAGCTCCAAAATAATTATACAGGATGGAAACTTTCAGCAGAGCAATAAGGGCGAAGTATCTTAACCCTAGCAGATATACGAAAGAGGTTATCTATAGCTTTTGTGAATGTTGATCCTCATTCCTCATTCACAGATTTTAAAAAAATAAAGCCTATAAAAAAACATTTTTGATGCCAATTGTTCCTGTTTAAAATACAGATCAAATTCTTTTATTCGATATCAAATTTTCCGTTCGTAGTTTATGCACATTGACAAGACACAGTAAAAAAAAAAAATGTTTATTTTACCATAACACGTTTTTCACACCCATTTCAAATGTAGAATTTATTATATTTTCATTGAATGGATTTGATTATGACATCTAATATAGAGTGAATGTATACTAACAGGAATGAATGTTGGTTAGACAGCTTTTATAATCTCATTTTTGCTTCTTTACATTGTAATAATATAATATCTATGTTTCAGGCATAGTGATTAATTATTTATAATATGTAATGTACTATAATATGTAATATGTAAACAAATTGTCTCTAATCAAGTCTAAAATCAATGGAGAAATATGACAATTTCTACAACTTCAATAGATGCGGTTGCGACTGTTCATTAATGACATAACTAGCCACCTTTGTGGCCTGCTCTCGAAATACAAGTCTCGGGTTCGGTCTCCAGGGGCGTACTTTGAGCTCGATTTTATTGGTAAAGCTTGTTTTAAACCACCACCGTCTCTCTCACTGAGCTTTATCATCAATATTTTTTTCTTATAGTTTATCACCAGCAAGAAGTTTTTTTTATGAAATAGCGAAGATCCTCAGTCTAATGAGAATTCCGGGCCTTTGACCTTATCTTACCTTGACACCAGGTTGATTCCTTCACAGCCGTAGAATAAAACGGAGTGATAACCAGCGTAATAAAACATTTCCGCCATAACATCGTGGCTTATCAGATTAGGTAGTCCATTATTGCATCAATATATCCACTCCCATGATATTCGCAGATTTAGGAGCCTCATTTTCTTGTGTACATTTGTCAAAATGACAACTCTTTCATATATTTCGGGATTTGAGAGATTGATGAGGGTAGAGCCGATATGATAGCTGACAATCGCATACGGCGTCCTCGTCCTCGTAATATTCGAACGGCAATGAATAGGAAAAATCAAATGCGAAATAAGATTTGTTTCTGAGCATTTTTTTAGTGTAATATGTAAAAGACATTGTGTATACGTGAAGAAATAGGGAGGAAGGAAAATATCTGTCGTCATCATCATCATGACAGCCTTTATAATTCGACCCACTGCTGGGACACAAGGCCTCTCCTTGTCATCGGAGGTTTAGTCCTCCACTAGCCAAATGCGGATTGGTGGACGGAGTATAAAGTGAACAATACCCCTTTCCTTTTTTATACTACGAGATGGCAAACAAGCCTGCGGCCCGCCTGGTGTTAAGTGGTTACTGTCGCCTATAGACAATTGCAATATTAAGGGTAGGTAAATCACTTAACTTGTCAGGCACATCCCGGGGATTAAGATAAGGGAACAAATTTGGTGCCCACCATACCCATTGGAGGATATGGGGTGATGCTATTCTACTCTGCCGCCACATGGAGGCAAACATCTACTTCAACAAAAATCAAGTTCCAACTGTGGCAGGTGCAATTACGTACGTAGTTTGACAGTTGATAGACTGCAGTCGAACTTTACATTTTAGTATTGTTGTGTTTCCGTCGGTGAGTAAAGGTCTTATCACACTTATCAGCTCGGCACCGTGCCGCCTCTTCTTACTATGAAAAAGAGGCGACGCCGCTGTTTCGTAGCCATCATTGTAAAAAAGAGGATGTTTTTTGAGCTAATAGTCTGCTACAACCTTAAAGTTGCCACAACTCCAAGGGGTAGGGGATGGAGTTAGCGTTGGCAACGCGTGAGTAATACATCGGTGTAACAATCGTCTAAGGCTACATCTGGGTGACTGACGAGCCATATGCTCATTGCCAACCACATTTCATACAAAAATACGTAGCCAGTATCCTTAATGGTGAGGTTTCGAAGTGAAGCCCATTTCCACTTTCAGCCTTCTTATCACTATGTCAGGTGTGGGAAGCCTTTCACCGTCAAAGATAAAAAAGCAATAATTGTCCACACATATGATTGCAGCACTGGCGCTTTACCTGCCTTGATTTTGACTCTACCCTTTCATATGGCGACTCACTCGATGTGCAGGACTCACCTTAGGGTTGGAGAAGACTGGCAGTCGTTGGCGATAGCTTTTAACCGACTTCAAAAAGGAAGAGGTCCTCAATTCGGTTGGTATGGTTTGACCATACTTGGATATGAGATATCTCCTCTTGACTATTGTCAACTCTCGCCGACCTCAGACCAGACATGCTATCATGCGTGAAGATCTGAAATAAGTCAAAGTTAAGAAATGTTAAGAAAATACCAACGATGGTGACAATACTATTCAAATTACTTACTAGTAAGAATGCGTCTCTAAGTCGAAAAATATATTAGGAATTTCTTGCATACCTTTCCTTCATATTAAATTTCAAAGTACGATGACTTACAGTTGACACAATTTTTGCACAGTACTTTCAGAATATTTAACTGAATGAGTAGGTAAGTATACCAACCTATTCTTAATAAATGACTTAATGCTTGTTATAAAATGGATCGTATTTAACTAGTCAGCAGATTCACCGAACCTAAATCTATGCAAACCACCACCACCACAACAGCTCATATAATGTCCCCAGCGAGGGGCTCGAGCCTACCCCACAATAGGGGCGATTAGGCCTTAGTCAACCATGCTGGCCAAGTGCGGGTTGGTCAACTTCACACACAACCTAAGAATTTCTTCATGGGTGTGTGCAGGTTTTCTCACGATGTTTTCCTTTACCGTAAAAGCGTCGATTAAACGTACACCTGATTTCAAAATTTTAAAACACATTGGTACGTGGCGGGTTTGGATCCGGAGCCTCCCGGGGTGGAAGACAACGCTCTTACGCACTACGCTACCGACGCTTCCTTGCAACTCAAACCAATGATAATTGTCAGAACTACACTGTGCCCTGTCGTGCCAAGCTCTTTGAATGCTACTTTTAAACTTCGATCTGTACCATCTGTATATTATTACCACCTATATTTACAAATAAATGATTTGATTTGATTTGATTTAAAAAAGCTCGATGTTACTCAAAGGGCAACGAAAACTGTCAGCATATTTTTTTCCCATAGCCCATAGGAAAAAAATATTCTCGGAGTTTCTCTGTGTTGCTCGGAGTTGATCGTCAGAAATGATGAGAACCACAGGAGGACTACGGTCACCGACGTAGCCCAAAGAATTGCGAACCTTAAGTGGCAGCGGGCAGGGTACATTACGAAGAGGACTGATGACCGTTGGGCAGAAAGGACCTCGAGTGGCAGCCGTGTACCGGGAGACTCAGCGTTGGTAGGCCTCGCACAAGGTAGATTGACGATGATCTAGTAGAGGTTGAGGGTAGCCGCTGGATGTGGGCAGCGCAGGACTGATCGAGTTGGAGATTCTCGGGGAGACGCCTGTGTCCAACAGGAGCGTCTGATGATGAGAATACGTTAAAATATTTTGACGATTATATTGAGGGTTGGTGGCCAATACAGGCAGATTACAACGTCAAGTTTAGACTCCAGTTTTCCACCAGACAATACGAGTATTGTACACACACACAGCTACATATATCTATCTACAAGTGTCTATAAATTAACCTGTTGTCTCTAGTATATTAATATTGTACATAATGCTGATATTTGCGAAGAGAAAATAAATTATAATTATACACTTTTGCTCTGATATAAAATTTATGCTACGTATGTTCCGCATCGAGCTTCGTTACTTGTTTATTACAAGGAGCAAGAGTCCATTTTGATATTGTTCGAGCTCATACGGCTGCTTTATGAGCATGATAATACAAAGTATTCCCCAAGGTCTGGGCGAGATATTGCTTTAGCTTAGATCCAAAGCACAGTCGAGGAAAAATTATATTTTTGGATAAAAAGAAATATATTGGTAAAAATTTTCTAAAAATAAA
The DNA here is from genome assembly GCA_955850985.1 of Elophila nymphaeata. Taxonomy (NCBI): domain Eukaryota; kingdom Metazoa; phylum Arthropoda; class Insecta; order Lepidoptera; family Crambidae; genus Elophila; species Elophila nymphaeata. The sequence continues at coordinate 21,537,011 of OY039072.1, forward strand.
TGTTTTATTTTTACGATTTTCAAACAGGAACAATATTGAAACGCAATTTATTAAAATGTACAAGAAATGTTGACACCTTTGGTAAGTCATACCGTTAATAATGACGCTGTCGTGGTGGAGTGGTCAGTATAACTGCCTACACATCAAGCGGCCCGGGTTCGAATCCTGGTAGCGGCACATGTTTGTGTGACGAATACGAATATTTGTTGACGAGTCATGGTTGTTTATATATTTATTTATGTTTATTTATAGAATATATTATGTATATAAAAAATTGACCGTTATCTAGTATCCATAACACAAGATCTTAATGATTCTTATTTTGGGCTAGATGATTGGAGCATAGAAATATATTATATCGACGCTTGAAAGGAAAAGTTGACTAAGCGCCATTTTGAGCCAAATTGAGTTATATATACAGTTTGAATCGCCTAATTTTTCTGCGTCGTTTGGTCTAACTCACGCCTTCCTACGACGACTTTTAATGTCGCTTCTGCATTTTGGACTTTACGAATTATCACTTTTTTTTGTTACTAACCGACAGAAATTTCGGCCTCTTTCGAAAAATTGGTCGTTGAGATAATTGTGCGACGATGGTTTTGCCCTTGGTAATTTTTTACATATATGTTGGTAGAATAATTTCTCCCTTTAGCTTATTTTACTTGTATCTGAAAATACATTGTATTGAATTTGGTATATTTTTCCATGTAAAGATTCATTCTTGTTTTCACTACCGTCATCTTGGCTCGATTGTTGTTTTTGCCATTATGGCGTTTAGTTAAATTCGCCTATTTCAGAAATACAACTTTTCGTCGGTTAGTAAATTTTTACCTGCCGCTTCAAAGTACAAATTTATTGATTAGGTAACTTATACTTGAACTTATGCGATTATCAAAATGTTGGTTGTACCCCATTGGCACCACACATACTGGGGTTCCAGCGGCTTTTACCTAAAGTAATACATCTATAAAATGATGGTTACACCTACAAATGACCAGAGCACTGTCGTATGCGCATACAGTGAAATTAGATTCACAGTAACATAGGAACTACCAGTGTGCGACAGGATGTCGCTTAGAGTGCACACGCGCGCATAGTCTAGCGCAGTGCTACCGCTTCCGTATAGGTTGACCTCATGACAATTGAAATTAAGAACTATAAGTCGAATCAATTTAATTTTTAATAGTTTTTTTTTTGCATTATTGAAAGTATTAAAGCATGAGTTATATTTCAGACCAATGGATCCAAGAAAACGTGGTCACAGTATTTTGAAAAACGGCACTCTTAAAATGGGGAACGTAGAAATTTTTTAAAAGGTTAAATTTTAGTTTCTACTTTTTAATATAAAAAGGTCAAGCAAATGACTCCATTCCACCTGATGGTAAGCAGAAGTGGAGATCAAATGCGAAGATAACTGGTGCGAGAAATAAACTGCCGTGCCAGCCACCTTCGCCTTGCCGACCTGCAAGGTGCTTCTTCACGCCTCTTTTGATTGACCCAGGATTCTAGGTAGGAGGGAACACGTGCGCTTGCAGTGAATTCCATTTCTTGATTGTGGGACAAAGAAACGAGTTGCCAAATTTCTTAGTTCGCGTTGGAATGTTAGCCATAGTTTGTCGGTGACAACATAGACGAGCACGTGTAGTCCTTAAAAGGAAGGGAGATGGTGGGATTAGGGAAAAAAGCTCCTCAGAGCACTCGCTATGGTACAGACAATTGAATGCGCTCAACGACGCAACATTGCGACGCAATGGGAGAGGCTCAGATCTTTAGTCACCTCTTCGTCGCCGATGACGCGGACCGAGCGATGCTGCAACTCATCCAAAGCATCGAGTAAGTACATGGCCAGACGCCAGAGTTCACAAATTCGTAGCCAATGCGTGCCACGCGCTGTGCATCCGCTTTTATGTTAGTCTTCTTACAGGACTCGGAAGCCTTATTGTAAGCTGCTTTCAGTGATTCAACATCAGGAGCTTTAAGAGCCCGACCCCTGATCCAAGCGCGATACACTGCCTGTTTCTGTGAAACAGCATCAGCACAATCGCGGTAGAACCTGAGGTTACGTCTGCCCTTACTGATGAGATCGAAATGTGGAATGTAGTATTCCATACCCAATACATCTCCTCAGTAATGGCAGCGGCGCTAGCTGATGTATCGTTCTCATAGAAGCAGAGTTGCTTCCAAGGGACAGATGCAAAGTAGTCGCGCATACCATCCCAATCTGCACACCCTTAATGCCAGAGCCGGCGCTTAGCAACCACCGGTTGCGGAAGCTTGGCCTGCGGCACTTTGGAGGATATGAGGCAGTGGTCAGATGAGCCTAGAGGGGCTAGGACCTCTACCTGATGGGGTCCACGTCCGGAAGTCTCCTCGTGACGGACCCTGGTAACGTGGTGGGGAAACTTTCTCGGCGGGTATGCGGCTTTTGATGCCAAGTGTGTCCGCTTGGCATTCGAAGTCGCATGCCATCGTCGAGTTGTTTTTGTTTTCCCACCACGGCTAGTTCCTGACGACCCTTTTCAGGGCCACGACCACGCCCAATGACCTCGGGTGCGGTCCGATGGCTGCTCCCGGTGTCTTCGTCAGGTGGACGCGCCACGTCGAGCAGCCGTCGGTGAGGAGGCGGCCTATAAGGCCGGCGTCGGCCAGCGGCCCACAGGGGCTGGCGTTAGTCGGTAGCCCCTGTGGGCTGCTGGCCACCAATTAGTGCACAAGGAGTGCCTAGACGGGCAGCGTTGGGACGGTCTCGGTGTAGTTGCGCTCACGTTCCCGATCCCGAGCCGTCCCGCAATAGCGCACTGGAGGTCAGGCCGGGGAGGATGTTTAGTGGGTATGGCGATCCCTCCATAGCCCTGCGGTGGCTATGGAAGGAACGCTTTTACCTCGAGTCCCACATATACCCTGCGGTTGGCACCACCCCGCAGGGACGATGCGTAAATGCATTTTACCTCCCCGACAAAAAAAGGAGGACGTCAGGGCAGCCCTTGCCCTGAGGGCTGGCTGCCCCCTCGAAGAAGTCAAGGTGGGCGCTATCTACGATGACCTTCGGGGCGGCGGGGGAACAGTAGTTGTGTCGCTCCCGGCGGAGGGAGTTGGGCGCCTGGTTACGAAGGGCAGCGTAGAGGTAGGATGGTGTGCGGCGGGGGTTCGTCTCATGGACCGGAGGCCCATGAGTTGTTACCGCTGCTTAGCGCCCGGCCACCCGGGGGTGAGGTGTACATCTGGGAGGGACCGCAACAGCCTGTGGTACCGATGCGGCGAGGAGAGACACAAGGCGGCGACCTGTCGGGCGCTGCCGCACTGTGCCCCCTGTGCCGATATTGGTCGGCCAGCTGGACATAGGATGGCAGGTGCGCGGTGTAACCCCCCGCCGGTAAGAGGCAGCCTGGGGATCCGTCCCCCACCCAATGTCCACTGGCAGGGTCGACACGGAGAGGGTGGAGCCCAAGAGGCGTGAGAGGAGGGGAGCCCTGATGGTGGAGGCGAAGGTCCATCCTGCCACCAGCAGAAGGAGGAGGGAGAGCCCATGGACGCCCAGCCAGCTGCCCAAGAGGTCAGGACCGAGAGCCCCGACAGCAGCTGCAGCAGCGGAAGTGGCGACGAGGAGGAGATGGAGGTGCCCAAGAGTGTCGTCGAGGAGACGGGCCTCCGCAGAGGCCGCTGCAGCGGTGGTGAGGTGGAGGAGGAGGGGCAGTCTTGTGACCGTGTGGATAGGACGCCCATGACCGTGAGGGAGGTGGAGGAGATTTTGAAGACGTGGAGGACGGAATTCCTTGCGAAGGTGGAGGCGAGAGGTAGAGGTTGACAAGTCTGCGCGGAGGGGGGAATGACGTTTGGTAGGGGAAGGTTGTTGCTGTTGATAAGGTTCCCGCTCCCACCCAGCGTAAACAGAGGAGGGGTAGGAAAAGGTAGGCCTTTTCCTAGCCTTTTCGGCCAGCGGCCCACAGGGGCTGGCGTCAGTCGGTAGCCCCTGTGGGCTGCTGGCCATAAATAGGTGCAAGAATTGCCTAGACGGCGGCGTTAGGGCGGTCTTGATGCTAGTTGTGCTTGCACAGATCCCGAGCCGCCCAAGAAGAAGGTCAGGCCGGGGAGGATGTTTAGTGGGTAGTGAGGGAACACCTTTACCTCGAGCCCCACATACCCCCTGCGGTTGGCACCAACTTGCAGGGACGATGCGTAAATGCATTTAACCTCCTCGTCACAAAAAAAGGACCTCTACCTGCTATCCCTCCGGATGGGTCTTGAGCAGAAGAGGGCTGATCAACTAGTTTTGACAAGTCGTGCGTGAGAGCGAATACATGAGCAGAGATTCCTGTATGGTAAGTTTTGAAGGAACTTAACCACTACCTATGGTGAGAATTGAAGTCCCTCAAAAACACCAGTACTGCTCCTGCGCGTCATCTGCCACCCGACTCAGATGTTCAGAAAGTCGAGTTGTCTCAGCGTCTCCGGTGTGGGATCTATAAAGACACACGTAGACTCTGGCCTATACTATCGGTTTTGGCTGAAAATATCACTGTTGTGATTGTGTCTCCACATATTTAAAATGATTGTGATTAATAAGACTTATAAAATTTACTTATGATCTTATTATTCCAAATACTATGTTGATTTTTTAAAGATTTAATTGTTAATTTGATTGTGTAACTAATAAATAAAGCTCAATACATTTTAAAATGAATTTTATAATAATTACTAATAAAAAAACAATCCAACTTTCTAAAACTAACGACACTTCAGTAACATTCACTTAAACACTTCAATCTAAAAATGACATATGAGCAGTTTTGCCTCTATTTTCTAACTTTTTTAATTTAGGTTAGGTCATTTTTTCTCCGATGACAATTAGATATTTTTTTCTATATTATATTTTTACCGAACAGTTAAATGACCAACGTACGTCGGTTAGTACTTTTTTCCTGTTTCTAGTTTCAGGTGATATTTTACTAAGCGCCACTAACTCCTAAACTATTAATTATTTTTAACAGTTGCATATATCATGATAAACCTGACATTATGAAACGTTTTTGCTTAAAGAATTACGCCTCTAAGATGATTACAAGAAGTTTTATGATTTTTTTTCTAAAAAATCAATCTTTAAGTCGTCCTCCTGAACAATTAACTCCATGTCGCTTAGTCAATTTTGCCTTTCAAGCGTCGATATTATATTATAAAATCAAGGTCTTATTAGTTCCGTGCTTAGATTCTTTTCCTTCAATATATACATCGACAATGGAAGACACGGGGAGCCCATAATAATTCCGTAGACTACTCGTACTAACGTTATTGCAGAAAAAAGGCGTAATAATTTTCGCCTGAGCTCCACGGGGTAGGGAAATTGATTAGGGTTGGCAGCGCCCGAGTGTCACGTTAGTGTTGAAAGTGTCTATAAGCTACGGTGGCTGCCGTATACCTGTGTGCCGACCATGTGACTAAAAAAATAGCTTTAAAAAAGTTGGCCCTAACGCTAGGAAAGCCACGAGAAAATCATAAAGGTGTAATAATTTTATTATACTAATTATCTTGTCTATTTACTCGTATTCTTCTTTAAGAAAGGGAAACAATTTGGCACAAATAGAACTTCACGAGTTCTGACGTCATCGGAGAATCTCAGGTTAGCGACAACAATGCTTTCACAAAGTTTTAAAGCAAATCGTATGGTTCAAGCTGTGCGACTGCGGAATGCATTACCATTCGAAATCAGACGGGCACAATCCCTTTGCATTTCCAGTAAGCTTGTTAAGGAACACTGTCTGTTACTGTATTTTTACTTTCTCGTACGTAGTATAGAGGAAGTCTTGTCATCGTTAAAAAATTCGACCTCGAGATTTTGACGGATTTACACGTTTTGGAGGTCCAAAACGTGTATATCCGTCAAAAAAATTTTTTTTTAGGAATTATGTGTGTGTGCATGCACGATAACTCGAGCATGCTTTAACTTATAACCACCAAATTTAACATGCGTGTATGTGTATGACATCAAAATATAAGGTTTCTATCAACTTTTGAGCCGTCGATCACGAAAGTTAAGCAACCAAGTGCGCGGTCGGTACTCGGATGGGTGACCAAAATTTAACATGCATAAGTATATGACATCAAAATATAAGGTTTCTATCAACCTTTCAGTCGTTTCCCGTATACGAGAAAGTCAAGGGGAGACCACTCCCGATTTTTTATACTCTGACTGATAAATAGTGTACCTTATATATTTAATTTGCGTTATACATAGTTTGTATCTTTATAATTATACTTACATACATACATATAATCAGCGCTACTTGCGGTGATAAGTGACACTAAAATTTTCAAAGCGGCGATTCGACGATACTCCCGTTTGTATTTTGGCGTCACATTAGTACGCCGCTTTGACGAAGGCGAAGTGCTCATACAATACGGTGTACTTTATTTCAGTCAAATTGTAATCCGGCTGAACGTGAGAGGGGCATTACATAATGGCGGCGTTTTACAATCCGGCGCGCCTTTTTGTAATACCGTGTGTCATGCGGTATGATCTCAGAGTAAATGACACACACTGCGACATATCACTTATCAGTTTATAGTTTTGAGTTGCTGCATTTATGTAATTACCTTAATACTTTATTATAGCTTACCTTTATGTTATTGTATTCAATCCTGTACATCCTATGGTTGACTATAGAATAGATATTTATGTAGATGTGCAATAAAGTTTAATTCTATTGTATAAAAACTTTTTAAAGGAATTTAAATCTAATTATGAAGCTGTAAAAATTAAGCGAATAAAACCAGATATCAATTAGCGAGAGCATTGCCTCGCTTAATGTCCAGTTTATACTATACAATCTCGACAGGCTTAACATAATGGCGTGCAGGCGAAAACTGTAGCCCGGAACATACCAGCACAGGCTGGACTTAATCCTCCGGTACATTACGGCTTAACAGGGTTTCCGGCTAGGCTCGTTTCAATGCTGGTTTAGACCTCATTTTTAGACGCATTTCATATGAATATCCTCATTAAAAACAAATTTAGAACTCATCAGGCTTTACACCGTTAAATGCTTTGTATTCACTATTTACCATAGGATTTACATTTAAGAAAAGGTCATTAGATATGGCATGAAGTCTAAAATGATAATTATTATAAGTCTGAGTACGCGGACTGTTGAGATGAGAGATTGAGTGTAACATAATGTCCTAGTAGTCAGTTTTTTGTTTGTGTTTACTGAATGGCGATTGGCTGATACGCAAACCTTTTTATATTCTTTTAAGTATATTATTCTATCTTTTTGATACTTTTTCGATATCGTCTCTGACTCGGGGGCTTTGTAGTTGGTTAATTGTGAATATTAAATTAAATAACTATAATTATCGAAAAATCACCGTGTTTCCATTATATTTCATGTCGCAGTTTAATACAGTCCAACAGTAGCTATCAGATACTTTTCGGGTTTGGTGCCCCTTTCGGGTAGGCGATAGGCTGGCAACCTGTCACTGTTTTAATGGCTCCGATGTCGAGTGGTTTCATTGAGCGCTGACGTTTTAAAGCCATTTTTGGGTATGAAATACTTAAAATTGTGACAATGTTTCTTTGGACAAAAATTAAGAATTTATGTTATCAATTTTTTTCATAACAATCTTGAAAAAAAACTTTAAGTTTAATCTTCAATAACTTTATGACTATTAATTTACAAGGAATAATCTAGAAGAAAAAAATGGTCCCAATGATGAGCGGATAACGTAGTTATCAGCTTTATCATAGGTCTTTTTACACTCGTAATAAGAACATATAATTGTGCTCTTAATCACAAAACGGGTTGAACAAAGCTTTTTAGGTAATACCCATAAAGCCACATCTGGCAGTTGAGGCCATACAACTAAAACCCACCGGTACGCTCCTAAGCCCTTATGGGGGGCGCTTTGGGATCGGCGGAAAATACCTGGACTCTCCGTAGCCTCCGGGAGGCATTTGGTGACATCAATGCACTGGGTGGCTTTCTCGAGGAATTAGGATGGCTAGAGTGAACCCAGCCGACCCTCCGACACGCAAAAATTTGCACTTCTAAGACCCGAACGATTTTCGATTGAACATTGGCTTGGTAGTTGAAAATGATATTTCATTTTACATTCCTCATAACTTGTTTCGTCTATGCACATGCGGTACAATATTACACTCAGTCTCAAACTGTTACGGTTTAGTTTTCCAATTTAAAATTTTCCGGTCACTCTGAACTTGTTGTTAATATGAAATTGGATTCTGTGGAAGACTATGAAATTTGCTAAGCAGAATTGGAAAGAATAAATTTGTTTAGCATTATATTCGTAAGTAACTTTATTACCACTTAGTTCACTTAGTACGAGATTATTGCTTAGCAATTACGCCGCCTCTTGTAGTATCATATCCGTGTAATGCGTTTTCTATAATGTGTTGTTCTGTTTGCACAATAAAGTGTAATTGTATTCTAAGGTAAGGCAGTATTTCTGATCAATACAAAAATCAACTCTTAGATTAGTTAAGACACTTTTACTGTAAGGTCGTCTCCTCCAAATCGTCTACCTTGCTCGCCACTTTACTAATATATCTGTTCTCTAAAGAACCCCATAAGTACGCTTGCCGTACATCCGGATTTAATCCGGGCTGTCCGGATTTGACAACCATGTCCGGACTTTCGTCCGGACTTGTTCTTACGTCCGGAGTCTTGGATATGTGTTTTTGTCAGCGCGCTCCCATGAAACATTTGTCGACACCAGATCGCAGTCGCATACGGGTTCAGATAGTAGCAGGACTTTTAAACACCAGCCATACAAAGGGGCGCTACTATCGGACTTCACTTTATAATATTATGGCAAGCCTACCCATAAGACTAAGACGGTAAGGTTCAGATTTATTTATATTACAACAATGACCATTCCTCTCCGTCTCAAGGGAGTGCTTATTCTTACATGAGATCGTAATGAAACAGTGATACTGTGTGTTGTTAGCTTGAAGTTAGTCTTTTTTTTATATAACAACGATTTCGAGAAATGGCACCCTGTTGCGTGCAGTGCGCTGGTTGTACACAGCTATCTTAAATTTTATTTGCAACTAGCGGCACATACCGGCTTCGCACAGGTCATCAAAATTATATTTTAAACACTTTGGGGAATCTTTCATTTTTATAATTAAGTAAGTAAGGTAACTACAAGAGGCGGCGTAATTGCTAAGCAATAATCTCGTACACACAACTTGAACTAAGTGGTAATAAAGTTACTTACAAATCTAATGCTAAACAAATTTATTCTTTCCAATTCTGCTTAGCAAATTTCACAGTCTTCCACAGAATCCAATTTCATATTAACAACAGGCAGTGTGGTTCAGAGTGACCGGAAAATTTTAAATTGGAAAACTAAACCGTAACAGTTTGAGACTGAGTGTAATATTGTACCGCATGTGCATAGACGAAACAAGTTATGAGGAATGTAAAATGAAATATCATTTTCAACTACCAAGCCAATGTTCAATCGAATATGCTTTGAATATTACAAAGAGTTGAAACAATCGAATTGAAAGCGACAGCCACAAGGATATTCGAGGGGAGTTGTCGGGAGAAATTGTTTTTTTAGTCGTAAATTAAATTAAGTATTGTTTTACCAAAAGATAATTGCAACAAGTAGAAAATAGCTGTAAATATCATAGTTGTTAATACTTAATGATATTTTTATGCCACATATGACCTGAAATTTAGCATTTAAAATTTTGTACTTATCTCAGGCGGTAAAAAACAAAGCCTTAGCAACCTTATCAACCTCGCCGTCAAATACGGGCGATCTGAGACGTATTTTGTTTTAACGGCATAATTAATAAATGAACTATTATTTAAAAAGTGTGTACAGGTGAAGTGAATATTGAAGTAAGATGTAATTTTAGCAGTTCAGGGTCCCGATCGCGGTAATATAATACAAAATTAATTATCTTCGTTTCGTTTGTGTTCCAGCTGCGTTTGCGTTCCATTTGAGTTCCAGTCAATGTGAAATTCCTTATCGCGGTGAAGTCGCGGCACAGCATATTCTAAAAACTCCAAATACGCCATATTTACTTATAAGAAAATTTTAAGTAAAGTACCAAAAATCCGTCAACGTTCGTGCAACGTTTGAGAAAAAGTAGCGTCCTTTGAAATGTAATCTAAACGTGACTTTGACCGCGTTTGTGTTTCATCTGCGTTCGACATGCGTTCGGACCATCTGTCAAATCAACACTGCGATACCAAAACATTGAAAAGTTGAGTTTCGTTCGTGTTCCACGCGCGCTTCATCTTGAAATTATTTACCGCGATCGGGGCCAAGGTCCAACTATTTAAATTTGCCGCAAAAACGCAGACGAATAAAATACAAACGAGAACGAGTTTTCGCGGAACTCATAATGATATAATAATTATTGTTTCACCGCTGTAATACATTTATTGACCATTACCTCCTAATTAAATTCGAATATAATAATTACATGCTACACAAATTAGCAGAGCGGTACAGCACAAATTACAATCCACATCCGCTATTATATACCATACGGCTCACATTTTGAATTTGCTATTCAGGAATGTAATTATGAATTTTATTAGTGAATGTTCGGTGTTGACATGTCATTAAAAATGTTAATAAAATCAATCGCTATGCCGGCTTGCTTGGTCGTTAGGTCCTTTATATAAAGCTTTATATTTGTGTGAAAAGATGAACGTGTGTTCTCGTGGCATGCTTGTAGGATGATTATTTGAGGGTATTTTAGAAATAACGTTAGTCATTTCTAAACATAAACAAAGTTAAGTACTTATCTATTCTTTAAAATTTAACTTATTATAAAGGATAGGATAGGCCTATGATGAATTTCGATATCGTTTCGTTATGAAACGATTGCCACTTGTCTAACACTGGTACTAAAGTGTTAAAGATCATCTAATCTAAAACTGATCTTTAAACTTGATGCTGACGGTACTTTTATGAGTGGTCGAAGCGTGCTACCACGTTTGTGTCTGAAGCAACTGAATGACCAATGACTTTAGCAAAGAGTGTGTGGCATCTGTACACTGATTGTGCATGTAAAATAAGTCAATGCAGCAAATGTGCTTATTTAGTAAAGTTTATTACATTAGTAGTACACTAAATAAAATTAAATTTCATACTTAATAAACATTTGTTAATGCGAAAAATGTGCTTTGCATCAGTTTTTTAAAATGAAAATATTATTGCGCCTTCCGTGGAAATTTGCGTCTGAAAACATGCAGCTCCGGAGCCGCGCTTTGCCGACCACTGGATTAGACGATCTCTAATCTACTTTTTGATGCTGACTGTACAAAAACTCGATAGACAAATAATCATGGATTTATCTTTGCATGTTTATTCGTCGCCCCTGTCACGTAAAACCTTTGATATTGAATGCTCCGTAATTTATGAACAGCTCAAAATGTCCAACACCGAAATAAGGATGTCGTTTTACGGGTATTCCGATAAAGCCATTATTGTATCATACTTAGCATCGAGCGGGCTGTCGTAAAATAGAATCGTTACATCGAGTAATCCACTCGTTTGCCTTTTAAGTACCCAAAATATATGTTGGCTATACGACATTCATATGAGAGAAAACCTTATGTCTGCCTTCCACAACGTGCGAAGCGGACTCATTGCGGTATTCGTTTCAGATACATTGCGCTTTTTCTTTTACAGCGTGAGACGCTGTTATAAAGTAAATTATTAATGTAATTCAAACCGAGTCTGTTCGCAGTGGAAGACGGATATTGATTTCTTGGTGTGTGCTAAATTTCGCTAAATTAACTTTTATTCTTAAGAATACGTGCAAAAAATACGTTGCCATTATAGATTATTTCTTAAGTAATACTTCCATGATGAAAAATAATGAAAATATGTACCTACCTAATGGATAGGCTTGTTCATAAATAACAGAAGAAAAATTGCAAATACACTCAAAATCTGTTTTCCTGGTCCACACAATACACAGGATGGACATGATAATGTGACAATACAGGGTGTAAAAGACATGAACAGTCAAACGAGAACCATGTATTCTGCTCACCATCATAACATTTTTTTTCCTTTAGACCATACCTGGGAAATTGATAGTTACGATTTTATTGAAGGTCAAAGTCATAATTTTATTTTTATTTTTTTATGAAAACGTATTCTATACGTTATTTCTTAATTATTGTCCAAAGAAACATTATCATTTTTTTAAGTATTTCATAACAAAAAATGGCTTCAAAACGTTAGCGTTCAATGTAGCTCACTCGATGCGCACGGACACTAACGAACGAGGCCGCCGTCTGGCAAAATTATTGCGGTTTTGCGAGTTGCGTGCGAGTTGAGCTCTTTACATTGCGCGGTACAATTTGCAATTTTTTTTAACACCAAAAAATAAAAATCATTTCCCAGAATTTTTTTTTTTTGACATATGTCTTATTTTGATGTATAGAATACATGGTTCTCGTTTGACTATTCATGTCTTTTACACCCAGTATATACAAACAAATCTTGCTCGAAATCGCGAAAATATTCAGTTGTTCCATACAAAATTGCAACATCTACGCAACTGCTGTGGAACAGCCGATATCATTCGCGGTTTCGCAGTTGATCCCATAGCAAGAGTAGTTTGTGTGTAAATTTACTGTCGCTTTGTCTTCTCCACCCATTATATGCCTATCAATCAAATTCCACCAAAAGAAATGATCGATTTAAATAGTTAACGAAAAACATAGAAAAAAATCCTGTCATGGATAAGAGCTGAGACGGGACTTGAACCCGCGACCTTTCGCTATCCGGGCGGGGTTTCCCACGCCATATCGAAACACTATACACAGAAACACGTTTCCTGTGCGACATTTCATATAGATATCGATTTGCGGAATGTTTGTTTCCCGTAAGATTTATTAGCCCGATAGTTCGTTTCCTCGAAATTTTAATGACCGAATCTCATTAGCCCGATGGTTCGTTTCCTCGAAAATGGCGACTGCTCTTCCAACTGATCTACACAGGACTGTTTGACCACGACGAATTTAGCCTTTCATTTTTCTGATTGTTTTTTTTTATTTCATTAAATAAAACAATATTTCCAAAAAAAAGTGGGCCTTTTTGTTGGCTTGTCGGTTAAAGGGATAGTCGGCCCTTCTCTAATTTTAATAAACCTTAATAATTGGTTTATAAATAATACTAGCTGTCCCGGCACGCGTTGCTGTGGTAATTGCATACTACTGACCTATATCTGCAGTAAATAAAATATATGACTATTTATCAAGATAAAAACTATCCTATCTCTCAAGTTGGATCAAACTGCACACGGTGTACAAATTTGATTAAAATCGATTAAGTAGTTTAGGAGTCCATCGCGGACAAACGACGTGACACGTAATATTAGGATTAAACCAATTCTAATTCTATAAAATGTAATTGAAACGGAACAGAATTTAAAAGCTTCGATTTATTTACTGCTGAGGCCACCGTCACATATCTTAGTTTAGTGCAAATAAAAGAATAGCACTTTGGCAATCGCAAAACTGGCACTTAGGGTATAATAAGGAAAGATTTATGCTAATGCAAGAGAATGGATTTAGAAAGGTAAGCACATTTACTTGCTATAAACCAAAATCCTCGGCAGAGCCTCCAGGGTCTAATTTCGAAAGTAATTTTTCATCCTGTATACTCCAATGAACATTTGAGGTATTGAGCGTTCCGTCTTCGAAAATAAGTGTATAGTGGGTAAATTAATTTTCTGTGCGATAGTCTGCATCACAACAGCCTTTAGAACTCGACCCACTGCTGGGACACGAGGCCTCTCCTTGTCACCGAAGGAGGTTTAGGCAGTAGTCCACCACTCTTGCCCAATGTGGATTGGTGGAAGGAGTATAAGATGATCGATACCCCTTTTTCTGATACATTAGTCGCCTTCTACGACACCCATTGGAGGATATGGGGTGATGCTATTCGAATCTGCACTCATCACACGGCTAGTGGGATACTCTTAACAACTTTAAATTAACTGTGCGTCATCGGTAAGTTCACGGTTATTTTTTTTATCGCCAAGTGTAGAGGACTTTGAGCGGTAGAGTCGAATAATTTAAAATCGTATACCTGTAATTTTGTATATGTTGTATATGTAATTTGTTTATAAGCAAGATTCCATTATGCCAATAAGGTTGAGTAGAGCTTTTGGTAAGATTATACACAAAAGACAAATCGGGCAGTATGAGTCAAGCAGTGTCAGAAAATAGCAACAGGTAAACTTACGTGTTCACTTACATTAAAATGCGAGAAAACGGGATTTAAAGCACGTATAACGTTTGTATTTATTTTAATTTACTTTTGATGCTGACTCTACAAAAAATCGATTGAAAAATAACGATTGGATTTGTCGTTGCACGTTTATTCATGTTTGCATGTTCAAACTAACGTATAACGTGATTAAAAACGCGATGCCGGCAGAGTAGAATAGCATCACTCCATAATCCGTCATTGGATGTCGTAGAAGGCGACTAATTGATCAGCAAAGGGGTATTGATCACCTTATACCCCGTCCACCAATCCGCATTGGGCAAGCATGGTTGACTAGTGCCTAAACCTCCTTCGACGACAAAGAGGGGCCTCGTGTGTCAGCAGTGAGTCGAATTTTAAAGACTGTTATGATGATAACATGCTATAAATCTCGTTTTCTCACATATTAATAGTAACATGTTTAGATAAAAGTAGAGCCAGGAAGAATTTCAGAGAGCCAGCAAACAAACGAAAGCCAAACAGGACAGATGACAGAAGTCCGAGATATTTTGATTAGTTAATTATAAGTAATTTTGACACAAATTTTCATTTCCATTCTCTTTTTTATTAAAAAGGCTGACGTAACACGTTCTACTTAGAAAAATCTGCTTTTGTAAAGAGCATTGGGAGACGAATACAAACCATGCTGATAAGGTTGACTTAAGCGCATTTCACATTTTACATTATAATTCGTGCGTTCTTTGTACCAATTACGAAAACTTAGCTACTAAGTGCGTGGCCGGTACTCGGATAGTGCTCGAATAGGTATATGAAAAATTTTCAATTCGAGCTTTCTCCGCTTCAAAAGGCAAGTTAAACAGGTAGCTGCTGTTATTGTTCGCAGTGGTGTCAGGCAGGCCAGCGGTAAATAAAACCTATTGCAAAAATGGAATAAGAAAGAAGAATTCGTTATTTCTTTAAAATAACTCACGTAGTCTCCCATATGGTCCGCCTGATTCTTACAAAATCCTATTCTTATAAAATCCTATCATATTCGTTATCCTTCCCAGTATCTTAAAATATCTCCATACCAAACTTCATAAAAATCGGTCCAGTAGTTTCGGAGCCTATTCAATGCAAACATAAACATTCAAATCTTTCCTTTTTATAATATCAGTATAGATTTTCATACTTAGAAAAATACCTAACTTCTCGTTAAAAAAAATGTTGGATCTGTAATCTGTACATTCTGTATCACCTAACACCATAACATGCCAAACTTCATTCGCGAACGAATTTTTCGGGTTACATAATTGATTGGCTTTATAAGGAAAAATACTTTTATATACCTTTCTCAAGTGCTCAACATAAAATTGAGAAGCGTTTTTCAAAAATCCTATCAAAAGACGCTGTTCTAAAGTTTTAAGCTTCTTGATGACTAGGTGGTATTTCAACCGTTCGCCCTCCCGAGATTGAAGACGTAATTTAACGTCTAACGTTCTTATACCTTTTTAAGCTTTCGAAGCTTATTAGCAACAAAAACCGCTTTCCTTGCCGCAATATATTTTTTCTGTGGATAAATAATACGATTTCCCTAAATTCTTTCAGTAAATCTGTTGTACGTATTCTTCGTAAAAAATAATAAAGGATCAATTGCTTACGTGGACTTTTTTAAACAGCCCATGTCGTTTTCTCTATAATACATCATTTGACGTACTGGACTTTACCAACTGTAATATATTTTTAGTCACAACAGATTTCAATCGATAGACAATTAGCAGATAATTCTTTTTTGAATAGGTATCTGTTGTTTTACTTAGCCAAGATTACCTAAAGTCTGTAAGTAATTTAAAAACAAATTAGTATGAAAAATAGGCTTGTGTCTAAACTTTCATATAAAACGACATTTTACGAATTATAAGTACATAATACTTAGCGAGAAAAGCCATCATTTTCTAACTTTTTTTTATAAATTCAAAATCAACCTCTTATTTGTGAGTCATTACTGTCACGGAAACATATGAACCGTTTAGAGTAACAGATTTATACGCTTAAACTGAATCAGTAGTACTATTCTTTAATTATCAATACATTTTTCACTACGAAATCACCTTGAGGTGAAGGACTTTAAAGAATAGAAAGCGAAAATAGAAAAAAAAAGAATGTTTAACGCCATACGCCGTATTCCGATATCTTAACATCATCAATTAAATTTATGAACTGTATATTAAATTTAATTTTTAATTTAGTTGGTACACTCAATAAGAAAGCTTATCTTCATAAGTCCAGTTATGCTCTAAATGAAAATTAAAAGCGAAAAATTTTGTAACTTTTATGTGTCTGTACTACGAAATATTTAAAAATAGATAATGCTGTGAATATGTGTTGAATAGCGTGGGCTCAGATTAACAGTATTACATCACGTAGTCGGTCAGACAATACGTGCTGAAAAATTCGAACGCAATGAAATACTACGAGCGTTGAAAAAATATGTTCACATATCACAGATTACACTTTAATAGATAATCTTTTTTAAATATATTAACATTTTGAAATAAAAATCACACGATTTCACCATCACCCCATCATTCCTTTGATAGCTTCATTTCATTTGCGAGGCCTTCCTAGTTATTCCGGGCTATCGAACACGAATAAAATTGTCAAATTTTGTCATATCTCATAACAGACCTTCAGTTGTAATGTATTTAATAATACTTACTACGTATTATGTGTTTGTATATTATCCGTAAATATTAAATACTATTAATTAAAGTTTTTTGACGCTTTCCGAAGAAGTTAGATCTCGTAGTTAAAAGATATGAAAAAGAAGATAAGATAATTAAAGTAGTTACAAATATTTTTATGACGGGAATTCTATGAAAGTTTGTAGTTATTTGAATATTTAATAAAACATAAAACTACATCTGGGACAAGCTTAATAGAAACTGGAGCTTACACGAAAAGAAACACGGTGTAATATGTGCCAGTGGAATTGCAAGCTTAATGAAACGCTTTCTTGAGACTATAGAGAATATACAAAAATGTATTAACATAAATTCTATTAAAAATCGATAGTCTAGCTTTGATGTTTGTTGACGCGTTACAAATTAATAAGCGATGTAAATAAGAGGGTAGATACACAGCTGATATTACATACATACATATAAATATGTATGCAGAGCTTCAGGTAACATTCGGTTACACGGAAAGCCACATCTGGTAGTATGGGTCATACAGTACCACCAAAATAGTGAGAGTTTGCCAGCCTGTCGCCTACACAAATGGGGTACCCAAATTAACAATCCTTCAGTAAACAAACAATCTAAACAACGACAAAGACAGATGTTACACTCAAAATCATCACAGCAGTCCGGGTCAGCTTTTGACTGGTAAAGAAAAAAATATTTTTAATTGTTTTTCAACTTAGGATATAAAGTTCAAAATATGGTGGCAATATATCTGCCACTACCAGGGTTAAGCTAATATTAAGCTATTCGAATTTGGAGCGCCTCTACCTTACAGAAGACCGAAGTCAAATAACTGAACATTTGCTTTGTGTTGTTTTTCTGCCGGCGAGTGAGGCTGCCAGATCTCTACAACCCCGTTGGGTTAGAATTGGCAGCGCGAGAGTTACACTTCAGTGTTTCAATGTGGTTTCAATAGTCCAGTAGTAATAGCTGCTTATCAGGCAGGCCATATACTTTTGTGCCAACCTCCTTAAAAAAAACATAATCTCAATTACTAAGATAATTAGAACATAATGCATACAGGAAAGCGAGGAAGTTCAACTTTTTTTGCAATAGCTATACAAACTAGTCTAATTGCTGAACAGTTTGATCTGTCCGTAACTGCAGCTTCCAACGGTTTTAATTAAAGCTGTAATCAAATCCTGCCACTCGGAGCCCGTGATCTCGGCTGCGTGACTCGATTTTTCATTAATATGCTCTATCGATTTCAAGATTGAACTATTGAACTTCAACGGAATCGGGAATGAAGGTATTTTCTGAACGCTGCATGAGAAGTTCAAGTCAAGCTTTTAAATGGCTTCAATGTGATGGATTTGATCGATCGTAATAAACAACGTCTTTTGGAAAACTAATTCAAGGGTCTTCTTTACGTATTTGCGTTTATTTTACGCGAGAGACATAACCAGTAATTAAAGTGAATAAGTATTATTTTCCTTATAGATTGGTTACTCTGGTATAATTTACCCTGATGCTGAAACCAAGCACTTAGTTGCTTAACTTTTGTGATCGTTATGAAGAACGAACTACGTTGCGTTAAAACTACTTTTCTAAAATAAAACCGTTTTTTGTAAAATGTGGAATACTACTAATTAGTATAAACTAAATAAGTATTAATTAATTTTTCATTATGAAGTTATGACGAAAATACCACGTTAATTTGAGTATCGTTTTGTAAAGTACTGTTATTATTCTACATATTTAAATTATATATATCGATACCGAAAAAGAATAATCGTTAAAAAAGCTTTAACTCTACAATGCCGGTAATATGAGAATACCTCCGATCACAAAACTTCTTTACGCAATGATGCTAACCAACGGGTAGGTTGATCGTAAAATATTATGGAGACTTGAAAAAAATCTCGCCAAGGGTCCTTTCAAACTAAGATTGCATTCCAAACGTTTCTATACTGTCGTTGAAAACAAATATAGTTCCTCCTATGAACATGGAACCGATGCGGGCTAACTCTACATTGACTGTGTCTTTATTTAAATGAAATCAAATATCTTTATCTTTAATCCGACTAATATTATAAACGCGAATGTTTGTATGGATGCATGTATGTTTCAAATCAAATCAAATTGTTTATTGCTCCATAATGTACAGTCGACCAAATTGAATCATGACCCACCTTAAGATCATTTTCCTACAGTCTTATATCTCTATACAAAGTAGGATGAAATTCGCTTGAACGTACATTTCTAAGTAACGAACCTGTTATCATTGTGTTAGACACTGACAGTGTCAAAAAAATATGGCTTTTTAAAATTTGTTCAGACTACTACTTGACATCTGACATATAACGTCATTTTATTTTTAAAAATATAATAGTTATTCCATTTTCACAGTAGTAAAAAGAGTTTAAATTATGAACGACATCTTATTTAAAATTCCAATTGAGACTTTAGTGCAGTGATAAGAAAGATTAAAATTGCATAGATCTCTGACCCGTAATGACGCATTTTTTTTTTATTTTATTATTTTTATTCATATTTAAAACGTACTAAGTACAACACGCATGATAGCGAAGAAAACCTAACTAAATTTATGATTCTAAAGGAATGATCGGCCAAGTGGGTCATGATTCAGTTGGTTCGACTGTACATACAGATGGTAAACATATTTTAGTAGGTTTAAAGTTAGGTTTAGTAGGTTTGTTAGTCTTTCACGCAAAAACTACTGAATAGATTTTAATAAAACTTTAAAATAATGTAATTAGCTCATACATAAGAAAAACATAGTTAAGGGATATAACTTAATTATTTTTATCGAGAGTGAATATTTGGCCAGGGTTTAATAAGAAAATAAAACAGACCACGAACATATTATATTACTAGTGGCCGCCCGCGTCGTCGCTCGCGTTAATGTCAGATAACTTATAGCCTATATGTTATTTTGATGTATGAGTTATATAACTGTAAAGTTTCATTAAAATCCGTTGAGTAGTTATTGCGAAAAAGACAACAAAACATACATCTATACATCCATACGAACAATCACGTTTATAATATCAGTAGGATGTATTGTTAATTATTACTAATAATATTACAAATAATTATTCTATTACATTCTAAAACATAATAATTATTATATGAAAAATAATCTATTACGTGGAATTATAGAAAAGTATGTTTTCAGCACACAAAAATAGTTTTCTTTTAAATTTCCTCAAAAATATTACTGCTTAGTAATAAAACGGCCTATTGTAGTTATTGTCCTTTGTGCAATGTTTGTTCGGTATTTTTGTAAGTGGGGAAAAAGTTATATTTGTGTTGTATTCTAAAAATGTAATTTCAAATCTGATAACGTCAAAATTAAGAACACAGCTTGACATTGTTTAAAAAGAAGATTTACTAAAGAACATTTGACTTAATTGAGTGTATGCTCCTGCATTAATTTTTCACAATTTCAAGATTTTCTTATTTTTTTCGTAAGCTTATTGTTATACCTATTTTTTTTTTGTTGTAAAAAGAGGCTTAACTACATTTAAGTCTTGTTTTGTTAAATTTTTAAAAAATACAATTTAACAACGGACTATAAGCTTAGTTCATCGAGCACATTCCGATGGCTTGGTATGTTTAATTTTCGTGTACGATCCTACTGCCTCAATAAAAATTGTAATTTAACGACATAACAACAGTCCTTTATCCTCCTTCAGTCCATTATAATTTATTTGTTTTGTTTAAACTTATATCGGACATATGTTTGGACTCTACATCTACATTATATCTATAATATAATTGAGTATTTCTCAATTATAAGCTGTTCATTGAAGAACTAAAGGTTGCAGTTTAACGTTGTGATTTGTTTTGTTACTTAATCTTTATTATTTATTTTCTCTTGTTATATTAGTCATTAAATACAGAAATAATTATTAACGTATTGCAGTTTGCACCACTTAAATTTTGATGATAATAATCGGACGTTTTATAAGTTTGTATATTATTGCATGCATTCTTTTACACACGGAAGGGGAAGTGTTATATCAATCGCTATCCATTCTGTGACCGCTATTCACGTCAACATACAAGCTATAAATCTAGACTTTTGGTATTATAACTTCATTTTAATCGAAAATCAACAGTCGCCTGATTCAATTGCATTTCAAGTCGAAACAGCGGCGCTTTTCGACACCTGCCAATGATTATGATAATCATAAATAATTTATTAGATTCGCACATGGCATCGGAGCTAGATCGAATATTTACGAGGCACGCAAGTTCCAAACTGGAGCTTGGGACTGGTGTTATTTCGGTGTTGGTGTCAAAACGACACTGCTCTAAAAATGTCTGAAGAAAGCGGAGTAGCGGGGGCCGGAGTCGCTGAGCTTGGAGGGTTAGGCGCGCGGGGGGCGGGGGATCAGCGCCCACGCACTGCCCGCCGCACCTTACCGCCCGCCTTACACCAGTCAGCAGCTGTGGCTCGTGTTGGCTGAACCATCAGTAGGGCCATCCTCTTTTTTCTTGCCTTAGGTGAGTTTCAGTGATTTCTACTAACTAAAGTGCTCAGTGAAGTGATACGTCGGCGTCGGATCGTGTGGTGTACTTATAAACTGTTTGAAGTGATAAAAAGCTGTTTGAACGGATCAGTGACTAAGTTGTTCCGTAACGGTTCGTGAAATCTTGCACATGGCTGTTCACTTACACTGTGACGTCAATATTAGGACATAAAATACTTAATAATACGTTGACACTATACTTTTCATTATAAACATGAAACACTGATAAAAACATGACATATACTGTTTCAATTAAACTAATCTATAATTTTTTTATGGTAACAGTACTCAATTATTGATAATTATGCCAAAAGAGACATGATTTTTTTAAAATAAATAATTAATTATTCGTTCAACACTTTGTCGTTGAATACGTAATTTAAATCAGTGACGTCAAATGACATTGATAACTTTGCCGAAGCATCAAATACGTAACATTGCATTGGTTAGGTGACGTCATTGAATAGTTTTGGAATACACTGACGCATATCCTGTTACATATCTTGAACCGGTCCGCTTCCTATCGCATCCGAAACCCGAGTAACCGAGTCGGCGCCGGCGACTCCAAATTAGGATGCGTGGTTATAGAAGCTGAACTATTTCAGTAGCGCGCACCACCCGACCGCTCCCGAAGATTGCCGATCGCGCCCGAACCTAATTGTGGAATTTTCACCGCACGTCCGTCTTTTCATTGCTGATACATAAAATATTTTTTAATGATGCAGCTGTTTAATGAGTTTACAATTACCAATTTAGGTCAAGAGTGCAGCGTTCCAGGGCGAAACTGTAATATATTAGCGCAATTTATTTCAAATGAGGCAACCGTTTAAATACTCGTTAGGGAATATGTACCGCACCGTGAGAGCACTAATTTAGAATGTAATGCGAATTCAAATTGGCAATAATGCATTTGGAATATCGGATATCAGTTTTTCGCACCTAATTTTTTGGCAGTAGTCCAGAGTTTCAAATAACAGTTGTTTCTAGAGTTCGCCAAATACGCATTTGTTTGTAACCGCAAGTGGCATTGGCAGAAATTTTGCGTCATTAATATCTTTGTCTATAGTCAATGGGATGTAGCGAGAAAAGTCGCCAACGGGTCATGCAAACATCGACTGACAAGCTGATGTATTTTAGTTACACAAATTATGTTTCAGAAGTCGGCCAAATCTATTAATAAGTTTGCCCCAAGTTGAAAATCGCGCTAATTTAAACTAACACATTGCGCGAGAAATATCCTATTTTATTTTGTTTTTCTTTCGATAGGTATGTAAATATGTATAATCGCTTAACAGTAAAAATTATTGGTTATTTTTATTGTTATACTTTAGTAAAATAGCACAAGTTCCAAAAGTCAATATTTTGTTTAAAAGTCGTATTTTGTTGCAGGACACCTAAACCAACACATTCAAAATGGCGGATGATGAAGTGAGGTAAGTCCGGTGAAAAATGTTCGATGAGTTTCGATAACAGACGGCTTTTAAGGTTGTTTATAAAACTCTTCACAAGTAAATCTTTTAGGACTCCGAGAGTATTTTTCAATGGGAATGAATCTTTTAGGATTCCGAGAGTATTTTTCAATGGGAATGGGGTGACACTCCTGTTTGGTACTTATAGATTTACTAATTTTAATTAGTTTAAATAATAGGGTAACGTCTTTAACCTATAGGTTAAATTCTTTTAGAGAGGATTAATACATATATGTGTTACCGAAACTTTACTTCGCCCTGCTTCCAAATCTTTTTTTTTTCCTTCATATTACTAGATGGCAAACAAGCTTACGGCCCACCTGGTGTTAAGTGGTTACCGTCGCCTATAGACACTTGCAATATTAAGGGTAAATCACTTAACACTGCAATTGCGTTGCCATCCATCAAATCTATGTTTTTTGCGAGATCATACACTGTGACTGCTATCCAGTTGTGGAATAAATTTCCAGTGGAGATTAGAGAGAGTCCATTGGTCAATTCTTTCAAACATAAGTTCACTACCTCTCAAAAGTGTCATAAGTATAGTATATTATTTATATATGTAGATAATGTATTGTATGTATGTATAAGCTGTATGCATGTATATTTTAATTAGAATTGTTAAAATACTTTTGTTTAAGCATTTACTTGTACACTATATTCCTGCTTGTGAATTTACTCACAAATGCTAGGGTTGTCTGGAAGAGATCTCTTTTAGAGATAAGCTCACCTTTGTACACGTCTTCTTGGTACGTTTTTTAACAATTTTATTTGTGCAATAAACGATTTATATCTATGAATTCTAGAACTTTAAAATTATTTCTCCTAAAGCTGTAGAGAATGGTTACCGGTCGTAATTATACAGAATATTTAAAAGAATTTAAGCATATTGAAAAGGTTTATTAGTTTAATAGTATATATTTTTAAGAAATTATGAACATAGGTGAATAGCAGAATTATTTTCCGAAATAATACTTCTGAAAATTTCAGTTTGACAGAATTATTCGTTTGCATCGATGAGTCACTTTGGTAGCGGAAGGTTACGGGTTCAATTATCTACTAGGGTACCGCCAAAGGCAATTTTTTTACAGTTTACACATTTAAAAACAGAATTACACCAGAACAGGAGGACATTTTAGGATAATATAAATTTTAATTACCTGATGCGTCATTGATAATGTATATAGTTTAACGTCTCTATATTATACACATAGATATAAATACAGGAACTATGTAATGTGTCGAGAACTTCGTGTATTAAATTAGATCATGCTGAGTTAAGCTCAACTAGGATTTGGTTTGAAACGTATAGTGGGAGTTAAGTTATTAACATGTAATGCATATTTGATCAATAAGACAGATTTCGGTAAATTTAATAGCTTATAAATTGGTTTCCTGATTATTTAGAACAATTATTCGAGTGTAAATTTCGGTTGGATAAACATTATAGGAAGTAAATTAAAAATATTTTTCCACAACTAAGTACTTCAACCAAATAGAATAAGTAGGTATATACATACTTCATATAAAAGTAGAGTAATAAGGCTTGATTTTATCAGTTGTTATTTAAAAAAAATATTTTCCAGTTGATAAATAATAGTTCGAAAACAAACATTAACCATTACTTTTTATTATTCGAATAATGATAAACAAATAAGTATGTGAATAAATTAGTTTATTATTATTGATATAAATTATAAATAATCTAAATTAGTATCTTTCAGAAAATTTATAATAAGTACGTTTATAATCATTCAATTATCTACGGACGTATGTAAACGAAAATTGTTCTGGGATGAACTACGAGTATTATTAATCATATTTTTTTAAAGATAGATAATATGAACTCCATTATAAACCGTGCACTGAGCGAAAATGGTGCGCTCCAAACAGTAAAGTTTGTTACGACTTCCGGGAATATTTTTCAAAACTTAGGTTTACGAGTTTCATTTAAGTTAATATTTTTACCAAGACCCATACTTTTTCTTTTTTAATATTTATAAGACTATGCCCGACAAGGACATATTATTATTTATGTTCTTGAGTTGAATAGTAAACATTATCAAAAATAGTCTATCACGCTTGGTCATAAAAAAAATTAAAAGTTTAGTCACTTTTTACGTAGATGTTATATTATGTACGTTAGTCTTATGTGTTGTCAAAGTTTTGAGTAAAGTAGGTACTATATGTATTGATTAACTCAAAGACTTTATTATAATTATGTATCTAACATGTGTTTTTCTCTTCTCTTCTCTTTCTTCGTGTTCTCCACCACACGACTACTCTCCTGATCCTGCCAAACTCGGATGGATTGCTGCGCCTGCGTCGTCCAATAGTATTGATTACTATGTCGCCTCGAGACCTAGGTAATTTTTGTTGCATGTACTAATACTTTTACACACTTTATACACCACGAAACTGTTCATATTGTACATACAAGCGATAAAAACGTTGTTTTTTCTTATTTACTGGACAATTAAGTATATTTTTAAATATTAAATATATCTATCTCTACGACTGGCTTTTGATAGAGGTACTTTTGTCGTATTACTTGACGTTGGATGTTCATGTTTATTTCTGTTACAGCTTTTTATAAATTATTGTATTTGTAAGAAATAGTAAGTGAATGTATTGTATTTAAATGTTTATCGAGAGAAGCAAGGCATTTCCTAATATATTTAGTGCCTAATGCCATTCTTCTCAACTATACCTTCAGTGTTAATAATATTTATTGTTTACTACAAGATAACGTGATAACACAGCACCTTTAAGACACAGAATAATGCTAACACGCACCACAAATACCTATGTGTTCCTGCACACTAATTTGATACTTAACGATTACTTAACAAAGCTCATTTTCCTCGAAAATGAAAGAAATGTTAAGTGACGCCAGGTTCAAATTTTTATGTAATCCACACCACGAAGTCGCACCTATTTAATACACAATAAAAGTAATTTTTGTTACACTGCCTCTTGATAACAAACCTAACGTAAATAAATTCTATCCTATAATATGTCTAGCTAATTTTATATGTTTAATGTTCTACGAATAATATCACTATGGACAGTGATGTGCCAAGCTAAGTAATCCTTACAGCTATCAAAATAGGAGTCATATATTACCCCTATATATGCAATCAACATTTTGACTATGATTTGAGTAATATATTCCGTATAATTTATTTGACTATAGACATGTCTGCAAATATTATTTGTGGAAACTTGATGGATTCTAATTTGCTTTAATTTAATAAAAAATATATTAATTTCAAATAAAATAGATGTTATAAAATTTAAGAAAGATATTTTGATAGCCGTATTTTACGTAAATATTTTCCTTTGTTTAAAATTTCAAATGTATTCTTTTTCTTTTTCAGAAAAAGCGTCTCGAGGAGGTAAAGTAACAACAAGATACACACAAACACTTAAAAGTTGATTTAGGTACAACGATAACTTGGTCCTTTGTTTGCAGAAAGAACTCCATATCTGTTTTTCAATGAGTTATTACAGCGGAAGACTCATAAATTAAACAAAATAGGCAGTTCATTAGAAATACAAAGGCAACCTCTGGTTTTCTTTCTGTATAACAGTACCTCGTTATTTATTTCTGTTACATTTCATATTCAATATTTAAATGAACACGGAAAATATCAAAGTAATATAATAAAGAAAAACGCAAGCAGGTACAGAGGGCTGTGACTACCCAAAATTGTAATTTTTTTTATTAATAATATCCCAATCTAACGTAAATCTTCTTTTTTAATTTAATGGCTTTCGCGACACGTACAGTTTACTATTGTCGAGTGAAAATGTACTTATAGTAACAGACAATTGTACGGTAGATTGAGGTTGAAAATGGAGTCTCTCAACACGTGTTTTTAGAACAAGAACTCCGGAGAAACTCCAATATGTTATAAACATAATTTATAAAGTGTATTGATAAAAAGGACAGTTCTTGACCGTCTGACGTGGAGCCATTTGTACCTAAGACCGTATAAAGTTTTTTCGTAATAAAAACATTTCAATATCATAGTTCGTTATTATGAAGACACTACTTGACGACGACGATTGATTTGATTAATTTCTTGTCATTGGTAATTAGATTTAGCGCCGAAAGATATAAATTCGAAATCATTCACAGTAATAAAGAATTTACAAAACCACACCCATTCACACACACAAACACGCACTTATACACGTTAGTTCGTAGTCAGTAAACACAATCACCTAAATAAGAAGTAGTAGGCCCACAATTACGATGCCATTGACTGTCTCTAGGCGAAGAAGGCCAAACAGGCCGAAATCGACCGCAAGCGCGCTGAGGTGCGCAAGCGCATGGAGGAGGCCTCCAAGGCCAAGAAGGCAAAGAAGGGTTTCATGACCCCCGAGAGGAAGAAGAAGCTCAGGGTGAGTAAATACATTTTATGTTATCATTTTAATCTTATTAGGTAAAACTTGACCGCACTACATAGATGTTTGCGGAGTGTAACGTCTAAGTTGTCAGCTTTTGATTGTTGGTCCACTGAAAGTTTGACACCCCTTTTATTTAGACGAAAGGCTATGGCAACCTGTCACTAGTTTGAAGCACTTCATGACCTATACTGCCAGATGTTCTCCAAACCCATGCCTGCCCAACCCTTCTGAGATTTATGATTGTAATAGTATGTACTCGTTGTAGATACAAGTATTGAAAATATTTGGATCATTTTAATAATCATTTATCTTGTAATTAGCATGAATAGCTTTTTTTTAATTTATTAATAGGCAAATCTCTAATATTATACGGAAGCTTATTTTAAAACCGTATACATTGGCCGACATAAGAATTACTTATTCTGTGGAGACGAGTTTTATGTTCACCCGTATGGACCAGATCGTGTTTTTTAATGATAATCATAATACAATTATCTGCTTTTAACCACAGTTGCTGTTGCGTAAGAAAGCCGCCGAAGAACTGAAGAAGGAACAGGAACGCAAAGCAGCTGAGAGGAGGCGCATCATTGAGGAGAGGTGCGGTAAACCCAAGAACATTGACGACGCAAACGAAGGTAACTATTGCTCCTCACCAACAATGTGGAATACATAAGGAGTATAATTTTAAACATTCATACACTTTCTAATAGGTGAACAAGCATACACTTAGACATTTCACAACACTCCACAAAACATGGAAATTTTGCCCTTACCAATATGTTTATAAAGATTAGTTACCCTTGTACTGTGTCGTATTATAGATGCTATTTCGAGGGTTTGCAAAGAATACTACCAGCGCATCAACAACCTCGAAGATGAAAAGTACGATCTGGAATACATCGTTAAAAGGAAAGATATGGAGGTAGTGAGACGGGCTGCTCTAAGACAGCTCTCTTTTAATGAACTCACAAACTTACAACTTCGCCTTCATGACTTACTTGTGATTTGTTAAGTGCCGTGTTGTCTGAATCTGTTAACAACGGATCAACTATTGGTGCACTGGATCGGTGCCAACTTGTCTTTCTAACGTCTTCTACTTACTCTAAGCTCCATGTGAAGTCGTTTACTTTGTCTGCGTATACTTACTACCTTCTATTTTTCCAATTTTCTCTCTGAAACTCACACTTAACTCTATGGTCAACGTATGCCGCCGGTCTAGGCCAGCTCGAGGTTTGTTCGCGAGTAACTCTTATTGGTTTTATAGCGGCTCTCACGAGCATCATAACCGGTTACCACCACCGAATCACCAAGCTTGAGGAGGAGAAGTACGATCACGAGATGGAAGTGGCCCGCAAAGAATTCGAGGTCTGACCTGGTTTGGGCGCAAATCTATTCATATTACGCTCTCGTTTGAGTAGTTCATGCCGATAATGTGACTAGTATTTTTTATTTTGTTTTCCGCAGCAGATTCACAATTTTCAATTCTCGGAGATTAATATCAATTCCTTAACCGTGTGGATAACAAGTATAAAACGCTAAAATAACAACGACCTGACGTAGCTACTCCGAAAGTGCGACTTTGTGTAGATACTCTCATCGAGTTTTCAGTAAATAACAACGTAGTTAAACTGCAGCAAATATCCATTGATACCCACCTAAATACGATCATGTAGCTTCGCTTACGCTTATCCTCCGAGAAGTGGTCCCGACACCGCGTACCCACACCTCGTCACACAGTTACCCGCGAGGCTGCGACGTTGTGATACCATACCTTAAATTTGTGATTGTGTTTTTCTTTAGCGGAACTGCAGACGATATGTCAAATGTACTGGCACAGAATATACAACCTTGAGGGGGATAAATATGAACTAGAACGAGCGATTCAAATTAGGAAAATGGAGGTAAACAATATATTAGGATTGGGAATGCATATGATATGAGTTGATACTGATTTAGTTGTTACAACATGACATGATAGTTGTACGGCTCACCGCACACATGCACACGTCGCTCCCCGTCGACAGACGCAGGCCACTCACACAAATGCCCATGCCAATCATTCTGCCGGCTCAATAATTTGTCTTTCCTTTTTCTATAGCAATGCTCAAGAGAATAATACAGGAGTATTATGACCGCATGTATGTGTGTGAGGGCCAGAAGTGGGATTTGGAACATGAAGTCAGGAAAAGAGATTATGAGGTATTGACCAATACTTTATAACCATTGTGAATATCACAATCATCGACAATGTAACCAACGTGCGCGTGTGACAATTCGTGTTGACAGATATTGATAACGCTTTGTAAGTTTTCGGTTGTTTGTTGTTGAATTGTAAATAACGGCGGAGGGCCGGATTAGTAGTGTAGTAGAGTGCGCGAGCGGGCGCTGAGACGCCCGAGCGGCAGTCAGCGGCCGCGGCCGGCCCACGGTAAGGCGTGCGGTGCAAAATCGATCTTCGCCGGCGCCGGCGGCGGCGCGTCATCCGACATGGAGCTTACACCATTAACTACACTAACACGAGTAACCGCCATGCGCCCAGGGCGTAACAGTAACCACACTGCACTCACTCACGGGGCGCTCTTGCACCCCTTCATTGCATGCCGAGATAACTGTCATCTCTGTCGTCTGCGCTCACATCTGTATAATTCCATCATCGTCTCTCTCCTTAAGCTAAGACCATTCATGAATGCTTTAATCTTCTCGTAGCTGGAGAGGTTGTGCTTCCTTCTCCGTTGGCTTATCTGCTAAAAGCTTTGACTGTTGCATGACTATAAATATGTATGTTGCTTCTGATTCCCGATTAATATCTACAACCCTTAAATAGTATGGCACTTTAATAATATACCTAAAACGTGTGATCAGCGCGATAATACTTGAATACCGTCGCTGCATCCACAAGTGTGACGCTTCATGTGTGTTGGCGAGCTTAGAGGCCTTACTGAATTTTCTCTTTTTATGATAACATTAGTTGCCGTTGCAGTGTAAGTGGAACGCTGGACTGGTTCCTTTATTGGCACACGCAAGTGCATAGCGTAAGTGAAACTTCTTGTTCCAAATCTCCAACTTTTCATGTATGTGCCGTTACATCCGCGCGAACTGTTTGCGTGTTCGGTTGCTGAGAGCCCCATTGACCTTTCTATGTTACCTACTAGTATGATACTTTGTACATCGAATGTTAAATTGAAAGTGCCATGCTCTGGTCGAGTGCCCACCCCTCCCCCGAGCCGAGCCCGAGTCCACCGTCCACGGTCGCTCGCTGTATTTACACCCGGGAACGCAGTGGTGTATACTATGATCACTTGCGCGTCCAGGGACACTACATTACTACAATATATTATTTTACCACGAACTACATCTGCAAGTCTGGATCGATTTTGCACCGTCACTCCATTATACACTTCTGCAAAGTCCGAACTCATACATTGTATGTCTATGTGCACTGTACCGATGTAGAGATGTACATTTGGGAGTTAGATTGCATATCGATACAGCGCTCAACATGTTACAACTTCGAACCGAGACTGAAACATTTACACTTGAATCCGTACCTTGTGACGAGCGTCGAAGGAGTATGATTGTTGGCGCTGATATTTAATGCACATGTAATATATATGCACTTAATGTATTGATTGTTGAGGATACAGGAGCTGCAGGCGGCCAGCTACCATCCGAGGCACGATTGATAGAATTTATGCACGAGGTTCTAGTATATGAGTTGTAGTGACTACTTGATACGTAGGGAAAGAGCACAGGCTAAAGATATTAGGCATAGGAACGGGACTGACCTTTCCGGAAGATTCTCAGTATGTACTTGCATACAGATAATTTGTACTGTACAATGCTCGCCTAACATCGCCTAATCTTCGCTCAGCTCTATATCTTGTTCTGTGCTTTTCTCGTATTAATCATATCTTCTATACTATCAAACTGCCTATAAATCTGCTTTATTTTACAGATATTTTGCAGTGTTGAGCTTTAAATGTTTTCTGTCTCCGTTTCGTGCGTTGCATGAGGTTTTTCTTCTGTATTACATAGAAGAACAATTCACATGTTTATTGTTGATTTCATTTTAGTTTAAAATATGTATTGAACATATTTCATATTCCATTCCCATAAATCATTTCATACTGTTATAAAATTGAAAAAGATATATAAACTTGTGGAATGTATTCACGTATTATTTCAAATACCTTTGTATTATTTGTTACAACTTCTTTCTTTTTATTCTTCACTTATTTATGTGTTTTTCCCTTATTAAAAACTCGCCTTCTATATTCAAGTTTATTATTAACTGTATAATAAATAAATTTCATTGTAATTACTACTTTTGGAAATTTATACGAAAAATTTTCTATCTACATTTTCTAATTATTTAATATTTTTCAAAGTAAAAGTTTTGACAGTAATATTTTGCTTCTTTCCAATATCACTTGTTTTAACTTATTTTTTTACATTTTGTCAGATCTCCGACCTGAACTCTCAAGTCAACGACCTCAGAGGCAAATTGTAAGTATTTAAAATGTACCTTTTTTATGACGATGGAAAATCCATTTACGGACCGTACTGATTGTTGGCAGCCCTACCCACTAAAAACCACCGGTACCATCCCTAAATCTATCGGATTCGGCGTACATAAGTACCTACGCCTTATCATCGACCGTGGGCTGGCCCGGCCCAATGGTGAATTGAGCGATGCGACGGTGAGGGATTGCCTATTACCCTAGCGCAACGGGAGGGCCTGTGCAATGCACCGAGGCTAACGGGAGCCAACCCATGTGCAAGCCATAGTTTAAGGCCGGATAAGGCTAGCGGTCGCAGCCGCCTGCTTTCTTTGGAGATGAGAGTTGATGAACGGGCAACTCTGGAGGGGAGCGGCTGAACGTTCTCCTCCCACTCCCTCTCCGCGTCCTCCTTCTGCTCCATCATAGATTCGTAGAAGGAGGCAGCAACCTTTTTTTTAACCATCTCTCTGACCATGCTTGGCAATGAGATGTCACCTCCGTCGAGCACCGCTCTCAAAGTGCGGCGCTCGCTTTGCCAGGCCGAGCACACAATGAGCGCGTACTCGGCCTTGGCGCCGGGGGAATTTTAACCATAGCTACAAATATTGGCAATCTCAGATTTTATTACAATATATAAGATTCAAACGATAGTGCATCGAGATTGAGCAGAAGTGAAAGGAGTTGTTAATTGTTGTTTAATTGTATTAATAATTCTTTCCTAATTGTGTTATCACTAATTAACCGTAGTCCTTTGAGAGTCCAAAATTTTACACCGATGACTCTTCATCCACACTTCGCTATACCAATATCACTTATATAATACTTCAACGTTCTGTTTTCCTCTAGCGTCAAACCCACACTAAAGAAGGTGTCCAAATATGAGAACAAATTCGCCAAGCTTCAGAAGAAGGCCGCTGAATTCAACTTCCGTAACCAATTGAAGGTCGTCAAAAAGAAGGAGTTCACCCTTGAAGAAGAAGACAAAGAGGTAAATAGAGTGACTAAGAATTCATTATATACCCCTGATAGGATAGGTATAGGTGAATTGGCAACTTTTGTATACATATCTCAGCAACATCGGCATATTTACTGAAGCGACACCATTACTCGAATTCACAGTGAATTCGAGTTCCAATGTGATTCTAAAAAACTGAACATTATTCCAAATAACTTCACCAAAATTATGCACCTTCTTAAATTAAGTACAGTTAACATTCTTCTTTAACTCTGATCACCAAACTTACTATCCGACAATTCACAGCTACTTCTTATTTCCTATATTCTTATAACTTCTAACTTCTTCATCTACTGACTTTAATCCAATCCCAATAATGACTTCTGTTATTGGTGCATTGGATACCCCTTGATGTAGTTCAAAGGACAAAGAATCTACAGTAACAACATTCTCATATTTCAACAGGCGAAGCAAGCAGAGAAAGCTGAATGGGCTTACGGGAAAAAGTAGACAATACCTAACATAATCAGCATAACATCACTAAAAAGCTGTGATGGTTTAATTATAATTCAACTAATTTAATTAATTAATAAAGAATACTTTTTTATATTTACAAAATTCAATTATTTCTGTCTATTCGTAAAGAGTCCCAAACTTAAATGAGGTGAGAAAGTATTTTATGTCATAGCTTCAAAACATCTGGTTTTCGCCTTATAGACTTCCTCTTCGCCCAAAAGCTTATGCTGCAGATTATTATTCAATTTATATTGTCAAAAGCTTTCCCGCAAAGTTTAAGTAACCCTCTATCTACGGATATCAGCATTTAGTGCTAATTGATCCCCTCTATAAGGCTGTCACTAACCATCGAATACGTAAAAATATATCGAAGCATTAATTTAGGATTA
The DNA here is from genome assembly GCA_955850985.1 of Elophila nymphaeata. NCBI lineage: Eukaryota > Metazoa > Arthropoda > Insecta > Lepidoptera > Crambidae > Elophila > Elophila nymphaeata. The sequence goes on from OY039072.1 coordinate 21,570,712, forward strand.
AGCGGACAGTAATAAATGTCTTAGGTAGAAGAGTTACAATAAAGAGAATGGTTACACGTATCACAATTTATATGTTTGGCGTAAATTATGAATCTCTTTCTTTTTCTATTTCTATTTCTGTACAGTATTTACACTTTACATAAAGATCACTGTCAGTTCTCCCGTTGCCTTGAATTCTTTCCGAGTTTTATTCTTCATATTTACCGTTTCAGTTTATCTTTGATTACAAATTTCATTTCATCCAAAGATTTAGTTAACACATGTTTATTACAAATTGTGATGCGATGTTCCACAGGGTGGCGCTGGAAGCAAGGTAAATAAGAAAGTCGATGCCTAAATTGTTTGGAATCAATTTAGCAGAATAGATTACACGCTGCTAGTTATTTCAAGCACCGCACCGCTTAGTTATGATATAAATATTGGAATGGCAAATGGCAATCAAGTAGCCTACTACTGCCAATGTATAAGACATTATTAGATTGGCACTTGTTTTGCACTTTTCACGATTACAGTACCGTAGATGAATTTTGTGTTCGTAGTAAATGCACATCCACTCTTTGTACATAATGTGCACACTAGGTTGCTATAAAATATGCTTCTACAGATTTGAAAGCGAGGTATTAGAGGTTTTTAAGTTTCAAAAGCTTCTGGTGTGGGCTGCTTTGGGTCGATATGTCGAAGTTTCGAGTTAGTTGGACCGCTCGTGCAGTATTACGTGTCGGTCGTGATATATTGGTTTTAAAATAGAAAAATTGTCTCGGCTACTTGTGACGTAGTTTGCGACAGGGCTTTTCCGTAAAGACGAATAAGAAAGCAATGAAACAAAATAAGCGATGTTACAAAAATACATCAGATAGAAATAAAGTATCGATTTGTTTTGTTGCCTTCATTATTTTTTACACAGTTAGCTCGTATTGCAGAATATACGTACGTTAATGTGTATATTGTATATAACATTTTGTATTTATTGATTATTTGATTTCTTTGTTGCTTTACTGTATATATCAGTATACATGCAATTGTACAACAATTACATAGCGGTTGATTTACAATTTTCTTTAAAAACATTAATGATTTATTTGTAATTTTTTTTTACCGCTATGTAATGGTATTGTTGTGAGTTACTACGTGTTTATATAAAAGCAAATATGTCTCATAATAAAAACTATATTTCTTTCTTGTATTAATTTTTAAAAAATTTTTTTTTTTCAAAAATAAAATTATTCCATATATTTCTATCTTTTGAAAATGCAATGACCGAAATAGCATTCGGTAGAAACATTTGCTTTTATAAAGCGTAGTTTTTACTCAATAATTGCCGCCACAATATTGGGTATAACTTTAATTTCAATGTGTTTTTTAATTTCCACAGAAAAAACCAGACTGGTCCAAGGGCAAACCAGGCGATCAGAAGGTAAAAGAGGAAGAGGTTGAGGCATGAAGTACTGTAATTAATAATAAATACCTTTAAGACCTGTCTCACGCCAGCTGTTCGTCAACATCTTGTGATAAGCCCTGCAAACTAGGGTCTACTTTTATCAGCCAATGGCATATTCCTTCATAATTTACTATGTATTGTCCAAATACCTTGTTTACCATGACAAACACCAGCACAACTTTTTTATATTTATTTATTTATTTAAATAATGTTTTTGTAAGATAATAATACGTTAATAAAAATTAATTTTCTGTATTATATTATGTGGTTGTGGCGTTTTACCCTTAAATCCCTTTATTCCTTTCCAAGTGGTAAGTGTTCACTGATCTATGTATGTGTGTTTTCCAGAATGTGTATGTGTCCTGAGTTCAGACGACAAATAGATCAGGCTACCCAAAACTGTAAAATTTCTTCAACAATTTGTCAACTTTATTTCATAATCATAGAGTTCAAAATCTATTGAAGAAATTTAATAGTAATTTTTACCCTGTTCAATCCCTTGGCTGCGGACTTATTAGGTTAATGATTTGAATTTTGCCTAACATATTGAAAAGTTTTCGAAATCGCTTGATAAACATAAATTTACTTTTTACGAAAAATAAAACAATATACCTTTACCCAACCATATACCTTTTTTTACCTAAGATATCTTTAATTACCAGTTTATCTCCTTCTCGGCTTCGCGAGTCTGTTTCTTTTTAATTCAATAAAAATAAACATACCTTAGAAATGAATGTAGTAAAGAATGATTTCTTTAGTGATGAATAGAACATAAATAGGACTAAAGTTAAAGACCAATTTAATGTTCATTCGCCATTAACTTACTAATAGAATAGAATAGAAGTCATTTATTTCAACACAGGGTCATAGATTTTACAATTTGTCCAACATTATTAAATTAACATTATTAAAATATATCAGCATCACATTACATTGTCCATTATATAGTCAGTTATCCATTAATACATTAAAATTACTAATAATCGATGTGATCCGTTGTGAATGAAAGTCGACTAAAAAGCGTATATTTTTAATTTTCTTGCGCTTTAAATTAGTTTTTAAAAAAATAACAACAAGTAGAACAAATTTAAAACTAATTGTTCTTAACTCATTTACGACCCCGAGGTAAAATAATTTGATATTGATAATCAACAAAGATTATGTTTAAAGAGTCGTCGTCTTTAATCATACTTGTTAAATGACAAAGCATAGAAATGCAGCCCCTAGTAATGCACCAGCTACTTAAGAACTATTTCCCTAATTGGTCCGCAGCTTTAGAAGCAGATTCCTTTTATAGGATAGACCCAAAGACTATATTAATCCATGGATAGACCGGACACATGATCCTGGGAGTAAAGTTGGCTAAAACTATGAAACGACTTAGCATCTTCAGTAAGTTGGCAAACGATATACTGCCTAAAGGTAAGCGATCAACGAAAAAAACAGTGTTACAGGCGTAATGCTTAAACCTTATCCTATGTCATTTGGAGCTCCGAAAGGCCGAAGACCTTACCAGCCACGACGCAATACAGGGCCCGTAGAAAAAGTATCAAATATAAACGATAATGAAGTTAAGAACAAAATGACTGTATGTGATTGACATAAGCCGTCATTAAATTACGTGCCCAAATTGTAGCTCTAAGTATTCTTATTCTTATGCAAGGGGCTGAGGCCGTGTCTCAGAGCACTTCGACCCTATGGGATCTTTTGTGCTTCCCCTTTTTTTATCGCCCATTCCCGCCAACATCGAAAACATTTTGTATGAGGTTCACGATGTTGGCGGAAATAATATCTATAAAGTCTTCTGGTTTAGGGTAACCTAAACCCAGGACCTTTAGTGGCCTATTGGCTAGTGCATCGCAGTCACATAGTATGTGCTCCATGCTTTCTTCCTCCTTACCACACAGTCTATAGATGGGGTCATCAGCTTTGCCTATTGTACACAGGTGTCTTTTAGTGGCAAAATGGCCAGTGAAAGCACCTATGAGGCAGCGGATTTGAGTCCTGCTGATTCTTCCCACTCTTTTGAGGTAGCCTATATGTAAGGATCCTAAAAACTCAAAGAATATAAGTACTCTAGTAGCTCTAAATAATTTAGTAGCGAAAGTTAAACGCTGTAGATAACTAATCAATATGGCATATTATGACGAATTTCAATATCCGTTATGAAACGATTGTCACTTGTCTAAACCCTCAGGCACGAAAAGTCGTCGTTAACCGCTCATAACTAACGGAACCTTACCTACAGAAAATAAATATTTCCTCAATTTATCGTTCCTGTGCTCTAGCCGTTTGTAGTTGTTGGCTTTTGTTTGTAAGTACACTGAAACCTTAGTTTCTTTTGCAATTGATAAACTTTTTGTGTTAGTGAACGGTTTGAAACCTGCCATTTGGGGTACTGTATGACCCATACTGCCAGATATGGCTTTATGTGTAATCAAATGTTATCTAAAGCTATGATAAACCCTAATTTGGGAATATAGGCGTGATTATAATTTATCATGTATGAATGACCTAGCGATTCGACGGCGGAATTCGATCTAAAGGTCAAAGGTTCGACATTTTACTTACAACAAAAAAAAACATTTTCAAACTCTTAGTTTATTAAAAAATGTTTTATATTTTGAATCATTCACCTTAAAAGTTAGGATTACGCAAATAAGGAAGATGCTAAGTAACTTCATAATTTTAGTTGACCAACCCTTCCGATTGCCTTTAGTAAGGTGTAATTTATTCAACGTACTTATAAGAATGGTTTGAGAAGTCAATAACAACTACTTTTGTTTATTCAACCTTCTTAGAAGTAGCAGATGTGTTATGAATATTTTTAGAAGATAGTAAGACATCGATCGATCTAATTTTTTTATGACGATTCGATGTAGTATTCAATACATACTGTAATTAGTATAGCTAAGAGCGTGGGTTCGAATCCCAGAGCAGATGATTGTATAAATTCACCAGTTTAGTCACATGTTAATTTTTCAAGTCTGCACTGAAAAGGGAAGAGTATTCTTTACGACATTGCCTGTAAAATTAATTAAAAACTTTCAAAGTTCTTTCAAGTCATTTAGTTCATATGGTTCCAGTAATTAATAAAGAAGGGAAAAGTAATTAAAATATTTCAATAAAGTTCTTAGTACATAATATTCAGACACATTTAATATCAGCAAATATTCACTGAAATCAAATATCGAACTGCTATTTGCAGATCAATTTAATTAAGACCCTAATCAATTATTTGCCGAACTGATGTAACCGGATCTGTACAAAAGGCAAATATCAATGGTCTAATTGTACATACACAAGTTTTGATATTGCTGAACTATGAAGTTAACCATGATCAAAAATACCCGGGCTGCTGAGAGTGTCCTGATTGGTGGATTTTGTGTGCTGTGAAAGTTTGCTACTTTTGGTTTTATATCCCCTTTATTTAGGCGATAGGCTCATAAACTGCCACGATTTTGAGGCACCAAATAACCTATATTTATTTGTAACCTCTTTTAGGATTGTGACATGTGTGTATAATTAAAAGATATTGGTGATAAATAAAACTATCTTGCCCTTCTCACGCTTTAATGCGTGCTTTAATAGTTTCTGTTATTTAAATTTAGTCCGGGCGAGGATGACTGATTTGGTAGAGGGTTGTTGATCCTACTTGGATGTGGCGACTTCAAATCTTGGTAGCATGGAAACTTTTTAAGAAATATAATGTAGTGGTGAATTAAATCCATAAGTACGGGACGGTAAGGAACGTGCAAATTTGTTCTTGGTAGGACATTGTGTCAAGTCCAACTGTTAGCTACCAGCATCTTATCAAACTATGTTGCTATTAATAATAGTGTTAACAGCGTTATCACAAAGTAATAGGGTTTATTTGTTACTCTGTGGCGTTATTGTGTTCGGATAATGAAAAATACAAGCAAATTCCGCAGTTTCGGATCTAGCTCACTTGCACCATTATCCTCACCATCAGGTTGAATGAAGACTAATTATTTAAGTCTCGTTTACCCATTATGTCCTAAAACGCAAATTCTTAATGATCTTTAATTCAGGCTAGATGTTTCCAAGACATGAACGTCGAAATATAGTACCTAATATTTCATTTACCAAAACAACGCTAGCTTTAATAATGTTATAAATTATATCAATAAATATATTATTAGATGATTTAAAGTTAAAATAAAATATGCGGTAGCTGGTTTCTGAAATGCGCGGTAAGTTTCTATTTGGTTATAAAACGGACTGTAAAGAGCTTTTTTTATTCATTTAAACAGCAAGCTTAGTTGCTTAGCAGGCTTTACATTAATTCATAACGTTTATAATCGTTATTAACTCATTTAAAGCATTGTTTGCTACGGGAATTTAATTTGCTTTAAAAATATTTTCCCTTATGGACATTCAAAGACATTCATTTAATCAATCCTGCTTGAAAGTCGTAACTATACGCATTCATCTCTTTTTGTTGAATAACAATTAAAGTATACCAACTTTAATAGCTAATTCATTTCATTGATTCAAACAAAGTCCACTTGGTTGTGTCCAAAAAATCGCAGTCTAATTTCGGGTACAATTTTTTGACACAAATCATCAAAACACATAAATATTTATATCTTCGCAAGAATTTTGGTTTATTATTTTCATCTCACTGCTCTTCAATTTAAAGTTCTACAACAATGTTTATTTTAAAATAAAGTCAGACAGTGTTTCAATGTGTATTTCAAAGTGTTTCAAAAAACAATCTTATTAAAATTTTATCTACATTTCAAATAACGACCAAAAACTAGTTTATATAAAATGATATTCATCATCAACAGCTCATATAATGTCCCCACCGAGGGGCTCGAGCCTACCCCACATTAGGGGCGATTAGGCCTTAGTCAACCACGCTGGCCAAGTGCGGGTTGGTCGACTTCACACACAACCTAAAGAATATCTTCATAGGTGTGTGCAGGTTTCCTCACGATGTTTTCCTTCACCGTAGAAGCGTCGATTAAACGTACATATGAATTCAAAATTTGAAAACACATTGGTACGTGGCGGGGATCGAACTAGTGCCTCCCGAGTGAGAGACGACGCTCTTACGCACTACGCCACCGACGCTTTAACGCTTTAACTTTAACTTTTTTTAAAACGATATTAACAAAATTAATATCAACATTTTCATATGCTTTTTCATTTTAAATTTAAACACTGAGATTTTCAGTGTCAATGCTATTAACTACTATTGATCCATCAATCACAGCATTCGCTTCAAAGCCTAAAAGCGCTGCAAGATTTTAAGTCCGATTGTTAGCGAAATGTTGCGTATTCTAGGAAGGGGGTGATGCAGGACAACCGGCAGCTGAAGGTGCACCACCAGCTGAGGGTGCAGCGCCAGCCGAGGGAGCGCCAGCGGAGGGGGCGCCACCTGCGGAAGGTGCACCTCCAGCTGAGGGAGCGCCGGCAGCAGCACCGGCTGAAGGAGCGCCGGCTGCAGAAGGGGCTCCACTTGCGGCACCAGTGGAGGGTACGCCTGCAGCCCCACCTGCAGAAGGTAAGTAAAATATTCATCATCATCATCGTCATCATCATTTCAGGTAAAAGACGCCTGTGGGACATAGGCCTCCCCCAAGGATCTACAACCTGATCGGCCTGCGCTGCCCGCATCCAGTGGCTGACCACGACCTTCACCAGATCGTTGGTCCACCTTAAGGGAGGCCTACCATCGCCGCGTTTCTCGATACCACTCGAGGACCTTTCCGGCCCAACGGCCGTCAGCCCTCCTCGCAATGTGCCCTGCCCATTGGCCACTTAAGGTTCGTAATTCTTTGGGCTATTTCCGTGACCTTGGTTCTCCTGCGGATCTCATCATTTCTGATATGATCAGGAAGAGAAACTCCGAGCCTTTCACTCTCCATTGCCCTTTGAGTGACCTTGAGTATGCGGCCTATTGTAAGCGGCCACGTTTCGGTTCCGTAGGTCATCACACACAGGTATTGAAGAATTTTGCCTTAAAACATTGTGGTAGATGTGCCGAGAAAATGCCGCGTAAGGAAAATTATTAATTTTATTGAATAAAAAAAACGTAGACGACGTAAAAATAACAAAAATGCTCGGTGCCACTAAAGGGCTTATAATGCTGCTATTAATCAATTCTGGGACCCATCGACTGTCGGTGAGATTTTTTTTTATATACTGACAAAAACACTATATTACGAAACGTAGTGTTTTAATGGCGCTGTTTGGATGATAGAGGGTACCTAATTCATTAGGAGTGGCAAAGTTTGCTAATATGTGCTGTACCCTATCTCTTTTCAACTACACAGCTTTAAATTATGTTTCCAAACTTCACAGGGCACATTCATGTTAGTAAGTCGCAAGGTAATCTACGATATTTAAGAGGTTTCCTTTTACTAGCATCCTTCCGTCAGAAGACTCGAGGCAATATGTCAGTCTAATTGCAATTCTACCGTTGTGGTTCATTTCTATGAGTTACCATCAAATTACTTAGCTGGTTTATAGCTCTGGTGTCTGCAAAAGGTACCTTTTACTTACAAATTAAGAGCGATGTCCAAACGAATATGGAGATAAGTCTCTTTCCGTTGGTAGAGAAAGTCCTCATCCCTAGAGATAGTATTTAATTGATTTTCATGTCAACAGGCGCACCAGCGCCGGCAGCAGCCCCAGCAGCGGCACCACCGGCGGAAGGTTTGCCTTCAGGACCTCCCCTCGTATTAGCTGAAGGTAAAGCATACATTTAAAACATTAATAATCTACCTAATAGTAATGTGCTTTCAGTCCACATTAATAGAAGTAGTGTTAGATAGTCTTTTAGTGTCAGTAGTAGTGTTTTGATTGAAAAAATATTTTTAAATTTAGACGAAATTGGCATAAAGGGGATTTTTTTGTAGTTAAAAATGTTGTATTGTAAAATATTCTAGGCGAACAAATGCTCGAAGTTCTTCTACTTGACGTAAATGCGCCAGTAGCGCCTCCAGCTGATGCTCCAGCACCGGCACCAGCGGCTGCAGGTATATAAGTGTAAAGCACGATTTGTGTCAGAAAATAGATGTTAGTAGTAGTCTATCTTTTAATGTATAGTATGTAGACTTAGAGATAAAGCTCACTTAAATCATGAGCTATCTCAAAACCAATGTGGGAGAGAGATTTTCTATACCCATCGAAGCAGTATCTGTCTTGTTCTTGGGGGCTTGGAGTACTTATGTGAGTGCTATTAGTCCTTCCCAGAGAGAAGAGTTTTCATGACCCCAATCAAGTCACAATGATTAAATTTTAACTGTAGTTAGTTTTGGATACACAAGCAGTACAGTACAATACTTTTTCAGAATTGCTTGTTCGTCTTATTTATTATCGCAATTTTTAATCACTGTTGTTAATGTGTGCTCATTAAAATTAACGCGAAATCCATCAAAAATATCGTCGAAAAGAATATAAGGTGAGAATGAAATTATTTCAATCGTGCCATGTGATCACGTGATACCGGTAGAGTAGAATATGGGAATGGGCTTATCTCATATCCTCCAATGGGTGTCGTAGAAGGCGACTAATGGATCAGCAAAGGGGTATTGATCACTTGATACTCCGTCTACCAATCCGCATTGGGCTAGCGAGATGGACTACTGCCTAAACCTCCTTCGATGACAAGGGAAGGTCTTGTGTCCCAGCAGTGTGTCGAATTGTAAAGGTGGCTTTGATGATGACTTCTATTTAAATGGTTGAAGTCGTCTATTTTATGTTTGCATTCTTGAAAAAACTTCTAAGAAACCCCCAACATAAAAAAAAAACTAAAAAGAAAAAACATATTATTTTTCACACGGCCTTTTAACTTCATTAAAAGAATTTATTTTCAAGACAATCGTCGCCGCGTCGGAAACCGCTCATTCATACTTTTTTTTTATTTGAATTTTGGTTTCATTTTATTTACTTAGTCCCCCAAAGCAGCGACGTTCTTCTTGAAAATATTAATAGATTCTTTTAATGAAGTTAAAAGGCAGAGTGAAAAAATTTACTTCTTTCTTGTTACTTTTTTTTGTGTCGGAGGTTGCTTAAATTTTGTAATTTTATTTTCATTTTATTAAGTTCAAATTCCGATAGATATACTACAGGTACTTAAATTACATTTTTCTTGAATATTATTCAAGAGAGAGCTGATAACCTTCAAACACCTGAACAGATTTACATGAACTGTAGCTAAGAACCATTCTGATCAAGTCAGCTTTCAGCAAACCGCATCAAAATCGGTCCATTAGTTTGGGATCTAAGCTGCCACAGACAGACACATAGACCTACAGACCCACAGACATACAGATATACAGATACGTGAAACTAATAATACCCCTCTTTTTGCGTCGGGAGTTAAAAATCAACAACAATTGATGAAAGCAGCAAATGAATGCAGCAAAAGCCTGTTTGTATCAATTTCGATTTCCTTGGGTAAGGACGCTTTAACGCATAAAGCGTCCTTACCCAAAGAAATCGATTCACTGCTCCGATGGGACGTTATTTAGGACCTCTATTATCTTGATTGCTTAGAACCTGTCCACACTAAGGTTTGATATTTATTTCAGCGCCTGCACCAGAACCTGCGCCAGCAGCTCCAGTTGAAGGTAGATTGATTTTTTTGGAACAAATTATAGCTATTTAGCAGCCTTTCCTCATTACATAATTTTTTTAATGTATGTAGTGAGATAGTGTGTCAAACGCAAAATAAGTCATTAAATGTGATAAACATTATTCTCTAAAATTACTAAACGGAGGAGACCCTTTAACTGGTAAAGCAAAAATATGTTTTCATTGTTTTTCAAGTTTATCACATAAACATAAAATTCAAAATATGATGGCAATATATCTGCCCACTACCAGAAGAACGGTTAAGATCACCCATAGGTACAGTCGAACCAACTGATTCATGACCCACTTGGCCGATCATTCCTTTACAATCATAAATTTAGTTAGGTTTTCTTCGCTATCATGCGTGTTGCACTTAGTACGTTTTAAATATGAATAAAAATGTGTCATTACGGGTCAGAGATCTATGCAATTTTAATCTTTGTTATTCAGTGCACTAAAGCCTCAATTGGAATTTCAAATAAGATGCCGTTCATAATCTAAACTCTTTTCACTACTAAGAAAAACAAATAACTATCATATTTTTAAAAATAAAATTACGTTATGTGTCTGATGTCAAGTAGTAGTTGAAAAAATTTTAAAAGGCCATATTTATTAGATACTGTCAGTGTCTAATAAATTGATAACAGGTTCCTTACTTAAGAAATGTATGTTCAAGTGAATTTCAACCTACTTTGTATTGAGTGACTGTAGGAAAATGATCTTAAGGTGGGTCATGATTCAATTTGGTCGACTGTACATATTATTTTTCTGATCGAGCTATTTGTATGCCGGAATTTGAAGTTTATTTGACAGTTTGAAGTTTGAGTTACACCATAGTATTTGTATGACTATTTTAGCACAGACAGAGGTGTGCTTATTATACACAATAACGCAAACATTATGTATGATAACGTATCAGTACAAAGTAGGTACACTATATACGATTAAGCAACAAACAAAGGCGTTAAAATAAAGTGATAAAAATTTGTATGTATCTAATGTTTTAAGCGTAAATCTAAATTCAAATATTTAGAATAATTCATGTAAACATGATAGTCCCAAAACACCACCAATAACTTACAAGATAATATCACAGCCTTGATACTCCCGTCATCTCCGTAATCCCGGAGGCTTTTCTCAGAATTGCTTTCTTGGGAACTTACAAAATTGGAATAATTAATATGAAATTAAACCTTGAAAGATGATTACTAAATTTATTCATATACCTAACTAACTGCGCAATTTAGACGGATGATGCTTGAGTTTAGTCTACAAAGTTTCGGTTTGGAATCCCGTCACTGATTTCTCTTCTTCGTTTTTTAATTGGATGGCGTTCGCGACACATAAAGATTACGCATTTCGCCAATGTCAAGTGAAAATTTACTAATAGTAAAAATTGTACAGTAGAATGAGTTAAAAATGGAGTGTTTTTACAACAAGAATTCGGGAGAAACTCCCCGTTACTGATTTTTGAGACGAACAGGGCCCCGATCGCGGTAAATCATTTCAAGATGAAGCGCGAGTGGAACACGAACGAAACTCAACTTTTCAATGTTTTCGTATTGCGGTGTTGATTTGACAGATGGTCCTAACGCATGTCGAACGCAGATGAAACACAAACGCTGTCAAAGTCACGTTTAGATTAAATTTCAAAGGACGCTACTTTTCCTGAAACGTTGCACGAACGATAACGGATTTTTGGTACTTTACTTAAAATTTTCTTATAAGTAAATATGACGAATTTGGAGTTTTTTTAGAATGTGATGTACCGCGATAAGGAATTTCACATTGACTGGAACTCAAATGGAACGCAAACGTAACTGGAACACAAACGAAACGAAGATAATTATTTGTGTTTTATATTACCGCGATCGGAATCCAGGAATATACTGGGTGTAAAAGACATGAGCAGTCAAACGAAAACCACGTATTCTATACATCAAAATAAGACATATTTAAAAAAAAATATTGCTGGGAAATGATTTTTATATTTTGGTGTTACAAATAATTGCAAATTGTACCGCGCAATGTAAAGAGCTCAACTCGCACGCAACTCGCAAAAACGCGATAATTTTGCTTGACGGCGGCCCCGTTTGTTAGTGTCCGTGCGCATCGAGTGTGCTACATTGAACGCTAACGTTTTGAAGCCATTTTTTGTTGTGAAATACTAAAAAAAATGATAATGTTTCTTTGGACAATAATTAAGAAATAACGTATAGAATACGTTTTCATAAAAAAATGAAAAAAAAAATTATGACTTTGACCTTCAATAAAATCGTAACTATCAATTTCCCAGGTATAGTCTAAAGGAAGAAAAATGTTATGACGGTGAGCAGAATACATGGTTCTCGTTTGACTGCTCATGTCTTTTACACCCTGTATATTCAGTCAAGCTATTTGTTTAAATGAGCGCACATGCAACTGATATCCGTAATTGCGCTTTTATTTATTACCACGAAAAAACAAAATCAGTCTGTCTGTATTCTCATTTCAATCATATCTGGTAGAAAGACGATTTTAAGGGGTTTTCTCAAAGTATTAATGAGATTTCTCACATTGAAATTAATTAATTGCTTACTTATCTTTACGTATGTTTAATTTACGTAGTATCCTGTTGTAATAAATTTAGATCTCAATCTTTAATTAAAATTTCACTTTGAAACTTTTGTAAGTATTCATTACTTATGTTTCCTTTTCTTAGTTAATAATCAGACTTTCCTGTTCATGCATATTGCTTATATTTCATATTTTACTGCTCTTCAACGCCTTGATTTACAAGGAGGTCGATGGCACCGCGGTCGTACTTTCTTTGTAGCGATCACGATAGCTAAGCTGTCAAGTGCGCGGTCGATACTCGGATGGGTGATCGAAATTTTTTTTAAACTCGATTTTTCTCCATGCTTCAGAAGGCACGTTTATCCCGGTTGGTGTCGAACAATAACAGTTATTCCCAATGAGGGTTAGTCATGCCATACTTAAAACCCACCTCCTCTAGAAGGAAAAAGTGGACTGGCAAAGAACGCCTGGGTTAACACACTCAAAAGCATTAATCGAACCATACTCCCGCAAGCGCACTGATGAGGTACTGAAGTTCCACAGGGGCAACCTGAGCGTGTTGATTAGGGCTCTGACTGGCCAGTGCAAGCTGAACAGACATCTCTACAACATGAGACTAAAAGATACTGATGCTTGCAGATTCTGTGAACAGCCCGCCTAGCATGATCACCGAAACACGATATGATGTAGCCATTTATCGCGTTGAACTATCATAAATTATTGGATAAAACTATCTTCTTGAAATTTTAAAATTTATCGAAACTACGAACATGTATAAGCCTTATACATGTTTGCAGTTTCGATAAAATTTCAAATTGGCGGTTATATCCAATGATTTTTGACAGTTAAAGCGATAAATGGCTACATCATATCGTGTTTCGGTGGTCATGCTAGGTGGGCTGGAGCGTGAAACACAATAATAAAATGGTCCCAAAATAATATAGTCTTAATTTACGATATTTTCATAATTGGTGTCGCGAAATGTATTATGTTCATTAATTTCTATAATTTTTTCAGCGTCAGCGTAATGTGCGTTCGAGATATCGTCATAAGTATATCCACACAGTTGTGTCGTGACAATGCATCTTGTACTGAACAATATTTTTGTACCATTTCACTAGCACATTTTTAAATTTTGTATTATGATCAATAAATTAATTAAGTTTATATATGACGTGCGTGTTTCATTATAGCTCCTCTAACATTTGTCATCTGGATGTTAATTAATTACGATATTGTGGTTTGTTTCAATTTCAAAGTCGAGTAATTCCTGTAGAGTTTTTGATTAATGTAGGTACTCAAGAATAGATTTGTGTTTTAAGTTCTGTAAACCAGATTCGTTTAGAGGAATAAAACTTTCATTACGAATACAAGGAAACTAAAAATAAAGACACGAATTGGCTAAATAAAAAATAGTGACTTTTGTTTTACATAAATCTACAACTTTTGTGAGATATTATTTAAAGATTATGGTAAAATTAAAGTCAATCGTTCGTGACGAACTTTTGTTTCGAACGAAATCTTCAGTGAACCAGCGGAAAAATATCAAAGACAGATCTGTTACACCCTAAAACATTTCAGTAGTCCGGGTGTTTTACTACGAAAGAAAGCAAATTAAGCTTAATAAATAATAATTTTTGCGTTTACAAACGCGTAAATATTTTTAATACCCTGAAAAAATTGACCTACCTCAGGATGTAAGGTAGTTTTATTTTAACTGGGCGTCAAATATTTGCAAAATATTTCGTTCGGATCTGAGAAGTGCAAATTACAAAGATTTGATGAAACAATGTTAACCATAAAAACATAAGCACCAAGCACTGACAAATTTCGACAGCGAAAGCAGTGCCTCGGTGGCGTAGTGGTTAGCCACCCGGATTGCGAAAGATGCTGGGTTCATTTCCCGCCCGAGGCAAGTCGATTTTTTTCAGGGTATTTTTTCTAGTATTAAAAATAATTATAGTTTTATCACCTCCCAAATATGAAGTGATAAAACTATAAATATTTATGTTCATTCTCTATTGAGTGATGATGCCTTCAAGCTGTGGGAGTTTCTTGCGTCATTACTTTTCCACCAATATTATTAAGATAATAATTAATTTAAATATGTACTATAATCCGAGGGGCGGTCCAAGTTCAAGCGACTAAGCCGTGGTACTCTCTCGTTTACATAGTTACAAACGGGTCTCATACTTGAAATCGACTACCCTTTGCTCGAATATTAAATACTCGAAAACCTTTTGTTGAAGAACCATCATGAGCTAGACAACTAGCTATGCGGATCCATTAAAATCTCGAATGAATTTAGCTCGACTGTTCGAAGTTTTATCTCTACATTAGACTCGCCCTCAAGTGTCGGCCCCTTTAGAATATAAAAAAATAGGGTTAGTTAATTGCCTAAGCATTAGACTCTCTTTCTTCGATACGACTTCTTCACGCATTCGATCGGGGGAGCTTATTTTAATCGAGATTTGACCTGTCAGTCCCCGCTCGGTAGATATTTACCACGAGACAATTATAATTAATTGTGTCTGGATATTATTAATCACAGATTACTGCATTACTTGCTACCGATAACTGTCGAGCTCATGATTTGTCAATTTTACGTTTCTTCATCGAAATGTAATCGAATATTTAATATTTGAGCAAACGGAATTCGATTTCAATTACGAATACTGTTGCAAACTATCAAATCAGTGTCCTAAGCTTATTTGATGCGGCTTCCACAAAGTTAGCCGGCTTGTCTTAACTGTTTATAAATTAGGCTGAGTCAGGCGCATGCCTTATGAGAGCGACCCTAATATCGGCCCTTATTACCCGGATTCAGTCCCGGGTGCCCAACTCTTGGCTAAATTGACGGTCTACGACGTTACTCAACAGTCTAATGTGGAACCACTCTCTAGAAATGGTACTGAATTTTATATTAGTTATTTAATACTTTTGTGTGAGTAATAGGATAGGTACCTAGTTTATTTCGTTTAATTAGTAATAATAATGACTTTTACTACGTAGATATGTCGGCCAATCCTCCAATACAAACATCTACGAGTATTTACGACTTGTTTTATACAACACGGTTATGATGGACTGAGCAGACAATATCTCCTATGAGCCATATCATCATTATCATCATCTGAGCTTTATATATTCCATGTCATGAATGTACCTACTAGAAATTATACAAATCGATGATAACGTTGGAATAATATAAGGCAAGCCACGATAGCCTCAACGACTATCATGACGACCACGACCACAGTATCAACAGCGA
Organism: Elophila nymphaeata; assembly: GCA_955850985.1. NCBI lineage: Eukaryota > Metazoa > Arthropoda > Insecta > Lepidoptera > Crambidae > Elophila > Elophila nymphaeata. Next base: position 21,586,587 of record OY039072.1, read on the forward strand.
AGGGAATATTGTAATAGGTAGTCTATGAATACCATTATGTTTGTTGTTAGTGAAAATCACTTGCCTACGATAATACTTATCTGTAGCAGGTAGGGACCTTTTCCTTTACTTGAAATGTGACTTTATGGTTATAACAGCAAAATCGCAAACACACGTGAAAAAATTAACTAGAAAAATAACCCGTACACAAACAACTTCCTCGAAAATTTGCAAGTCAATTAATTTTCCATGTTTGTATTAACTCTGTTGCATGAAAACAACAAGATTAGCAAAAATGTAAGGGTTTCCGAGTCAAATCTCCGGAGCAGAATGGCCTTAATAATTATCTTTAATTCGCTTTATCTCAACCCTATGGACGTAATGAATGGACCACATTTAGTTTAATTAAAATGGGATCTCTGGTGTAAGGCACTCTCGACCCCTAGGGCATTTCTTATTGGCTTAACAGATTTTGATACAGTATCTTATAACAGTGATGTCTAAGTATTATTTATTTTACAAGGTACCTACTCCTCGAAACCCTTATAATTTAATAATATTAGGTTGGGGAAAAAGTCTTTTCGCATTATAGTATGTATAAACTTGTAATAAAATCTCTTTGGCTATACTATTTGTATCTGGCTGGTTTTGGTATCATTGAAAGTTTAAATTTTAAAGAACATAATTCCAAATTCAAATTAGGAAAATGTGTGATTTTCATTTGTTTTTCGTACCGCCAAGATGAGTGAATCTAATGAAGAAATTCGATATATTTTAAAATTTTACTACAAAAAAGGTAAAAATGCAACGCAAGCCGCGAAAAAAATTTGCGATGTTTATGGACCTAGTGCAGTGTCTGTGAGAGTAGCACAAATTTGGTTTAAGCGTTTTCAATCCGGAAATTTTGATGTCAAAGATGCACGTCGCTCTGGTCGCCCTATTACAGATAAAATGGATGCCATTTTTGAAAAAGTGGAGCAAGATTGGCATGTCAGTAGTTACGACGTAGCTGAAAAACTGGGAATTGACCACAAAACAGTTTTGGCGCATTTGAAAAAAACTGGGTACACAAAAAAGCTCGACATTTGGGTACCTCACGAGCTCACTGAAAGAAACCTAATAAACCGTGTACTCATTTGTGATTCTTTATTACGACGTAATGAAACCGAACCATTTTTGAAGAAGCTGATAACTGGTGATGAAAAGTGGATCACGTACGACAAGAACGTGCGAAAAAGGTCGTTGTCAAAGGCCGGTCAGGCTTCACAGACTGTGGCGAAACCCGGGTTAACTCGCAACAAGGTGATGCTGTGTGTGTGGTGGGATTGGAAGGGCGTTATTCATTATGAGCTGTTACCACCAGGCAGGACCATCGATTCTGAACTCTACTGCGAACAACTGATGAGATTAAAGCAAGAAGTTGAAAGAAAGCGGCCGGAATTAATCAACAGAAGGGGTGTGGTTTTTCATCATGATAACGCTAGACCTCACACATCTTTAGCCACTCAGCAAAAATTAAGAGAGTTTGGCTGGGAGGTGTTAATGCATCCGCCGTATAGTCCTGACCTTGCACCTTCAGATTTCCACCTGTTTCGGTCTCTTCAGAATTCTTTAGGCAGTGTCAGGTTAACATCACGAGAGGACTGCCAAAACCACTTGTCGCGGTATTTTGACCAGAAGTCCCAAAATTTCTATAGCAATGGGATCATGTCCCTACCTACAAGATGGCAAAAAGTTATCGAACAAAATGGTACCTACATACTTTAGTTAAATGTAAATAAACTATATTAAAAAATGTATTGAATTTTCTTAAAAAATGCGAAGAAACTTTTTCCCCAACCTATTATAATCTACAAATTTTATTCAGTAGATCCAGAAGAGAAGTTTTGTGTGTGCTTTTAATTGAACGATTCTAATATTGAAGTTGAGGAATTGTTTTTAAGAATATCATATCTGAAGATAAATTTCGTTTTAAGTCAATATTGAAAGTGTTGTTTAATATATTTTAATATCAAAGTTCACATCGGATATTGCGATGGGAATATTGAGCTTTCCATGTTCATCCATCTATCGATCTCGCGTTAATTTTCAACAACCCTTCTTAATTTCTCGATAAACACTTGTTGGGGCTTTATGATAATCGATGGTATTCTCGTGTTAACTCGTGTTAGGAAAACATAGACATCTAGTGAAAGTGGCCTTAATTTAAAGACTTGCTTTAGGTTATCTGAAGTGAACACGGGAGTTTCACAAAAATACAACATAATGTTTGTATAGGATTTTGGCGTACACAAATTTGAACTTAAATCCTTAAAATGCTCCTTTGTATTATTAGGATTTTAAAGTTTGTTAGCATATAGGTAATCTATATATTTAGTTATCATCTAAAATGTTTAGTAGCATAAAAGGAATTTCATTTTGGTAGGGCGATGGGTGTTTCGAGGCGCTGTGCAATTAATTGATTCCACCTACATCTAGATATCTAGTCAATGTGTCGTTTCTACATGTTAATAAAAGCCAAAGAAAAAAGTCGTTAAAAATCCTTATCCAGCTCAACAAATGCAAAAATTTACATTTCATTCTACACACTAACAGTCCCGAAATGAACACAACTTTCATAAGATAAGCAAATGATGTCTGGCGCGTGTAATGTGTCCAGGGACGTGGTGCGATTTTTATGCAAAACACGTCACCACTCCCCAAATTGGGGCACTGACATTCCAAATTCTTAATAAAATTTGACAAGAAAATGAGGGTCAGGCTTGAATGCCGTATTATGCACGAGGCCCGAGACGTGGGTCGGCGTTTCATTTATTTAATTATATCCACATTATTTGTCAAAGAAATTGTAAGGAACTCTTCATTTTCACGTCGTTGTAGTTAAAGTGGGCTGTTACCTTTTTTAGTTTCTGTAAACCAAAAGGCTTTTTTTTAATTATTGACATGGAAACTCATCTGATGGTAAGTGAAGAGAGAGCCGTAGATGGAATTGAGCCTAACCTGAAACCCTTAACCACAGAGGGACTATCTTAGGGCGCCTTCAAATTAGTCACCAAGGCCACGGGCTCAAAGCCAGCTACGAGCGGGGCGACGGACGCCGACCTGGTCTCGATGCCAGCGAGTAGATCACACAGCGCTAGAGCAACGTAGTGTTGTGTTATGAGAAATTAATGTCTTTTTCCTATCAAAAATAATTGAAATATTTTTCTCCTCGACGTCGTTGGCAGGCATTTTGAAATGTCGGTCGATAAAAAGCAATAAATAAAATGCACAACACTACATTAATACAGACGTGCGGGCGCTGCATGACTGGATCGCATCGCTCGTGCGTCTTCGAGGCCAGTTCCATTTAATTCTGTACATTGGATCGGGCCGCACTCGCGCCGCCGTCAGCACTTTCACGGCGACAAATTTTGATAAGTTTGTGGTAGCTAGACAGGTGGACTTATTTAGAGACTTGATATAAAAAGCGCCCCAGGCGCGCGTCCAGGGCACCGTGAAGATAAAATGTATGGCGCCCAACCAACGAAACATAGTTTACTTTATATGGCATGTCCCTTAAACTCCACTTCTACTTACCTGCTGCAATGGAGTCATTTGTTAGACCTCTTTATAATCCTCTCGTCGTATTTCCTCTACGTCACTAGTTCACTACCTCCACAGTAACTCATGCTACTGTAGGGGTAGTGACGTAGAGGACGTACACTACACACTGTAGGAATGCTTTACGGGGAAGCGCGCAGGGATCTTCTGGATTAGGTGAAGACACTTGAGGTGAGGACGGTTTACTACCCGGACCTCGTGGGGACGGAGGCGAACTTTAGCTACGGTTCTACTTGGCGTAACGATGGCATAACATACAAACATAAAAGGCTAGAGAGAGAGAGGTGAAGAGAGAAGATGGCGCAGAAGAGGCACAAGACTGGACAGTGGAAGCTAGCAGTACCATTTCGGTTGGGCTCGGATGACCTAGAAGGCACCGGCGTACTAAGTCATGTCTGCCCCAGAAGGGGGCTCTCCCCCTCCCACGCGTCCTTGTCCTTGTAGTCCCTCTGGACTACAAGGACAAGGACGCGTGAGTAAATAATTAGTAGTGAGTCAAGATGGTGCGCTGTGAAACTAGAGCCGCAAGTAGCAGCGAATTCTCCCGCGATTTCGGCCTGTTAGGTTAAGCTGCGCTTAAGGTTGCGCTGGGTCATGGGTTGGTGGTGGGTTTATGTCATAGACTTCTTTATAAAAAACAGAAAACAATAACTTGGTCGACCAAATAGTTGCAAAGCCCCAGTTAGTCGAAAAAAATGTAATCCTTTTGAATGGGACTATTTACATTTAATGGACATTGAAGATTAATCTAAATGTTGACCTTTTACTCCTCACATCTAAATAGGAATTCATTCATGCTATTCAGTTTCACCCTTTTCTGCAGCTCTATTTTCAAAGCGCAGTATTCAATTACTAACTTGCTGCTTCAGTTAGCTTAGGTAATAATATTTTCTCAGTATTTCAGTGTATGAGGAAAATACTAAGTAAAATTCAATGGTAAAATTAAAGGTTCTCAATTCGTCCGTATAAACTTTCATATTTAATTATAAAAATATTATCAAAGCTCGAATAAGTACCGTCTTTTGATATATCTACTTTTAAATATACACCGTGTTTCTGAGGATATACATTAAATTAGAACAATACTTCTATAGCTCTTGTTAAACATATCGTACAAAGTTACGTTTACGTTTAAATAATATATTTTTTAAATTATTGTTAATTTAAGTTTAACCAATTTTAAATGTGTTGTGTTGTGAGAAAGAGTCTTTATCTGTGAGATGTGGCGAGTTTGTGCAACCCTAAGAGCATAGGTGCAACCAAAACTATCAAACTGAATTTCAAGAAAAGAACGTCAAGAAAAGTTTCCAAAAGTTTATGTGGACATGTGGACTAAGTTTCAAATGCGACGTTGCCAGCTCAGGTAAAGAGTAATTCATATTAGATAAATTACATCTAAGCATTTAGTTTGTATGAAAATAAAAAATGTTAAGAAATTGGAATTCATAAAAGTGTCCATAGTAAAAAATGATCAATTTAATAGTCTGAATAACATGCTGGCGTTAATATTAGCACGATTATGCTTGGGACTCTGTAAATGTTTAATCCCGGTAATTAAATTTATGTAGTTAATTAATATTTATAAAAAAAACACTGATTTCTTATGGAACGCAATTGCAAATTGTATCTTTGAGCTTTCGTACTTAACGGTTGCCAATACATGTTTTGACGATAGTATATCTTTACATAGTTACCTATATATAATATATATATCTACGTTTTTAATATGGAAAAGACATTAGTAAATACAAAGGCAATCTGGTAAAACGAGAAAACGGGATGTATATTTCTTTTTAGTTTGACAAGGAAGCTCTTGGCCTTCCTGTCACCTGATGGTAAGTGACGATAAGGTCGAGGATGGAATCGAACTTTACCTGGAATCATCAACCACAGAGGGACTGGCTATTTTGTCAGGAACACAACAATGCTGTTAACATCTTTATTTCATTTAAAACACCTACAAAAATATATTTATAAATATAATTTTTTAACAATGTATAACATAAAAAAATATAACATGTAAAAATATAAAACTGCAGTTCCCCATCGGTAGCAAGGTCAGGGTCCCGGCTACCAGCGGTTAAGGATCCAGAGACAGGAACTTCCTCACTATACCGGCGTGTCTAGAAGTACTGCCTTCTGCATCTGACTCTTGATCCAACCACCTAACGCGAGCCTCTTAAGGTGTTTATCGAAGCTCTTAGCTATCAGACCATAGGCAGATAAGACTATCGGAACAACAATTGCTGAATCAATGTCCCACATGTCAAAAATCTCGTAAGCTAAATCAATATTTTTGTTTTCCTTGTCTTTTTCAGCTTTCTGTTAACATTATTATTATGGCGACAGATTTTGATAAGGTAGTGGTAGCTAGCCAGTCGATGTGCGTGTGAACTGAGGGACCACATTGGTATTTCGCAAAATAAATTCCGAAGGATTTAGTAGTAGACTTACAACAAATGTAGGTCAAATCTGAAAATTTTAGGCTAAATATATTAAAAACTACAGCCCATAAAGTGTGGTCCCTCAGTCCTCACTCACCACCAGCCAGATCTCGGAAAATATCTGAAAAATTAAATTATTGTCACTACAGATTTTTAGTAGCGAACTTGTAAAGATAACTACTGAATCACAGACCACAAAGCATCAAAGATAATAAATTTGATTCGGTAATATTTACTAAATTATGATCTTCCTTATGTGGAGTGAGGGACCACACTTAAGTTTTTATAATTTTTTTATCTTTGATGCTTTGTGGTCTGTGATTCAGTAGATATATTACAAGTTCGCTAGTAGAAGTCTGTAGTCACAATACCGTCACTTTCCGAGATCTGGCTGCCGGTCTATGAGGACTGAGGGACCACACTTTATATGCTGTAGTAGCTGTAGTTGTAGTACAAATTGGTACTCCCCTGGGGATTGAACTCTGGACCTCTGGATCTCAATTCCGGTGGATGTACCACTATACCTCAGAGGCGGTTAAATATTTTTTTTATTTACTACCTCTATAATTAGTACTTCATTATTTTTATTAGGGTTATATTAGATTAGAATTAAAACAAAAGTTAGAGAAAAACATTTTTTTTAAATATTGCTAATTCGCAAGAAAGCCACTTCTCTGTTAAGAACAGTAGGGTTAGACTACATAAACATTGTATTTTATGTTACGTGTAAAATAATATAACATAATTATTACAATTTTACTAGTTGGAACCTCTAATCTAATTGGCGTCAGTTGCTAGTTACAAGTCTTTTAGTTCGTAAGAGAAAATACAACACGCTTTTCCTGGTTAAATTTTTGTCTTTACCTTATAAAAGACACCAAAATAACTACCTCTTTGAAATAAATATTCTGTTTCTATCGGTAATAATAAATGGGGTTCACTCAAGCGTCCTGGGGACCTATTGTATTTTGAATATTGTGTAATAAAAATAAAAAAGGTTATATGATAATTATGCTCTATCAACGGTAGATTGCGCGTTTACAAGTTTTCTAAAAGGTAAAAGAATCAATCACATGGAAATATTCGAACGCGTGGGGTATTCAAAGACCCGAAAAAAGCTCTCATACAAAAGACTGGTTCTATAAATACATAGTGGATTAATTACAATTAAAGCCTATTACGTATGAGCTTTTACCTAAAATTCTTTTAAATAAAGTTAAAAATTTACAAAATTATTTTATAAAACACCGTCTAACAGAATTTCGAAAACGACGATTCGATTAAATGAAAAACAAAAGTAATTAATTACTAAATCCGTTAACCATGACTTGTTTTCTTTCCCTGTGTTTTATCAAGATATTTTTTGTGCGAAAACTCTCTAACATTTCAATTGGCCAACAATAATTAAACTTTCGGTCGACTACGACGCCCTACGTATTTTGTTAAAAAAAGATGAAACAATTTGAAGCTTTCATTGTAATTTCTAATTAAGCAAGCTTTGTGTTAAAAATTGTTCAGAAGTTTTCATTGTTTCTATATTGTACATTTTTTTTGTTTTATTTTTATCGTGTGTAAGCGTGCCTTTTGTTTTCAGAGTACGCGATATGATTTTGAAATTATTGTCTGAATAATTACAGGTCAACAGAAGCACGGCGAATTATAAACGTTTAGTAATTGGTATAACTTTTTTTTGTTGTTGTTGTCGGGGAGGTCAAATGCATTTACGCATCTTCCCTGCGGGCTGGTGCCAACCGCCCACTAAACCTCCAGTGCGCTATTGCGGGATGGCTCGGGATCTGCGCACGTGAACGCAACTACACCGAAACCGTCCCAACGCTGCCCGTCTAGGCACTCCTTGTGCACCAATTGGTGGCCAGCAGCCCACAGGGGCTACCGACTAACGCCAGCCCCTGTGGGCCGCTGGCCGACGACGGCCTTATAGGCCGCCCCCTCACCGACGGCTGCTCGACCTGGTGCGTCCTCCTGACGAGGACACCGGGAGTAGCCATCGGACCGCACCCGAGGTCATCGGGCGCGGTCGTGGCCCTGAAAAGGGCCGTCCGGAACTAGCCGTGGTGGGAAAACAAAAACAACTCGACGATGGCATGTGACTTCGAATGCCAAGCGGACCCACTTGGCATCAAAAGTCACACACCCGCCGAGAAAGTTTCCCCACCACGTTACCAACGTCCGCCACGAGGAAACTTCCGGACGTGGACCCCACGTATTATTGGTATACCTAGTAATTGGTGCAGATAAGTACGAGTACATAGATACTTTTTTTAGCTATGTTAGCTATGATTAAAAATGAAAACAACATTTTTCGATTTCTCTCATAGTTCCATGGGTTTTATTAGTTTTTCTGAGAGCCCCGTCAGATAGATTGAATGCCTAGAGGATATAAAGATTTTATTAAGGCCACTTGTCGCCAATCATAAACGGACAGACGAACTGTTTCATATATTATGTGAGGCATAAAAACTTTTTCTTATTTTGTTTTAGACACAATAAACCGTTCTATTATTCTTTAATGAAAAAATATCACTTATGTATATTAAGAGAACATATTTCATTTAGATTATTATGTATGAAAATAATAAATATTTATCCCTTCTTTTCTATTATTCGGTAGAAAAAATACTTTAATATCGCCACTCAAATGAAAAAATGAAGAAATTTAACTGGTACTTAAATGGCATCAGAAGTAAATTAACACCTGTAACCATAAGGAATTATTTTTGCGTTTGCAAACGTGTAAATATTTTTAAAACTAGAAAATACACTGAAAAAAATCGACCTGCCATATGCGGGAATCGAACCCAGCATCCTCCGCAATCCGGGACGGCTGCGTTAACTACTACGCTACCGGGACATAGCTTTCGCTGCCGAAATTTGTCAGTGCTTGGTGCTTATGTTTTTATGGTAATCATTGTTTCATCAAATCTTTGAAATTTGCACTTCTAAGATCCGAACGATTTTTTTTTAAATTCTCAGCGACAAAGGTGATGTTGTTTATTCTGCACTTTTTTTATACAGATGCATGTATTTTTTAATTTTTAATTTCAACTCTCTTTTATTTTATTTTTTTCAAAAACATGTCCTGTTTTTTTATTTATAATTAACGAGATTTATTAAACTTTGTTATTAACTCTTTATTCCACTTCACAGATCATTAGTAACAAATTTACAGTAACAAGGTATGCAAGAGTGAATTTATTTCTACAAGAGATCTTTTCCAGCCAACCCAAAATGTATGTGAGAATCCGACAGTAAGCGGGTGACACAAAGTGAACTTTATAATTATGTAAAACGTAAGCGTAGCAAACGTCAGGAGTGTTTGGCGGAGACCATGGCGTCTGGATGTCGATCTTTCATTCGATAATTCAAAATTGCTTCGGAGTGGGTTTTGTGCAGTGAAAGTGATGTCGTTTCGTTGCATAAGTATCCGTATTGACGATCAGTTATGAGAAATCATTGAAATAAAGGTTTTATGGTGTATGACATTGAGAATTTTATAGTGGGTTTTCCACCTCATCAGTCACCATCATGAGATTTGTATTATGCATTTCTCGTCAAGCACTCCCTAGATGCATTAAAATGTCTGACACCCATATTTTATTGTGAAAATCAAGAAAGAAGAAATAAAACTGAAGACTTGGCCGTATGGGCTAGATCCCTTTGCCGTCCCGTAATAGGGAAATTTTAAGAAAAAAAAGTAGCACATGTCATCGTAGTCTAGAAGAGAGAGAAGGAGAGATTGCGGAAGCATAATTTTTTTTTGAAAGGGTGAAAATATTGAAGTCCCTTGAGAGAGTGGAACGAGTAGTGCATACGTAGACTTATTTCACTGATATGCGAAGACTATGACATGATGAGGCCCAGATTTTTAGACTTTTTTTTTAAACGCTCACACGAATTATCTAGCCTAAATTAAGTATCTTTAAGAACTTGTAATATGGATACTAGATAACGGACAAATATACTTAATAATATAGATATTTTTATAAATAAACTTAAATAAATATTAAACAACCGTGACTCATGAACAAATGATCGAGTTCATCACACTAAAATTTGCCACTACCAGGACTCGAACCCGGACCACCCTTTACCGCGCCAGACCTTTAGTTTGAAAGTTTAAAAAGATGTTTCTCAGTTTAAACTAAGTTTATCTTAACAAAAAGAGGTAAAAGGGTCAATTTTAATTATAATAACTACTACCTACACGTGCTTACTATAAAAGTTTATTTAGTTCATGTTGTTGTTATTTGTGCCAGCACAATTACAATAGTTATTTGTTCAACAAGTGAGCAAAGTTGTTTCAAATTCAAATTCAAATAGTTTATTGAAAACACAAAAATTACACAATTATGTAGGTACATGCGAATATGAATATCATTTGGCCTTAACCTGTAAATCATTAATAAAAACCAGACACAGCTTTTAATTGTCTCGCGGTAAATATCTACCGAGCATTTCCCAAAAGATGAAAGTAACCTAACAAAAACTAACAAACTTGACCTTAAAATTATTGTAAACAATACTAAAAAAAAAAAAATATAAAAAGGTCCTAATAACTAATGCGACATTATAAAACGAAATCTCACTTATTTATTAATAATCATTTTTGTACCACGAAATCAAGTATTATTATATTGTAGGTAATTATTAATGTGTAACTACTCCTTTACCTTCCGCACTAGTTCGAGGCTGTGTTACGTTGTTATTTTAGAGACTGTGTTACGTTGTTAGTTTGTTATTTTTTGCTGCGAGTGCCGATATTAAATCACGAACCAGCGAAGTAGTCTAGAATTGATTCATAAATAGACTACTGAGCGCAGTGAGTGATTTAAAGGCACGAGATAAAAAAAAATCTCTCGTGTGAAACATACAACTTTTCACCTCTCCAGTGTGAAAATTGTTATAGGTCAGAAAAACAAGGCAATACTTTAATACATGTTTATTATCTTAAAATAATTATTGGAAATTAAAAGTAATATTACTAAAATAATTTAAATGAACGTTACAGTCTTGTTCAGAGCTCGCAGCAAAAGGCGTTTTTCCTTCGAGATTTTACGAAGCGAAAGAGGTCTTTTGTTGCTGTAGAGGTGAAAATAAAATTATTCCAGCGGAATCAGCATAGTATTTTACATTACAAAATCTAACGTAGTTAACAAGGGGTTAAAGTACATGTTCTATTGTCAGACACAAAGCTCTAAATAGCTTTCGATAAAATATTCAATTAGATGCGTCACCAAGTACCTACATCTGTTTGTAAAAGGCAACAGCTCCTTTTATCGCCTTTTTATGTTCTATTGAAAAGTCACAGTAAATTTTTAATTGCGGATGGAAAACCAATTTTGCTGGGGTCCTATAAAACTGTTGAATCACATAATGTAAATTATTACTGCTTCGTTTCAAACCATCAATATTTAGTATAGGTCATTTTATTTAGTTGTCTAATATTATATTATTAAATAAATAAGAATGTATCTAAATTATTTGCTTAAGATTGGCTACTAAATCTAAATTATAAATAAACGGAATCCTTCCAAGCGACACAAACGTCCGCACACGTATTTACGGCATAAATGATAATCTCTCCTGGATTTGCAGGTGGGACCCTGGAATCCTGAAATGCACGTTCGCCTTTGTTTAGGCTTCTTGTTAAATAATAGTACATTATTGCAAAGGCCGCGAAATAGGCAATTGCAGGTCGAGTATGAGTTTGGGTTTTTTACACTAATACGAGACAGGCCATTGCCATTTCGGCCGAGGCATATATAGTGCTTTTCTCAAAAGAATGCAGGGAAATAAAACATACTTTACCTTTGTCGCTAAATAAATATCATCTGGGGCTTGAATTAAAAATTGCTTTATGTTTTTGCCTTTAAACCCGGTCGATTGCAAGTCGATTGTCGTTTAAATCTAGTGAAGTAAAATCAATCTCCATTTCACTCTCTGAACCGTCGGAATTAATTTTAATTATTAAATTTATAAATATATGTAAATAACAAATCAAGACGATTTTTTAGTTTTGCCACCAATTTTATATTTATCACCAAGACAAACGCATTATGGCTATACAGCCACGAGAACGCAATTTGTTCTTAAAAAAACAAAAAAAAAACGAATCAAAGAGACTTTAGTATGCCAAGATTGTTAAAAGAGATCCAATTAAAGAGTATCTAAATTAAATCTAAAGTCCCTATTCGCCCCTTAGACCCTATTCCCCCCATTTTGTTGTGTTGAGAAAATAAATTATATAATACTAGCTTTTGCCCGCGACTTCGTCCGCGTGGAATAGTTACTTTAGGCAGCATTTTTTGTGTAGGTACTTATTATGCAAAAAACACACATATAAACTGCAGTGCACTACAGTAATTGGCATTTTTACAATCTACCGTTTTAAGTTTTTCGATCCTTTGCTACTTACACGCAACCTTTCATCCCCACATGGGTCAATATTTCAAAAACGCTAGAACAATATTTGCGTTTCATGGTTTTATCTTCGATACTGAGGAATCGCATAAAAATTTTCATCTCATATTTCAGCCCCTTCATTCCCTTTTTCACAAAAAGGTAGCTTTTATTCCATTTCGAGGTTCAGTCTATTTTTGTACTAAATTTCAATAAATTCGGTTCAGGTGTTAGGCGTGAAAGCGATTAAGCTAAAAAGTCACGTCCACTACCTTGGATCTCAAAATGGATGCTGTATTCTGAATCCTGACTCTGAATACAGCATCCATTTTGAGACCTCCGAAAACTACAAAACTGATACCCCTATCAAGTTTAATGGTGTATTAGGAATCGGGACCTCTGAAAACCACAAAAATGACACCCATATCGATTTTATATTAAAAAGTCGCTACCGCCATCTTGGATCTCGAAATAAATGTCGTATTCGAAATCGGGACCCCCGAAAACCACGAAAATGACACCCATATTGACATTTTGTCAAAAAGTCACGTCCGCCATCTTGGATCTTGAAATAGATATTTTATTCGTAATCCGGACCCCCAAAAACCACGAAAACGATACCCATATTGACATTATGTTAAAAAGTCGCAACTGCCATCTTGGATCTCGAAATAGATGTCGTATTCGAAATCGGGACCCCCGAAAACCACAAAAATGACACCCATATCGATTTTATATTAAAAAGTCGCGACCGCCATCTTGGATCTCGAAATAAATGTCGTATTCGGAATCGGGACCCTCAAAAGCCACGAAAATGATACCCATATTGACATTATGTTAAAAAGTCGCGTCCGCCATCTTGGGTCTTTTTAAAAATGGTTGTTGTATTGTGAATCGGGACCTCCGAAAACCACGAAAATTTTACCCTTATCGAATTTATATTAAAAAGTCGCAACCGCCATCTTGGATCTCGAAATAGATGTCGTATTCGAAATCGGGACCCCCGAAAACCACGAAAATGACACCCATATTGACATTTTGTCAAAAAGTCACGTCCGCCATCTTGGATCTTGAAATAGATATTTTATTCGTAATCCGGACCCCCAAAAACCACGAAAACGATACCCATATTGACATTATGTTAAAAAGTCGCAACTGCCATCTTGGATCTCGAAATAGATGTCGTATTCGAAATTGGGACCCCCGAAAACCACAAAAATGACACCCATATCGATTTTATATTAAAAAGTCGCGACCGCCATCTTGGATCTCGAAATAAATGTCGTATTCGGAATCGGGACCCTCAAAAGCCACGAAAATGATACCCATATTGACATTATGTTAAAAAGTCGCGTCCGCCATCTTGGGTCTTTTTAAAAATGGTTGTTGTATTGGGAATCGGGACCTCCGAAAACCACGAAAATTTTACCCTTATCGAATTTATATTAAAAAGTCGCAACCGCCATCTTGGATCTCGAAATAGATGTCGTATTCGAAATCGGGACCCCCGAAAACCACGAAAATGACACCCATATTGACATTTTGTCAAAAAGTCACGTCCGCCATCTTGGATCTTGAAATAGATATTTTATTCGTAATCCGGACCCCCAAAAACCACGAAAACGATACCCATATTGACATTATGTTAAAAAGTCGCAACTGCCATCTTGGATCTCGAAATAGATGTCGTATTCGAAATTGGGACCCCCGAAAACCACGAAAATGACACCCATATTGACATTTTGTCAAAAAGTCGCGTCCGCCATCTTGGATCTTGAAATAGATATTTTATTCGTAATCCGGACCCCCAAAAACCACGAAAATGATACCCATATTGACATTATGTTAAAAATTCGCGTCCGCCATCTTGGATCTCAAAATGGATGGTGTATTAGCAATCGGGACCTCAGAAAACCACAAAAAGGACACCCATATCGATTTTATATTAAAAGTCACGACCGCCATCTTGGATCTCGAAACAGATGTCGTATTCGGAATCGGGACCCTCAAAAACCACGAAAATGACACCCATATTGACATTTTGTCAAAAAGTCGCGTCCGCCATCTTGGATCTTGAAATAGATATTTTATTCGTAATCCGGACCCCCAAAAACCACGAAAACGATACCCATATTGACATTATGTTAAAAAGTCGCAACCGCCATCTTGGAGCTCGAAATAGATGTCGTATTCGAAATCGGGACCCCCGAAAACCACGAAAATGACACCCATATTGACATTTTGTCAAAAAGTCGCGTCCGCCATCTTGGATCTTGAAATAGATATTTTATTCGTAATCCGGACCCCCAAAAACCACGAAAACGATACCCATATTGACATTATGTTAAAAAGTCGCAACCGCCATCTTGGAGCTCGAAATAGATGTCGTATTCGAAATCGGGACCCCCGAAAACCACGAAAATGACACCCATATTGACATTTTGTCAAAAAGTCGCATCCGCCATCTTGGATCTTGAAATAGATATTTTATTCGTAATCCGGACCCCCAAAAACCACGAAAACGATACCCATATTGACATTTTGTCAAAAAATCGCGTCCGCCATCTTGGATCTTGAAATAGATATTTTATTCGTAATCCGGACCACCAAAAACCACGAAAACGATACCCATATTGACATTATGTTAAAAATTCGCGTCCGCCATCTTGGATCTTGAAATAGATGTCGTATTCGGAATCGGGACCCTCGAAAACCACGAAAATGATACCCATATCGATATTATATTAAAAAGTCACAACCGCCATCTTGGATTGGATTTTTATTTCTTATCAAGTGTCTAAATTCAAAGTTTCATGGTTTCATATATCTTTAACCATGACGAACTTCCATACAAATTTTCATCCCCAATTTCATCCCCACATGGGTCTAAATTTCAAAAATCCTGGAACTAATATTTCTTTCTTTCTTATTAAGTCCCTAATTTCAAAGTATCATGGTTTTATCTTTAATAATGACGAAGTCCCATACAAACTTTCATCCACTATTTCACCCCCATACAGGTCAAAATTTCAAAAATCTTAGAACAAATATTTCTTTCTGTCTTATTAAGTGCCTAAATTCAAAGTTTCATGGTTCTATCTTCAAAAATGACGAACTTCCATACAAACTTTCATCCCCTATTTCAACCCATACAACCTTTTTTTCGCGATAAAAAGTAGCCTATGTCCTTCCCCGAGATCTAATCTATAGTTGTACCAATTTTCATCAAAATCGGTTCAGTGGTTTAGACGTGAAAGCTTAACAGACAGACAGACAGACAGACAGAGTTACTTTCGCATTTATAATATTAGTAAGGATTTTACGGTATTTAATAACTCCAGCACGCCGTTTCATACAACATTGCTGGAGCGTTGTAGTGTTCCAAATTCAAAAAACGCTCCTTGTGCGGCGCATGCTGGAGCGATATTGAAATACAATTATATTCACAATTGTATTTCAATATCGCTCCAGCATGCGCCGCACAAGCTACAAGATTCTACTTCTAGTTTCTCGATGTAGACCACTAGTCTACATCGAGAAACTAATCCTTGCCAAATGCCGTATCTGTTTCAGCCTAAGCCTGCGTAGGCGGAGTTCAAGTAAACAACTGAAAAGTTTTTAATAAAAAGCCCAGGTAAAGTACAGGGCCGTATTTTTCTTTCTTTACGTCAGTTACGTTAAATTTGAAGTTAGAAAAAGATAATTTGTATTCCTGACAACGGAACAGGCTGTGGTGCTTGTTAATTTTGTTTTCCATACGTTTGGAGCTTGGTAGAGTCTGTACATATATCATGATTTGACTTTCTCTATATTAACGTTCAAAAGATATTAATTTAGCAATTCGCCGCGTCAACAACACTTGTGTATTTTAGGCCGTGTCTTCGAAATATGCGGCAACTGAGGTAGGAGTGAAGACGGCACGGGCAGGAGACCTATCTCAGACGGCTGCCTGCAGTACTTACACTAGTGAAATTACGTGTAAAGAGGTGTTTATAGAAAATCATTCTTAGGTTAGTTCATTCTTTGGTCATATATTATTTATAAATAAAATCGTTTAATTAGTTTCACTATAAATAGCTAAACGAGTAATTACGAAGGTATTATGAAGAAGTAATTGTCCATTAAACAATGTTTTATTAAGAAAAGTCAATTACACAGCGGAGAGCTGTTGAACCCAGGCCGCGTAGTGTGTATTATTATATGTTCAGTGATCTACGAACTCCAATTCCATCCTCATTTATTTAATAGCTCATTTATTTACGATCCAGAAATATAATTATATCTATTAATTCTCTGCTTGCTACATGCTGTGAGGTCTTTAAACAGAGGCGTGAAGTGCTCTCTGCATGCCGGCAAGGTGAAAATGCCATTATTTCATTTTGATAATCAAGTGAGAAAGAGTCATTATTGCCGGGTAACTACCGACGGACCGACGCGAGCTAACGTGAGTAGAGTAGATTTTTTTATTCTACACAGTTGTTTGTTATACTTAAGTATATTTTTTTTATTAGGAGAACATGACTGTGTGATGAACACAAATATTTGTTCACAAGTCATGGTTGTTTATGTATTTATTAATTTTTTTTTTATAAAATATATAAAAATGTTTAATTTTTTATATATAGTAAATTTACGGAATAATTTTTACGTTTACAAACGAGTAAGTAGTCTTAACGCAGCCACCCGTACCTTATTTTTTTTCTAGTAATTTTTTCCGTTTTCAATTTTCCATAACACAAGTTCTTATTGATACTTAATTGGGCTAAATAATTGGTGATAAAGTAAATAATATTATTATTATCTCTTTTATTTCACATTATTATTATCATTATTCCGTTCTATCCTGCCTTATTCTGCCCAACCATGCAATGCCTTGTCCTGCGCTGCGCTGCCCTGGTCTGCCAGATTCAGATCTTGTTCTACATCTAATGTAAAAATCGGCTGTGGTCTCCCCTTGACTTTCTCGTATACCGAAAACGTGATGTATACGAGAAAGTCAAGGGTCATGTAAGTCATGTATGAACATGCATGTTAAATTTTGGTCACCCATCCGAGTACTGACCACGCAATTGGTTGCTTAACTTACGTGATCGACGACTCAAAAGTTGATAGAAACCTTATATTTTGATGTCATACATGCATGTTAAATTTGGTTGCAATAAGTTAAAGCATACTCGAGCTATCGTGCTAATGCACAGACACATAGACACACACACAGACATAATTAAAAAATATACTTTTTAACTCAGGGAGGTCCAAAACGTGTAAATCCGTCAAAATCTCGAGGTCGAATTTTTTGACGATTACAAGACTTCCTCTATACCTACTACGTATACGAGAAAGTAAAAATTAAGCCTTTCACTCTTATTAGTCAATTATTACGATAACCCTTTTGCCTCAGTAAAAGAAACGATAAACAATTTTTATTAGGCCTCGTAAAATAATTTTCCCCGTTCAAAGGCAATATTCATTTTTATTCCTCATAAAATAATTGCCCTTATTCCAGATAACAGTATTCTCCTATTAAGATGCCCAACACGTTCGTGTAAGGAGCATAAAGTTTCATGTCGACCTTTGTCAGGTTCTGCCACTTCATTATTATGAAGCTAGCGATAAAAAAAGATTTTGATTGCCTATTTTGGTTGAATCATAACAATATTGATCCGAAATCGATTTTATCTACCGTCATGTTTTATTCAAATTAAGATCTCAAAGGTGATAATTTAGATATTGACACACTTTTTAACACAGACAATTCAAATTTTAACATAGTCAAATTCTTTGTCTAAGTAGTCAAAACTACGTCCTTTTTTTTAAATGACGTACAGATATATTTTTTTCTTTTTGTTAAAATCATTCTAATAGATCAAAAAGATCCGATAAAAATAGGGTTGCCTAGTAAAACGTTTCTTCTGCTTCATTTTCATTTCACTTGTGTTATGGTTACCAGATAGCGGACATTTTTAATATACATACCTAATAATTTTACATATTTTTATAAATAAACTTAAATAAATATAAACAGCCATCACTCGCAAGTATTCGTGTTCGTCACACAAATATTTGCCGCTGCCAGGATTCGAACCCGGATCGCTTGATGTGTAGGCAGCTATATTATACTGACTACACCACTACGACGTCGGCAACGTTGTATGGAGACGCGCTTGCCGTATTAAAGGTCATTGCACACTTATCAGCTCAGAAAGGGAAAGTAACCTATAAACAATCCGATAAACATTTTTTTTCCACGCTCACACCAATTATCTAGCCCAAATTAAGTATCATTAAGAACTTGTGGTATGGATACTAGATAACGGACAAATTTAATATACATAAGGTAAATATTTTTATAAATAAACTTAAATAAATACATAAACAGCCGTGACTCGTGAACAAATGTTCGTGTTCATCACACAAACATTTGCTCCTACTAGGACTCGAACCCGGACCGCTTGATGTGTAGGCAGCGGTACTGACCACTCCACCACGACGGTGTCTTTTTATTAAATAAGAGCATTACAGTTACGCTTGTAGTGCCGTCCACACTTTAAATTCGCGTAACATCACACGATAGTTCCATACGGCGCGTTTCACACGTCTGGACTCGGCTTTAAAGGGAAATATTTATTTCGGTTAATATTGGCGTCAAGAAATAATTCTCAGTAGCGCGGCGCATAAAGTGAAATGTTTCAAAGCATTTAATTTCGCAATAACACTAAAATTCAGAATTACGTTTAGAACTAGTTATATGGCCGAAATCTAGGCGTGCTTTCGTTGCCGCTGGTTGCCGCCTTCCGCGTTCTATTCTAGATGTACTTTCGACACCATATCAAGTGTTGCGCTTTAAACTTTTCACTGGCTCTATTCAAACAAAATAAGCGTGGTTTTGACTATCCAGCAGTAAGGTTTATCAAGCTACATACAGTACAATAAGTGTACGCATTTGCATGCACATTTATAGGCTAATGAGCAAAAGCCTAGTTAACGTTAATAAAATGGTTTTCGTTTGTTGGACACAGTTATTTCAGTTTACGGTAACACTCGTGATTGGCAGTTTGTGTTCTATTGCCTTAGCTTTGCAATGCAATAATAGAAACAATGGAAGTGGTCTTTAAAGAATTGCTACTATAAGTATCTTTTTCAATCTTATTAGAAAAATCTCGTGTTTTAATGTTTGTCCAGGAACCACTTAAACATATTTTTAAAATTTGACTTACTATGCGTAATTTGTTCAAACTTCAAACATTAAGCTAAATAATTGAGCAAAGATAGAGATAAAATTTCGTCAAAATTGTTAGCTTGGCAATGTAGTCTAAACCTCATAGCAATTCAAGCACTCATGAAAACAGATCTGACTTTTACGTAATAAAATTTCAATTTCATTATTTTTAATCCCACTTTACGCTCACTGGCGACCATATTAGAATTCTTGAAACGTCCCAAACTGTACTCAGACATTGAGGAAAAGAGGTCCCGTGAATATAAAAGGTAACCTTTAAGTCATTTGAAATACCTGACCGGTATTAAATGGAAATATTGAAGTCTCGAAAGAGATTTTAATATAACTTTGAGATGTGTGAATTATGAACTGAGATGTGTGAACTGATCGTAAGTAGTAAGAGGCCTTTAATTGAAAAACCAGGGTCTTCCATCACACTTTAACCAAAGTATTGAATAGCATTATTCTACAGCGATCTTTTGCTTTTTTTCTCTGAATAACTGTTGCCGTTGGTCAAAGACATGGAGGAGAAAATTCTACACTTATTTTCGCTCAGCCCCCAACCGCCAAATCCGTATTAATCTGTATTAAATAACATCTCCGAATTAAAAAATAAACTCGAAATGTATTGAATTTTAATTGGAATATAATACACAAACAATGTTATTATAATCGTAAAAAAATATATTTTTGTATCGATATTCGATACATAGAAGGAATAGCGCATGTAACAGCACTATTTAAAAAGAAAGAGTCATAGTAAAAACTCAGGAAAGACAGAGAGGGATAGAAAGACATTAACGCGTGCCGTTATTATTACTGTTATATTTACAATAAAAATATTATTTTAAGCTTTCGGTTTCAAATAAAACACTAAAGTTCTTCATTTTCTTGTAAGTTTTAGTATCAGTGTGGTTTTGTTCTAATACTAATTCTAAAAGTTTGTGCTTTTCAACCTTATTGTCAGTCATCATTATAGCCTTTTAAATATTTTTCCAGACCATTTTCATTTAAGTATTTACCTTTCATTCGCATGCAAGGCGAAAATATTTTACTATTTATTAGACGACAATTATAAACAGTTTGCAAGGACGCACTTATATTTCTTGAAGAGAAAATCTCTTCTCTAAGTGGATAAATATGTGCTATAATGTTGGTAAAGTAGGCAATATAAATCAAAATAAACGTACACACATGTAAGTGTAAGTGGTAGGTACCTTTTACCTAGGTTAAATAAATATGAAACTATACATCTACATACGTCAAATCTTCATAATTTGGATCAAATTTAAATCAAAAAACGTAGTAACAGTAATGAAAGCATACCCTATTTTGATAGGTGCATCCGAGCTTTCACACCATTACCACCTCTTCATAAGCAGAGAATTTAGTCACAGATATGTTTAAATATATGTATTAAAGTTATATACATCAAATATTCAGATCTAATTTACTATCAAAAAAAGTACTAACTAACACACATAAAAGAATATAATTCTACTATTTCGATAGGTGCACTCGGGCTTTCACAGACCTCTTCATAAACAGAGAATTTAGTCACATACTTCTACGGGTGACGCATTGCTTGTCCTCCGGAATTCCGACTGACGTCCGATTACGCCAGCAGTACGCTTCAAAACCCTCTCGATTAATCCTGTATTCGAATAAGAATAACAAAATGTACTTTTTTATTCTCGTCGTCTCTTCTATGTTACTTCCGCGCAATTTTTATAGAAGTATGTGCTAAAAAAGGGATACAGCACTTTATTGTTTTATTGTTTCATTCTCACCTAACGGTACTTGAAGTCATTGCCGAAGGTAGAAGCAATAATCAATCGCGGAGGGTAGCGATTGAATAGGCATTTAAATACTGATGTTTTACAGTTGGTAGAAACTTACTTAATGCATTAAATTGTTTGTAACTCAAGGTACGATATAAAGAGTTAGTATTTCATTATATACCTACATACAATCACTCTCATAATCCAAAAATGGGGTTGAGAAGAGCCTTAGTTAACATTTGGTTACATATCTGGTAGTATGGGCTATGCAGTGGCTCAAAATAGTGACGGGTTGCCAGCGTATTGCCTACATAAATGAGGCATTAAAACCAAAGTACCAAATTACCTTCAGTGAACCAAAAAACAAAAACCAACAGTCTGGCCTAGATGTTACAGTCTATAATACTTCAACAACCGAATAACGACCACTATTTCCTTGATAGATCATGATAAGATTTTTGTAGTTTACACAAATAATATATTATTAAAAAGAAGATAAACAAATCAGTACATAATAATGTACTCTACTTGATCAGTACATATAATCACAATAGATGTTAAGCAGTGCAGCACAAGGTGGTAGGCCTGTATGTAGGGTCATCTGGGTAAGTACCACCGCTTTTCCTTTTTCAGCCGTGAAAATCTAAGCGAGAAATAGTTTGCTGTGTTTCGGATTTAAGGGCATGGAATCAAGTTGCATAGAAAAGGCAGCAAACAAGAACGATATTTTTCGTCATTTTGCTATTTAAAAAAAATCTTGAATCATTCTTTCATAGATTAGTATAAGTACACATTCTTTCTTCACCTGTGAAACCAGACAGTGATACGATTGCAGACCATTTTTTCATAGATTTTTTTGAAGAATTTATGTAAAAATATCTTTCATCCAATTTTCTTTGCTCAACAAAGATCAGTTGTGTAGTCGTATGAATTCCATGCTCTTTCTCTTGGGAAACACAAGGTCATTTCTCCAGATTCATACTGTACGTGACCTCAATTCTAAGGGGAACTCAAATATAGCTGCCTGCATCATGTTGACTATTATACAGGTATGAGGTGAGTAAGTTTCCTCTTGTTTGCGAACTAGTGAGCGTATCTTTGCTATGGAGAATGTTCCTTTGAACTCAACTACAAACTTGGCGTAATCCTTTGTTAATTCATACTCACGCGTAATTAATCATAAGATAAAGATGACGGTTAGATTTAGCTGTTTGAACTAGAGTTTTGCCGACTTTAGAATTAAAAAAATAGCATGCGAACTATAACTAATAAAAATACAAAAGTTGTCTTTAAAAAGCCTCAAAAGACTCAATTTATTATCTTCTTATGGCTGTATGTATCTATATATAGGCACGCTCGTCTGGATCTCAGATAAGTACCAATCATATGAGTAACCGACACAAGGGGCTTAACGGGCTATTATGGTATTGAGAGCCCTAAGATCGGAAGCCTGGGCTTTTGTTGTTAGAGTGTTGCCAACGAGGCTTCTTCAAGGAATTAGTCATGTATTATAAATGGAATTGCAATTTAAAAGAAGTAGTAGTGATCATTTCATCGACGCCAAAACAGAAAGATATAAATCGTCAGATATGTAGGTATGCCTTGCCTAACACTATGTAAGTTGCAATTAAAATTACATATCCACACAAACAACAACGTTATTTACAGAATTGTTAATAGTAAAGTGAACTATAGGCGGCGTTATCGCTATGATGCATCTCTTTCAGGCAACCTTAGGATGGACAGGGTTTGATACTGTTGATAGAATGACAGAATTGAATTAACAACAATAATATCTTACAATTTGATTATAATTAGTAGTATTAGTAGTAGCTTTAGATTTGTAAATGTACGAGGGCGGGTCAAAAAGTTCGCGGAATGAAGGGCATGGAGGGGGGAAAGGTGACTTTTTACTACCTGCACTAGTTGTGACAGTCATTAAGAGTATAAATACTAAGTTTTAAAAAAAATAGGTCATAATTAACTGAGCTACACATCAATAAACAAGTCAATCCGGAAGAAAATTTGCAACATGGAGAAAATTGAGTTTCGCGCAGTCATCAAGTTCCTTACCAAACAAGGAAAACCTCCCCAGACTATTTTGGAAGAGATGTCTTCTGTTTACGGGGACTCTTGCCCTGGTAAAACCATGGTTTACAAGTGGCACAACTTGTTTAAGCAAGGCAGGGTTTCGATTGAAGATGATCCGAGGCCAGGGCGGCCTGTCGAGGCAACCACGGCAGAAAACGTCGAAAAACTTGAAAAAATCATATTGGAAGATGCCCGTTTAAAGAAGAAACAGCTTGCAGAAATGATTGGAGTATCAGCTACAACCATTTTGAACATCCTACACGACCATCTTGGCATGTCAAAGGTGTGTGCAAGATGGGTGCCGAGAATGCTCACGCCACAACAGAAGCAGCGGCGAGTTGAGTGTTGTCGCGAGTTTTTAGCGCTCTGTGGTGAACAAAAAGATGAAGTTTTGAACCGAATTGTGACTGGAGATGAAACTTGGGTTCATCATTATGAGCCTGAGTCCAAACAAGACTCCATGCAGTGGCACAAAAAGGGCACACCACCTCCGAAGAAATTCAAAGTGTCTCCGTCGGCTGGAAAACTCATGGCTACTGTTTTCTGGGATACAGAGGGAATCCTCCTTATTGATTATAAAGAAAAGGGTCTCTCTATCACTGGAGAGTACTACGCTGCACTATTAGAACGTCTGCGAGATGCTGTGAGAGAAAAAAGACGGGGAAAATTGACTCAAGGTGTGCTCCTTTTGCACGACAATGCACCCGTGCACAAGGCGCAAGTTGCGATGGCTGCTGTTCAAAGAGTGGGCTTCGAAATCTTGGAACATCCTCCCTATAGCCCAGATTTAGCCCCAAGTGATCATTATTTGTTCCCAAAAATGAAAAAAGAGCTTCGAGGGAAGAAATTTTCCAGCGATGAAGAAGTGAAGACCGCAATTTCGGCCTATTTTGACGACCAAGAGAAATCATTTTTTTTCGAAGGTAATAATAAATTAATTGATAGGTCTAATAAATGTATTAGAGTTAAGGGGGAATACATTGAGAAGGAAAAATAATTTTGTGTTTTATTTCTTACTTTTTACCCTCCATTCCGCGAACTTTTTGACCCACCCTCGTAAATTATTATGATATCCCTGACATATGCTTAGAGATTAAATTTTTACATTATTACAATTATTAATTCTACTATCTATTATTTTGTTGTTGGTGTATGCTTTAAGTTACTGATTTGCGTATTAGTTTTGAATGTAGATATCTTCGCACTGCCAATTAATTTATGTTAATTAATTCATTTATAATTATTTGACAATTGCATATAATTTGTAAAGTTTTGCACGTCTGCATGCAGGCTGAACACATGCACGTTGTTTGAAATTAAGAACTTTATAACTGTGTTTTAAGCAAATAAACTTATTTGATTTGATTTGATTTGAGATAACGATGAACAAGGTTTAGCTACTTGAGTATTTAGAGTTGGTAATTATAGACCCTACGAAGACCGCATTCATCAAGAAAGGGATTAAGCTTACGGCTTTGTTAAGCAAGTAACTTTCCTCCTTACATCTTCCTTCTTTCAGCAAACCTGCCGCTATGGTTACTTCGTTACGTTAGGATGACGCCTGTTTGACAGCGAGGTGCAACGCAATACGGTAACGATCCCTTTCCGATTTTTTTTGCCATTTGTCTTTGAATTGGTTCTATTCTACTTGAAATGAAATGAAAAATATTTTATGGAATAATTTTATTTTTGCGTTTACAAACGCGTAAATATAATACTAGAAAAATGCACTGAAAAAAATATTTATTTGGAGCTTAATAAACGGTACAAAAACAGAGGAAAAAAATACTAATAATATGCATCCAAAATGGCACTCACTCAGCTTAATGCCATGGCATACCATGACGCTGGTTTTCAGTGAGTCCAGTTAAGGCACGGATAACAATATTACATTGACAACAACAACAGCTTAACTTTTAATTAAAATTTTAAAGCCTTTTAAAATTGAAAATAAATAAGTAAAAGTACTGCCTAAATTTTAAAGTTTGTTATTTAATATAAATATATTAATTATCAAACTTCGTTGTCTCCACCCAGTAATACACGATGAGATTAGTTCTCTGTTGCAAATCTTGTGAAAACGGGGTGCGGGAATTAAAAGAAAAAACTAAAGAGTTTAAAGAAGTTTACGTGGTACGTTTATTGGACGTAAGCCTCCGGTGAATTGAACAAATGAGACCTGTGTCAGCAGCCGAAGGGGTCTATTCTCAGACTGCACCGAAGTCTATGTTATTTGAGATTGATATGCTTATGCTTGTTAGTACGATTAGTTGAAATTTATTTTCTATTTGCGTTTTTTCTAACACTGATGTCAAAAGTGGTAAAACTTTACGTATGGTTATCCACAAAATAAGGACAGCTAATGCTAATATGTTAAAATCTTATTCGTTGCTAATTTATAATTAGAACATCCTGGCTGCTAATATGTTTTTATATGCTTTTTAATGTGTCACCGTCACTCAATTTACTTCCTTCATATGCCTTGTTTACTCTCTCTATTTACCAGAAGCTATTTACAAATAATAATATTTCATAGAATTATAAATACTAACAGTTATAGATTGTAAATGAGTCGACTAGGGTGAGACCAAAAAAATGCACCAAAGTGTAAGTAATGCACATGAGTGCATGAAAAATAGTACTGCAGTCTGACAGTTGCTGTCGTTTCTACGTGACTGACAGGCCGACATAGGCCGCCTGCGTGTACGTGAAATGGCCTCGTCTATCTATCTCACTCTATAATACTCGTTAGTATGCTCTTTCTCTTTCACATTGCTGATCTACAGTTTCCTGTATCTATGTATTATTTTTTCTACCGCATTCAGTATTTAATTTATATTCCGTTTTTTCAAACTTCCACGTCAAAATAAAAAACTAATTATTATATTAAAGTAAAGTTATTACATATACCCACTGTAACGTTGTACCTTAGTATGCGCTGTAGGTTAAAAAAAGGAAATAACCAACTAATTACCTAAATAAATCTTACATTTCTATTATAAACTACACTTAATTCTAATACAATAAATACGTATTACAAATTCCCCTATATTTACCTACCTCAAGACTAGGATGTGTGATGGCCACGGAAGTTAAGTAATAAACAATTAATCTTAATTAGATTGTTTAATTAGAACCCATCTACCTATCTGTGGCAAAGCTGTGGCATCTACCCAAGTGCCGCACCACCCTTTCTAGAGAAACATTCTTTCATAGTAATTTTTCTTCATTAATTTTTCTCATGCGACAAGCTATCGAGGCGAATATTTCAGAATAGGGACCCATCCCGGCCCGTTCACGTTTGCTAGAGGAAATTACGGTCTTGTCGCTTCAGCATGAACAGCATTAGAGCTAGATAGTCTCTGTGAAATATTCGAATCGAGAGCAGAGGAATTAGAGTGCCTTTAGCTAGACTGGCTAGACAGCTGGTTTGTATGGATGCATTCAGTCGAGTCAATACTCAATATTTTATTCAAAAACGAGCTTCAGTTTAGAGCGTTTGAGTTTTATTTCTGTATAAGGCATCCTCAAATATATTATGTGACTTTAGGGGTTGGTTACGTTGTCACGTAGTTATATGCATACATAAAGGGCTCGAGCAGAGCATCATGTAAAATCCGGTTAAAAGTAACCATCCTTCAGTAAACAAACCAACTAACTCCAACAACCAGGACTAATGAATCAGAAATGGGGTATTGATCACTTTAGACTCCTTCCAGTAATCTGCACTAGGCAAGCGTGGGGGACAACTGCCTAAACTTCCTTCGATGACAACGAGATGCCCTGTATCCCAGCAGTGGGTCAAATTATAAAGGCTGTTATCATTAATAACCGTTAACAAAGAAAAAATTTATAAGGTACTTATGTCAATATGACCAAAGATTATATAAATGGCTGACATTAAATTTTATAAGCATTTTAAATCAAGTAAAAAGGTTCTACATCTATTTAGAACTGTTAGTCTAGTCCCATATCAAAAGATGATATACTACTCTAATGTATGCTCTTATTAGAATAATATTACAATCTGAGACACTTTGTTCAGCAGTTAAAGTGAAACGACAACCTTTTGCTGTCGTGATAAGAGTCATTTTGTAAATTTCAGTCTTCTCTAAAAACACAACCCACGCATAAGATAACCGCTGTGCTATAAATCTCATCAGTAATATTTGTATTAAGACGTAACGAAATTCACTTGAGACTATTTTGACTATGGACTATATGGGTATACCCACTTAAAATAATTGGTTAGCTTTTAAAAATATGGAATTTGGATGGCACTTAACATAAAAAGGGCGACGTTTTTCAATCACTGCTTATGTCACTGTAGAATTACAAACAGGGTCAACTTAAACAAATCTAGCGAGATTTTAAGAAAGGAAAAATTGTGAATAGAAAGTTTTGTTACAATAGAACGCCTGCTTTAGAACCAACCATTACTCAGTTTTACTATCGAACCAATTGTTTGCAATATCGCTTAGGGAAACTGTGAACTTCCTGCAGATTGGTGTCTATGTGCATATAGCATAATGTACCTGCATCGTCCATCATTGAAATTACAGTTATATTATGTTAAGACTTTTGTGTTTTCTATATTTCGTCTCTCGATATACAATAAAGCGATATTAATCTATTTTGCTTATTTGGGGAATGTAAGTTAGGGCTATTTTTCCTACATTACATCAATAGTTGCAACTCATAGTACAACGGTTGACTATTCTTAATCCATGTAGTTCGGCTACGTATAAAACCAACTCATTTGCTAATTGATGAGTGATAATTTTACGACTCTCATACAAAAGCTCACTACGCTTAGTCTTAAAAAGGCAATCGCAAAAAGGCATGGTAGAGTTCAAACAATTAGTCTCATTATACGTAGTTGAACAACTGTGATACAAAAGATGCACCAAATCAAACGCTGAACTGGTTGGTCTAATTAGAATTAAGCATAATCTAGTATAACTTTAGAAAATATATGAAAAACGTTGTACATTCCTATAAAATTTGAGGGTTGCCCTGGATTTCCCTGGCTTCCCATCATCAGATCCTGACTTGGTAACAATGGGACCACCTCAGGAGTAAACACTATCGAATAAAAAAAGAATTTTGAAAATCGGCCCACAAATGACGGAGATATCGGTGTACATACATAAAAAAAACATACAGACGAATACAGAACCTCCTCCTGTTGGGAAGTCGGTTAAAAAGATATATGAATCGGAAGTGAACGGAGATGTGGGATGAGAAAGACCTAGGTGGAAGTCTGTCGATTAAATCGAAGACGTCTTGAAGAAGAGTTAAGACAAAAGTATGCGAAACCGCTGAACATGTATGAGGAAATGCTAATGAGATGCTAGTGAGAACCCCGATCTTCTCTATATTTCTGTACGCTTCAGAAACTTGGACTCTGAAGGCGCGAATTCGCAGCAGGGTTGACGCATTCGAAATGTGGTGCTGGCGCAAAATGTTACGAATCCCTTGGACGGCGCGTCGCACCAATGCGTCGATCCTGGCCGAACTACAGATCAAGTGCCGCTTATCAACCATTTGCCTCCAGCGGATCCTGGAGTACTTCGGTCACGTGGCTAGACGTGAACCAGATAGACGCCTAGCCCTATGGGAAAAGGCGTAACATTATGTATGTATGTATTTTATGTTGACAAACGTCAGATTTATTGCAATTGCACGGAGTTTGATATTGTACGGTAACGCTCAAAGGATTAAATCGACGTAAAAAGTTTAATTTGAGGAATTTGGATGAGATTCAAAGAGGGATTTTAAGTGATTTCCGTGACGTCAAGCACAGTCGAAAATTTATTTTACGTTTTGATTTTCAATCTTATCGGGTAGTATTAACGATTCGGTATAAACTTTAAAACTCTGCGCTTGACTCCACAAGTGTTTAACTTGAGGAGGCCTCTAGAGAACGAACTTTACATTTTAATAATAAATTGTGTTGTACCGAAATGACTAATATAATATTAACATGTTTTACTTACAACGACCTTGCTGAGAATAATTTAATTCATTTTCATTTATTTTGTTCCTTTCTTTGACTTTTACTTGAACTCTTTTATATTTTATTTTTTATGTAAAACACTTTTACAGACTTCTCTTTTGTAATTTCAATCTACATTATGAATCTCTGAAAACCATCTTATAAAAAAAACCGTGAAGAAATTGAGGTTCGTGTGCATCATATAATCATTTTATTCGGCCTCCTCCAATGTGTGTTTGGAGCCTTTTAACTCTATGGTTATTCTTTAAAGTTCCATATTATATTCTTGAAATCTAATACATTACTGACATATTTATGTTGCTTGTGTACTTTACCTTACCTTTGAATGACCCTTATTTGTTTACATGTTGTTCTTATTATTTCTATATTTCCATTATTATTTTGTGTAGCAAATAGTTGGCTCCGCCAAGTACTTACTCGATGCTTTGGATAGGTTGCAGCGTCGCGCGGCCCGCATCATCGGCGACGAAGAGGTGACTAAAAACCTTGAGCCTCTCCAATTGCGTCGCAATGTTGCGTCATTGAGCGCTTTCTACCGTCTGTACCACTGCGAGTGCTCTGAGGAACTTTTTTCCCTAATCCCACCATCTCCCTTCCTTTTAAGGACTACGCGTGCTGGTCTACGTTGTCACCGACAAACTGTGGCTACCATTCCAACGCGAACTAAGAAATTTGGCAACTCGTTTCTTTGTCGCATAATCAAAAAATGGATTTCACTGCCAGCACACGTGTTCCCTCCTTCCTATAATCCTGGGTCATTCAAAAGAGGCGTGAAGAAGCACCTTGCAGGTCAGCAAGGCGTGGGTGGCTAGCGCGGCAGTTTATCTCTCGCGCCAGCTATCTTCGCATTTGGACTCTACTTCTGCTTACCATC
The DNA here is from genome assembly GCA_955850985.1 of Elophila nymphaeata. Classification (NCBI taxonomy): domain Eukaryota; kingdom Metazoa; phylum Arthropoda; class Insecta; order Lepidoptera; family Crambidae; genus Elophila; species Elophila nymphaeata. The sequence continues at coordinate 21,617,017 of OY039072.1, forward strand.
AGGTGGAATAGAGTCAATTGCTTGACCTTTTTATAAAAAAAAAAAGTTATATTGATTTATTTTTATAATATTTCCATTTTATTTTCGTTTGATATTATTTCTTTGTTTTACATTGTTTATTCTGGTCAAACCAGAAAAACATTTGCTTTTACTACGATTCGATCCCGAACCGCTTGCTGGCAACTTCACCATGACCTTAAAAATAATACAATATTCAGTTGTTAATAGTTGAGACAAAAGATTTTTTCTCGCAAATAGTAAACAAGTTTGTAACTCGCGCAAAACATTTCTAGTTAAAAACAAAAATATTTCTTGTCAATGCAATTATTCAGACCAAACGTTGTACAAAATTCTATAAAAAAAAGTCCCAAAAGGTGGTATATTTAATTAATCGTGGTTTGATGTTTAATCTTTCAGAACTAACTCGATTGTTTTCACCAAAATATAATATTTACGACCTTTCTGCGACCTTCATTTTTTTCTGGAATTAAAACCAAGTTTTGTTTTTGGCGAATTTTCGAAATACCTCTCCAGTAAACACAATACCACTGACCATACCTTTTTTCATTACTCTTATGACTGTGGGAATACCAATCTCTAAACAATAATTATGTCAACGCGTTTGTTAGCGGCACAGTGACTTACAGTTCCATCCTATATCGGCAGTTTAATTCCATTTAATACTTTCCCGTCGGTCCTTCAGTGCAACGAGTCAAAATGTTGTTTCGTTAACTCTGGGATTAAGTACGCCTTCTGCGAGTATAAAATGGAACGGGACGAGACGAAAGCACTGTCGGCTCTGGATTAATTTAAGTATTCGTAGGTATTAAAAACTAGATGTATTCTAGACTAAAAGAATGATAAGATTAAGATTAATTGTATTGATGTTATGAAATAATTCCGAAATTGTCAGCTTCGGAGTTTCTACTCCGTTTCAGCATAATAATTATACAAGTAAAATAATTATTATCGTTCCGGAAGGGTGGTAGGGTTTTGAAGATTTAAAAGTACATATCAAAATAGTCCATTTAAATAAAGAACTTTTTGATTTTGTGTTTTTTGAGTTTGTGTTTTTTTTTCATAATAATTATGACACAAAAAAAGATTATGTCACAAAATCAAATATTGAACTTTGGACTATTTGCACTGGGCATTGACTAATGACACATGATATAACAATATGGACTCCTTTCCCTAATCGTGTAGCATTTCGTAAAGATGACCGTAATGTCAAACTTCTACAAGACGTGAAGAAGCACCTTGCAGGTCATCAGGGCGAGGGTGGCTAGTGAGGCGCGTATACATACTACTTTTACCACAGCTATCTTCGTATTTGGAATTCACTGCCACGGCATGCATATTTGGACTCGATGTTACAAAACTTTAGGAAGCTATAAATATCAAATAAAATAATAAGAACACAATCAGAGCTTGAAGGACCCGAGCGTGAGACAATTTATAATCTCTCGTCTAAATCTTGTCGTCTTGTCAGCAAAAATATCTATCTTAGTCGTTTTAACTAGAGCATTGTATTGACGTTGGAGTCTATTCATGGTGGCGTGGTGCCCGAGGTTGGTCTTGCTGCCTTTTACCGCAAATGGGACATATTTGGCAAAACGTGGCAATTTTATAGGGATATTGAGATGTACCGAGCTCAACAGTGGTGGACAATCTATGGCTCCGTTAACAATCTTATGTAGAAACAAGCAGCAGCAATAAAATCAAAGTATATGAGCTACGCAATTAAAAACCTTATATGTTCAATGAGTCTACTGTTGACATCATGTCTCGATAATTTTGTTGATATGGTCTAATCAAACCCAAGTTATATGGGTTAAAAAAAACGACTAAGCACTTCGAGAAAAGGTAGGTAGTGCCCTTGCGTTTCGTCACTGCAACTAGAAGCGATACTTAGATTGAAATACTTTACTGTCCTCACTATAAATTTGTTTCTGTTTTAATTATTAGTAGCAGAAAAATAGGCGTCTCATCTTTAAAAAAAGTTGTGATTAACAATGTGATCATCCGTGCATTTCGGATCATTCTCTGGAAGCGTTTTTGTTTGTAATTCAATCAAGCGTTACGAGATACCAAGAAAGAAAGACAGTTATTTGAGATAACTATTACAGGTTAGAATGGTGTGTATTGAATTGCCAATAACACTTTTAAATTTAAAGTCATACTCCAAATCATGTATTGTAGAATATGGTGAGCTATTATTTATGAAATACATCTTTTATCACGCTTAGCGCCAAGCCAGAAGTTCTAATACCATTACTTTTGAAGAAAAAAAAATGGTGCTCGTGTATCGAAAACTATAGCACAAGTACCTAACACATGGCGCTGAGCGTGCTAAAGTTATTGGCACGCTCAGCACCATGTCTTAATTGTATGCATCATATTAAATTACTAATTAATTTAGGAGTTCCTCCTTGGATCAGAGACTACAATAATTATTTTTTTTCGACGCACGGCGCTGGTAGAGAAGGACTTTCGGTATCTTTGGTTCCGAAAATTTCTTTGGGAATAACTATCTACATAAAGCCATCGTGGTGACCTTATACTTGTGAGCCATCGCCACCTATCCACCACTTGAAAGCTCACCGCTTTCAAGTGATCGGGATATTAGATAGGTACAAATTCATGAAATTGTTGTATGATATGCAACTAATGACGAACTAAAAGGTGTCTCATTGAAAAGATGCCATATTTGACCAAGAAACTTACATAAAACGCAACTTATTATGAAAAATCAAAGGTCGAAGTCTTGGCGTTTCATGAAAATCACACGAAATGCCATTTTTCAAGTAAGGCGAAAATATTATACTTTTACGATACGTAAATAACTACAATGAATAGTCGAACGAATATTAAAGAATAGTTTTTTTCCTTTTTCTTGCAATTGATTTGTCATGGTCATGAAGCTGTACTTTTAGAATAAAAAATAATAAAAAGTCCATTTTTATAAAAAATATGTATCTTATATTCTCATTAAAAATAAAAATCATATCTTATCAAAGTATTGTATTGTTAACATATCATTGGAGTATAGCTCCGTAAAAATTTACAAAACATCCTATCAGTTCGCGTTCAATTTGCTTACAGTCGTTTGATAACGGCTTTTGTTCCGTTCTAGGCCAGCTTTTTACTCAATAGCATTAGCTTCTATCCGTTCGTTGTACTGCTCTGGGTATTAAGGTCTTTGACTGTGTTTTTCTCAAATCCTATGCATCTAAATGGAGAGCTTAAACAAAATAACCGCGGCTGTATTGAACGGCTTACCGTACGAAATAAAAACAGGCGGGAAATTTGCATTTAGACATTCGGAATTCAAATTCGATGACAGAATCGACCGTGACATTTAATTTACCGATTTGTGAATACTCCACGTTTTACAAGTCAATTCAAGAGGTTGTCTGGTTTGCTTTCAAATCTCATTCTATCTGTTCTGACTGGCTGGCAAAAAATATTGACAGCTACAGATGAGTAAAAGAGGCACTTATTTATCTTCACTTACGTGCAACAAAATCGACTCACCTCGTAGGTGTCGATTTTTAATATATCGGTATATAAAAATAAGATTAGATAAACAAAACCTGTAAATATAATTTAAATGTATATTTCATAAGCTTTATTTAATCTATTCTAAACATCCATAAACTAAGTATTGGTGACAATAGACTCGTTTCTTCGAAAACCCTGGTTTCTCATTGTTACGTCATACGCCATTTTTGTGACTATGTAGAGGGTTCAGAGTTAATTAAATCATTGTTAATTGAATAATTGATTAATCTTACAGATTTATTGACCCTTAAAATTCAGCTGATTTCCCCAAAAATTTTAGCTCTATTAACTGTATTTGGTTTTCAATTTGTAAAATCAATAAACCAAAATCTATCACAGTAAAAACTGGTCTAATGTAAGTTTAGGTTCTTGTTTAACACACGGGGTTAAAAATTATTTCTTACTAATTGTAGATTTTGATTAGGGAGTTCTGAACCAAAGCGTACCGTTGAGTCGATTTCATTGCACGTAAGTGTATTCAAGTATATAAAAATAAATCCAAGTGGTCACGCCCTAACTTCAGAATGAGTGTTTCATTCAACTTTTTTGAGTTTTCTATAACTTTGTAAAATTGCGAAATTAAAATTAGAAAAATGATTACAAAGCGAAAATATATTGACAAGTGACACAAACAACCCAAAAATTCTCAACGCAAATGTAATATAACCATTAACCACGTTTGACAATTAACCACAACGACTTATGGCGGGACAGCTGGTAGTCAATAAAACATTAATCTAAATAAATAACATTCTTATGTTGGACTAAACAATGGCTATGATTGAGATCACATTTATTTAATTATTTATCTTTGTGCCTTAATGGTGTTCGTTTTGGTATTATGAGAGTATAAAAAGCGGCCTAAGTGGCGGCACAGTAAGACCATCTGAAGTGCTTGCAGTAATTTCGGCTCCACTTCTATTAACGTTAAAATATATTTAGTGTTGTTACCTCCAATATCTTTACTAATGCAGACAATAATATTCTAAGAGCCCTCTTGAATTTCGAGAACCTTACAGGAGACGTACTCAAGTAACACTATCCTTTCCAAATGTTGCCTTACAGTCGGTGTAAGCATGTTTCATACCTAACGGGAAGCTCTCTTACTTCATATCGACTGATGTTAAGACCGAAGGTGAAGCAAGCTTTAACAACTGAGATATTGCTGACCATCTTATCTTTAATGGTCGGAATACAAATCTTTAACCCTAGACCCGTACCATGGGATACATATGAAAAAAAAAATTTAAATAATTTGCTAAATTACTTTTTTGTTTCACAACGGATTTTTTTGCGCTACTGGGTATTTGTACAGGTTGGATGGTTGCGTCAACCCTCTTAGTGTGTGGTCGTGGCAAAATTCGAGTAAGGTGCTCCATTGCCCTTTGGTATATTAGGGGAAAAAACCTGTCATCTGATGTTCCAGTCCCTTCAGAATCAAAATCTGGACGGTATTTAATTTGGTCCCAGATGAAAAGAGTGTAAATCTCGCTTTTTGTTTTAGTTCCATTGAAGTCTATGCATTGAATCGCGCCTCTCTCGCGCCGCCGCCGCCGTCGCCTCAATCGACGCTGACTTCGAGTCTGCTACCTAAATGTCGGAACACAGTAATGCAAGATTGTTATGGTGACAGGCTTTGATAATAATTATGATAGTAACTAGAGCCAAGCAAACTTAAACAAGCCCCAACCAAACCGAGAATAACTTTATAATCCCTTGGGCATCGAAACCGGAACCTCTGAATCCAATTCCGGTGGAGGACCAATAAACCACAAAGGAGCTTTTATGAGCAAAGCTCTACGCGTAAGAATTGATATACGAGTGCGACTTTGCTCCATGCTTCTATTGGTTATGTGGACCACTCAGCGTCATAAAGGCCGTGTACTCTGAAACATTCGAAGACGACATTCGACCAAATGGCGCATCTTTAACATCTCGAAAGAAATGTGTTTAGTAGATAAAGGGATAGTGGTCAATGTCATTTATTGACGTAGTGATTGTAGTGCATAAGGGCGTTGTCTCCCACTCGGGAGGCACCGGTTTGAACCCCGCCACGTACACGGTGTTTTCAAATTTTTAATTCATATGTACGCTTAATCGACGCTTTTACGGTGAAGGAAACCTGCACACACCTATGAAGAAATTCTTAGGTTGTGTGTGAAGTCGACCAACCCGCACTTGGCCAGCGCGGTTGACTAAGGCCTACACCTCTAATGTGGGGTAGGCTCGAGCTCCTCGGTGGGGACAGTATATGAGCTGTTGATGATGATTGATGATTTATATAGTTTTTACCATATTGATGTTTCAACGCTCTTGAAGCTAGACAGCAGGTGTAGTGGAATTGCGCAACACTTTTATTTCGATGTAGTTGCCGCGCAGTTCTGTTGCCGTGTAGTGCGGTCTATCGGGTCTATCTCATACAATACAACTACATACATAGAAACAATACTTGGCTGCGCCGTGTCGCACGGTTCAGCTGTAGTTTAGTAGTAGTTCCGCCCAATGCGGTCTCACCTTTAGACTTTCCGTTACTGTAGTTTGACCTTTATGGTGACTATTGCTTTTGCTTTAAAAAAATACAACACATCTTATTTTTCTTCTTACTAAAGTAATCTTTCAACCGATTTTTTGCGAGATCCTTTCCTGCAAATACATGTGATGTATTATCCGCGCCGTCGGCAATAAATGTAATTTAAAGCGGCATTTGTCCATAGATAAGTTATCTGAATCTAATCCGAGTCGGGGTTCGATTCCTGTTCGCCCGTTGCTGGCATCTAATTCTCGACAAACAAGCGGAACAAAAAGGATACGTACATGCACGTTGTGCAATAAAGTAACATTTTATTAGCTCTTTTTATATATGTACAAGTAATAGTTAGGTTAGCACTGACATAAAAGATCGGTATTTACATTATTATGTAGGTATTCTGCATTAATCGACGGAGGTCTGCAATAACTATTATATAATTTATTTTATTTGCTTCAATATACTATTATATTTATTTATCAAAATTTATTAATACTTGTAAAGAAAAAAAACTAACAAGTAAGAACTTAAAATTAAATAAAATTGCAAGATATAGTTGAAGTTGCAATAGATATGTAATAAACTCACCGTCACGGAAGCTTGGCCAAGCTAAGTTTTCGATATGGTTCATGTTTTATATTTTTTAGTCATTTAAATTAATGTAAACGGGTTCAATAAGTATTGCCTAATATTTTAAAAGTTTTGATGGTACCGATCTGAAAACTAGAATTTGTTTGCTCAAAATATCCCGATACCGACTGAAACTTAAAAACTGACCCCACAACCCTCTCAAACATTATGAATTATCGTGTTTAAATAAAGCTAAACATTTTTTGACCTACCTCTTTAAGTATAATTTGTTATAAACACTTCTAATTTTATTTTTGCCACCGTGAAATAAGGGCTTGGCCAAGATTCCGTGCCAGTGAGTGTAACAAAGTACCTCTTAAGATGTCGTGAATATACTTGTTTCCGATGATCTCTTGGGAGCTAAAAAAAGCTTTCGTTAGGAAATCTACTTACATATTACCTTTTATGTTTGTCCGCTTTATAGTACTTGATTTAGTCACACACACACTGGTAGATATTTCTTTTATATAATAGGTACAGACACGAGCAAAAATATGTAACTACTTTTACCAATTTAGCAACCTTATTTTCTCAGCCAAAAGAGTCGAGTTGTGCCAAAAGTGGATCCATATTAAAGCTTGTGACTGTACGAGCCCGGACCGGATTCGTCGCTGTAATATTCATTTTGTTCAATTCCTCTTTAGAGAGGTTTGAGTCGAATTGGAGCACTTTTTAATACACGTAATCATTTCTGGGGTAATGAAAGCAATGCAAGTGGTGACTGCGAAAATCCTATACTCTGTTTAGTGACGTGTCTTTTGAACAGCTGTTGGTTGCCAGAGAATACCTTTATAGCGCCAGCGTCAGGCGAAACCTTGAAATTGTAAGGCGAGCTTATGCTAAGGGATCCACTGGTATCTCCAGTGCGAGTGTCTCTTTGTCATATACATATAGAAACAATTAAGGACCTTTGTACCATATAGGATTTTTACCAAAAAGGGTACTATTCTTGCTATAGTTCGGTTTTTCCTTTATTTAAGTGTAGGTATCTTGTTATTTTCCTCTCAACCAGTCATTGGCCTCATTAAAACGGTTAACTGTTCCCAAGTGCTGTTTTTGAGCTCGCAAATAGGTCTTAGCTTTGTGAAATCTTATTCAGAAGTTTCGACCCTTTCTGAGTGAACAAAGACAGTTTTCAAGAGTTGAAGGTTCCACTATAATAACTCAAGGAACTAAGTTCCCGGCAACCGTTGTTGTCTCAAGATTGATGTTAATATGTATTTTCTGTTGTTATCTAATTCTAAAGAACGTATGAACATTCGTCTTGTGAACACATCTTCAAAGTGTTTTAGTGAAGTTTGAAAGTTACATAATGAATTTTCAGGGCTTATTTAATTGGTCTCATGCTTTTCAATGGGTTGGTTCTCAGTAAGATTTGTTGTTGTTTCTCGTGTGAAGGGATAAAAAATAACAAGTCTTCATCTTCATCGTAAGTCAGAGAAAAGTTCACCCAAATCTTATTGGGACTTTTAAGAAATTTGTAAGGAGACTGGGTACAGTGGATTATCTGTCCTAATTATTATATTGACTAGGTGGTAAACCCATATGTAGGGTCGTCTGGGTAGGTACCACCGCCTTTCTTATTTCTGCCGTGAAGCAGTTCGCTGTGTTTCGCATTGAAGGGAAAGGTAGCCAGTGTAATTACTGGGCATGGAGGGCATATCATCTTAGTCCCCAGGATGGCAAACGCACTTGGGGTGTTAAATGATTTACACTTAATATTGCAAGTGTCTATAGGCGGCGGTGACCACTTAACGCAAGCTTGTTTGCCATCTAGTAACATAAAAAAACCGTCCGAACTGGAGCAGTACCAACTTACAGAAGACGGGAGTAGAGTAGAATTATTTTCTACGAAAATAAAGGAAAGCGAAAAATGTATGTTGTATATAAGGCTTTCCTCAATATTCAAGTTTAACATTCATTTAATGTAGAACATAAACACATTACAGTAATTAGGCTCCGAAATTTAAATCCCAAGATACAGTAATAACACAAGGGTAATTTGAGATGGTTTATAATACAACCCTATCTGAGCTAGTTCATTAGAATTATCATAATTAACATATTCCGGACTCATTTAAGTCCTGGTCCTTTGCTACAGGTTTCGATTAGCACTCTGTCGCCCCAAGTTATAATGTTGATTCCACTCAGTGGTATTTAATTCTAAATTGTTAGACCCTGTTTAATCTAAGAGAATTAATCTTGCTGAGTTCATTAAGAATTTTAATTAATATCTTATTTAATTTAACATTGAACAAAGCCAAGGTGAATCTTGTGATCAGAATTAAATTATTACGTTTCCCTCCTTATATTCTATTCCTTCTTGCCTCAAAGGATCCTTTTAAATTATTGTTAATAAATAATTTATTGTTGAAAATTTTTGTAGTGTATTTTTTGAACAAGTATCGCGCAAATGAAGTTTCCAAAAGTGCTCGCTATATATAGAAATTCCAAATACACTCAGTTGCACTGCAGTCCCCGGGCATACAACACCTTGCCCGGTGGAAGTGCTTTCCTTTAGACTTCCCCCAGTTTCTTTATGGTGGATTTTGTTTACCAAAACGACAGTTCCAAATTAGATCCAAATTTATCTTTCCACTCCTAGACCAATATCTGATAAAGAAATACTAAACTTATGTGTGTTATAAATAAAATAAAGACTAAATATACCTAATTGGGCAATCGAATGACGTCATATAGGTATATGATGTGATATAGTATATCGAAAATCTAGCGACTTTATGAAATATAGGTATATCACTCACTGATATACCTATATTTCACAAAGTCGCTAGATTTTCGAGCCACGTTGACGAAATCTCTTATAATCAACCACATATACCACTGGACATTAAAAAAGGTCCATATATTAAAAAGCTCGCCTCGTTCGCGACGTAGATTTATCTCTGCTTTATTTCAGTTCTGAAAAATGGACCTTTTCGCAACAAAAACACAGGCAGCAATAACATTTGTGTTATGATCACCGTTATATTTATCGCGTCACTTCTGTCACGCGTATTTACATTCAGACGTTGCAAACCTTTCGTACACATTCCAAATATTTTTCTTTGAAGGTTTTACCATTTATCAAAAATCCCGGTCGGCCTGCGGGCGGGGATCTCATTTGAATGTTCCGTTAAGGAGATGCGGGAAACATCCTTTGGGCCGCTCTTCATTATGATTCTTGAGTTTAAGGCTGTGTGAGGTGCTTTATTTTAGTGGTTTAGAATGCTTATTATGAAATCATGGCCGTTTCTACGTCTACGTCTAGAAGCTGCTATGGTTTAGAATTTAATGAAATTATGCAGTGAATTTGGGTCGAAATGAAACAAACACTCCACTTCTGCTCACCATCAGGTGAAATGGAGTCATTTGCTAAAAAGCTTTGATGGAGATGTAGAGTACTCGCACGTTGGAGTCCCTTAAAAATAAAGTTCTTAGTTATTTCCTTTCCTTTATGGATGTCGCTAGTGGAGTCATTTTAAACTACTGTTTCTATGTAGGTATGCTTATTCATATTAATTGCTAGTATTAGTAACATAAGATTTGACGCCGTCGTGGTGGAGTGGTCAGTATAGCTGGCTTCACATCAAGCGGTCTGGGTTCGAATCCTGGTAGCGGCAAATGTTTGTGTGACGAACACGAATGTTTGTTTGCGAGTCATGGTTGTTTATATATTTATTTAAGTTTATTTATAAAAATATCTAAAATTATTATGTATATTAAAAAAAAAAAAAAAAATGTCCGTTATCTAGTATCCGTAACACAAGTTCTTAATGATACTTACTTCGGGCTAGACAATTGGTGTGAGCGTGAAAAAAAAAAAAAAAAAAACATGTTGTTTTCTGATTTCTAAACTATGAAAGTTCTCTAGTCCTGAACCCATTCTGTAGTTAAGTCAAAGTCCTTTCACCAAAGGCCTGGGAGAGATTGCTTTATAGCAATAAAGGCTATCTTGTTCATGTACATAATATTAAGCTTTGTATCTTGAGGAACCATAGTACATTTATTGACTCGGGCGATAAAACAAAAATGTCTCATATCGCAGGTACTTGACTTAAATTCGATTAATATGCGATATGAGGTTTTCTTTTTAGCGCCCGATGTAGTATCTACAAAATTTTGTGTAATTACTGAGCATAGAATGCATTTCATCTTAGGCCTTATGATGACAACATACCTGCAATATCAAGTGATTTTTTCCTTGCAGGTGTTTATGGGCGACGGTACCCACTTAACACCAGGTGGGTCGTCAACTTGTTTGTCATCTAGTTGTATAAAAAAATAAGGGCTGTGGGTCAGTGGGCTGATAAAATTCTTGATAAAAATCGGGAGTGGTCTCCCCTTAAATTTCTCGTATACCGGAAACGACTCAAAAGTAGATAGAAACCTTTTATATTTTGATGTCATACATGCATGTTTAATTTTCGGTCACCCATCCGAGTCCCGTCGGCGCACTTCGTTGCTTAACTTTCGAGATCCATGACTAAAAAGTTCATAGAAACCTTATATGTTGATGTCATACGTGCATGTTAAATTTGGTTACAATAAGTCAGAAACACACACAGACATAATTCCAAAAACGGTATTTTTGGACTCAGGGACAGGTCAGGTCCAAATCGTGTAAATCCGTCAAAATCTCGAGGTGGAATTTTTTGACGATTACAAGACTTCCTCTATACTACTTATACGAGAACGTAAAAATGGGCACTTAATTTACTAATGAGTGACTTATGTGGGAATATTTCTTATTGAATTTCAAAACAAAACTATATAAGTACTAGTGGTCTCCCGCGGCTTCATTCACGTCAATGTTGGTTCAATTATAGCCTATATGTTATTCTGATATATTAGTGAGCTATATTATTGTAAAGTATCTTCGAAAAGCGTTCAGTATTTTTTGCGTGAAAGACTGCACACCTATACACAACACCAACATCTATACATCCATACAAACATTCTCGTTTTTAATTTTAGTAGGATTTTTTTAATGAATATCTAGACTCAAGGCAACACAGTTACACATATTTTTTTTTTACTTAAAATGGGTTCACTCTTGGTATCACTCTGTGCAAGCGCTAAGAGGAAGCCGAAGATGAAGCGAGTTTAACCAGAAGATGCCTATTCACTCTAACCTAAATAGAGCAGGGTTATAACTATTCGGGAATATGGAGGCCGGCAGGGAATTCCACTCTTTAGCGGTGCGCATAATAAATGATGTTGAAAACCGCTTTGTACGCATAGGCAGAATTTGTACGAGGTAGGGATGGTAACCTGTAGTCCGTCTAGACCCCCGATGGTAAAAAGAAGATTGTGGAATAAGCTCATGTAGCTCCAGAGCACACTCGCCAAAGTACAATCTATAAAATACCGACAGGCAGGCCACTCTGCTACGATGAGCCAAACTTTGCAGATTATCATGCACCAGCCTATCATCACCTATAAGTTTCCTGGCTTTGCGGTTAACCAAGTCTAGAGCAGCAAGGTGATATTTTGCTGTTGCGTTACATAAAGCCAAATCACTAAACTGGCATTGAAATCTAAAATATAAATAAACTAAACTAAACTAAACCTTCAGTGGGCCAATAAACAATAACCGAACGCAACGTCTCTGCCGGCCGAACATATTTTCTAAGCTATCAAAAACCAATAATTATTCTTAGTACGTCACACCCCGTAAAAAATATTTTACACAATCGCCACATTTTTATTAACCTCAACCTACGTAATAAAATTTTAGGGCTCACATTTGCTTTAGCGACGTAACTGAAAAGATTTTTAAGGAAAAGTCTGATTATTTCATTCTATGTTAATGTATACACGAAATTTTTAAAATGGCGCCACAATGTAAAAACAATTGACAGTCATATGAAACAAATTGCATTCGACAGCCAAAGAGTTCCATTTTCAAATGTTGTAATTACTTTTTAAATATTGTTTATGTAAGTGGCCAGTTCCGGAAACTTTTAGTGTGACCTATGTATAACATTAATATAATAATAATTAATATTTAATAGGAAGTTGTTGTTGATGACTGTGATAAAAGTGAGGAGTGTGTTTTAATTTATATTTAAAAAAATGAGCAGATGGGCCTTCTTGGACGTCTGATGGCAGCCAATTCCACAGTAGAGCAGTGCGGACAGAAAATGAGTGAAAAAATAATTTTGTATTACTCTTAGGATGTTGGAGCAACCTGGTAATGCATGAGCGTTGAGGACCACGAATGCTACGGATTGGCGGCTACAGAACGACTACGAACCGTAGCGCGTCGCCTCTTATTCATAGTAAAAAGAAGCGTTCCCTTTCTGAGCTGATAAGTGTGCTAATATCTTAATGCAGCGCATATTCACCAACACTATCTTTAAATTGGGACTCCATTGTGAGAAATTTGCTAGAACTTTTTAAATATAAAAGAATATTTCATTAAAAATTTATTGCGTTCTAGTTTATTAGAGAACATTTCGTTCTGGTAAAACTTTCACTGTTTATAGGCTTACAATTAGCTTTTAGGGTGTATTTTATTTAGCTTCATTGGTAACCCGTCCTCTCAAATAACATTACTTTTTCGCTCACAGTTCCAATCTAACTTATCCAATTACCTGTACAATGGAAGTGTAAATAAAATCTATAATTGTTTTTGGGGATAGGTATGTATAATTCCAGAAGGAAGCTAACAAATAGAGTCCTCAATTAATTCGGAAATTGTTTTTTTTTTAAATTGATCTTGATATTGAATAAGGTTTGTTCAGAATTCATCTGCACCTGTTTATCACGAGAAGAAACGCCAATGTTGATTTTGAGACTTTGTCATCCGTTTCCCTTTTTAAGTGATTTGTTTTGAAAAAATCGTCCTTATCCCTTGTCTATGTTATAAAAGGAATAAATAAGTAAAGGAGTAAGTAAATAATTTTTGCGAAGAAATTTCTTTCCAAAATTTCAGCTACCTGGGTCAATTTCAGGTCCAAGGGTAGGCTGGGCGTTGGTCATTCAGTCAGTCAGGACTTTATTTTTCTATATTTCAAATGAAATGAAATGAAATGAAAATGAATCGGAAATACATTTTGTATACTTACACGTTTAGTTTGGATGACAATGTATGCTTAGCTAAGTGACGTCATTCTGAATTAATTATGGTAGATTAGTTATTTTTTGTGCACTCGCATGATATGAAAAGAAATGAAAGGGTTTGTTGAGCATACGAAAATTGAATTGATTTCTTTAAGTCCAAAATAGACTACTTATGGGTTTACTAAGAAGAATACGAATACACTGACTATAAAATAAATTTCTATTAAAAAAATATTTTTTAAAATCAAGCTATTAAGTATTTATATGCTCTAAAAAGAAGAAAACAAAATAAAGGAGAATGCCCAATTTACTATGGGACTTGGGCCATGATTGCGCTTTAGTGAAATTAGTGCCAAAGACTGGGAAAAATCTATAATTTATGTGGGGAAAATATCATGAAATTATTTTTGGGGAGTTTTGAGAAATCTTAATTGTTATTAGTCATTTCGAGGTTACATTACTCATAAAATATATTCAAATAATTGACAGAATGACAGCTGTAGTTTTTTGTTTTTAAATTCTCCCTACTCAAGAGAAGGCAAAGGGGTCTATTAGCCCATACAGCCACGATGCAGCCACGCCTTCGGTATTTTTTTCCTGAATTTTGTATTTAAAAGTTCTTTTTGCGAGATGACACTAGGATAAAAAGACATAATTAAGCTTAATTGCATAGGTGTTTGGCCAATATTTTTTACGTTTTTTAATGAAACTAACTAAGCATGCGGCTGTGTACACATAAATTCTTTTGCCTTCCAAGTAAAGGGTAAATAATATTTAGTAGGAAGTCAGGGCAGCATTAAAATAAAAATATTACTTTTTAACAACACACTGCTTTGATATAAAAATAAACAATAAGAAACCATAATTCGTTAGACTATTTTTGAAGTATATTTGGTTATTGCGCATTGTGGGCAGGTTTGGGCATTCTCCTTTAAAATTCAAATGTTATAAAGGCTTGTCGCGAGATTTACTTGTTGTAAAAAGCGAGAATCGGCAAAGAAATACTTAGATAGTAATTAAACAAATAGACGTAAATATCGCGACAAGCTTTTATAACATTAACATATAAAGCATTTTTTCTTATTTTTTTAGAGCATTTGATATACATATAATATGATCATTTCACTATGAAGCTTAGTTTTGAAATTTGTAATTTTAATTTTATTCAATTTGTACGTAAGTAGGTACGTACTATGTATAAGTGTCTCTAGGTGTGCTGCAAGATGATTTGATATAAGATATCAAATTTTATTTAGGTATTTGATAGTCGAGCAAATTACCTGCAGCAAGTCCAAGTAAATTAAACAAAAATAAATTATGTTGAATTACAATTTCAAAGGGAAACAAATTACTTAAGCACCTAGCTAAGTATGTAAATTGAATTCGCCGCTTCGCAGTCGCTTTCGTGCAACAGCTGAAAACTTACCTATACCTAATTTAAAACTAACGGGTTTCATCAACAAACTTCTATCAACTATTAGCCCATCAATGCAAATTATCTTCAACCGGAATTAGTGAACCAAATGACGAGAGACCGGGTGGCGACTTCCATACAATGTGATTTTCTGTTGACAGATCGACCATCTACTACGGTTTTTAGTTTACATAGCTCATCAATACGAACGTTAGAAACAATTGCAAATTTCTCTTTCCATTACGTATTATGTTAAACGTGTTCAGCGTGGAAGAAGTCTAAGCAGTCAAGCTATAATGAGCTGGCGATATCGTGGCCAACGTTTAGAATCAAGGGTACAGAAATGATACGCGCGATCTCAGTGTGACGGTAACTCTGTACGAGGCTTCACGCGTTGCCGATCGAGTCAACCGGCGTTCCGAGTGCGGTGCGATGTTTTCCCGCGATTTTCTAATCGGAATCGTTTATGTTGCATGATCTTTATGTGTTTCAGTGGAACTAGTTGCATCGGTTGTAGAGTGTCTGTGGTGTGTTGAATACTGATTAGTTCGAAGTTATTGAGACTCAATTGTTTTACTTTGCTTGGAATAAACATCTTTGCCTATTTTAAAGGTGAGTGTTTTAATCTCGAACTGTTAAAATTAGGATAATTTGTATTTTTACTTAAACATAATATGTCTAGGTAATTTATCAAGTACAGTTATTGACTGTTCACCTTGAATTAAAAGCAAAAAAACTTACGATTCTGTCTGACGTAATTTGTTCATTGTATAGGTACGAATTTTTGATAAACAGTTTTACATCTTTAAATGACAAGATTTTTAATACGTAAGTTGACCAGGAGAGTTTGTTCTGAGAATATATACGGGGCAAGAATCTAAGCAAGTTTGTTCCTGGGAGTTTTACCTAAGTTCTTTATGTAATATAATATATGTGGTGAGATTCCTTTTTTGTAACTCAATCTAAGTACCAATATAATCTATGACCATTTTTTTATAATACAATAAGTATGTAATATTTTAACATGACATTGCCTAAATGTGTAACTACTGTTGGAAACCGTAATCCTGGCCAAACATTTTTTGATCTCGTTTTGAATTTATTATACCGTTTTCTATGTCTGTTGTTTTTGTATGTAATTGTTGTTTATTGTCTTAAGTTCTTAAAAGTTTTCTATTCTCTCAATAACTACCATAAAGCTATTAAATAAGATTAGGTTTGTGTATGTCTACCCCTACATTTTACATAATTATGCTGATTCAGAAACGGTCGTAATTTAAGGCGAAAGGCGTAAGGCCGAAAATTCCGTAATCGGTTTTACAAATATCTGGTTTAAAGACTGAGCTCCGAACCAACAATAAGTTATGGCCAGGTTATCTCTATTCGATTATTCTGAATAATATTGATAGCACTCACTTTGCCGCATTGACCTGATGTAAAGGTACAGATAGACACGCTACGAGCATGCTCTTTATCTTTCGATTTCTAAGAAAAATAAGCATTCTAATTTCTAGAAAAGTACATACACATGCTACATGCTTATTATTATTATTATAAAATAGGTATTCTTAATAGCATGCTTAAAATGACATGACATGCTATTTATCATTCGATTTTTGAGAAAAATAAGCATGCTAATTTCTAGCAAGGTACACACTGTGTGTGTGTGTATGTACCTTGCTAGACACATGCTAGACACACACACTTAGTAGCAATTGCTTAATAGCGCCTTTTGTGCTAATATTGAGCATGTAAATCTTTACCCTAAAAGTACACATGTTCATTACTGCAGCACCAAAGCATGCCACTATTAAACAACTGCTACTTAGGGTGTGTGTGTGTATGTACCTTGCTAAAAATTAGCATGCTTATTTTTCTCAAAAATCGAATGATAAATAGCATGTCATTTTAAGCATGCTATTAAGAATACTTATTTAATAATAATAAGCATGTAGCATGTCTATATGTACTATCACTATCTGTCGTCATAGGTCACCTCGTGTGGTTGAAGGTATCAACAATGGCATGCCCAAAGAGTGTTGACATCTGGTAGGCGGCTGGTCAAAAAACTTTCAGACAAATTTTAATATTTTTAATCAAAATATGGAAAGAGGACAATCACGACAGCTAAGCTACCAAAAATGCGCAATCGGTTCTCGGATGGGTGACCGAAACAAATTTCAACTCGATTGTCCTCTGTCCTTCGGAAGCCACGTTAAGCTAGTGGTCCAGGCTGCCGTTGAAAGATAGTCGTTCCCAAGGAGGGTTGGTGTATGGTGGCCGACCATAAAAATGTAAAAATTTAAGGCTAAAATCTATAGTAGTAATTGTCGATATCAAGAGATACTGTACTAATCCCAAAATAGACCATGGTAGGAGAAACATATGGATATGGAAAGAAGAATACGTATTACCGACCCCTAGCAAAAGTGGTGGAAACCTTGGGAAATCCGGACAAAATTGATGATAATGATTGATAAAACAGATTATAGATTTTTCGTGGAAACGTACATCGGCGAAGGGGTCACAGCGCATTTAAGTTATGTCAAAGGGAAAGTAGCCGTATCGACTCTTATTTTCTATAAAACGAAGCGATACGGTTACGTGCCCTTCCCGAGTTGATAAGTGTACTGTGACCTTAATCATTCGGCGCTGGCTATTACCATCAGGCGAACCGTATATTGTTTGCCACCCTTCAGATACATAAAAAAATCCCTCGACTCATCATAAACCCGCCACAATCAAAATCAATTTACAGTAACTGTTAAAGACAAAAATAAAAAGCTTAAAAAGTCATTAGCCCGACCTTTTCCCGCCACTTTATTAGGCACAATAAAATTGGCGAGCGGCGATAAAACCTCTTCGCCCTATTGTTTCAGTTGATAATAAAAAAAACAAATCGCTTTTTCATTAAAACGCCATTTCTATTCGACGATTCTAATTATTAGGGCCGGTATGATTTCTTAAGATTTTAATGTTCCAGCTGCTTCGTTAATTTACGTGATTTATTTTAATAGTATTAAAGTTTCTTTTAAGGCTTGTTTCATACATACTATAACGTCTAACCTCAACGACAAAACGTGAGCGGTTACTTTGTATGAACATGAATAGTTTAATTTTATGGAATAGTTGGCCTAACGTACCTAAATGCAATATTCTGCAGCGACACTCGATTCATACCACATTACTCGATTTTCCCCTCAACCCACTCAGTTCTTTTTTCTTTCCTTCCCCCGCGGAGAGGAGCGAAAGAGAGAGGAAAGAGCTAAGAAGTTCTTCGGGACCCCGAGGGAAGAGGAGGTGTTATCCTGGTTACCCGAAGGACGGCTTTCAGGTTATGTCGGACTCTTACCGACTAAGCACCCCTTGCCTTTTTTGTTGACGGGGAGGTCAAATGCATTTACGCGTCATCCCTGCAGGGTGGTGCCAACCGCAGGGGATATGTGGGACTCGAGGTAAAGGCGTTCTCTCCATACCCACTAAGCATCCTCCCCGGCCTGACCTTCAGTGCGCTATCACGGGACGACTCGGGATCTGCGTACGTGAACGCAACTACACCGAGACCATCCCTAAAGCAAGCCTTGCCTAGTGCCAGAGTGGTTATAAGACTATTGGAAGCAGTCGCCCCTCAGAAGAGGGGAGGTGCACCATACGACACCACTGCCCGACTACTTTATGTCGCTACTATGTAGCGTGATTATAAACATTCGTAACTTCTGATTATGGAGCTCGTTGTAGATTGATTTCGAAAACTAAACAACTTCACGGGAAGTGTCTGAAGG
This sequence comes from Elophila nymphaeata, assembly GCA_955850985.1. Classification (NCBI taxonomy): domain Eukaryota; kingdom Metazoa; phylum Arthropoda; class Insecta; order Lepidoptera; family Crambidae; genus Elophila; species Elophila nymphaeata. Next base: position 21,636,002 of record OY039072.1, read on the forward strand.
AATCATTTAGTATGATTCCAACCGCGAAACCACCGTACAATCCGTCATAAATTAAAATTTCATCGTTAGGTACAAACTGAATAGTTAGAAATACCTACCACAATGCTTTTCTCCTGTTTCCTGCCACGCACTCAGACTAAAAAATTTGGTCTGAAGTCGCGCACTACCACCTTGTGGAGCTTTTGCCAATGGTATTTCCGAGTAAAAACCACACGAGTTAATTTGTACCTTAGCTTTGGAGTGAACTATTTTGACTGTTTCTTGGTGTTTGATGACGATGACCAGTTATACTATGGTATGGTATCCATGCACATTAATTCCCATCACTTTAGTTGTAATCTTATAAAGAATGTGTTAGAATTGATTGTGCATAGCTAAGCAAAAACAATCGTCTTTTGCATGAACTATTGGTATACCCGTATTTTTCCGATGAAATTGTTGCTTTGCCATTTCTGTTACTTCGTGAGAATCAATTTTTTACTTGGCAAGACAAGGTCAAACAACACCATTTTGCATTTTCGATCTAAATAGGTATTTCAGTGTAATCAATCTTGGCTTTGAATGGGCATCCATTAGATCATGGTACATTGATCTTAACGCCAATCTCGGACACGGATCGGCCACAGACACAACAACGCAGTGTTTCACGATATTACGTAGTTATACTCGTTAAGAACGGAGTGGGTGGTCTGAAAACTGCCTATTAAAAATCTATGTAGCTTAAACTTTATAGGATCTTCGTCCATTAATGAAGTTTAGATATAGTAGGTAATATTGTGCAACTATTTAATTTACAAATATTCTTTGTCTTAATGTAGTAATTGTCTACCGTCAAGCGAAAAGGTGCTAATGTAAAAGGCACGATATAGGTAAATGTGAAGGAAGATCAAAATAAATTGTACATCATTGATTCAATTTAGGAAAAAAAAATTTAAATTTAATATTTGTATGAAATAATTTGTAGGTAATACAATTATTATTATATTTTTATTTAATTTCCTATGTATTTTTTGTACAATCATGTTAGTCACTGTTACGAGCCCCTATCAAAAAAATTTTAGAATGCTCGCAGTATAAACGGACAGGACTGATTTATGTCAAAAATATAGTAAAAAAATTAAATATTTGCGACACTATTTAAATTTTAGTAATTTGGCTAGAAATTATATGAGTAGGTCTAGTCTCTACCTCTCAATAATTTTGTAAGATGTATAATCAACACAAATGTTACTTTTTTTATATTAAATAAAAATATAATACTTAATAGCTGTTTGTCTGCTACGAGTCACAAAATTCAAGAACGGAGTCATTTCCCATAGACATAAAAGTTTACCCTTGCAGATATTCTATTGTAATGTAATTTGCAAAGAAGTAAGTATCTAAACGCGAAATGCGATACATTTATAACAAAGGCTTCAAAAGTTCCACGTAATTGTTAAATAAAAAAGAACAGTATCGCATAAGCTTATTCCTAAATGAATAGAATTTAAAAGCAACAAGGAATATTGCTTTTTTCCTGACCGATTATTATCTCAAAAAACTTTCGGGGATTAAATTCTTATTATACTTTAGTAATAAGATTTACACTTATAACAATGCCCAGTATTTCATTAAACAACAAAGGTTACAAGGCAATTCCTTTTAATTAAACTGGAAACCCAAAACCTCGATCGTTGAACAATATAGCGATTGTTGAAATCGAAATACTTTTTCCACTAGCCATTATTTGTTTATAAAAATGTTCTATTGTATTAAATTCAACGCATAGGACTAACCCTATTTAGAGAAAACAAAATCTTTTGTAGGTAGCCGTATAAAATTAAAAATAGATAAAGATATATTCTATACTGTATATGTTCTCTATAGATAAAGATATACAGAATATATATGAGCTATATGTATATCCTGCCTTGACTGTCATAATTCTCATCTTGTCGATCACGTTGTATAAAAAAACATAGGTATATAATGAATAACTAACATACAAAAATAGAGTCTAAGCTCAGACCAGTATATTTTTTGTATAATATTTGGTATTATGTTTTTATTAAAATAGAGAATAAATACTCATATTTAAAGATAAGAATAAATACCGCCAAATTCTTGATTATATTTTCTAAATATCCGCACCAAATCACATTTGATATGTAACAAAACTCTGTAAAATACGTACAGATTCCGTCTCGGATGAGATTGAAAATATTTTTTCGCTCAAATTTTATAACAAAGTACTCGGTTCTTTTTTCCTTTTTCATTGCTGCCGCCGAGTCTACCAAATCGCTGTTCGTCGAAAAAATCATAGTCGCTTCTATCAACAAGTCTGAATAATTGAATGGACATTTTAATAGAATTTGAAGTTATTGTTATTGGGCGACAGGCTGGCAACCTGTCGCTATTTTGGGTTACAGTATGGCCCATACTACCAGATGAGGCTTTATGTGTAAGCAAATTCTCTGCTCGACCCCTATTGGGAATTTGAGCGTCATTATAATATATGTATGAAGTTATTGTTGATAGGTTAAAGGGTATTTTTTGACAAAGCGCAGCGGCGCCATGTACCGAGTAGGTATTTATAAAATCGGCAATGGATATTTCGGTGAATCTTTTTTCGAACTTAAGCTACTTTTTTTACTAGTCGGGTAGAGTACGTGAAGCTAAAAGGAAGGGTTATGATTCTAGCAGTCTATGTATGTATATTTGTATGTATGTATGTTACTCCGTAGCGCCTAAACTATTGATCCGATGTTGATAAATAAGGTGTCAATAGATTTTTTATTACAATCCGAGTAACATAGGTTACATTTCACCGACTTTTACAATAGAAGGAGTAAATTTTATCTTGTAAACACCGATTTCATTCCATTATCTTTTTCCGTAGTTGGGTTACAGTGTTACACCTTTTCGTTGTTCAATATACAATCACGACCATGTCCCAAGAGGGGTTGAGTAGAAACTTAGGTAACATTTAGTTACTCACATAGTCCTATCTGACTGTATGGCACATGCAGTGCGCTTGTCGCCTATATTTAAAAGGGGGTACCAAAACCAAAAAAAATGTAAATACAAGTGTCCTACGTTTATTTCGAAATAATTGAGGTTGGCACCGCCCTAAAAAATATTTATATTTTTTTTTAAACATAAAATTTTTATTTCTCCCTTTTTAGTTTTGAAGGCAGTTTTTATTTAATAATCATTTAGTGCTGTAAGTACTTTTTAAACGCTTTTTTAGTGTTGTAAGTACCTACTATACATTTTCAGGAAACTATCTCGAGATCTTCTAAACAAACAAGTAATGAAACGATATCATCGATGTCAATGAAATAGGCATTATTGGAGATAACTCAGAAACTACACGTCAGATGTCGCTCAAACTTAAATAGGATCACATGACAAGCACCAGCTTCCAAACGTTAAAAAAATCTTCAAAATCGGTAGTAAAGAGTTATGAGGTAACACCACAGAGGTAACACATATAAAAAACATACAGTCGAATTAAGAACCTCCTCCTTTTTTGAAGTCGATTAAAAAGTAACATACTTATCTCTTAAATGTGAGAAAACGGGATTCATACCACGTACCTCTGTTTTTTGAATTCTCCGATATTTCGGCGCAGTTTCATGCGCCATGGTCACAGATGAATTCTCACATTTAATTGATAGTTACCACGTAAGTTTAAAACAATACATACTAGAATCATCTCAGCAGTGCTGGTATTCCGGGTAGCAACATGTTATGTAAATCCGCTTAGTCAGTTAAACTTAGACTCATATTTAAAGAAGCATGATCTTGAGTCCAAAATTTCTAAGCGGAAATGACTAACGCAGGTGTATGACTAACTATAGGTTACCAAAAGAATCAAAGTACTTCCGACTAAATAGTACTTTACTATTTTAATGAATGATCACATTCCTAGAAAATCTCAGTGGAGCATAGTGAATTAATTATTTTAAACGATATTTATTACATTCGCCTTTGCATATAAAACCGATGAGTCATCTTTCGCAGAAGCAGGATTACTAGAAATCTATAGAATACTTATAATTGGACGTAAACGTATGAAATAATTTATACCTTTCGGTAAGTTCTTAGTTTTTGGGGTTCCGTATCCAATGGGTAAAACGGGACCTTTTTATTAAGACTTCGCTGTCCGTCGTTACCTTACAGTAATTCCTTGTCAAATAATGAAAATGTGTATAGATATAAGTGTAATAGTAAAATGCATACTATGACATTTTATAATAAAAAAATTGACATAATTGACTCTAATATTTTTATTAGAAATTTATATTTAAACGAAAATAGTTATTATCTTTTTAATTTATATAAAAATGAAATAGCAAAATCGCTATTATTTTTTATTAATAACCCAGCAAATTCATTGGCTAACAATACTACCTCTTTAAGGCAATCCAATAACTTGACATTTATTGACACCTTTGAAGAAATTCCAGCTTCTTTAAATTAGAGATTAAGACAAAAGAGGATACCTCTGGCAATAATAATCTGGCATTAAATGTTATTAATAAAATAAAAATTAGTAGAAATAATAGCTGTATCTCCCTGGTACATCAAAACATTCAGGGAATAAAGGGTAAAAATTTAGAGTTAGAGTTGTTTATGAACTGTAATAATATTGATATTTTATGTATTACAGAACATTGGTTAAAGGGCCATGAGTTCATGTTCAACTTCAACAACCACCAGGTTGCTAGCTCGTTCAGCAGGGTTAATTTTATTCACGGTGGTTCATTAATAATAACCAGAAAAAATATAAAAGTCAAAGAGAGAAATGATCTTGTCGGTTTATCAGTTGAGCGAGTTACAGAGATAGCATGTATCGAATTTGAGCAATTTATTGTTATGAGTGTATACAAGCCCCCTTGTGCCCCTTTCGAAGCATTTTTTAAAATTATGGAAGACGCCTTATTTAAAATTAGTAATAGCCGTAAAACAATTGTTGTCTGTGGAGACTTTAATATAAATATATTAGATACAAATACCATGACTTGTAACTTTTTAAATCTATTCAAGTCATATGATTTAAATAATGTTTTTTACGAACCAACAAGAGTAACTGCCACTAGTGCTACTTGCATTGATAATGTCTTTACCAATAAGAAACCAAAGCAAAGTTCTGTAATTAGTATGTTACACTCTGATCACTGTGGGCAGCTGGTATCGTTCCATAGGAGAAGAACTGCTGTGCAAAGAACAAACATAAATTTTATACCTGTAAATGAACGTCGAATAGAAAAATTTAAAAGTAATCTAATTGCAAGGTTGCCTTGGTTGCCCTATGACAATTGTTCTGATAAATTATACAACTCCTTTTTTAATCTAATTAATAAAGAATTTGCAGAAATTTTCAAAGTTAAAAAAGTTACAATTAGTGATCGCTTTACGTTTAGTGCGTGGGCAACCACAGGTATCTTCAAGAGCCGAAATAGGTTATATGAATTATATAGTGAAAAGCCTTTTAATTACGATCCTGTTTTTAAGAACTATGTCAAAAATTACTCTAAAATATTTAAGCGAGCCTGTTCCACTGCAAAGTCTATTTATTTGAAAAATAAAATAAAAATCTCGAATAATAAAGTTAAAGCTACTTGGAATATTATTAACAGTGAGACTGGCAGAGTTTCTCCACGTAGTCGCGATTTTAATTTAAAAATTAACAATATAGATGTAAGAGACGATTTGAAAGTTGCGACTGAGTTTGAAAAGTTCTTTTCTGATATACCAATTACCACAACCAAAACTCTCAAGTCGTCTCCAGCTTCTGCTGAACAACTTCTTAAGCTAAATATTTTAAAATGCGTAACTGACTTTGAATTTACCACTGTTACTTATAAAGACATTGTAAATACATTCAAAACTATTGATATTAAGAAAACTACGGATATTTGGGGGCTGTCAGTTAAAACCATTGCATCCATAATAGACATAATTGCACCATATTTGGTAGTTATATTTAACAGTTGTGTGGCTTCAGGTGTGTTTCCTGACTTGATGAAACACAGTAAAGTAATACCGTTGTTTAAAGCTGGTGATACATCTGACCCTACGAATTTCAGACCTGTTTCTATATTGCCCACCCTAAGTAAAATTTTTGAAAAATTAATGCTTGGTCAATTATTGGAACATTTCAATAAACACAATTTACTTCATAAAAAACAGTTCGGTTTTAGGAGGGGTCGATCTACCATAGATGCGGGAATAGAATTAATTAAAGATATTTTTGTAGCCTGGGAAGAGTCAAAAGACGCTCTGGGTATTTTTTGTGATTTATCTAAGGCTTTTGACTGTGTAAATCATGATATTCTTGTCAGAAAATTACACCACTATGGCGTTAGGAACAAGGCTCTCGACCTTCTGACTTCCTATCTGGGTAACAGAATTCAGAAGGTTGATATTAACGGAACAAAATCTTCTGGATCTAAAGTAACTATAGGTGTACCACAAGGTTCAATTCTTGGTCCGTTTTTGTTTTTAATTTATATAAATGATTTGCCGTACCATGTAAAGGAAAATCAAGATATTGTATTGTTCGCTGATGATACTTCTTTGATATTTAAAATAAATAGACAATTGAGAAATTATGACGAAGTTAACAATGCACTAACAAAAGTTGTACATTGGTTTACTGTTAACAATTTATTATTAAATGAAAATAAAACTAAATTAATGAAGTTTTCTACGCCCAATGTAAGGCAAGTAGATACCAATGTTCAATTAAATGGTATAGAATTGATTCCTACTCAGTCGGCGGTTTTCCTAGGCATAATGTTAGACAATAAATTGCAATGGGGTCCACACATTAAGAAAATATCAGGTAAACTGAGTTCTGCAGCATATGCAGTTAAAACTATTAGGCGGCTTACTGATGTCGATACGGCTAGAATTGTTTACTTCAGTTACTTCCATAGTATAATGTCTTATGGAATTATTCTTTGGGGTAACGCTGCTGAAATTAATACTATTTTTATTTTGCAAAAAAGAGCCGTGAGAGCTATTTACCAACTAGGCCCTCGATTTTCACTCAGAGAAAAGTTTAAGGAGGTGAATATTCTAACCGTACCTTCACAATATATATTTGAAAATCTACTGTATGTAAGAAAAAATATTACGCAATTTAGTGAAAGATGTGATACACATAATGTAAATACAAGGCAGAAGCATAATCTTGTTGGACACACTACCCGTCTCCACAAAATAAACAATTCTTTTATGGGGCAATGTATACGCTTTTATAACAAACTGCCAACTGATATAAGGGCACTACCTATTAACAAATTTAAAACATTAATAAAAACAAAGCTGATTAAAAAAGCTTATTATACAATTAATGATTATATTACTGATAAAAAAGCATGGGAGTGAATAAATTGCACATTAACGGTTTATTTAAATAAAAAATTGTAATCTTTGTAATGTTGATTGTTGTTGTTAAATTTTAATTTCATGTATTTCCTCACTATGACGATTTAAAAGCACTTAGTCTTAAGTCAATTTAAATAAAGAACTTTTTGATTTTGATTTTGATTTTGATTTTGATTTTTTGATTTCGTCCGTCCCTCCGCCTGTCACCAAGCTGTATCTCATGCACCATGATAGTAAGACAGTTGAAATTTTAATAGATAACGTATTTCTGTTGCTGCTATAACAACAAATACTAATAAACATAATAAAATAAATATTTAAGGGCTGTCATACAACAAACGTGTTTTTTTTTTGTTTTTGCTCGATATTGATAACGGCAACAGGCAGATGCTTGAAATATCCACAGAATATTTAGCTATAAGTATATTATAATATAAATAATTAAATTAAAATAAAATAAGTATTTAATTGGGGCTCCCGTACAACAGAAATGATTTTTGTGCCGTTATTTTGTAAATAATGGCACGGAACCTTTCGTGCGCGAGTACGAATCGCAATTGGCCGGTTTTTTTTTAACACGAAGCGGATTGGACCTTCCCTCAAGATTCAAATAATCTAATCCCTCAGTGTAGACTAATATTATATACATTATTTGTACCGTCGTGAGTTGTACTAAATGATGATCATTTTACATATTATTATTTCCTACATAAGCCAATAAGGAATAGATTTCCTAGGAATTGTATACAATTCCTGGTTTGCATGGATTTCGTGTAAGTAATAATTAAATATACAAATAGTAAAAATTGTATAATACACTTTTGACTATCCATTTCAATAATATAATTAAGAATTTATGGACACACGCTGTCTAAAATAAACTGATTTTATTTTTATTTTTAACATTATTAAATCGATAAAATGTTGTATTCCTTTACATACTTATTTTAACTAAAAGCATTTCAGCCTGAGGAAATATTCAGAGAGTTATTAAGAAATATTCATGTTTAGATAAAAATATACCTAACTCTCCTCGTTAAAAAAATGTTGGCTTATTTATTACATCTGAACTTCATCACAAAAATTCATAGGCAGGTGAATTTTTCGGGGCCCCGTAGACAGGACTATATTGGGAGTTCAGCTGGAGTTTAGTTATATAAACTATAAATATAGCATATAAATAATTTTATGACTAAAATTGCTTTTTTTTAGTTTATGCTAAATATTATGATTTCAACGTTTATTTACATAATTATCTCATCTTGTTGGAGAATTATTAATTAAGAAATTAATGTGATAGCAACAGTTGGTGCATACTCCACGAGTGGTGATTACGTAGGCAAAAGCCATGACTCCAAAGTCATCATGTTGATGGACGACTATTTAGATTAGATAGACGTCATTTGTGAGAGCTCCATTACCCTAAGCAACTTTGTAAAAGTGATGATCACAAAACTATTTAGTAAATTAGGTACTTACTTAGAGTAAGAGTGTTTTTACATTATCCGATCAAATATCGGTATCAGAAGCTGAGCCGATATGCGGCGCAAGCTAAATGTATGGAATTTTACAGTTCGATATCAGATATCAAGCCGGACTATGTGAAAGGCAGGTTACATGTTCATACATATTACTTGTCAAATGCAAAAAAATCCTAGAATATCTTATCGGCTTCCAATACCTAATTGTATACGAAAAATTGGATGGATGTTTTCTATTCAATCATGCCTGGACGGCTGAATAGATCTGGTTGAATTTGGCACACAGATTATAGTCTGGTCGTGAGTGGTTTGACTATAAAGCTAGATCCATCTAACTTTATATTCAAACCACTCACGCTTACAAACACGCGCTTTTTTAGTAGTTTAGTAGGAAAAGGAAGGTAAAAATTTTAATCTTAAGTACGTACATATTATTTTTAGTAATACATAATAGGAAAGCATTTCTCCATGCTGTCACCTTACCTTAAGTTAAGCTGCGGACTACGATGTTACATGCTTACCTAGAAGTAACCTATTTACTATCGCCTTAAAGGCACCTAAGTTATAATTTTCAGGGAACTCATCACGAGGCAAGAAGTTCCACTCCTCAGCTGTTCGCATTATAAGCGATTTAGCAAATCGCTTATTGCGGAACCTTACGATATCAAGAATATAAAAGTGGTAATTTAACATGCGTCTTGTGTCCCGGAAATGAAATGGGGCTGGTGGAATAATAATTTGTTTATATTTATTTCAATATAGTGCGAGACTCGCTCGTACGTTGCAACTTTTTGATCGATTCCGAAATAATTCATTCACAAACATTTTAGTAGTATAGCATTTTATATTTATCTATTGTTCTAATAATCTTCTACAAGCTTTTTGCATTGTGCAAAACCAAATGGAAATTACTTATAGGTACTCAACTGAGTTTACAACTAAGGTCAATTTTGTAAAGCAGCGTTTAGAATCGATGTTAGGTGCTTTTGTGAATGTAATATAGGTAATTTGTGGATTTCTGATACTGTTATAGAAATGCATGACAGATTTTCCTTTGAACTAATAACATTTTATTTCCGCGTGAATCTTACTCTTGCTAACAAAAAAAAAGAACATATTATTAGAAATTGCTTACATAGTTATAGCTATTTAAATATGCTGGATTATATCTGCAGCATTTCTTTTAGAGTGTTGGGAATCAAGACTATTAAATCTACAATCCAAAAAATGTTAAGTAAATATTGCAATTATTAACCTTCCTGTATGTCTTTATTATACCTATAGTAAATATACTGTTTGCCTAATTAGCATCCAACAAAATATCTAAATAATCATAAATACATATTTATTAAATTACTTAATTGAAAAGGCGCTAGTTGTTTTTACAATTTCTTCACTTTCCCGCGCTAAGCTCAAACAAGCGACATTACTTCAGCCTATCGACAGTTAATACTTTAGCCTATCCAACGAACACCACGGGTAATGCTTGTTCTCAAGAACTTTGTTGAAGTTAAGGCGACGCTAAGTGCGGGTGACCTTGCTCATAGTGAACGGAGCATAACGCGCATGTACCACACTCATTAAACTCAGAAAACTTTTGATTTTTCTTAACCACATGTTACTTTTTCACATATATAAAAATAATGAAATTATCTATTTAATAGATTTAATAGTTTCAGACTTAAGTCATTTGTTTTATTTTAGTAAGAGCTATTTTCAAGATTTTTTTAATAAACTATAATTTTCAATTTTTCTAAAAGTTTTCATTTTGATTTGATGATCCTTCAAAAATCGGTATAATTGGTTGTAAATTTCAAAAAGAAAAGTCCTGGCTCACTGACTGACTGATCAAAGCCCAGCCCATACTCTTGACTTAGCTGAATTTTTGCACAGAGGTTCCTTTTATGATGTAGGCAAGGGGTAAGGCGGATTTCTCGATATTCAATCTTTAAGGGGGTCAAAAAGGAAATGCAAGTTTGTATGGGAAACAAGATTAGTTAGACTATTTCATTCAAAACTTCACAAGATTACGCCTATTGATAAATGAGTAAAAACGTGTATCAGGTTTTTCCAAAATTCAACCCCTAAAAGGTGGAAATGGGATGACAAAGTTTGAAAATCAACATTTTTTCGTTATTATCAAAGATAAAACCATGAAACTTTTAATATAGGCACTTGATAAGAAATAAATAAATTAAACATATGTATGTTTAGTAAAAAATTAAGTACCCAAAAAAATTTTAATGTCACCCAAAGTCAATATTTCACGCGGACGAAGTTGCGGGCTAAAGCTAGTCGTTCCATAAGCGTATCCGCTCACATTATAGCCACGACCTTACCCAACACGACCTTGCATGCTCAGCTATTAGTATTATGTCACCGATGCAAACTGACTCACGTGCAACCCATAAATGGATACACTGTTAGCTATAACTTGTCATACGCAAACGCTACTTACAAGGCTGTGCGCGTCGTATGACGCCATTTAAATGATGCCCAAACACGCAGCTTCGTTACTTATAGCTGATTATTTATCATTATTAATTCATTATCAGTATTGGCTACGATCCAGATTCATGTTTCGCGCGTCTGTTTTGTACCAATTGTTTTTGCACTCGACGATGTAGAGGTATACTTATTTATGCGCATTTATTTTTTGATGAATACAATCGGAATAATTTATTGGTCTGAATCTGAACCGCTTTTCAATTGATGTCAAATTAAATGAAGTTTACAATGATGTATGGTAACAATGGAATGACGTAATTGTTAATGACGATGAGTTTGTTTGTATATTTATTTATAAAAATATCTAAAAAAATATTATGTATATAAAAAATTGACCGTTATCTAGTATCCATAGCACAAGTTCTTAATAATACTTAATTTGGGCTAGATAATAGTGTGAGCGTAGAAATATATTATTATTATTATTATTACATAATTGAAAATATTAAACGACAATCAATATTGTGCTAATAAGAAAGCGATTAATGGCAACTGGTTGGCATACAAGAATACGACCGGATTGGTGGTAAGGAGCCATCGTAGCCTATAGACGCTTGCAATACTAACGTAACACTAGTCACGGTAATGTTATCTCCCTAGTCCCCCTTTTTTTGATGACGGGGAGGTCAAAAGCATTTACGCATCGTCCCTGCAGGGTGGTGCCAACAGCAGGGGATATGTGGGACTCGAGGTAAAGGTGTTACCTCCATACGCACTAAACATCCTCCCCGGCCTGACCTCCAGTGCGCTATTACGGGACGGCTCGTGAGAGAGCGACCGAGACCGTCCCAACGCTGCCCGTCTAGGCACTCCTTGCACTAATTGGAGGCTAGCAGCCACTGCTAGCAGCCACTCCTCCACCGACGACTGCTCGACCTGGCGAGACGTGACGACCTACTGACGAGGACACCGGATCTCCCTAGTCCCCCTGAAGCTATGTTTCATTCATTCAATTAATACATCGATTTATTTTTCAGAACTTATACTTTTTATGTAGATTACTACTCAACTACTTTAAGGTCCGTATTACAGAATGAAATTGAGAATCGTTTGTCACTTTCTGTCAAGCACAAAATGATAGAGACGTTCGACTCTCAGTGCGGATATAATTCATGAGACTCATTCTATAATACCAACCTTAGACTTCGAGGCACTGTATTGCCCATACTGTCAGATGTGGTTCTATGTGCACCAAAACCAGCCCTTTTTGGAAATATAACCGTGATTGTATGTTCACTTTTTACCTTACACTACACAGGGTAGCTCTTCTGAAGCTAGTCTGAAGCGATCTAAAGCTCAACCAATGAGGGATAGGCTCTCTCAGCACTATTGTTGCGAATATAAGGAACATAATGTTGTCAATATTGTTGTTAAGGGGTCAGGCTTTGATAAGATGGTGGTATCTGGTAGCCAATTGGATTTATATTACATATATTACACGCTCATTCAAGCGTCCTTCCATTACATCAGTCATGAGATAGGGTTTAATTATGTTTTAATATCGACATGTTAATCAATTTCATGCAAACATCAGATCACACAGATTATAGGTTATTCATTAATCAGTGCAGTGACTGTTGTTGAACTTACAGCAAAACTAATATACGCCTTAAAGTTAACTTTACAACAAACCAATCCAACCAGAATATAGTAAGATGCCATCTTTGTCGATCTGATACCGTAAGGTTATCCTTAGACACAGAAGCGATGTAATTCAATAAAAAAGTGTACTATATGTTTGTTCTTACTTCTCAAAATAAGACAATCATAATGGCCGATTAGAACGCGCATTGTAAATTTACTTATTGTTTTTAATGTTGGTTCCTGATATTGATGATGTAGAATAAGGAATATTCTATCTATCATATCTTTGTAAGGGAGGCGGTAGATTAACACAACTCATTTCAATTAAGATTTACGGGCCGGGTAGCCTGCGGCTGGTCATTAAGATAACTGCTATCAAATACAACTCCCTATTGATTTTACCTTCGGTTCCTTGATAGTATTGAATTTGGTAATAAATATACACCAATTTAGGAACATAATGGTGCTGTTAATTGCATTTATAGGCAGAGCTACAACTTTGTTTGTAATATATTATCATAAACTGGATTATAGATAGATAGATAGATACACTCTTTGTTGTACACCAAAAAGATATAGACACAATTAATAATACACAATTATTGGTCTTATCGCTAATTATCTACCCAAACTGCTGAGATGACACCCTTTTACTGGTATAGAAAAATATGTTTAATTGTTTTTCAACCTTATCACATAGGTATAAAGTTCAAAATATGGTGGCAATATTATCAGCCAGCACCAGACAGATTATTAAGTAACATCTGTTGTTAGTTTTTATTTTTTAGTTTAATGAAGATTTATAACTTTTTCCCCTTATTAGAAAACATAGACTAAAGTTAATCATGGCTTGAAAACTGATTCTGTCACTTTTATTTGCTGTATGAAAGACAGAGTTAGCATTAGTTTTAAACCACATCTAACTTAAGTCCACGTTTTGTAATAAGGGGATAGGGTTTAATGTGGTTCTCGACATGTCTCTTATCACAGGTGGGTTGGAGAAGATTTCTTTTAGATATTTCTGTAATTCTCATGAATAATAAACCATTAAATAAATAACACATTTTTGTAAAATTTTGGGCAAAAAGAGTTACCTACTAATAGTGTTGTTAAAAAGCTTTCCTCTGTTTCTATATGTGAATACATTATTATTAATTTTTCCGCTATACTTTGGTCGAAATTTTCATTAATCCATCGACGATTATTAATATCCAGACACAATTGATTTTAATTGTGTTCTCGCGCTCCTGAGCGCGAACGGGGCTTAACGAGTTAAATTACTTTAACGATAATGTTCTTGACACATTCCCTTATTTCGAATATAAATACAGTTCAGCTTTACGCAAAATCTAAATATAATATTTAAATGTTAAGCACCAAAAAATTCGCCGAAATCGAAGTTCGTTGAACTAAGGTGTTACAAATGGTGTGCAGCGCCAAGAAATCGATTAAAAGTATCGTAATCGAATAAAATAAAAATGAATTTGATTCGAATGGAATAGAGATATGATGATATGTTTGAAATCGAATAGACCTTGATGAACAAGCGTGTAATTGATTGATTGCCATTGAAATCAGAAAGGATTACCTGTCGTATATTATAATTATGATACGATTTACAGCTGGTTTCAATAACCGAACTATCTCATACCATCTGACAAAAAATTAAGTCTTAAAGTTGCCATTTACAGTTTTCTGTTTCAATAAACACAGATAATCAAAAGAAATTACTACACATTAATCGTTTAATATTACTTTTATAATAACTATTATACGCGTCTCTTAGCTGATCTGATGGTGATATAATAATTATTTAAAAATTAATCATTCAAATGTCAAATGTCAATTCTTATTTAGCAATAAATCTCATGTCATACGTCTTTGATTCGCAAGATCCAAGATCCTACCTTGATGCCTAATTACTCGCATTGTAAGCTATTAAAATACGGAATTTACATTTTTACTGCTAGTTAAACATCCTCTCGAACTTTACAAGCAAAACCGAACGAGGATACGTAAACAAAACCCCACATCCGCCATGAAACGAGCGAGACCTCCCCGGATTTATTCTCCACATTCTGTTACACGATAACAATTAAATGAATTCATTACCGTTAACAACGTAAACCTATAATTAGAGACTTAAATCGAATTAGAAGAAATGAAGAGATAATGATTCAAATAGATCAAAGTTAGAAAAGAATGCTGCATGTGTTTTACAAGATGTTGTTTTCATTTCATTTTCAATGTTCTTCTAGCAACATGGGTCATACGCCTAAAAATATAATATCCTTTATTGGACACACAAAAATGGTTACAAAAGTAGATATAGAAAGATATGTACAAAGGTAAGTTTATCTCTAACAGAGATCTCTTCCAGCCAATCCTAGCTTTAGTGAAGTCATAATAAGCGTTAATAATATGTACTAATACTAATAGATTTTTTTTATTTGAACAGATGGCAAACAAGCTTGTGGCCCACCTGGTGTTAAGTGGGACCGTCGCCTATTTATAGACACTTGCAATATTATGGGTAAATCACTTAACACTGCAAGTGCTTTGCCATCCTGGGGACTAAGATGATATGCCTTCCATGCTCAGTAATTACACTGGCTACCTGTCCCTTCAATCCGAAACACAGCGAACTGCTTCACGGCAGAAATAAGAAAGGCGGTGGTACCTACCCAGGCGACCCTACATATGGGTCTACCACCTAGTAAAAGTTATTGACGACTAATACATATACATACAAATTTATGTACTATATCATGTAGATATATACAAATACTAAACCCAATTTTGAGAGGTGGTGCTCTTTCAACAGACGTTTGAAACTAGTGACCGATGAACTCTCTCTAATCTCCACTGACAGTTTCTTCCTTAACTTTGTAGAAATCACAGTAGATCGGGCAAAAAACTTGGATTTGGAAGCAGGACTAACTAAAGTTTTAAAGAAACAAGCACGCTTGGGACGGAAACTGGGCAGAAGGAATTTAAAACGGGAACGCAGCTAATCTGGATGGTAAGGATTGTGAAGGATTTTGTACAGTAGGGTGAGGCTATGCATATTTCTTCGAAGTCGGATAGGGAGCCACAATATCATATGACTTAAAAATAGTGAGAGGTTGCAAAGCCTACTAGCAAATCTTCAGTCTACCAACAAACAAAAACTAATACTCAGGACAGGTCAACGAATAAGCAATGTAAGTGATATATAAAGCGAGCCATTAGCCATTCATTTATATAATTCTACCTAAAAATAAATGTAAAAAACTTTTAATGTTACTAAAACACATTAAGTGTCCCAAATTAAAATCTAAGTAATAAAATCCAAGAAATAGCAGCAAAGACGAGACGTGAATTTATTGCGAAATTTCTCTTTTCAGCGATCCCGTAAATTATGAGGTGAATTGTGGAGCTTTACTAATCTGTGATATATTATCTGTTCCTCTCTTGGCTCTGAGGTTTTCCACATTTTTCTTTTTCTGGTGTTAACTGCACCTAGAAAACTTCGTGACTTCCACACTGAAGTCAACGACTCCTTTAAAGACAATTAGTTATATTAATAGGTGTCACCTGATTGGTTTGCAGAAGCGGTAATTATCGGAAGGGAAGATATTGCTAATTAATGGTAATGTGATACTTATTTATATACTGGGTGTAAAAGACATGAACAGTCAAACGAGAACCATGTATTCTATACATCAAAATAAGACATATTTCAAAAAAAATATTGCTGGGAAATGATTTTTATTTTTTGGTGTTAAAAAAATCGCAAAATGTACCGCGCAATGTAAATGGCTCAACTCGCACGCAACTCGCAAAACCGCGATAATTTTGCCAGACGGCGGCCCCGTTCGTTAGTGTCCGTGCGCATCGAGTGAGCTACATTGAACGCTAACGTTTTGAAGCCATTTTTTGTTATGAAATACTAAAAAAAATGATAATGTTTCTTTGGACGATAATTAAGAAATAACGTATAGAATACGTTTACATAAAAAAAAAAAAATATGACTTTGACCTTCAATAAAATCGTAACAATCAATTTACCAGGTATAGTCTAAAGGAAGAAAAATGTTATGATGGTGAGCAGAATACATGGTTCTCGTTTGACTGTTCATGTCTTTTACACCCTGTAGATGTTAACTGTTGTTTTTATGGTGAGGTATTTTAACTACCGCTCTCAGAACCAGAGCCTAGTATGTGTGCACCAGGAGGTACCTACGTATTTGCTACTTGTTACAAAGTCGCCTGTCTAGCTAAAGCTCAATATTATAGTAGTACTGAAATAAACTAATATATTTTAAAAGTAATTTAACATATTTTTGTATTGAACATTATTTCTCATGACAGATTTGCGTAAATAGGGAAAAGTTCAATTACAGTGTGACTCTTCCTGGCACGACCACTTTTGGTACAGACAACAGCAAGTTGGGTTACCACAAACTGTCAAATTTTCCCAAACGATCATGCACTTTATATTGAGCAGTCTTAGGTTGAAAATCGTTTAGAGAAATTTGACAGTTTTGTATAGCCCGACGTGCTGTTGACTGTACTTATGCCAGAACGTCGACACTACAAAAGCACATTTTTTGTTGTTCAAAAGTACATTAAAGTAACTTTTTTCAATGAATATGTACCACAGAAAACTAAAGGAAGCCTCCGTGATCGTGCCAGGAAGATTCACATAAATTAAATATACCAGCTTTATAATCCCAACGCTTTGATGGTCTAATTTTGAACAAGAGCGACAAAATGGCGGAGCGTTGGTAGTATTTGGGCCCTAAAGTCGACTCGCTTTATGTTCCAGCTAGTGAAGAATAATAATTTCGTTTGGTAGGTATTTCCTACGCTGGTAATGCTGTTAGTTACAATGTAGGAACAAGTTCAACTGTCATTAATAACTTGATGTAAATAGTTATTAAGTATATAAAACTCATAGTATATTTTGTTACTGATAATGCTTTCACGAGCACACATACATTTATTCTCACGTAACGTGACTCTATGTCACCGCTCACCCTTGTCACAAGGTGTTTTGAAACAATATAGTCACGGCTTCTTGAAGCGACAAGAATAATGGAAAGGAATTACCTAAAATAAAAGACACAGTCTTATGAATAAAAGATGTTTCAGAACTTTCCGTCGATATCACAAAGTTTGTAGGGAAGGGGGGTCGCTCAACCTTTTAAATATAAGTTCTTCTGTTTATACTGTGGTTAGCTTCGAAATGGTAACCTTTGACAGGAATTTACAAGTCACCATTTCTACGCGAAATGACAAATATTTGTCTATCAAATTTAATCGTTTCCAATGGTCTAATGGTTCGGAGATTCAATAATGCTATTAACACTATGGCGGTTGAACTTGCTTTTAAAGATGTTGCAATTTTATTATAAAACTATACTCTTAAATTTTTTTCAACTAACGTTGTAAAAGCTTGGAAATCTTAAATGTCTCCTTTTGTGCTGTGGAAACACAGCTAAAGAACGATCGATTGCTAAGTTAGTATCAAACAGCAAATCAAGTTTAACTACTATTCTAAAATTCAAATTATTTATGAATCCGTAAAAGCACTTAGCCTGTTATTTCCTGCTCTTCGAATTATCTTTGTACTACCTAATTATGAAAATTTAATGAAAGGTAAAAACTTACTGAATTTATATTTGTTTTAAAATTGAACTTGAACGGGCTGAATAATGTATTCCGTTTTCATTTGGAGTATCATTTCTTAAGAGTTTTTTTTTACAAAAATATGCCCCTAATTCAGTGGAACGGCTTTGTATTTGCTAAATAAATAAATCATAAAATGATTTTTGTTCTTAGTAGCAACAAAATGGCGATCAAGGCATCGGTTTTATATTCCTTTCTACTTTTCTATTTCCACTTTGAATGTTATGTCGTTTCGCACATACAGTTGCCGATATGCTAGATCAAGGTTTCCCAACTATGCAGGGGCGTCGTGAGGCGATCCACATAGATTGGCTGTCTCTGTGGTGCGAGAGAAAATAGATGTAGAGACTTAAGGGAGACTGGTGAGTTCCAAACTTGAGCTCCGTTTTGTGAAGCTGCGCTCAGAAAAGCAATCACATATTTCTCATTAAGAGCCAGCCAACAAAGTAAAATACATAATTCTCATATTTATTGTTATGTTTTGTTTTTGTAGGCAAGGTCCACAGAGACAAATCCTTAAAAGGGTGTCACAATAAAAATTAGTTTGGCAAGCACTGAGCTAGATAATGTATGAGATTTTTTCCTGAAAAGCAAATTCAAACGTTCTTCCTCAGTAAGGTATTTTTACTTTCCCGTACGGAGTATAAAGGAAGTCTTGTAATCATTAAAAAATTTGACCTCGAGATTTTGACGGATTTACACGTTTTGAACCTCCCTGAGTCCAAAATTATTTTTTTTGGAATTATGTCTGTGTATGTGTCTGTGCGTTAGCACGATAACTCGAGCATGCTTTATCTTATTGCAACCAAATTTAACACACGTGTATGACATCAAAATATAGGTTTCTATAAAATTTTGAGCCGTCGATCACGAAAGTTAAGCAACCAAGTGCGCGGTCGGTACTCGGATGGGTGACCAAAATTTAACATGCATGTATGACATCAAAATATAAGGTTTCTTTCAACCTTTGAGTCGTTTCCGGTATACGAGAAAGTCAAGGGGAGACCACTCCCTATTTTTTTTTCTTTTGATCAAAATTTTTGGATCATTAACTCACTTATTTCATAAGGTTAAGTTAAAAGTTTCATATGGACTTTGCTAAGTACGTTTAAGAATCTTATAGTTGTAGGAAATTGTACAGTTAGATACTAATTTGTGAAGAAGTAAATAGTAATATAATGGTGTTAAAGAGTCAGAAGTCAAGATTAAAATAACGTATCAAATTACTAGGTTTTTACGTTGTAGTAATAGCCTACGCTTGGTTTTTGTCATTAGCGATGATAATTACGCAATTCCCACCCGGAAGACATTTACATTACTTTTTTTGTAGAGGAGATAAAATTATGTTCAGCATTTTATACTTCGTAGAGTCACATTTTGGTTCTCACAATATTATGCGTGGTCTACAATTATGAGTTTAACACATGGATTTGGAGATATATGTTAATATTTTATTTAATTGAGTTTTAAAATTATCTTTCTTCACTGTACAAGTGAGGAGTTTGCTGTCGTTTTTCATTTGCGATTAGTAAACTACATTCTATTTTAAGATCGAATTATATTTATTAATTATTCTCGTAGTATATCTTTAACATTAATATTTTATTTAGTTGAGTTTAAAATTTTCTTTCTTCACTGTACAAGTGAGGAGCTTGCTGCCGTTATTCATTCGCGATTAGCAAACTACATTCTATTTTAAGATCGAATTATATTTATTTATTCTTCTCGTAGTATATTTTTAACATAAATATTTTATTCTATCTATTTTGCGCAGGCCGGCAGTGAGCCAACATTGGTACATGTATGGATGGTATGTTATTCCAGAATCTCTTTCGTTTTAAATTATCTCTACAATTTTATTTGTAAGAGTATCAAAATCATTTAATATTCATAATATGCTTTGTATAGGAACTTTTGAAGTCACGAGTTCTTTTTCTTCTAGTGCCTCTTCAATCCTGAAGGTTGGCCATCAGCTTCTGGTATTCTTCTCTGTTAGTCGCAAGCCGAAACAGTTGTTCAACAGAGGTAATGCCGGTCCACTCCCTAATGTTTCGAAGCCACGATTTTCGTCGTCTCCCAGCGCGTCTCTTTCCCTCCACCCTGCCCATCATTATCAACTGAAGCAGTCTATATCTATCGTGTCTGAGCACGTGGCCGAGGTACTCTACTTTGCGTCTTTTGATAGTTCCCATTATGTTTCGCGACTCGTGTACGCGCTGAAGCACGATTTCATTCTTGATCTTAGGCCCGTAGGTCCCGTAGGTAGTGTCTTCTTTCAAAGTCCATACTTCGCAACCGTACATGATGACAGGTCAAATGTAACACAGAAGTAGCCTGACTCGGATCTTTATGTTAATTTTACGGCAACACAGAACCTTCCTCATTCTGTTGAAAGTGGCTCGAGCAATTTCTATCCGTGTCTTGATTTCTTGGTCAGATACCCATTCTTCATTAACCCAAGCACCAAGGTACTTGTTTTGTCGTACTCACTCTAGTTGTTTTCCAGCTACTGATATGCTAGGATTCAACTCTGCATTTCTGGAGACTACCATCAACTTGGTCTTACTGATATTGATAGACCCGGCTCTTTCGCTGTGTTCGTTGACTTTGTTTACTATTTCCTGCAGATCGCGTTCTGAGGCTGCAATGAGAACAGTGTCATCGGCATAACGCAAGTTACACGAGTTCTTAATATCGTGCAAAATCTAGGGTAAAACAAATTATGGTTACAAAAACGTTCTCAAGTGACTTTGCGGGCCACATCTGTATTCTAATATCGTAAAGTGTGACTTAGCTTAATTGTCTCACAATAAAATTGTTGCGTGGGATAGTACCCAATTCGAGAGTCTATTAATCAATCTGCTAATAGTATTGTAAGAAAACTGCTCCATTGTTTTATTACTTGAAATTGTACCCATCTGGTTGATTTATCAAATCAACAGCTTATTTATGTTCTGGTTGATTACAAAATTACACGGCTCTTTGTCTCGGCTTCTTGTGCTATACTAAATAACCAATGTAACACATGAACTTTCCTAACACATGAACGTTAAATATTTAACCTAATCTTTCCTCAATATAAAGTTTAAAATACAAGCTATGGACTCAACGGCCACTGAAACCACTACATTTTTTTAATAAATTATCTAAATTAAACAATTATTTTAAATTATTACTACATTATAACTATTTTGTATTTTAAATATTTTCTTCTTCTTATTTCTACCCCGGTTTAATTTTTTGGTTGTGGGTTTAATATGTTACCATATTGCTAAGTTTTTAGCGTAATTTTATGGCCAGCCGTATGCATGAGGCCGTATACATACAGAAATCTACTCATCCACGCTCGTAATTGGCATAGGTACTCTCTATCTGTGTAGAACGCACCGATAAATTCCGAATGTCGCTGGAAACTCAACCTGCTCCGATTGGTGCTGTTATTCTAGACTACTATAGGCAGGTAGCCCCTGTCTATATCAGCTTGTTTGATGTAGCGGTTATCACTCTCGATAAGTGCTGGTGGATCGACGCTGGCAAACCCCTTTCTCACACTGTATTTTAATCAGGCGTACTCTTAGCTATGATTCAAGAATATTTGTTAAAAGAAAAGAAAGAATATCGGCCTTTTGAAGATCATCAGCTCCTTACAGGTAGTTTATATATTTCTTTTTTTATATATATACATTTCGACGCTCACACCAATTATCTATCCCAAATCAAGTATCATTAAGAACTTGTGTTATGGATACTAGATAACGGACAATTTTTATATACATAATAATTTTTATATAGTTTTACTATACAAATAAATATATAAACAACCATGACTCGTCAACAAATATTCGTGTTTATCACACAAACATTTGGCGCTACCAGGATTCGAACCCGGACCACTTGATATGTAGGCATCTATACTGACTACTCCACCAGGACGGCGTCTTAGTGGAAAATATTGGAGTTTAGAAATGAATCTGAGTAAATTACAGAGACCTGACTGTCTTAAAATTAGGTATGATGTAACTTTAGTTAATAGCAAATTACAGGAGAGTTATCTATCATTTTTGGGTACCCTTGTGACGGTACGTGGGCAGCTGGTTCAACTCTGGCAGTATGGTCCACCAATCAAACACTTTTTCCGTCACTATTTATTTCGTTTATTGAATATGTTAAAATGGTATATAAAAGGCACTCTGAAAATAATATAAAATACACTGTAGAAACTAAATAATAAAACACTTAAAACTGATACAAGAATATAAAAAGGTTTAACAAAGGTACTCACAATTTTAGTGCCTTGATATAATGTATGTAAGTATTAATGAAATATAGGCCAAACCGAGGTCAGAGCGAGACCCTTAGGTACGTTAGTAATTAGTAATAATTGTGTTCTAGGACACGGTCAGCAATGGAATGAGTCAAAAATGAACCAAATGTCATGATGAATGATAATTTTGAATTTGATTGTTGTTTTTTATAAATACAGCCAGTAATTAAGATGACGATGGTACTATAACATGGTAATGTTATAGTACCACGTACAATAAATTGAGCTTTGAATAAATTCCAGTCGGTTAAAATAGATTTACGGGCTCTGTACCATTCTAACGGTATTCCTGTTAAAATATCTGAGATTTGGTTGTGTAATAATTTATGACTGAGATTCCTAGCTAAAGCAAATTCTTCGATACGTTCAATAAAATCTCGTGGACATGTATCGACTTTGTAAGTAAATCTTTTAAAATCTGGAATTTTAGTTTCGGAAAGTAATTTTTGGGTAAGGAGTTCTAAGTCTGTTTGTGGTTGACACCTGACAGAAATAGCGGAATGATATGTAGATGAACAAACTGATGTCATTTGATCAAATTTTGTTTGACAATCAGAATATTGTTTATTATTATTTTCGAATAATTCTAGTAAGTTATTTGGTAACTCTGTAGAAATATCGATTCTATTTAGGCGGTGGCATATATGAGAAAGATATGTCTTTATCTTCTCTTTATTTTGACTATTATGTGTAAAAGTGAGTAAGCGTGAAGAAGTGATCAACAAAGCCTTTTTAATATCATCTAGATCACGTTCTATCGGATATGGACTTGGAAGTGATGCTGTATCGGTTTCTATGAGTGGCGTTAGAATATTTCGCAACTCATCAGCGGTTGCTGATGGTGGAATGGTTTGCGAGCGAAGCGCAAGCTCGTATATAAGTTCTGGTTTATTCAAAAAAAATGGATTCATTTTAATAGTTGTAATAAAAGGTAAATATTGTTAAAATATTGTTAAAATTTTAAAATAAATGGTGTTTTCTTAAAAAAATATGGTATTTTATTCTAATCTAAAATGGGGATATAATAATAATAATTCTAATGTTAGGTAGGTAGAGTGAGGCAAGTCAGAAATTTTGGACACCTCTAGATAGTCGGCAAGGATTGCCCTAGGAAAGTGCCCGCCAAATCTGGACTTGTGTGGTGGATAAGCTGGAGGTATTCCCTCGCAGCACTGCCGTAAGTGTAAAGTGTGCTGAACTTGAGTGACTAGTTAACACCCAAGCTCAAACACAACTTGATGTCGATTTCGGTGGAAATCGGGTAAGTTTTATTGTCTGTAACTGATTTGAAATTGTTTGTTTTGAGTATTGGAAGTGTAGGGATCAGTAATGATTGTAGGTGCACTACTCAAAATAAATTTAATAAAGATGAATGAAAGTATGGATGAAGGAAGGGTTCGGAGAAAAAAATATTTATAAAAATTGGCCGCTAAATTATATCAAGGACTCACAGTCTTTTAGAATTTTGAAAAATCTAGAAAAAAGAAATAATATAAAATACAATTAATAAAAAGTAAAATACAAAAACTATTTTCTTATTAACTTGAATTTCGTTTAGGTCGAGGTCCGAAGAACGTTGAGGCGCCAGTGTGACGGTACGTGGGCAGCTGGTTCAACTCTGGCAGTATGGTCCACCAATCAAACACTTTTTCCGTCACTATTTATTTCGTTTATTGAATATGTTAAAATGGTATATAAAAGGCACTCTGAAAATAATATAAAATACACTGTAGAAACTAAATAATAAAACACTTAAAACTGATACAAGAATATAAAAAGGTTTAACAAAGGTACTCACAATTTTAGTGCCTTGATATAATGTATGTAAGTATTAATGAAATATAGGCCAAACCGAGGTCAGAGCGAGACCCTTAGGTACGTTAGTAATTAGTAATAATTGTGTTCTAGGACACGGTCAGCAATGGAATGAGTCAAAAATGAACCAAATGTCATGATGAATGATAATTTTGAATTTGATTGTTGTTTTTTATAAATACAGCCAGTAATTAAGATGACGATGGTACTATAACATGGTAATGGTAATGTTATAGTACCACGTTACACCCTTGTGAATGAATAGATTAATTATTGGTTTAAAGGTGATCAAAGGACAAATATCTAAAAAAATCCAAAAACTCGGGATTTTTTAATTTTTCAATTTAACACTTGTGTACATTAAAATTTGCAACGCAAGTTGACGCTTGTGCTGCAAATTTTTACGTATGCGGTTTCCACTTTCTCTAAAACAACAGTGTAGTGAAATCATAATGTTTAAAAATATCTAATTTTATGTCTTCATAATATACTTGAAGATGTAAAATTTTTCTCATACTCGTATGCAGGCATTACATGCAGTACATAATTACTATGTTAGGTTCTGTAAATTAATATTGACGTATTGATTAATACTTAGGACCAATTACTGATTGAAATGTATAATTTAATTAAGGAGCGTCATGAATTAGTTGTCATTTAAATTTTACAAAACATTGTTTATTTTTTTTCATCTTTATTTGTGTCATTAGGTAATTTTTAGGGTTCCGTTCCTCAAAAGGAAGAAACGGAACCCTTATAGGATCACTTTGTTGTCCGTCTGTCTGTTAAGACGCTTTATCTCGGAAACGAGTTGAGGTATCGAGTTGAAATTAAAACCATGTACTCAGGTCTACAGTTTCTTCAAGTGGTGAAAAAATCAAACTTCTAAGTTAACGCAAAAAAGATACGGCCGTTTATACCGCAAAAAAAAACTTATATTTCGATACTCTTAAGGTGTTCGTTTAAAAGGTTCGCAACATCCCTGATAGATGGCGCTGAACCAAAACCGACAATTCTACATGGCACTTTGATGTATATAATGCGATAATATTCATTCTTTTTTCATTCACCACTTACAAATCTGGACTCAATTTGAGATTTAAAACTTTAAATTTAGGTATAAACTGTTAGTATGACTACAATTATAAAACACTATAAGGGTTTGGAAACTGAATTTCGGGAAAATGTCGGAAAAATCTCAGAGACTCGATTCCTGAACTATTTATAATTATGTTGTGACTACAAATTTCTACGGAACCCTCGGTGGGCGACTCCGACTCGCAATTGTCCGGTTTTTTCATTATCATACTATTTTTATACATTTCTCAAATTAAAATACACACATACTGATAACGAATACCTTTATAGTGAGGATGAAAAATATTTAAAGCTAAAAGGACACACATTTTACAATACCAAGAATTTAATGCCTATCAGTTAGATAGAATAGAAGTTATGATTCTTTAGTTATAAAAAAATATACTCAATTAATAATGTTAAGAAATCTACCTACCGCCTATTTGGTCTCTCCATCTTTAATCACTTCGTTATTAAGCAACTAATTAATAAAGTAATAATTACCAACGCTGTATCACTTCGGTATTCTTGTCTGAAATCTTCGGTAGGATCTTAATAATTGAGCCTAATTGAATGGCAATTCATGAGCGAATATTGTCAGCAGATATCTTTCATTGTATTTCTTTGTTTAATTTATTAAATTGGTTTGTGGTGGGTCAAATTCGCTTACGGCCGATTTCAATAATTATTTTATTTACTTATTAAGGTCCACTTACTGCTTGCAATTATTGTTAAATTACTAAAAATAATTGCCGTTACTTGGCAACAGAACTCTGGTAGGGTTCTTCCTCCATCTTAACTAAGGCTGTTGCTATAGTAACAACTCTTAGGGCCCAGATTAGAGGCCCAGATTTTCACAAATTATGTTTAGGAATATTTCGAGCACTTCTGGCAGTTATATTGACATTTTTGTGTGTGAACCCCTGAACATCTTATTTTTGTGTTGAATCGAGAGGTAAGATAGTAATTTATTCTGTCGAGGATTCCATGTGAAGTAGACTTATGCCTGTGGCCTTGACTTAATAGCAGATGAGATGAAGGCCAACCGTTTAGCCTTTGTAAAATAAAATAAATAATGCTTCTCAATATATTTAAAACATTGTAATAATTTCTATCAAATGGCATACTCCTATGTGAGTGTTGTCAACTAGAAGTATGATAGCTAGAAAATAGACGACTTGTCAGAGTGAGAACGATTATTATAAGAAATATCTAAAGACTTTCTTGTTACATTCTTAACCAAGAAAATTCCTTTGACAGCCTTTTGTAGTACTGCTCTAAGTATTTGTCTCGCAAAAATGTTTAAGATTGCTAGCTATATCAGAGTGTAGCCTCAGGCTAGTTTCATGGACTTAGAGCTTCTAGAAGAGATACTGTACTATTTTCAGCAGAATACAGCGAAGCCAAAAGGAAAGGTCCCTCCGTAGCGCCTAGAATATTCATCCGACTTTGATGAATAAGAAGTCACTCGTAAAAACGAGTGACTTATACTAAAACCCATAATAAAAAATTATTATGGTCCTGGTAACATAGGCTACATTTAAACTATAAGAGTAGTCGAAATTACCTTGTTAACCCCGATACCATTATCGTAGTATAAATTTTAGTAGTCTAAATTATAGGATTTATTAGTTCGGGTGTAAGTAGAGTTTAAATGCGTAGAGAGAGAAAGAGAACATAATATATTTAATTATGTTATTATGTTTTTTCGCTGCGCAGAAAGTCT
This sequence comes from Elophila nymphaeata, assembly GCA_955850985.1. Lineage (NCBI taxonomy): Eukaryota > Metazoa > Arthropoda > Insecta > Lepidoptera > Crambidae > Elophila > Elophila nymphaeata. The sequence goes on from OY039072.1 coordinate 21,663,570, forward strand.
TTTTTTGTGTAATTTCATTGTGTAAATTATATGTGTATACTATGTTTTAATTTGAACATGTTTGTAGTACATATTTGCGCACTAAAGTGTTGCTCGATGTCAGGGCTATTTAAACAACATCAACGTCTGCAACTGAAAATCAGCGTCTCTGACCATCGACTGGAACATACAGCTGAGTGTTAGTCCAATTCAGCGACTTATAGTATGTGTTTTTTTCTGTTTATATTGTGTATGTACGTAACTTTATTATTTGCATTATTACGCCGAAGAAAAGTTTTTTCTTTCTTTCTTTCTTTATATACGCGCCACACCCTGTATTCGATCAGATTGTAACCGCGCATTCCGAGCTTGTGAAGTGAAAATTAAATTTGTGATTGCGCGTAAAAGAAATAAGTAACCAACATTTCTATATTTCTCTTGTTTTCATTGAACGCATTGGAATATTAGGCGCAGTGTGTTAGTGTCAGCACGCGTTGCTCCAGCTCTATCTATATATAATAGAATAGAACTTTATTGCTCATTTACACGATCGATGTAAATGTGCAATAAAGTTCTATTCTACTTGTATTATTTTCTTCTTTCTAATCTGGTCTCAATTTCTTTGGGGTCGGTGCATTTTGGTACCATACAGTATAGTTTTATTAAACGTAACTATGTACTTTTTTGTTTCATGCTACGAGATGGCAAACAAGCTTGCGGCCCACCTGATGTTAAGTGGTCACCGCCGCCTATAGACACTTGCAATATTAAGTGTAAATCACTTAACACCGCAAGCGCGTTTGCCATCCTGGCGACTGAGATGATATACCCTCCATGCCCAGTAATTACACTGGCTACCTTTCAATCCGAAACACAGCGAACTGCTTCACGGCAGAAATAAGAAAGGCGGTGGTACCTACCCAGACGACCCTACATATGGGTCTACCACCTAGTACCTACCACGTACATATGAATTCAAAATTTGAAAACACATTGGTACGTGGCGGGGTTCAGTGCCTCCCGGGTGGGAGACAACGCCCTTACGCACTACGCCACCGACGCTTCAAGATAATATATTATATTGTACCGACACCAAATATATTGGGAGCAGGATAGGAGAAAGTAGATTCTACTCAATTTACCTATCCTATATTAATTTGCAAATGTACTATACCATTTCTATATTACGTCACGTTCCGTGCATTGGAGCAAATGATCCGTAATAAAATAATTTCTAACGATATCAAGCGACGCTCTGAAATGGCACGTGTTCCTCGAATAAAATCAAAACTTTATTCCAGATAAGTTAATTTAAAGTTTTCACTCTCAAAACGAATAAAAGCGGAATATTGCAAATCGTTGTTGAAACGTAGGTATGTTTGCAATTAAGCAGTCAACAAGTTCGGAAGAGTATTACGAATAAACTCTATATGAATCAATGTCCGGACTGCTGCGATGATTTTGAGTGTAACATCTGTCCTGGATTGTTGAATTTTGTTTGTGTTTACTGAAAGATTATTACTTTTTGGGTTTAGTGTACCCTAAAAGGGTATTTTGAGGCACTACATGGCCCATACTGGCGGATGTGGCTTTTTGTGTTATCTAGTGCTACCTAAGGCTCTACACAACTCCTTATTATTATGAGCTTTTATGTTAGTATTTAGTAAATTCGCTAATTTACAAAATTACTTTAAGAAAAAAAATAATGTTGAAAATATCCCGCAGTATTTGTCAATTTTGTATAAGTTGACTAAACTAAAATTGCCGTACATTATGTGTGTACTACCAGAAGTACGAACAACTAACTTTTATTTGGTCGTTTGAGGCCCTCCTAACCGAAAAAGCTTCAGTGCTGTTTCCATATTATGATTATTTGCTGTGTGTATCAGTGTAAAATATTTTTCACGGCAGGAGAGTCATAAAAGCATTTAGACGTACCTACCTAACGTATAGTGAAGTTGTGTGTGACCCACAGATTATAATACCGTGTATTTATTGATTGGTAATTAGTAACTTTACATTCGCAGCCTACACAGCGTAGTATACCTACCAAGGAACGTATGTTATGATGAGATTAAAATGAAATAAAGCTCACAGTCATTCTGGCTCACCAGTGATCGAGAGATCATCATCACAGCCTTTATATTTTGACCCACTCCACACACAAGGTCTTTCCTTTTCAAAGAACGAGGTTTAGGCAGTAGTCCACCATGCTTGCCCATTCCGGATTAGAGGACGGAGGATAAGGTGATCAATACCCCTTTGCTGATCCATTAGTCACCTTCTACGATACCCATTGGAGGATATGGGGTGATGCAATAGCATCACCCCATATCCTCCAATAGATCAGCCATGTGATGCCGGCAGAGTAGAATACTGCTCTGCCGGCATCACATGGCTGATCTACTTCTTCTTTACTTATAAAGTAAGTAATAGTTATAAAAAAACGTATGTACTAGACGAAAATTGAGACTTATATACACAATGACAATTTCATAGGCATACCGAAAATATAATACGTAGCAGCAAAACTTACACCTAGGCATACGGATATGCGTTAGATGGAAAATCAAGAATTATTATGGTGAATTCTAAACTTATATCTTTGAACAAATGGAAATATACATGCATATTTATAAACACCAGAGTTAG